>CM038671.1:473345060-474004297 GCA_021605145.1 Aegilops bicornis | reverse complement strand
TCAGAACAAGGTTGACGAGGAGAGACCGATCACTTGAGGGAATGATCGAGGAGACCGATCCCCCTTGAAGGAAAGCTACACCAACAACTCCGGAACAAGGTCGATGAGTCGTGAAATCACGATTGATTGAACGACGAGGAAGACCGATCACGCAAAAACGGATTCCGCCAACCCCAGACGGGAATATTGATTGCGATTTAGCCGCAGCTGAGCCCGCAACTGCTGCCTCTACTCCGCCTACTTCTTGTGCCGACTTCGCCAGCCTCGCGGGTACTCATTGTTGAAAGTGTATGGAAGATTAGTTCGGATAAAAGTTTACTGGGAGTAGAGCAATATGCCAATGATAAATTCATATAAAAAACCACGAACCCAGCTATTTGACATGCTCGGGGTCGGGAACGGAGGAAACAAGGCATAGTACAGGCTCGAAATAAAGAGTGCGGTCTTCAAAAAGTTGTTTTGGACCTCCTGTCGCACGTCCGCGCCGTCCGTCCTCGGGGAGGGTAATCCTTAACGGAAGTAGCCCCTTTAGGTGAGTGTACGGATCCGAACTCCAAGAGAGTCTGTTGTAGATGTTGTCTTTTTCGTCATCTGTTTTTACAAGATAATAGTGAAAAAAGAAAAAGGAAAACAGATAAAAAACATTACGGGAGTGCTTGCAGGGCTATCCGTATTGTGCTTCCGCCGATGCCCATGGTATCTTGAGTGCGTAGTGATGCACGCGCGGTGTAAATCTTGCCGGTACATGAGGTGGGTGGCAGAAGCCAAACTGCTATTTCCGTTTCGGGAGTGGTCGAACTTCGGAGGGAAACTGTTTCTGGCCCCTGGTGTTTGGCTGGTGAGCCGGTCCGTCGTATTTATCGCCTGGTGGCCTCCTCCCCTTGTGTTCGGCGTTGAGCTTGCCTGCCTGCTTGAAGACCCAACAATTTCTGTTGGTATGATTAGCTGCCTTATCAGGGTGGCCATGGATCTGGCAAGGTTGGTCCAATATCCTGTCAAGGGTGGATGGTCCGTCTTTGTTTGCCTTCGGTGGCTTCTTCCGTTGACTGGGTTTGGATTGTTAAATTCGGCGTTGACCGCTATGTCGCGTGATCTTTCATTGTCATTGCGGCTGTTGTGTTCGGTTCGTCGTGGCTTGCCGTTGCCGTCACGGATTTCGGAAGTTCCCGGGTTGCTGGCGTTGTTGCTTTTACAAGCGAGCCAGTTGTATTCTCCCGCACAAAAGTGAGTCATTAGAGCAGTAAGGGCTGTCATGGATTTGGGTCCTTCCTGGCCGAGGTGACGTGCTAGCCATTCATCCTGGACGCTATGTTTGAAGGCCGCGAGGGCTTCCGCGTCCGGACAGTCGACGATTTGGTTCTTTTCCACTAAGAACCTGGTCCGAGCTCCACGGCTGACTCGCGGGCTCTTTGGACAATATGACTTAAGTCGTCGGCATCTGGCGGCCGGACATATGTTCCTTGGAAGTTGTCTCGAAGGCGTCTTCCAAATCTTCGATTGCCAATAGAAATTTCTGGCAAACTGTTTAGCCAGTACCGAGCTGGCCCTTTAAGCTTGAGAGGTAGGTATTTAATGGCTTGAAGGTCGTCTCCGCGAGCCATGTGAATATGGAGGAGGTAATCCTCAATCCATACCGCGGGATCTGTTGTTCCATCGTATGATTCGATGTTAATGGGTTTGAACCCGTCTGGAAATTCATGCTCCATTACCTCGCCAGTGATGCAGAGAGGGTGTGCGGCTCCTCTATGTTGGGCCACACTATGAAGCACCTCCGGTGGACTCCGTTTACGGTGGTTGGACCGGGCGTGATCGGCTCTGTTGTGTCCGAACAGGTAACCATCATCACCGGTCGGGGCATGTCCCCGCGATCTGTATATCGATTTTGTGTGTCCTGTTCTACCCTCCAGGTCTTGTTGGATGTCGTGAGTATTCCCCCGAGCTGTTTTGTTCTTGTTTTGACAGCCGGGTGGGTTGGTATGGTGCTCTGCTTGGGCTGCTGCTTTATCCGGACCGAACTGTGGTCGGCCTACCGCATTATTCGATGGTGGTGTGGGCTCCAACACCTTGCCATCGTATTGAGGGAGCCACCTACTCTTGGGGTGGCTTTTGTCTGGGCCGCTAAGGCCGTATTCTTCAGCGACCAAGACCTCGGTCCATCTGTCATTGAGAAAATCTTGGCTCGCTTGAAGCTGTAGCTGCTTCTTCCTTAGGCTCCTTGCAGTGGCTATGAGACGGCGTTTAAAGTGCTCCTGCTCGAGAGGTTCCTTAGGCACGATAAAATCCTCGTTGCCGAGGATCTCCTCTTCCTCGGAGAGTGGGAGATAATTGCTATCCTCTGAGTCTCCATATGTGGCATGTTCATCAGGGCTGTCTTGCCCGCCTTCCTGTTCCTCCTGTTCGGATCCTACCTCAACAGGGTCTTCATTATCCGAATTTATCTTCTCCGGGGCTAGTATTGTTTTCTCTTGAGCGACGTGACTTAGAGCGGCCTTGAAGCGCCGGTGTTTGGACTATGTACCAGGAGGTTTATTCTCAACTGGATCCTCCTTGTCATCGTCGAGAGCGTCGTTGGGTGTGTCTACCATACACACGTCGTACCAAGAAGTGGCCGTCCCACGTCTAGCGGGTAGTGGGTTCTGGCCTTGCCCCTCATCGTCGTCCATACCGTCGATGTCTTCGGAGCCGGGGTCAAGCGTGTTGGTTGGGTCTTCGACAGTGGCTATGAAGTGGGTGGCGGGTGGGAAGCAAAATTCTCTATCATCCGCCGCAAAGTTCGAACCGAACATAGTTCAGCGGCGAGTCGCCTGTCAGGGATATGTTTTTTAGTGATTTTAGTACATCGCCCATGGGCGAGTGTTGGAAGACGTTTGCGGCGCTGAACTTGAAGATTGATAACCGATCAAGTTCGGTATCCGCGGACTCGCAGAGTTCGGAACTTGTCGCCGGAGGCGAGTCTGGGGTTCCGTTGATGCAAATATCATATGAAGTAAAATCTGTGTGCAGCTCCAACGCCGCGGGATCAGCAAGCTCCGTGATGGGGTTGAGCTTCCCATCTTCGGATGACTCGATCTGCTCCAGATCTAAGGCCAGAGTTGTTGCAGGAACTATCTCCTGGATGGGGCCCGATGACAGGTTTAGGCCATGCTCATCGGGGCGAAGGGAAGCGGCGGTCGCGAATCCGTCAAAAATCAAGTCTCCACGGATGTCCACGGCGTAGTTCAAGCTTCCGAATCTGACCTGATGGCCAGGGGCGTAGCTATCGACCTGCTCCAGGTGGCCGAGCGAGTTGGCCCGCTGATAAGCCGCCGAATCGAAGATCTGTCCAGGGAGGAAGGTTTCTCCCGGACAACGCGTCATTATCGACGATCGAAGGGCCATCGAGCCCTTTGCCGACGCGATGGAACTCTCAATGAAAGCACCAATGTCGGTGTCAAAACCGGTGGATCTCGGTAGGGGGTCCCGAACTGCGTCTAGGATCGATGGTAACAGGAGACGGGAACACGATGTTTACCTGTGTTCGGGCCCTCTCTATGGAGGTAATACCCTACTTCCTACTTGATTGATCTTGATGAATATGAGTGTTACAAGAGTTGATCTACCACGAGATCGTAATGGCTAAAGCCTAGAAGTCTAGCCTATGTGAATATGGTAATGAGTATCTGCCTATCCGGACTACGCTCTTCGGTCTATATAGACACCGGAGAGATCTAGGGTTACATGGGGTCGGTTACATAAGAAGGAATCTTCACAGTTGGTCGCCTAGCTTGCCTTCCACGCCAACTAGAGTCCAATCCGGACATGGGCACAATCTTCGGTCTTCATGTCTTCACATCCCATCAATCCGGCCCAAAGGATAACAGGCCGGACGCCCGAGGACCCCTTAGTCCAGGACTCCCTCAGCGAGGCCTAGGAAGGGGACAACACGGAGCCGGGGAAGACGCGGCAGTGGATGCCCACGCGGAGAGGAGTACGAGGGTTCACTGGTTCTTGCCGTCGCCCTTGAGAATAATAGGGGTGTGAGTGAGTGGAGGGATGGCACGGCCGGCGGTGGGAGTAGTATGGGGGCGGTGAGACCTCCATGGCCTGGCCCGGCCACGGGAGGCAGGGAAGCGGCGGCACGACCGTGGCGCTGCTTTAGCATTTGGAGCAAGAAGACCAGAGGTTGAAGAAGCACTAAGGCCGTTGGATGGACATCAGACGGTCCTTTGGAGCTAGAATCGTTCATATTGACTAAGTTGACAAAGCCCTCCGTCCCCGTCAACTTAGTAGGCCCACAAGTCAGCCTCCCACTATGGTGGGTCCCAGCTGGCAGGGGGTATTCATTTTTTGTGCACAATAAGGAGTCACTTCCTTGCGTGCGAAGATATAGTTGGTGGGTCCGACCTGTCAGAGGAGGGAACGTTTTTTTTCACGAAATATAGAGGCCCTTCCGGCGGGTCCAAGATGTCAGGTGGAGGAATTATCATTCTGCGCGTAATAAGGAGGCATTTCCTTGTGTGCGGCCATGGACCCAGCTGTCAGCCTCTCCACGTACAGTCCACTTCTGATGGATGTCATTCGTTGACCATATTGACCATGCCACGCCGAGAGCACCATGGTGGTGGACGACAGTGAGGCCTACGAAGGGAACGACACGGAGCCGGGGAAGACACGGCAGTGGCTGCCCACGCGGTGGAGAGTACGAGGTTGATTCGGTTGTTGCCGCCGAAAATAACAGGAGGTGCGGGTGAGTAGAGGATAGACAGGCCGAGGATGCGAGTATATGATGGGGCCGTGAGGCTGCCAAAGAAGACCTGACCGGCCACGTGAGGCAGGAGCAAAGCGGTTCCGACGGGCGCTGGTTTGGGCGGTAGGGGCAGGAAGATTAGAGGCGAGGAAGACGATTCTTTGTTAGATTGACATCTAACGATTACGTTGGTAGAGTCGATTGTTGACTAAGTTTCTTTTTTGATAAACCTTGTGTACGCATAAACTTAGTAGGACCACAAGTCAGCCTCCAAATCTGTGGCAGACAACATAGAGCCCATTTGCTATTTTTTAATAATTTGCAGCCCATTTGCTAATTCTTAAGTAATTTATTACAACCCATTTTCTGCCTAGGACCACGGTCAAAAAGTTCAACCTTATTTTGCATATTTCGGTGGAGTCCGAACTTTTGTAATCCCGAAATGATAAACATTTTTTTTAAGAACTTATTGATTTGCCAAAAAAATCGTTTTGTTTTTGTAAGCAAATAAGACGTGGGACAATTGAGTTGGTTTAAGGGAAAACCGGTGGTCAAAAATCAATATTTGGGAGGAGAACACCAACAAAAATAAGGATGTAAATATGAAAAGGGAATTTTATGTACTTTCAATATAATGATACGTGTATATGAACTAGTAAAACTATGGGTAGAGATTAGAAAACGGATGTAGGACATGCGTTTCAAGAGGAAAATAGAACTTCGGCTGTGTGTTTGATTCAGTAAAAAACTGCTGCGGATGTTGTAAGACAAAATATAACTAGCATTTCATGGGCCAAAGGCGAGTAGATACCTGCTGGATCTTTGTGCCCCGTTGTCGTCATGGGTTGGGCTTGTTATAACAAAACCAAGCCTGGGCAGTCTACAGCCCAGTTGAAACTTGCTCGACCTGAAAAAACAATATACGTGCTCAATAAATGAGAAAATTCTGCAAGTACAGACTGATAACTGGGATGCAGCAGGGATATTGTTTTTTATCGTGATAATAAGAGCATACACTTGTTTCAAAAAATTTGGAGAACCGGGAATTCGAAGGCTAGGTGCTTATGCTACCCATCAAATAAAACCAGGTGCCTGAAAATTCGTTTCAAAACAAATGATTCAGCTTTATATCCACGTCGACCCTCGGCATGATGGTTGGAAGCAAATGCCAAGTTCATACCAAAAGATCGTTAACAACAATACCAACTTGCGGACGACAAGGTAGTACAAGTACCAATACCAAACTAACTTATAATCTTTTTACTCCTGGCCCTAGTGTTCGTCTAGTAGAAATTCTTGCAGAGGACCAGCTCCCGCTCCTTCTCTTGCTCCAGGTCCCCGAGGTGGTACTAGTGCATCACCCAGTTGGTCCTCTGCTGGTCGAAGTTCTTGTTGGTGTGCAGCACCAGAACCTTTTTGTTGTCCGTTTGCCGGCCGTTGACCATCACCGGCAAGGTATTGCCGGTGTTGTGCCACATCGCGTGCATGCCGCACTCCGACTGTATCTTGCGACACGTCCACATGCCCCTTTTGAACGCCCTGGAATTGCGCTGGAAGAAATGCTTGCTTAGGCCACTCAGTGTGATACCTGCAGTATTGTCGAATACAGGTTTAGTGTACGTAGTTGGCATTTTCATAACATCTTTGGCATGTTGCAGTCACTTGTTTCACTTTTTATTAACCGTCAAATTGTAATTGCTTCACCAGGTCTACCTCTAAAAATAAAAATAGAGCTATAAACAAAGGAATATGTTTGTGCAAGTAGACGGCCTGATCTGTGTCTTACCTGGAAGTTTCTCAGGATGGGTGTAGCATATCTTTGTGCTTTCATTGTCGATGGTTGGTATGAACAAATCGATGAGAGGGTGAGATCTCGCTATTGTCAAGACTCACTTTGGCCTCAAGTTGCTCGATCAGCTCCTGATCCGTGGGATCGAACTTGGCCTTGACGCCGGCAAAGACCGGCCAATCCTTCTTCGACTTGCATGGGTTAATTCCGGTTATATGGTACTCAATGTATGATCAATCGACTGTTTTAAGTGAATGATGAAAGATTTCGACAGATAAGTGGTACTCCAAATCTGAAGTCCAAAATACCTGAACACGCCGCCGGGATTCTTGTGTCACCTCACACGCAGCGTGTTCTCACGTCAATTCAATGTGTGGACATGATGAATAATTTGACCGGCGTATACTAGTACTGCTATTGTACTACTTACTAGTCGTATTTAGTGTCACATTTTAACCATAGGTTTAACTAACAAGTACACACTTGAAGCCTAAGTGATATATATATATATATATATATATATATATATATATATATATATAGGGATTGTCTATTCGTCACCCTGGGTGTTATTCTTCACCCCCTCTATTTTACCATCAATACACCGTAATTTTACGTTTCGTAAGTTTCGTCTTATTTTCAACATAAAAAGAGACCGTAAGAAATATATAATCATCGTAAAAAATATTTTATGTTATGTAAAATTACAAATGTAAAAACATAGTGTAAAATACACATAAACTGCAAATTTTCTTGTCTTATGTCAAATATTACGTAGTGAATGAATAGGAATGTAACTATTTGAATTCTAAACGTAATTTAATTATGAAATGATCGTAAGATTACCTCGGGTGAAGAATAAGTTATTCTGCACCCTGGGTGATGAATAGCATCACTATATATATATATATATATATATATATATATATATATACATACTGCACAGCATCTCCATCATCATTATCAGTACATCCTGCGCAGGTGAGTTTGGATGCACTTGATACCAGAAAGGTGTCTATCCGTCAAACCAGAGGAGTGCTTCAAACTAACAACAGTACATAATATCCAACAAAAGAGGGTCGTGCTACAGCAGTAGAATACATGGCTCAGTCTACATATCAGTACGAATCAACTTGTGCATATTTGCTGTTGGCATGAACCACATCGCCGCATGTCACGTTTGCAAAAGCCATCCATCGCATGGAAGCTTGATGCCTTTCACACACTGAAGATTATCTGGCAACAAGCTGTGTCGATGAATCTCTGGATATGGTGATTCATGAAACCCATGGTATGATGTGTAAACACAGTCCCCCTGGCGAATGGAAGTTGCATAGCACGGTAATCATCGCTGGTGATATGATCGATGATTGGTTGGATGATCTAATAATTGAGCCCGAGGAACATGGAGTGGTTGCCGAGGCTGTAAACCCGCCTCCAGTTGAATACGCCTGGCCCAATGGAGCTGGGATCTTTCTCGAACACGAAGCAGCCATAGCCATCAATGTCACGAACGCCCTAGGCATTGTACTGCATGTGGTTTGATGAAATGGTTTGGTCAATTTGGTACGTGCAAATGAGCATCAAATGACCACCGTCACCGAATTGAACGGCGATAAACCACCACCCATCGGTGGTATGATTCCAGTGTCCTGGAATCATGAAGGCCAAAGACATTTGCGTCTCTTGCAACAATTCAAATTGGAGACCAAAAGGACAAAAATAAACAATCATGTTCAGAGTATGTGTGGAATTAAGATTATTATAACAGTGACATATATCATAGAAAGAGAACTGCAATGTCGTGGTCATAATCATACTCCAAGTTAAAAAAAATAAGCCAATGGCTTTCATATTCTAGCAATATATCATGGTTCAAACATCATGTAACAATGAGAGGAAAACAGATATGACAGGGCCTACTCATATTCTACTGAGACGTCTCCAACGTATCTATAATTTTTGATTGCACCATGCTATATTATCTACTGTTTTGGACCATATTGGGCTTTATTTTCCACTTTTATATTACTTTTGGGACTAACCTATTAATCGGAGGCCCAGCCCAAAATTGTTGTTTTTCCCCTATTTCAGTGTTTTGAAGAAACGGAATATCAAACGGAGTCCAAACGGAATAAAACCTTCGGGAACATGATTTTCTCAACAATTATGATCCAGGAGACTTGGACCCTCCATCAAGAAAGGAGGGAGGCGGTCACGAGGGTGGAGGGCGTGCCCCCTGCCTCGTGGGCCCCCGAAGCTCCACCGACGTACTCCTTCCTCCTATATATACCTCACGCACCCTAAGCGATCGACACGGAGCCAAAACCTAATTCCACCACCGCAACCTTACACCCCACGAGATCCCATCTTGGGGCCTGTTCGAGCTCACATGGGAAGGAATCCACCACGGAAGGCTTCTACGTCATCACCATAGCCCCTCCGATGAAGTGTGAGTAGTTTACCTCAGACCTTCGGGTCCATAATTAGTAGCTAGATGGCCTCTTCTCTCTTTTTGCATCTCAATACAATGTTCTCCCCCTCTCTCGTGGAGATCTATTCGATGTAATCTTCTTTTTGCGGTGTGTTTGTTGAGGCCGATGAATTGTGGGTTTATGATCAAGATTATCTATGAACAATATTTGAATCTTCTCTGAATTCTTTTATGTATGATTGGTTACCTTTGCAAGTCTCTTGAATTATCGGTTTGGTTTGGCCTACTAGATTGGTTTTTCTTGCAACGGGAAAAGTGCTTAGCTTTGGGTTCAATCTTGCGGTGTCCTTTCCCGGTGTGATGGGGGCAGCAAGGCACGTATTGTATTGTTGCCATCGAGGATAACAAGATGGGATATTTATCATATTGCATGAATTTATTCCTCTACATCATGTCATCTTGCTTAAGGCGTTACTCTATTTTCTTGAACTTAATACTCTAGATGCATCTTTGGATAGCGGTCGACGAGTGGAGTAATAGTAGTATATGCAGGTGAGTCGGTCTACTTGTCTCTGACGTGATGCCTATATACATGATCATACCTAGATATTCTCATAACTATGCTCAATTACATCAATTGCTCAATGATAATTTGTTCACCGTAGAATAACTTATGCTCTTGAGAGAAGCCACTAGTTAAATCTATGGCCCCCGGGCCTATTCTCATGATATCATTCTCCATCACTTTATTATTTCTTTGCTTTTTTACTTTGTTCTTTTATTTTACCTTGCATCTTTATATCAAAAATACCAAAAATATTATCTATCATCTCTATCAGATCTCACTCTCGTAAGTGACCGTGAAGGGATTGACAACCCCTAATCACATTGGTTGCGTTGAGCTATTTGTTTTGTGTAGGTACGAGGGACTCATGGCGTAGCCTCCTCTTTGGATTGATACCTTGGTTCTCAAAAACTGAGGGAAATACTTACTCTACTCTGCTGCATCACCCTTTCCTCTTCAAGGAAATCCAACACAGTGCTCAAGAGGTAGCGTCTAGCATAGCACTTACTACAGTTATCATATCAACTCCAAGCAATAACATGCGTTGTTATATCCTGGAAATGAGAGTAACATATAGCAATCATGAGGTTATACTCATATTATCTATTCTAACAATCATTAGATACCAATTGTTCTCATATCAACTCTAACAATAACATGTGTGGTCATAAAATTCTAGGAAATGAGAGGAACATATAGCAATGATGTGGTTATAGACATACTATATATTCTAAATTTGTAACAATGAACAGGTAATCGTATTCTTAAGGTAAAGATGAGATGAGATAGAACAATTACGACGATAGATTCCACCAAAGATAGGCCTAATGCATAAGGCGTCGACCGCATAAACGATGCCATCATGCACTATAACATCAGACAAAAGTGTTGGATAAAGAGGATCGACGATGAGCCTGTAACATCCCCAAAATTGGGTTATCAATTTTTGAGCTGTTATTTCTTCCTGACACTCATTTTCCAAATCTTTCTCCTGAGTTTGTTGGATGACTCTGAGATTTCCTGTCATTTCCAACCTTTCAAAACTTGCTCATGTCTTTTTCAGTGGGCAAGACCTCAGTTGCATCATCTTAAACCCTCTCAAACCCTAATTCCAAATTTTTGGAATTTAAATATGGCCTTTGATTACAAAGGAGCCATCATTTTCCTTGATCTGTTGATCATCCCATCTATTCCTAGAGACCCTTCTATCCTTCTAAACCTTGGATACGCAAAAATATTGCCAAGTCCCATGCAATATTTTTGAATTATGATTTATTCCTTTTCTTGCCTTTCTGAGGAATAAAATCAAAAGGCATATCTAGCCATCTCCTAAATTCATGTGAATTGGTGGAGTTGATCTTTATGCCTAATCCAAGCTCTGGCAATTATATTGGCCATAATTAAATAAGGAAAATTGCCTTTTCCTATTTAATACCAATATTGCATTTCTGTCATTTTCTAAAGGAACTATTGATTTTATAGCAGATAAAATTCTCACATAAATTGTGGAGTTTTTCCTTGCTGTATAATCACTAGTTCCATCATTATCTCATGTTCCACAGATCAAAAATTTGGCACATGATCCAATGCAAGTTTCTGCCTTCTCTAAAATTTTGCAAAGGAAGTGCTTTATTCCTAATTACTTTTGAGCTGCAAAAGGGTGATTAATATTGATAAATAACCCACGGATACCAAATATGAGCTCAATCCAATCATCCTAGATCCCTGTGCAATTTTTCAAAGTTTCTGACCAGATTGTCACTTTGTGAAGGAAGTACCTTCATAGTGTTTCCAAATGGGATGAAACATTGCCATACTCTCAAGTATACCAAATCATTAGCCTTAACCCAAATTCATCTCATTTCATTGAGTTATGTGAGCACAGGAGCAATTCTTGTTTTCTGTCCAAATTTTCAGTTTGTGAAGCAAGTATATTTTATATTGCTCCATTATGGCTGAAAATAATTCCAAGACTTCTCCTATCCATATAACCCACCTACCCAAGAGTTTGGCTAATTTCTTTTAGCCAATATGTTCCTAGAATTTTCCCAAGTTTCTGGTCCAAAGTGATGCTTGTGAAGAAAGTACCAATTTGGCAAGTCCATTTGGTGTGATCTTTTTACAGCATCTACTTATGACCAAATCATTAGGATTTGCCAAGTTATAGCTGAATCCAACCTTCCTAGTGAGTGCTTCATCATCATTTGGTTTCTGGACAAATTTTAGCAGTTGTTAAGCAACTATGCTAAATAATTGTCCTAATGCCCTCAAAACCCCCAGGACCGTATTCCTTGCTACCCTAAGCATCATAGACATCAATTCTACCTTTTACCCTCTCTGGTTTTATCTCCAGCATGTTGCCAAGATTGCAACAAAAACCTTGTGGAGCTTGGCTTACTCCACTCCCTTTATCTCTGCCTGTCTCTTTACCATAGTAGCAATCTATCTTCGGAGGACTACGCGGTAGACATGGTTTAACCTCAGTAAAAACTCCCGAGCGCGCCATGCCAGTGGTGACCACGAGGGAAGCCACCCAAAACAGTGGTCTAGCCATTGTTCTTGTCGGCAGCGCTGCTCCGACCGTCCCTGACCTCGCCATTAATGTCTAGCAGCTCCGCATCGTCGTCGCTGTTCGCCTGGACCCTGCTCCCCCTCCGTTTGCTTCTCCGACGAGCCGTGCCAACGACCAAACAGTGCGCTCCCGTGAGCTCGTCGCGTTCCTCGCCCCTGTCCTCTTCCTCCGTTCGTCTCCGAGCGCTCCTCGTCTCCGTGAGCCTCTGGCGCTCGTCGTGACCCCCCCTCGTCGCCTTCCCGTGCGTCCCCGTGAGCCTTGGCCGCGCCTGCCGGCGCTGCGCCGTCGCCGATGCGCGGACACGTCGCCCGCCGTGTGCCACCTCGTCCCCTCCTTCTCGTGCCTTCCCCGCGGCTATTTAAGCAGCCCTCGAGCTCTCTCGCAGCTCACAACCCCTCCCTAGCCCCTCGCCTCGGAGCTCCCCGTCTCCTCCCCATCGCCATGGCCGCCGCCTCGGACCTCTCTGGTTCCGGCGACCAGGGCCTCCCCTCGCTGTTATTCCACCACCAGCGCCTCCCCCAAGGTCCGGCGAGCCGCCCCGTAGCCTCAGCCCCCTCATCCCCTCGCCGGAGCGCTCGGATTCCCGGCGAGCCCTCCTCTCTGCTCCACGCCGAACCCCTCCCTCCGGCCATGCCCTGCCCTGTCCGAGCTCATGGATGGATGCGCCACACCCCAGTGAACCTCCCCAGCTCACCGCCCGCCTGTTTCCCTCGCCGGAACCCCTTGCCCACCGGAGACCGAAGCCCCCTCCGCCGCGGCCCCTGCTGCTCCCTCTCCAGTGCCCTTCGCCGGCGACGGAGACCACCACGGGATGCTCCTCTCTCTCCTGAGCACATGGGTGGGTCGGCCGTCGTCTGCGGTGGCCGAACGCGCCGCGAGCGGCGTCGGGGCGGGCATCTCCCCTCGGACCGGCGCGCATCGAGCGAAGAAGGAGCCGGCCAGGTGGGCGTTGACCTGGCCAGGCGGGCCCCGCGACCCTACCTGTCAACGACACAGGAGCCCGGCCCCGCCGCTGCCCTTTGACCCAGTCTTCGCCATGTGGATAAGTGAAGACGCCCCGCCGCGAAGCCGTTTTCCCGATTCAAAGGCGTATTTCATAAAAGACGCGTTCGGTTTAAAACTGCCAGGGACCTGTTTGTAGAAGTATTTTTACAGATTAGTCCCTGAGTTTTAAACGCCAGTATCTTTTTAACCGTAACTCCGTTTGAGGTAAATCCAACGCCCACGTCTTCGTCTTGTCGAGCCCGTTCCGTTCCCATCATTTTCACTATGGTTTGGCACTGTGAAAATGACCACTTTGCCCTTGTCCGTAAACAGCCCCCCTCCGAGAGAGAACTGTTTCCGGCAATTTTTCCGCGGTCGTTTCCCACTTCTTCCCAGAGTATTTGTCGACCTCCAGGCAAGCCAACCTCTTATCATGAGCCCCGAACTTGCATGTTGACTTTGCTTGCACCTTGTGTGTGTAGTTGTAGTTGTTTCTTATCGTTTTCATCTGCAGTTATTCCGTTATGCCTGTCATGCATGCTTGTGTGTTCATGATATATTTTGCCATGATAATTAGACTGTTGTTACTGATGATGCCATGTCCCTACTCTAAATTATTTTCATGTCATCGTTATAAAATGCTATAATGATGGTAATGCACCGTGGATATGTTAGTACTTGGTATTGTCATGTTCTTTATGCTGTAAGTGTTCATTTGAGAAGCTCGATGTTTTGTTAAAGCATTTGTATGATGTATGCTCATTGTTGCATTCATGTTAAAATGTTGGTATGATGATTGATGATGGAGAAGATAATAATGTGACTTAATAATAAAACCCCTCCGTCATTGATGGGATCGAGTCATAGTGCCGCCAAATCGAACTTTTTCCAGTGCAACCACATTTGCCGTATGGGACGGCCTTAATGCGGTCTATTGTCGTGCCTCTCGTCGGTGCCTCCAACTAGGGAAGGTTATGGGCGCGCTACCTTGATCGGTGGCGGAGCATAACCTTGTGAGACCGTTGTTAAGTTAAGTTTTGCACCAATCCCGAGTGGATCGTGGCCACGACGGTGGTCGAGGTGTACGGAGGTAGACAGGGGCCACCCGAGACTAGCCGATGGGGAGTGAGTCGGTGTGGCCGGGAGAGTGTCATGACAGTAGATCGGTTTCGTCGGAATGCCGTTGGTCCACCCGAATGGGAGTGCGAGACCATGGGTTCCGTAGTGTGGGTACAGTGCGCTACCTCTGCAGAGTGTATTTAAACTATCGATAGCCGCGTCCTCGGTCATGGGCATAAGTTCGTAGTAGGGTACACTATCGGGTCTTGTCGAAATGGAGGATAAACCTGAAATAATTAAGCTGATTAATGTGGTTGTGATCGCCGTAAGGATCACGGGCCAGATGTGGTCGGGTTGTGATCGCCGTAAGGATCACGGGCCAGTTGTTAGTCGGGTTGTGATCGCCGTAAGGATCACGGGCCAGTTGTTGGTCGGGTTGTGATCGCCGTAAAGATCACGAGGTTGTCTCTATTGGTGATCAGTAAGTGAGGTGATCACCGTTGGTAAGAGAGTCCGAGGGACTCGGTGCACAAGTTTGGTTGCATTGCATGAGTAATATGTTTGCATGTAAAGAACCATGGTAGAACATGAGATGGTTGCATACGGTTAACATGCTATGTCTGCATTTGATATGATTGGTAGTTTACTTTCAGCAGAGTTTCATGATGCCATGCTCTGATTGATATGATTGAGATGATATGCTATGCTTTGCTATTGCCATGTTAGAAGTAAATTTGCTATGCCATGTTGTTGCCATGCTAGTGGATGCCATGAGGTTAATCTGATTTATGACTTGATATCATGCCATGCTTAGTTCTGATATGAGATATTTGTTGTAGACGCTTGGTTCTTGCTTTGTCTTCTACTTATTTGGATGCTATGTATTTGGTTGTCTTGCAAGTACATTCAATGTACTGACCTGGCGTGTCATGCCAGTTTTGTAGGTCGTTCACTTGTTCCGTCGTGCTAGGACGTAATCTTGCCAGTCCTGTGAGTTGTGGAGCCCAGCCAGAGTAATATGCTGCCAAGACTTCCGCCTCCATTTAAATAGACTTCCGCTGCCATGTAATTAGCCTTAGGGCTATGCCAGAAGATTATATTCATCGCGATGTAATTATATACACATGTATTTGATGAATATTCTTGTACCTGGAATGCTGTATCATGGACCTGTCGTGGGTCAGGTGTTATCCTGGGCTGACGTGTGAAGGCCCCCTGCTCCATGCGGATCGGGGTGCCACAGAGTCATAGCCATGTATGACGACCGGATTCCAGATAGACTAATCCAATGTTGAACACGTCAATGAGCTTGTAATCCATGTAGTCTTCTGATGGTGTGGGCACTTCGCAGATTACAACCTTCAGCAAACAGAGGTCAAGCCAAAAGCTCGACGCGTCTCGTGCGTAGTAGGCAGGAGTGTCCGGCGGGCCGCGAGGCTCGATGGCGGCGGTATCCAAAGATGGAAGGGTGATCTCTCGCTGGGTGTAGATATCCACGGGACGCCACGAACTACCGGATTGGTGGATGAGGACGATCCAGTTGGCCTTCATGCCCGCCCAGTAGTGGCCGCGCATGAAGGACAAGTGGACGGGTAGTGGTAGCATGTCGAGGGGCACCACGACAACGTCCGTAGGATCGTCAAGTCGGTGTCTGGGCCACCTGCGAGGATCGGGCATTAGCAAGCAGGGTGTGTTGAAAAGAGCCGGCCGGTTGCAAACGAGTAGACGGTACAAAGACATCGGCGAGGCGGATGGGCGGTCTTGAAGTAGGTCCATACGATTACAGATCTGCTCCAAGAGAACATCGGGAGGAATTCCAATCGCGGCTCTGCGTGTCGATCGGTTACGCTATTGGGGTTTTCGATGCCTACGAGCGATGGGGAAGTGGATTGAGGCGGCGAAGAAGCTTCTCCTCGTGTGGCCGAAAGCAAAGGAGCGGGGATATGGTACACGCGAGCTACCAAGGAAGATAAGCGCGGCAAAGTGAAAGCGGAGTGGGGGGAAATGGTGTGCGGCCGACGATGGGGAAGAGAGGAGGAAGAAGAAGAGACGAGGAAGAAGAGTGGAAGACGGGGAAGAAAGTGCATTAAATCTCAATTCTACTACTACTACTAGGATATGCCGTCCTTCGGAGTGTAAATAGTTACACCGATGACATGTGGGTTTACCACAAGAGGGCCCATATGTCAGTTAATGGAGGACAGAAGCGTGCTCTCTTGGCAAACATGATGGCGATCTTGGTAAGGCTGATTTAGTAACACCAACACACTTTGGTTCGACTTATTAATTAAGTGTCCCATCTGCAGCGTGTATTGTCACTTCACTGCGAAGACTAGTTGAATAGTTCTCTCTGACCGAGATGGGGAATAATGGATCGCGAAGACTTCCTTTCTACATTATCCCTATGCCTCTACGCTCACTTCACTCATTTTTCTCCGTACGTAGTCACTTGTTGAAACCTCTAGAAAGACAAATACTCCGTATTTGGGAACAGAGGGAGGATTTTACTCCGTATTTGGGAACAGAGGGAGGATTTCACTCTGTATTTGGGAACAAAGGGAGTATCACCATATGGAGGGAACAGAGGAAGCTTGAAATATGAACATGTCAATCGGAGGGAGTAAGCCCCATGCATGCATGCATGCATGCATGCAACATGCAACACTCACACGTACACATGGACGCACGCAACACTCACGCACCCATGCGGCACACAGCACACGACGCAACACACACGCTCACTCTTAAGTGCTCAACCTACTCCCTTCGTCCGTGAAAGATTGTACATTTAGAGATTTACACATTGACCAGGGCATAATTAATGCCCAAAAGTAGCAGATGCATGCGACCATTGAGAGAAGAAGATTAAATGAAGGTCGTTGCATCTTTGTAATTATGATAGACATGTAGCCTATACCTAGAGCACAAGTTGGTGCATTAGTCAATCAATATCGATTTAGATTAAAGGCTAAATGCATTGGAAGTGTAGATGTACTACACTCTTTGTTTTTTAGCTGATTTCTTTGCTCTGCCAACTGACAGGTGGGACCCAGAAACCAGGTGAAAATTTAACCAGTCAACAAAGTGCCACGTCGACTATGTGGCCGGGTCAAGAGGGTGCAATCTGATTGCTCACGATGAGCTAGTGATTGTATAATCACCGCAAAACTATATATAGTGACCGTAAAGAGCATATTGTTACATACGTTGATCGCCAGTGTATTTTTCTTGTTTCAATTAAGCCATATTAACCGGAAAGGACGCAGTATGGACTAGTACTAGTACTGCTTTGATGTGTCCCGTCAACTCGCCGAACGAGGAGAAGCTTGCTTACTACGCCTCTCCCTCGCCCACGCGTGCGGTGGTTCGCAGGATGAGGAGAGGGTTTTGACTACAGCGCCCTCTCCCTCTCCCTCGCCCTCGCCCTCACGGTGGATGTGCAGCAGTTCAGTCGGTGTCAGAATGCCAGAAGCATAATGTGTACTGTAGTATCATCATTGTTGGACCTTCCGAAGAGGCGAAGAGCCAAGTGCAAGGTTCACACGAGTACGAACTATTGAACCTCCCGAAGAGGCAAAGAGCCAAGCGCAAGATGTTATAGGAGTTTTCGTCCTAGTAGGAGCGTACTACAACTATAGCGAATGATGCTACTGTATGATGCCGCCACGTCACGTATATCCAAAGTTGTGCCACCTTTTTTTCTCAAAGAGCGTGTTGGAGCCCGTGCAACAACCACACAAGTTGCACGTACACATAACACATTTACTAGTAATAAATTCTAAAGGACAAATGCCAAGATGCCACACAAGTTCATCTCCAATTCATGTGATAAATTTGTGCACGACTAGTCTACATATATTCACAGCGCTCATTGTTCACAATTTACCGTACTCCACTTACACGTTATAGATGAGCTACATGTCTTCCTCCGTGTTCCGGTCCGTGTATTCTTCATGGATGGAACGATCCATAGCTATGGCAACGGGAATCATTGTCGCAGCTTTCTAGTCGGTTCCACACGATGGAGACTCATCCAAGTCAAGCGGCATAAATCGAGGATAGCATGTCCCAAAGATGTCGTTCATCCGGTGGTGCGCACTGAAGACACAACCATGCTTCATGAATGGTAGGCCTTCCGTGTCAAGCATGGAAGGTGTCATCCACTTCACAATGGGGTACTGTCCCAATGAAAAGCGAGTACTCTCCAAGAGTGTTCCTCCGCACCCACGTAGCATCACGGGGGTCGAACTCGGCGCCATTCATCTGGTACACGCGACATCTAAGATCTGGACACATGGTGACATACATAGTCAAGGTCCATGCATAATAATCTTGTGCTCAAATATGGCAACAAGAATATCTTGCAAAGCAAATAGTACTACTCCGATAGAGGAAGTAAAATAACCGGCTTATTATATATACCCACTCTTGGCTACATGGATGAGATAGTAAGACATGGAAAAACAAAAATGGTGGCAGCTAGTGGGTTCAAGTCTTCAAGGGCCTAGCTAGCTATACACGTCCTCCAAGGTAAAAAGTACTCCTACTAGTACGTAAGTAGAGTACTAGTACAACAATGAAAGAGAAGGCAAGAGGGTTAAAAAATGGAATACCTGGGTAGATGGTGATGGTCCGATCGTGGTAGATTGTGTGACCATGTTGCACATCAGTGGTACCATGAGTAACGACTGCTAAGATAGTTAATTCCAATATGCCAATGTCAGCTACAAGGTTCCAGGCTAGACCGAATCACGGATGCAAATGCACATCCAGGATCGGCGATCTTATATTGATCAGGGGATGACTGGTCCCTGCAAAATAATGGAGTACCATTAGGGATGCAAATGATGGTTTGTGCATTCCGTTTGTAATCTCCCGTACTGTAGGATGGCAACTAGATGAAACAAGTCCCCTGGCTTGTCACCGCGAAGATGCAGCCTAGATGGCGCACAACGTCTTTGAATGTGTAGGGGTACAAATCTGCCGCCGCCAACATGCGCCAGCCTCTGCCGTTAGTACCTTGCATTGATGGCAATCCTTATGTCGAACACCGCGATGATATAGTAATCGTCGTAGCCGCATCGCTTTGTCGGCGGGTCAGCAATTTCTATCTTCTTCAATCTCATGTAGGCATCATCATACGTATTCAAGCCTAGCCAGTCTGGAAGGCCGATCCCAACGGTGGAGAAGGGGTCTACCGGAACGGCCGCACTGCTGTTGATGTTGTGCAAAATGATGGTGGTATCCAGCCGGAGGTATGCAAGCCAATCTTCGTTGGCACCGACCCAGACCTATATATAAGACGGTGGGCAGCGGAGAAACTACAGGATGGAAATGGAATAACTAGGTACTACATGATCAAACTCCATTACTGACCTGCTCATCGGACAAAATCCGACTACCTCTCAACGTCGGCAACTCTAGCGGAGTCAATGTGCAACCATGGCCAGGGAGCGGTGGGCTGTTCGAAGGATTGTCCCATAGAAGAACCTTCTCCTTGAGGACGCATGGAAGACCAACAGGCCTGGCCTTTTCCCAAGCCATTTTAAGCACCGTCTTGAAAAAGTTGGTGCAGGAAGCACCGAGTCTTGCGGCGGTGAGGATGTCGGAGCGGTGTGCGATTTATCCCAGAGGATCGTCGTCCAAGGTCTCCTAGCCCCGACGAGGAGGAGAACCGTCTGGCGAATCCATGGGAGCAACGATGAACTGCCTTCTCTTCGGTGGGAGGGGAACTGGCGAGGAGGAGATAAGAGCGTAGTAACCGCATGCCTCGTCCCTTCCAACTATAGATCATTCCTTAGCGAAGGGGTGAGGCTATTATTTACTACTATTACTAGCATTATGGGACGTTATGGGATTGCATTATACTGTAAATAATAGCACTAGTAAGAATTTTTTGGCACTAGCTAGTAGTTTTTGGCGTGGATTAAGAAATTTTGGATATGTTTTTGCTATTTTTTGTACACGCCAACTAGTGTCAAAAAACACCTTACATTATGTGACGGAGGAGCACGTACTCGTACTGTAGCAGTACTAGTACTACTTTCTTAACTAGTAGTGTGATGTACTGTACTTCTAGTATAGTGCACCAGTTTTGAACTCTTGAATCTCAGGGCCAAGGAGCTACAGTTGGAAGTGGAGGGTACCACTGTTCTCTAGAACCATCGCTGTACTATCAATGCAGGGAAAGTACACCTGCGTAGTGGCCTAGTGGGTACTCTTAGTGCTCTATTCAGCCACTCCTTTCACGTAGCTGGCCTACTCAGCCGCTCCTCTCACGCACACACTAGCAGCCTGTTTATCAATGACAGTTCTTTGAGGCGAGAACATTTGAGTTATTTGATACAGCTTCGCTTCCATTTGTGGAGGTGTAATGGATCTTGTCGAACTTTGTTATAGTAGTTCCTTCTTTATGAATGAGATGAAGCAAAGCTTTTGCCTCCGTTTAAAAAAACACGTCAAGAGGAATTTCTTTTATAGTAGAGCCGATAATGGAGTGAAGTCCATGCGCAGTAACGCCACAAGCTACAGAGTAGTAGTAGAGCACTTTACGTACAGAGCCATATTGCACAGTTCCCAATGCCCCGCCAGGCTTTTCCGGCTCATCGGGCTTAATTGGGAGGCACTAGTTTAAATATGCTACTAGCTAATGAGGAAGCTGCAAGCGAGGTGCGGCTAGGGCGAGCACGCGAGCCACGAGATGCTGGGAAGGAAACCCCGTTCACGTGGCTAGGCTATCCAGTGCACCCAGATTGTGGTGCGCACGTCCGTTTGACTTCAAAACTCAAACTACCCGTGTAAAGTATTGGCTCACAACGAAGTTACTATTTAAAAAAAGGTCGCCGTGCGTTTGGCCGGGATCGAACCCACAAAACGAGGTATACACTCCCGCGACCACTAGTAGTACTCGTTGGAGTTCAACGCAACCTAGAATTGCCTTTTGTCGCTAGTAGTACATTGTTCCTTACAAGAAACCCCTAATAATGCAAGAAACCACTAATAATGCCAAGAAACTACTACCACTTGCATACATGGCAGACTTAAGATAATACTACCTTATCAACCATTGTACATGCTCTTACTAACCAGCCCTACCAAGAAACGACTACTCTACAAAGTGCCGTTATAGGCATGTTTCAACCCATGGCCCTGTTTGGATACATTTGTTGTCAATCTAACCCTGCCATCCAAACACCACTTTGGTTAGAGTTAGTTCAGGGTTAGAATCTAACCTCTGACTTAGAGTATCCAAACAGGGCCCATGTCGCCCATTAAGTCAATGCCTTCTATTCGACCGGGCGTTATGACTTGTGGGACCTGAGGGAGTCCTGGACTAAGGGGTCCTCGGGCGTCCGGCCTGTTATCCATGGGCCGGACTGATGGGCTATAAAGACATGAAGACCGAAGACTGTACCCGTGTCCGGATTGGACTCTGCTTGGCGTGGAAGGCAAGCTTGGCAACCGACTATGTAGATTCCCTCTGATGTAACCGACCCCGTGTAACCCTAGATCTCTCCGGTCTCTATAAACCGGAGAGCATAGTCCGGATGAGGGCATACTCATTACCATATTCACATAGGCTAGACTTCTAGGGTTTAGCCATTATGATCTCGTGGTAGATCAACTCTTGTAACAGTCATATTCATCAAGATCAAGCAAGCGGGGAAGTAGGGTATTACCTCCATAGAGAGGGCCCGAACACAGGTAAACATCGTGTCCCCGTCTCTGTTACCATCGATCCTAGACGCACAGTTCGGGACCCCCTACCCGAGATCCGCCGATTTTGACACCGACATTGGTGCTTTCATTGAGAGTTCCACTGTGCCGTCGACGAAAGGTTCGATGGCCCCTTCAATCGTCAATAATGACGCCGTCCAAGGAGGAACCTTCCTCCCCAGACAAATTTTCGTGTTTGGCGATTTCGTACTGCGGGCCAACTCACTTGGCCATCTGGAGCAGGTCGATAGCTACGCCCCTGGCCATCAGGTCAGATTTGGAAGCTTGAACTACGTCGCAGATATTCGTGGAGACTTGATCTTCAATGGATTTGAGACCGCGGCGATCATTCCCCCTCTCTCTGATGAACATGACTTAAATCTGTCATTGGATCACATCCAGGAGATGGATCCTGTTGCTGCAACGGCCTCAGAACCGAAGCAGATCGTGCCCTCCGAGGCCACAAAGTCCGCGGTGTTGGGGCCGCACACGGACTCGACATCCTGTAGTGCTTGTGTCAATGGAACCCCAGACTCGTCTCCGGCTACACGTTCCGGATCAGGTGTGCCTGTGGACACCGAGCTCGATCGGTTATTGATTTTCAAATTTAGCACCGCAGATATCTTCCAGCATTCACCTATGGGTGACATACTAAACTCTTTGAAGAACTTGTCCTTGGAGGAAGACTCATAGCCGAACTATATTCGGTTCGAGCTAGAGGCGGACGACGAGGAATTTTTCTTCCCACCCGCCACCCACTTCATAGCCACCGTCGATGACTTAACTGACGTGCTTGACTATGGCTCCGAAGACATCGACGATATGGAAGACGATGCCAACAAGGAGCAAGGCCAAGACCCGCCATTTACTGGAGCTGGACGGCCACCTCTTGATATGACGTGTACATGGTTGATACACTTAAAGGATCTGGCAAGGACAAAGAAGAGCCAGACGCGAATAAACCCTCTGAGACGCAGTCCAAGCGCCGGCGCCCCAAACGCCGCTCTAAGCCTCGTCGCTCAAAAGATAGCAACACTGGCACCGGAGAAAATAGCACTCCGGGCGACGCTGAAAACAACGAAGACCCTGTCGAAGCTACATCCGAACAGGAGGAACATGACGACAGGCAAGACAACCCTGATAAACAGGCCATAGAAGATGACTCGAAGGACGATAGTTACCGTCCACCTTCCGAAGAGGAGACAAGCCTCGGCGACGAAGACTTCATCATGCCTGAGGATCCTCTATAGCAGGAGCGCTTTAAACTTCAGCTCATAGCCACTGCAAGGAGCCTGAAAAAGAAACAACAACAGCTTCAAGCCGAACAAGATCTTCTCGTCGACAGATGGACTAACATCCTGACAGCCGAAGAATACGGCCTCAAGCGCCCAACCAAGAGCTACGCGAAACGTAGACTGCTACCTCAATTTGATGAGGAGGCACCGGAGCACACATCTCCCTCGCATAATACAGAACAACCACCACGCGGTCGGGATAAAGCGGTAACTCCGGCCGAACAGCAGCCTGCCCCACCGCCCCGTAAAAATAGAGACAGAAGAGTTCGGGGTCACACGTACGACCTCTGGCAGACCCTGGACAGTAAAGCAGGACATACAAGATCGATCTACGGATCACAAGGACGTGCCACGAGGCACGACGACGGCTACCTATTTGGATGTGACAAACCTAACCACGCCTGGGCCGAATGCCGCAGACGAACTCCATCAGAGCTACGCCGCGATGCGGCCCGGTACAGAGGTGTCGCACACCCTCTCTGCTTCACAGATGAAGTACTGGATCACGAATTCCCTGAGGGGTTCAAGCCCGTCAATATCGAATCATACGACAGCACAACTGATCCCGCAATATGGATCAAGGATTTCATTCTCCATATCCATATGGCTCAAGGAGATGACCTCCACGCCATTAAATACCTCCCACTAAAGCTCAAAGGGCCAACTCGGCACTGGCTTAATAGCCTGCCTGAAAATTCTATCGGCAGCTGGGAGGACTTGGAAGAAGCTTTCCTGGACAACTTCCAAGGAAACTATGTCGGGCCACCAGACGCCGATGACTTAAGCCACATAGTTCAACAACCTGGAGAATCAGCCAGAAAATTCTGGACTAGGTTCCTAACCAAAAAGAACCAGATTGTTGACTGTCGGGATGCCGAGGCCTTAGCAGCCTTCAAACACAGCACCGTGACGAATGGCTAGCACACCACCTCGGCCAAGAAAAGCCAAAGTCCATGACAGCCCTCACGGCACTCATGACCCGCTTTTGCGCGGGAGAGGACAGTTGGCTAGCTCGTAGTAACAACACAGCCAGCGAGACAGGCCCCTCTGAGGCCAAGAATAGCACTGGCAAGCTCCGGTGCAATAGACACAAACACCAAAGCAATGACAACAACACCGATGACACCACAGTCAATGCCGGATTCACTGGCTCCAAGTCCGGCCAACGGAAGAAGCCCTACAAAATAAACAATGAAGGACCTTCCAGCCTGGACCGCATACTCGACCGTCCATGCCAGATACACGGCACCCCGGCAAGCAAGCCAATCATACCAACAGGGATTGTTGGGTTTTCAAGTAGGCTGGCAAGTTAAATGCCGAAAACAGAGAAAAGGGATAACAAAGTGAGGACGAGGACGAAGAGCCCCGGCAGCCGAACACTGGGGGGCAGAAGAAATTTCCCCCTCAAGTCAAAACGGTGAACATGATATATGCTACACACATCCCCAAAAGGGAGCGTAAGCGAGCGCTTAGGGACGTCTACGCGGTAGAGCCAGTCGCCCCAAAATTCAATCTGTGGTCATCGTTCCCGATCACCTTCGATCGTAGAAACCACCCAACTAGTATCCGCCACGGCGGTTCAGCCGCACTAGTCCTTGACCCAATTATTGACGGGTTTCACCTAACACAAGTCCTGATGGACGGTGGTAGCAGCCTCAACCTGCTCTATCAAGACACAGTGCGGAAGATGGGCATTGACCCCTCACGAATCAAACCAACAAATACTACCTTCAAAGGAGTCATACCAGGCGTAGAGGCCCGCTGTACAGGCTCAATCACACTAGAAGTGGTCTTCGGTTCTCCGGACAACTTTCGAAGCGAGGAGTTAATCTTCGACATCGTCCCCTTCCGCAGCGGCTACCACGCACTGCTCGGACGAACAACGTTTGCTAGATTCAACGCAGTACCACACTATGCTTATCTCAAGCTCAAGATACCCGGTCCACGCGGCGTCATAACAGTCAATGGCAATACTGAACGCTCCCTCCGAACAGAGGAGCACACCGTCGCCCTAGCAGCAGAGGTACAGAGCGGCCTTCTCAAGCAGCACCATAGTGCGGCTGTCGAGCCCCTGGACACCATCAAGAGGTTCCGGACTACACTGCAGCAGGACAGCGCGGCTCGTCAAGAGCTTGATTAACAATTCGGCCTCCGTCCCAGTCCCGTTGAAGTAGTGGCATTCGCACCACGCGCACATAATTACGACTCAAAATCCCATGGACATCGACGGAGGCAGAAGCTAACCCGGGATCTACAGTTCGGCTAGACCGATCCCGGACATACATAATTTCGCCTTTTTCTTTTGTTTTAGCTTCCTTTTCCCACGGGCCTGCTGACCGGTCCCTTTGAAGGATCGGCATATAAAGGATGCAAGCAACATAGGTGTGTAGAGTAACCTCTATACGTCTTGTTGACAGTATTTATATTTATTTCTCAGGATCCGCACGTTGCGCCCTCTTGATTCCGGCATGTTAAATGGCCCGGAGGCCTATCGCGCTATTTGTACAAGATACGCCTTGACGTATCCATCCAGTTATAATGAAAATGGTTTGCGGCCCAGTTTCTGTGGTTTTCGCCTCTCCTTCATTTTTATTTCGATCTGCTTATCGGCTGCATCGGTACTCTTTGGTACGTCTCATATTCGCCAGGGGCTACTTATCGCCCCACAATATGGCAGCAAAGTCCAAACAATTCTTATATATAAGTTCGGCACCCCGAATTTAGCATTATATGCATTGGCTCCGAATCATGTCTTTGGTCAATAGTTGGGTTGCCCGGCTCCTGTGCTTGGTACCCTACGTTCCGCTCCATCGGCTAGGGTAGTAAAGGGAGAACTATTGTGATTGGACCCTGGCCTTGACCGGATGAGCACCTCAGTAGAGAAAGCCGAAAACTGACTGTCATGATACGGCGAGAGCTGGTCAGCTGTTCGAGGGTTATAAAATCGTTGGAGATTTTTTCCGCGTCATGCGAAGGTTCGACGCTTCCCGATCAGATGCCGACAGCACCCTGGCTCGGACCAGGGGCTGCACACTTGCTTAATTATAAAAATCCTATGGCTAAGTGAGGGCGTTTAAGCCGTATAGTCTGATTGCCTTGTTCGTTGCGCTAAACAACTCCTCCAAAGGACCATATAATTGGATCAAGATTGTTTAGATCCCATCCCGAACACCTCCGTACTACCTACACGAGGGAAGAAGCCGATGACTGGCCCACCCTCATATTACAAACAATACGGCCGCACAGGAGGAAACAATTAAAGCATAACAAAATTACATTACAGGCTTTGTTTCCATAATACAATGCAAGGGCAACATGAATACATTTATTCAAATACAATGTCCTGCGAACATTGAGCTGCCACAAGTCGAGACCCTTCTGTGACATCCGTAAAATACCTCTTGGGTGTGCGGTGCTCCTTGCCCGTCGGCGGCCCGCTGGCAACTTCAACAGCGTTCATCTTCGCCCACCACATTTTGCAACGAGCAAAGGTCATATGGGCACCTTCAATACAGGCAGAGCACTTGACGACGTCCAGCCGCGGACAGGCTTCCACTAGCCGCCTCACGAGTCCGAAGTAGCTGCCGGGCATAGCTTTGGCTGGCCATAGCCGGATTGTCAAATCGTTCATGGCTAGTTCGGCCACCCTGTGCAGCTCCACCAGCTGCTTCAGCTGATCGGTGAAGGACACGGGATGCTTCTCCGTAGAACCTCCTCCTTCGGCTCGGTAGAACTCTACAGCGTCTGATACGCTGCGTGGTAGATCCGCAAAAGCCCCTGGGGAACTCCGAACCCGGGTTAGTAAAAGGTATTGCTTCTCCGCATACTTGCTTTGCATCTTAAATGCCTTACCCGCCGTGATCTTCTTGGCCTCCTGGATCTCCTGGAGGGCGGCCTGGGCCTCATTCTGTGCGGTCTCCGCGCTCTGACGAGCCTTGGTGAGTTCGGCCTCTTGAGCCGACGCATCATTCTCCAAGGTCTCACATTTTCTCACTGCATCTTGGAGCTCCTGCTGGACTTCTTTGACCCGGGCCTTGAGCTTCTTATGAGCGGCCTGCTGCTGGACAGCTTTCTCCTCGGCCTCGCCCCATGCCTTCCTCAGGGCCTTGACCTCAGTCGCGGCTCCTGCACACATTATGACATTACAGTCAATACACAACGCCTATGCTTTCCGAACACACAGCAAGACGTTACTCACCTTGCTTCTCCTGAAGCCGATTTGTAACCTCGCCGAGCTCGTACTCGGTCCGCTCCAGCCTCTCCTTCAATTCAGAGACTTCGGCAGCATGCGAGGTTCGGCCGACAGTGACGCCTGCTTATGCATACATATTACATTAGTCTCCTACAATAGAGGATTGATCCACTGTCCGGTTCTTCTCGCCGAACACCGGACAGTGTCTCAGGGGCTACTGACTACATGTTTTTTTTCTCTTTCTATGTCACTTACCTCGAAACCTGTCAACAAGTTGCTATAGGCTTCGTTCAGTCCACTCTTGGCGGACTGAACCTTCTCGATCACCGCGCCCATAAGAACACGATGCTCGTCCATAACGGAGGCGCCTCGTAGCACCTCCATCAGGTTATCCGGCATCCCTGGATGGACAGGGACCACCGGTGGAAGCGGCGCACCCCCTGTCGGTGTCAAAACCGGCGGATCTCGGGTAGGGGGTCCCGAACTGTGCGTCTAGGCGGATGGTAACATGAGACAAGGGACACGATGTTTTTACCCAGGTTCGGGCCCTCTCGATGGAGGTAATACCCTACTTACCGCTTGATTAATATTGATGATATGGGTAGTACAAGAGTAGATCTACCACGAGATCAAGGAGGCTAAACCCTAGAAGCTAGCCTATGATATGATTGTTGTTCGTCCTATGGACTAAAACCCTCCGGTTTATATAGACACCGGATAGGTTAGGGTTACATAGAGTCGGTTACAATGGTAGGAGATCTACATATCCGTATCGCCAAGCTTGCCTTCCACACCAAGGAAAGTCCCATCCGGACACGGGACGAAGTCTTCAATCTTCTATCTTCATAGTCTTGGAGTCCGGCCGTGATGATAGTCCGGCTATCCGGACACCCCCTAATCCGGGACTCCTCAGTAGCCCCCGAACCAGGCTTCAAATGACGATGAGTCCGGCGCGTTGATTGTCTTCGGCATTGCGAGGCGGGTTCTTCTCCAAATTCCATATACTTGTCGAATAGTGTCCGCCTTCTGATAAATGCTGCACTCCTGGGCTTCTACGCCCAATAATGGCCATCTTCCACGTGTTTGAATGAATGCGAAAAGCCAGGGTATTTTTACACCTACCCCCCTAGCCGCGCAAATGAGCTGCCTATAAAAGGGGCGAGGATCTAGATCTGAGTCACCATCCCTCCCTTGCGAGCTTTCATCGGAGCGCCCCTGACCAAAGCCCATTCCATCATGGACAGCCGCGACTCCTCCTCGCACTCCCAGCCCTCGGCCGAAATTGGGAGAGATGCTCGGTCCCATAGCGAGCTAGTTATACTCCAAGCCAAGGGATTTCATCCCCCGGCCTTCATGGTTCCGGTTCGAGCCGGACTCGCCACCTACAACGGCGGAAAGCAAGCGGAGAGTGTCCCCGATCCCTCTAAAGGAGAGCGGGTATGCTTCATCTCTTATCTAGTAAGAGGACTCGGATTTCCAATCCATCCGTTTCTCCGGGGGCTCTTGGAGTTCTACGGCCTCCAGCTGCACCACCTTACGCCTACCTCCATTTTGCACATTGTGGGCTTCGTGGCCCTCTGCGAGCTATTCTTGGGCGTCGAGGCTCATTTCGGGCTGTGGAAGTGGATATTCTGCCTTGTATCCCATTCTCATGAGGGGTCAATATATCAAGTGGGCGGAGCCGAGCTGTGGCGCATCGCCGGGACCGGATACCTATCCGGCACCCCAAAGAAGGCGTCCGAAGACTGGCCTTCGGAATGGTTTTATATGGAGGACGTCCCGCTGCGGGATCCTGTTCGGATCGGCCTTCCGGAGTTCAGCAATGCTCCTCTGAAGAAGCGTCTGCCGGGCGCCTCGGAGCCCCGGAGGGAAAATGACTGGGATGTCCTCTATTTGATGAGCCGGATAAGATTATTGGCTCATGCCGGATTGACCATGATTGGAGTCATGGCAATCTGCATTATGAGGGGAGTGCAGCCGCTTCAATACAGGGGCCACCCCATGTGGGACTTCAACGGGGAAGACGATGCCACCCGCCACGGCCGCAAAGGGCCGGGATCGGTCATCGAACTGGTGAAGATCTTGTCTGCCATGTATAAAGGAGAGGAGGAGGATTTCCTCCGCGTCAATCCACTAAAGGAGTTTTCTTCGAATAATCCTCGAAGCTGGGTAAGCAAACATCTTTGTGACATGTCCGATCCATGTTCCCGTAGTTAAATATCTCATTTCATGGTTTTTGCGCAGGAACTGCGCCGGATCGTGGAGAAGATACACACCGCTCAAGACAACCCGAGGATCCGGAGCGGTCCCTCAATCCGACCTCCGAAGAGGATCCGGATATACAGGTGGAGTTGATTGACTGGGTGTTTTATCAACTTAGCATCGACAATGCTTTGGTTGCCATTAGGGCTGATTACCCCGGAATACTTCCAGCCTCACAGGTAACTGAGACCGAGATCCCAAAACCTTGATAATGACCCATCCATGCTTATCTTTGATCACCGTATACCAATGGTGTTTCGCAGGGGGCGCCTTCGAGGCAGGAAGCCGAGTCATGGTGGTCGGCCAACAGAGGGCGGTGTGGCCTCAAGAAAAAAAAAAGAAGTGCGGTCCGGATCGAAAGTCCGCCGCAACGGTATGGCGTGTCACCATACTTCCAGGATTGATTCTTGGAAGGCGTACTAACGCTAGTGCTCTTTTCAGGAAAAAGAGCGCTCGCCGGACTGAGTCCGAGGAGGTTGCCAATCGAACCTTCACCGGCCAGGCTTCAAAGCCGGGTCCGGAGGTCGAGGCGAAAGACGAGACGCAAGGCGTCGGATGCTCCTCCGACAGAGGATGCCGACAGGTTGTCCGCCACCAACTCCGAGGTGGAGAGCGCCTTGAATCACAGGCGCCGCCGGACAGTTCTTCATGACGCGTGTTTCTCCCAAGAGGCCTTGAATGCCTTCGATTCGGGAGATGCGCACCTCCGTGCCGCTCGAGATGGTCTAGCCAGAGCCACGAAGCAGTATGTAAAGGACATACGGGGAAGAAAATTTGATGATTATATATGCCAAGAGTCTAGAGACTTAAAATAGTTAGAATAACTGATTTAAGGATCATTTGTTGTGCAGATCTTACGTAAAAGAATAACCGATCGTCCCAGGGAGCTTGAAGAGTGCAAGGCCCAACTTGAGGCCGCACTAGCCGCCATGGGGAGCTACAGAGACCCCTCCGGTAAGATACGCTTGAAGATAAATAGTTTGTGAAGTGCGGTGTGTGTAAATCGACAAAAATGTTGCAGATGGCGCCGGACTAGATCCGACAAACAGCAGTTTTACGCCAGCTAAAGGCTGGCGAGAGCGTGCTTACAAGGGTGCGGCAGGAGAAAAATAACCTCCAAGACGCCAACACCAAGCTGGGTGAGGAACTAAAGGATGTTCGTGCCCAGTTGTCTGACTCTGTAAAGGAGAATCGACGGCTTCGTCGCGGCATTTTCAGTCAGTGCTTGAACGAACTTTGAAAGAGTTCGGCGAGGAAGGCGACTAACATAAACATGTATGTAGGTTTGCTCATGTGTCGCCCCGAGGAGGAGATGCCCAGTTCTTCGGGTGATCTTCTTCCCGAATCAAGGCTACCGCACGAACGAGTCCGGCAGGTGATGAAAAGCATCGGCCAGGCCTTGTGGCCATCTATCTCCCTGCCCGAAGGCATTGGGGAGCTGGCAGAGCGGCTTCAAGGAGCACGGCAGCGCTTCCGGCTATGGAAGATATCAGCCTGCCATCAAGGCGCCAGGGAGGCCTGGGCCATGGTGAAGACGCGGTACACGAAGGCTGACCCAAACCACATGGCCGAGGTCGGACCTGTGGGGCCGGATGGGATGGAGATCCTCAGAAGCTTAGTGTACGGCCAAGTAGAATTGGCCGCCAAGTATTCCCAAAGCAAGATTGTAAATTAGATAGCCTATTAGATGGCATTGAGGAGGAATACAATGAGTCGAGTTGACTATGTAAAAATATGACATGAAAAAATGTCTTCTAGCCGGATTGTAGATCGTTTGTCATAGCGGACCTTTTAACCCGACCTCCGGACCCAATAGTCCGGAGTGTGTCCGAATACCTTTGTGGTTATATAAGAACCGGGGTATGCATGGAGACAAGGCGTAGGGGTCATTGTTGCTGTATCATACAAGTGCTCAACTAGTTATGTTATATTACATGGGTAGTAAGAAACATCTTCCAGGGAGAATAGTTCCGTTAAGGGTTCCTTTCCCTAGGGTGCATGCCCTAAAGTGCATGTCAAAGCTGCTATGAAAGCAGAAAATCATCTGGGGGCAGATGGTGAAATAATTAAAAATCATCTTTCAGTTCACCGACCGAATATTCCCTCACCCCCCCCCCTCATTCAAAGGGGGCTGCTCGCCCGACTCCGGAGCCATATGGGTCTCCAGAGTCGTATTCGGTTGAGGGCCAAACTAGATGCGGCCCTCTTCGCCAGTCTCCATGGGGATCATCTCCCCCATGTGTCCGGTAGTGGAGGCTTTGCCTCGTGGCGCCTCCCAGACAGCATCCTGGGCTCCTCCCCGGTTCGGAGCGGTCCTCCGGGACAACACTTCGGTGTCATCCCTGACCCCGGGGGAATAAGCGGGCGGTGGCGACATGGTCGCCATCTCCGACGGAGCCAACGAACCTCTAGACGAGGATCGTAGGAGTAGGTCGCGGGCCGGACTGCAATAATACAGTTAACCATGTCAAGATAATAGAGAGAAAGGGCCGGATGTGTGCACGAGCAAGCAGTGTCACTTACGATGCGGCCGGGGGCTTGGTGCGGGGGCGTCGTTCTGGACTGCTGTCAACGTCCCACGCGGTATTGACCGTTGGGACGCCTTTCCCCTTCTTGGGCGCTTCCGCCTCCAGATGCGTCGAAGCCGCCCTCTTCTTCTTCCTCTCCTCAGGGGGAGGATTGTTCTCTTCATCCTCCTCCTCTTCCTCGTCATTGTCCTCAGGGACAGAGGAATGAGCTTCGTCGTCTTCGGACGTCACGTCAAAGTGCCCTTCTTGACGGTGGCCACTCTTGGCCCCTTTGCCTTCTTCTTGGCCTTCTTCTCCAGCGCCTTATATGGCGCCGGCACCAGCATCTTCGCCAGACGCGGGATGACTGGTTCTTCAGGCAGCGGAGCCGGACACTGGATCCGCTTCGCCCTCTCCATCCAGTCCTGGGAAAGCAACAATAAAAGCTCGGGCATCATCATTGAAAACAAACAAGTGGAGAATACATGGAAAATGACATACCTTGCTAGCGGGGTGTTTAGCGTCGTGTCCGCGATCTGAATCTGCGGCCGGTGGTTTCTCATTGCCCTTGAAGAGAAACTTCCATGCGCCTTCGTGTGTAGTCTCGAAGAGCCTCACCAGGGTCTAGTTCTTCTTCGGATTGAACTCCCAGCGGGCGGCTTTGGCGCTGGCACGGAAGGATCTGGTGAACTAACATCACCTGGATCACATCAACGAGCTTGACACTCTTGGTTACCATACTCTGAACACGCGTCTGCAACACTATCAGCTCGTCAGGAGAATACCAGTCCGAACTCTTCTCGACCCAGGAGGTCAATCGCATGGGAGCACCGGGGCGGAATTCGTTAGCTACGGCCCAGGTGGTGCTGCGAGGTTCAGTAATATAGAACCATTGCTTCCGCCACTCCTTTACCGTGTCCATAAAGGTGCCCTTGGGCCAAGAGACGTTGGACAGCTTACTCACCGTGGCTCCTCCGCACTCCGCATGCTGGCCATCCACCACCTTCGGCTTCACGTTGAATACTTTGAGCCATAGCCCGAAGTGGGGTTGGATGTGAAGGAAGGCCTCACACATGACGATAAATGCTGAGATGTTGAGGAAGGAATTCGGGGACAGATCATGGAAATATATCCCATAATAACACATTAGCCCGCAGATGAAAGGGTTGAGTGGAAACCCTAGCCCGCGGAAGAAATGAGGAAGTAATAGTACCCTCTCATTGGGCTCCGGCATGGGGATGATTTGACCCTCGGCCGACAGGCGGTGGGCGATTCCCTTTGCCAAATATCCGGCCGCTCGGAGCTCAATAATGTCCCCCTCCTTGATGGAGGAGACCATCCATTTGCCCTGACCACCGAATTCGGACATGGTTGCTCGAGTGGAAAGGAGATGAGAACTTGGGCACTGGAGCTCGAGATTGGAAAGGCGGAGACAGAGAAAGAGCGTGATAAGAGGAAGAGGGAATCCTTATGTCCTTATAAAGGCAGCGAATATTAAATGCCTCCTCACTCGCCTTAAGATTCGCCTATTCCCAAGGGCTGTGTAAACGGCACGGTTGGGCTACCCATGCCCGCATTGATGAGAATCCCACAATAAGGGGACACGATCTCTGATTCGATAAGATGTGCCAATGGCGACCGCGTCTTGAAACATGGAATGGCAGAAGAAAAACGGTTCAAAATTATGACCGGGCAGACGTGATGTCGTGTTGTAAAAAATTGTCAGCGGATAGAACTCGTGTATATATATATTCTCTGCGGTTGTGTATGGTGTGTGTAACAGGTCCGGATACAATCATCGCATCCGAAGACTATCTTGGAGTTCGGAAGAAGGGGAACCCGCCTTGCAATGCCAAAGACAATCTGCGCGCCGGACTCCTCGACATTGAAGCCAGTGCACGAGGGCTCTTGAGGAGTCTGGACTAAGGGGTCCTCGGGGTCCTACTGTTATCCATGGGCGGCATCGATGGGCTATAAATACATGAAGACCGAAGACTGTACCCGTGTCCGGATTGGACTCTGCTTGGCGTGGAAGGCAAGCTTGGCAACCAACTATGTAGATTCCCTCTGATGTAACCGACCCCGTGTAACCCTAGATCTCTCCGGTGTCTATATAAACTGGAGAGCATAGTCCGGATGAGGGCATACTCATTACCATATTCACATATGCTAGACTTCTAGGGTTTAGCCATTACGATCTCGTGGTAGATCAACTCTTGTAACACTCATATTCATCAAGATCAATCAAGCAGGAAATAGGGTATTACCTCCATAGAGAGGGCCCGAACCTGGGTAAACATCATGTCCCCCGTCTCTTGTTACCATCGATCCTAGACGCATAGTTCGGGACCCCCTACCCGAGATCCGCCGTTTTTGACACCGACAGGACCTACATGTCAGTCTGCACAAAAATCCCCGAGTGACCTCCTACCTCCGGCCCGTCCACCTAGTCATCCTCGGCCATGGGATGCAGCTACCGCCACCGGCAGAAGGCGAGGTCAGGGCGGTGTGGATCCCATCTTGCGGCGGCCCGGATGCCAGCTCCGTCCGGTGCTCGCGGCCGCTAGCTAGCCAAGATAGCTCCGTCCAGCCGCTTGTCTGCAAGGTTTGCTAGCTAGATTGGCACGGTGGCGTGGCGTCTTGCTCACGCGCGCTGCGCTAAGGCCAGCCATCTGGCTCGAGCGAAGTCCAGGGCGGCGGCTTGCTCGCTCGTGAGTCACGCTCGGGCCAGCCAACCTGCGTGGAGGCCAGCTGGCGTCCGGCCTGTCCGGCGGAGCGGCGGCCAACTCGCCCATCACCGGCGCTACCGACGAACACGCATCAATACTGTTTGAAGTAATGTTCAGGAAAAATAATGATTTGAGGGGGAATAACAAGATAGAAGGTCAGATGTGGGTCTCTCGTGTCAACGGTCGAACAAAATGTGTTGGTTTAAGCTGCCTCGTCAGCACGGACGTGCGGGTCAACCCTGTCATACATGGGTTTAAACTAACCTAATTGGTAGGTAGTAGTTTTTGGCTTGGATTAAGAAATTTTGGGTATGTATTTTGCTATTTTTTGTACAATAGATTCTTCCTAGGGCTGGTTGAAAGTGGTAGTTTTTTGTTAAATACTCTACATATTGTAAGTAGGAGCGGAAGTTAAGCTTTGGAACCCAATAAGCAAGGCTAGTTACATAGTGCATATGTGTACATGGTTGAAAGTAAATGTCAACCATGAGTGACTAATATCTTGATGGAAAACTCAAAACTATGGAATGCTAGGGAAAAAAATTGCATGGTCGGAAATACTAGCAATGTTCATGTGCGTTGCAACGAATCATAATTAGAATAATACTTATTCCCAAACTTGATACAAAACACTCTAATTTTGATATACATATATCACTAGAGATATATTATGTTGCAATTAGAATATATTCCTTGGGCTGTTTTGGTGAGGTCAGGGAGGGATGTGGTTGGTTTTAAGATAAAATTATGGGTTTTTCTGCAAATTGGTAGACAAGTGGGATGTTTGTGAGAAAAGGCAACAACTTATCTCACAGTCGTTAGATGTAGATCTAATGGTCACAAACGACGGATGGAAGACACACCATCATCACCAACTTAGTCTTCTGTAGGAGTACTAGCAAGATCCGTGCATTGCACGGAACATCAAGATGCATTTTTTTAATAAAAACACTCGTTGTGATTGACCCATGCAGGAGTAATCCTGTGTGTAAAAACTAATGACATCTCGAGAAATAGGAGATAAGGTGAAGAGGAGTGGGGCGTGGTGGTGATTGGTGGTTGGGCTGAGCGGAGGCATGGGGATTGACGACGCCGGCAGTGGCCACCACGCCAGTTTGTTCCAGAGGCTTCCTTTCTTAATTGCTCAACAATGAGGTTGTTGGAGATAAGGATGAACGAGGGAAGGCCTTGTCTCGCAACTGGAGAGGGTGCGGGTATCTTTTAGTTTAATTTCCATCAGTCAGATATAGATCGGACGGTCTATATTGCAAGATGGCACGCGTACCATCATCACCAACTCGGTTTTTTATAAGAGAAGAAATATAAGTATGGAGATACAAAGGTATTATCAATACTTGTTTCTGTAAACTAGCATCTACATTCTATTCAACGCCTCAACATGTGAGGCCTTAGCACAATGACTTCTCGACTGTGTAAAACAAAGGTTTTCCCGTCGTTGATAAGGAGGGGGTGATGGCAGTGCGCTTTTTGGCTTGCTCTAGTCCTATTAGTCATACTAGGTGGTCTAAGCACATGTAGATTTATTCTTTTTCACGTCTCGTGTTTGCCGTACTGCCATGACTGTTGATGAATAGACGGTAAGTTATTCATGGGGAAACCCTTGTTGAGTGTGTTTGCGAGAGAGAGAGAGAGAGTGTGTGTGCGTGTGATATGTCTGGAGACTGAGGCAATGATAACAGATTCTTTGTGTCTATGTGTGTGGAGGATAGAGAGAGACATGTACATGGGGCTTTGTGTTGTGTAACATGGATACACATGTACATAATTAGAGAGTGAGTGTGCGAGATACACATGCAAACATGGGGAGAGATGAGGATCCAGATTAATGGGTGATTGTGTGTGTCTGTGTGTGTTTGTGCGTGCGTTTGTGTGTGAGAGGGAGTGTGTGTATGTGGAGTAGAGAGACCACTAATGATGTAAACCTAGTATAAGGGAAGGAGGAATGGTATGACATGTGTAGCAGTGGGATAGCATGGGTGCGGGCGGGGGGAGCAGACTATTTGGAAGAGACATCGATTGTGTGTGGGAGAGGGGTGTGAGAGCGAGAGAGAGAGAGAGAGAGAGAGAGAGAGAGAGAGAGGGAGAGAGAGAGAGAGAGCTAGCGACGGAGAGAGAGAGAGGGAGAGGAAGAGAGAGGGCGTTTGTGTCCATAAATGGCGTATAGATAGGGAGACAATGTTGATGTTGTTTGAAATTGGCCTATGTACGGAGATGCAAAGGAAGCGAGTCATCGTGTGTGTGATAGGGACTTCATGAGAGATCAAAAATAGATGGTGTAGAGAACAATGTGCGAGATCGAGAACGATGATACATTAGGGAGCTATGGAAAGAGTCACGACATATATGTATACAGGGAGGAGCTGGGGCGGGTCCGCATGTGGTAGAGATAGAAAGAGGAGAGTGGTGCACAAGGAGACAAAGTGTGCTTGTTTTGCAGTGGGGGTGGTGAGGGAGTCCCGGATTAGGGGGTGTCCGGATAGCCGAACTATAACCTTCGACCGGACTCCTGGACTATGAAGATACAAGATTGAAGACTTCGTCCTGTGTCCGGATGGGACTTTCCTTGGCATGGAAGGCAAGCTTGGCAATACGGATATGTAGATCTCCTCCCATTGTAACCGACTCTGTGTAACCCTAGCCCTCTCCGATGTCTATATAAACCGGAGGGTTTTAGTCCGAGGATCTAACAACAATCATACCATAGGCTAGCTTCTAGGGTTTAGCCTCTCTGATCTCGTGGTAGATCTACTCTTGTACTACCCATATCATCAATTTTAATCAAGCAGGAGTAGGGTTTTACCTTCGTCGAGGCCCGAACCTGGGTAAAAACATCGTGTCCCTTGTCTCCTGTTACCATCCGCCTAGACGCACAGTTCGGGACCCCCTACCCGAGATCCGCCGGTTTTGACACCGACATTGGTGCTTTCATTGAGAGTTCCTCTGTGTCGTCACCATTAGGAAGGATGCCTCATCCCGTCTTTAAAGACGTCACTGTCGCTAAAGGAGCTTTGGCTATCGGCCAAACTCTCCGGCTGGGCGGTTTTCTTATGACCGCTGTTCGCCGCCACCGACGATGACTTCTCGGGTCATCAGAAGCAACTTTCACGTCAACTCGGAACTCGTCGAGCAGTCAGATCCGATGGAGCTCTCTTCCTTAAACGAGCTCTTGGATCGCATCGCCGCCCTGGGAGTCGCTACAGACTACGATCAGATTGGGCCTAAACCCGATCTGAGAGAGATTAACTATCCCCAGGTTACCCATCACGTTGATGTGGTGGAGGAACAATGTGGCGACCCTTCATCTATCTTAAGGACTAACTATGTCCGGATTCCCAATCCCTCCAAGTCGGATACCCGCGGAGGGGAGGACGTCACTCAAGACCTGAACTTAGAGTCAGGCAACGGGCTAGATTCAGTGGACAACATCCAAGAATCCAAGCTTCCGAGTTCGGAAACTCCTTGGCCCTTGAGCCTCAGATTGGGTGGGGTTTCGGATCTAATTCCACCCACCCACCTGAACATAGGCGATCTATCCAATATTAGGCAAGAGCCCGAAGAAAAAGTACATCATTACTGGGCCAGATTCCTCCTGGTTATGAACAGAATAAAGGACTGTCGCGAGGAAGATGCAATTTCATTCTTCTGCAATAATTGCACGGACAAGGGAATCCTCAACGCCATAGGTCGCCATGAAATCACACGCTTTGCTGACTTGGCGTCCATAGTACGAAAATCTTGGCGATGGAAAGCGCTTGAAAACCAAGTAATATTTTGGGACAATCCGCCCGAATACAAACCCAGTCCAAAATAAAAGGGTGCATTATCGCCAATCACCCGTTAAACACCAAAATAAAAAACCCCTACGGGCATGGAACCGTGATCGAGGGATGGCTCAACGGACCGTAAAATTCATAGTACGTAGGGTGCCACACCAACTCATAGCCTTAGAGCATGTTGGATACTCCGCAGTGGCCAAAAGTGGCGAAGAGCTTCTAACCCCAAAGATCCACAGAGCACCAGCCCAGTGGATACCAAAGACGGTATTAATAGTCTTGAGACTTTCGTGATCAAACAATATGCGAAAACAAACACTCCGCAGCCTTGTCAAGTCTACCAAGTAGCAACAATAAATCCATGGAGGACACGGCTATTACCTTTAATGCCGTTGATGAACCTAAATTCAACAACCCGAGCACCAAAGAAGATTGGTCCTCATCCAATAGTGGACGGCTTTCACCTTACCAAGGTACTCATGGACGGTGGCAGCGGATTGAACCTCATTTATGAAGAAACCCTTCAAAAATGGAAATAGACTGGAGCCGCATTGAGCGAAGCAAAGACAACCTTTAGAGGAATAATACCCGGTCGGGAAGCGGCCGCAGGGAAAAATCACACCGGATGTGGTGTTCGCACGCCGGATAATTACAGGTCCGAGGAGGTCACGTTCCAAGTGGCCCTCGGCCAAAGCCGGATCCCACGCTCTATTCGGGCGAGAGGCATTCACAATCTTTCAAGCTCTACCCCATTATGGGTACATGAAGCTCAAAATGCCCGGGCCCAATGTAATAATCACTCTTGCTAGCGACCGGACATAGCACTCCGCTACCGAAAAATAAGACAGCCGCACTAGCCCTTGAGGCACTATCCAAGCCCTAGCGGCCTAGGAACCGACCACGCTGTGCTCCACGGTGAACAGGACGATGTGATACTCGATAAAAGATCCAAGTCCACCTCCTTTAAACCAGCAGACGAAATAGTCAAATTCCAAGTCCACCCAACGGACCCTACAAAAACGGCCTCCATTGGGGCACAATTAAACCCTGATGTAGACGCCACACTACGAGAATTCCTACGTGAAAATTGGGACATTTTTGCCTGGCACCCTTCAGACATGCCAGGAATCCCACGCTACCGGGTCGAAAGCACAGCCTAAACATCCTAAAAGGATTCAAGCTACCAAACAGGCTCTTCAAGTGTTTCTCGAACCTAAGAGACAAGCCATGGGAGAGGAGCTAGCCAAACTATTGGAGGCCGGATTCATCAGAGATATAAAACATCCGGACTGGCTAGCAAACCTGGTGATGGTACCAAAGAAGGACAAATCCTGGCGCCTATGCGTCGATTTCAAGGACCTCAAAAAGGCTTGACCAAAGGATCCCTTCCCCCTCCCCCGCATAGATCAAATTATCGACGCTACCGCAGGACACAATTCATTGTGTTTCCTCGACGCATACTCTAGCTACCATCAAATTAAGATGGCAGAACCTGATCAAGCCACAACGGCATTTATCACCCCATACGTCCCATTCTGGTCCAACACAATGCCCTTCGGGCTCAAAAACGCCGGCGCAACATATCAGCGCATGATTCAGACATGTCTGGCAAACCAGATCGGCAAAACAATGGAGGCATACGTAGATGATGTGGTCGTCAAAATCAAGCACGTCGAAACTCTAGTAGACGACTTGAGGCTCACATTCGATAACCTTCGAACATATGACATCAAGCTTAACCCGGAAAAATGCGTTTTCGGCGTATCAGCCGGAAAGCTCTTGGGCTTCATTGTATCCGGTAGAGGAATTGAAGCAAACCCAGCCAAGATCCGAAGCTCACACAATTGGATATCCCAAAGGACCTCAAACAAATACAAAAGTCGATTTGGATGCGTGGTGGCTCTAAGCCGCTTTATCCCCGCTTGGGAGAAAAGGCATTACCCTCTATCGCCTCCTCCGCAAGACCGAACACTTCGAGTGGGCGGATGCCACCACGACCAGACTCGAAGAAATAAAAGCCATATTGGCAACAAACCCGGTCCTGGCCGCGCCCAACATGGGCGAGCCAATGCTTTTATACATCGCCGCAACTCATTAAGTTGTAAGCGCGGTGCTTGTTGTCGAACGAGAAACGGACGGACACAAGTTTCCCCTTCAAAAACCAGTTTACTACGTGTCCACTGTCCTCACTCCATGCAAGTCACGGTATTTGCATTATCAAAAGATAGCGTACGCGGTGTTTATGGCATCCCGGAAGCTGCGACACTACTTTCAAGAGTGTTCGATAACAGTAGCCTCCGAAGTACCTCTTAACGACATTATAAACAACCGCGACGCGACGGGCCGGATTACCAAATGGGCCATTGAGCTCCTCTCGTTCGACATAACCTATAAGCCACGACGAGCCATTAAGTCGCAAGTTTTGGCCGACTTCGTCGCCGAATGGATCAAGCGAACTCCCTAAAGAATACGGCACATATTCCAACCGGATCATGCACTTCGACGGCTCCAAAATGTTGGCTGGTTCGGGGTCAAGGCTGCTCGACGTCCCCAACAGGAGATACAGTTCAATACGTACTCCATATAATGTATACGGACTCCAACAACGCAGCGAATACAGGCCCTTCTACATGGTCTCCGGATGGCAGTATCCATGGGCATTCAACGCCTAGAGGTGCGCGGGGATTCGAACCTCGCGATATCCCAAATAAATGGAGACTTTGATGCCAAGGATCCAAAAATGGCAGCTTATCGCAACGCCGTCCTAAAAATGTCAGCTCGGTTCGAAGGGCTCGAATTTCACCATATAGCCCGGGAAAACAATCAGGCAGCAGACATCTTGGCATGCATTAAGAAAGCGCGACAAGTCATTCCCCCCCCCCAATATCTTCTTAGAGAGGCTATTCAAGCCATCCGTATTATGGGAAGGGGATTCCGGAAATAACAGCCTGCACTCCAACAACACCGCCTCGACAATCGAATATTCTCGACACAATTGGAGGCTCGCCAACGAAGTAACATCTTCAGCCCACGTAATAATGGCAGTCATTGCCCGTGCGGACGAAAACCATTCCTAGCCTACCTAACCAGGCAGGAACTTCCCGAGGACCAAAACGAGGCACGCTGCATAGTGCGGCGATCTAAAGCCTATAAAGTCCATGAGGGAGAGATTTATAAGAAAAGCACCACCGGAGTCCTTCAAAGGTGTATCTCCGAAGAGGAAGGGCGGAATCTTCTGGCTGAAATTCATGCCGGACTCGGCGGGCACCACGCCGCAGCCCGGGCCCTTGTAAGCAAGGCCTTCCATACAGGATTCTATTGGCCGACGGCCCGGGCAGATGCTCAGGACTTAGTCCAACGATGCGTCGGCTGCCAACTCTTTGCCAATCAAAGCCGCATGCCACCCACCGCCCTCCAAACTATACCCATCACCTGGCCCTTCGCGGTCTGGGGGCTTGACATGGTTGGACCCCTTAAAGGAGGAACAAACAAGCAAAAATACCTACTGGTCATGGTGGATAAATTCACCAAATGGATAGAGTCCAAGCCTGTTAAGATGGCCGAATCCGGACCGATGATAGACTTCATATCAGGGGTCGTACACCGTTATGGCGTCCCCGATAGCATCATCACTGATAACGACACGGACTTCACGGCCGACGAGGTCAAACTCTGGTGCAAAAACATGGGCATCAAGCTCGACTATCCTTCAGTCTATCACCCTCAAAGTAACGGTCAATTCGAGCGAGCAAATGGTCTAATCATGAGCGGCATCAAACCCAGATTAGTGCGGTCCCTCAAGGAATCTAACACGCACTGGGTAGAGGAGCTCGACTCCGTACTACGGGGCTGCGGACCACGCCGAATCGCACCACCGGATTCACACCATTCTTTATGGTATACAGCGCAGAGGCAGTTCTGCCCTGCGACATAATTCATGACTCACCTCGCGTGCGCATGTACGAAGAAAGAGAAGCCGAGCTCGATCGGCAGGACAATTTGGGCGCCTTGGAGGAGGAGCGTGACGTGGCCAAAGCCCGTTCCGCATTCTATCAACAGCAGGCTCGAAGATATCAAAGCAGAGAAGTACGGGCCAAAACTTACAATGTTGGTGAGTTAGTTCTACGCCTGCCGAACAAGAAAAAGGACAAACTCAAGCCCAAATGGGAAGGTCCCTTTATTATCGACCAAGTCCTGACCGGTGGAGCGTACCGTCTACGAGATGCATCGGATAACCGACTTGAGCCGAACCCATGGAACGCAGCCCGTCTCTGAAGATTCTACGCCTAGCGTCAGATTCTGAGTTCGTCTCCTTCCTCTGTCTATTTTTTACACATTAGCTGTCTTATATTTCTCTCCTTCTCCCTCTTTTTCTCTTACATCCTTTAAAGGCTCGTTCGCGCATTGTTCGCACACACTTGACGCGCTATCCGCGCTTGATTATACCTGGGGCTTCTCTAATGTAAGCTTATTTTACGGGCTTTATGCCTAACACATGTGTAACGCTTCCGCATGTACCTTTTATTCACCATTATATGCATCGATATGACTTAAGTTTTGGCCAAGCTGGGTTGCCTAGCTCCTGTGCTTACCCCTACGTTCCCGATTGTTCGGCTAGGTGGTAAAGGGAGCACCTCTGCGATTGTTACGCCGGTCACCGGATGTGTACCTCAGACCGATGAAGCCGAAAGCTAGCGTTCTTAAGGGAATATTCGGTCGGTGAACTAAAGATGATTTCTCACTTATTTATTTATCCGCCCCCAAATGCTTTTCTGCTTTTTGCGCAGTCCGGACATGCACTTTAAGGCATGCCTCCTAGGGAAAGGAACCCCTAACGGAACTATTCTCCCTGCAAGAGGTTTCTTACTAACCATGTAATATAACATAACTAGTTGGGCACTTGTCTGTTAAAGCACTAATGACCCCTACGCCCGGTCTCCACGCATACCTCGGTTCTTACATAACCGTGATGGTATTCGGACACACTCCGGACTATAGGGTCCCGAGGTTGAAGCGAAAAGGTCCGCCATGACAAACGATCTACAATCCGGCTAGAAGGCATTTTTACATGTCATCTTAAATTACATAGTCAATTTGACTGGGCGTATTCCTCCTCAATACCATCTTATAGGCTGTCTAGTTTACAGTCCTGTTGGGAATACTTTGCGGCCAATTCTACTTGGCCGTACACTAAGCTCACAGGGATCTCCTTCCCATCGGGCCCCACAGGTCCGACCTCGCCATGTGGTTTGGGTCAGCCTTCGTGTACCACGTCTTCACCATGGCCTGTGCCTCCTCGGGCGCCTTTGATGGCAGGCCGATATCTTCCATAATCGGAGCGCCGCCGCTCCCTTAATCCTATCTCGCAAGCTCTCCAACGCCTTTGGGCAGGGAAGACAGATGGCCGCAAGGTTCGGGCGACGCTTTCATCACTGCCGAACTCGCTCGATGCGCTTGTAAGAGCTCGAAGAAGGTCACCCAGAACCGGGCATTTCCTCTGCAGGGGCGACACGTGAGCATACCTACAGACATAACTCTGTTAGTCGACTTCTTTGCCGAACTCTTTTTCAAAGTTCGTTCAAGCACTTACTAAAAATGCCGCGTCGAAGCCATCGATTCTCCTTCATGGAGTCCGCCAGCTCGGCACGAACATCTTTGAGTTCCTCTCCCAGCTGGGTGTTGGCATCTTGGAGATTATTCTTCTCCTGCCTCACCCTCGTAAGCACGCTCTCCCCAGCTTTTAACCGGCGCAAGAGTTGTTGCTTGTCCGGATCTCCTCCGACGCCATCTGCAATGATATTGTCGATTTACATACGCAGACTTCACAACATACTTATCTTCAAGCGTATATTACGGAGGGGTCTCCTTGGCCTCCCCTGTAGTGGCTAGTGCGGCCTCAAGTTGGGCTTTGCACTCTTCAAGCTCCTGGGACAGTTGGGTATCCTTTTTTGTAAGATCGTGCATAACAAATGATCCTTAAATCGGTTATTCTAACTATGTCAAGTCTCGGGGGCTACTGGTATATATAACCATCAAATTTTCTCACCCGTATGTCTTTCACATACTACTCCGTGGCTTTGGCTAGGCCATTTTGAGCGGCATGGAGGTGTGCATCTCCCGAATTGAAGGCATCTAATGCCTCTTGGGAGAAACATGCGTCACGAAGAACTGTCCGGTGACGCCTGTGATTCATGGCACTCTCAACCTCGGAATTGGTGGCAGATAGTCCGTCCGCATCCTCTGTCGGAGGAGTGTCCGACGCACGCCTCGTGTTCGCCTCCGCTTCTGGACCTAGCTTTGGAGCCTGGCTGGTGGAGGCTCGATTGGCAGCCTCGCCGGATATAGTCCAGTGAGCGCTCTTTTTCCTGAAGGGAGCACGAGCGTTAGTATACCTTCTGGGAATAAAACCTAGGAACAAGATGGCATGCCATACCGTTGCGCCGGCGTCTCAATCCGGACCGCACTTCTTTTAGCTTTCTTTGGGCCTTGCTGCCCCTTGTTGGCTAGCCACCACAGGCTCGGCCTTCCTCCTCGAGGGCTCCCCCTGCAAAACACCATTGATATACGGTGATCAAAGATAAGCACGGATGGATCATTTTCAAAGTATTGGGACTTTGGTCTCAGTTACCTGTGAGGCTGGAAATATTCCGGGGTAATCGGTCGTAATGGCGACCAAGGCATTGTCGATGCTCAGTTGGTAAAATACCCCATCGATCAGTTCCACGGATATGTCCGGATCCTCTTGGGAGGCCGGATCGAGGGACCTTTCCGGATCCTCGGGTTGTGGAGGAGGGCTGTTTATATCCTTTACAGACCGGCGCAATTCCTGCGTCGAAATCACAAAATAAGGTACTTAACTATGGGAATATGGAACGGATGGGCATAAAGAAGTGTCCGCTTACCCAGCTTGGAAGATCGTACATAGAAAATCCGCCCTGTGGATTAACGCAGAAGAAATCCTCCTCTTCTCCCTTGTATAATGCGGACAAGGCCTTCGTCAGAGCAGCAACCGATCCCGGCTCCTTATGGCCGCAGCGGGTGGCATCATCCTCCCCATTGAAATCCCACATGGGGTGGCCTCTATACTGAAGCGGCTGCACCCCCCGCGTGATGCATGTGGCCATGACCCCGATCATGGTCAGTCCGAAATGAGCTAATAATCTTATCCGGTTCATCAGGTAAAGGACGTCCCTGTCATTTTCCTTGTGAGGGCTCCGTGGGCGCCAGCTTAGGCGCTTCTTCAAAGGAGCATTATTGAACTCAGGAAGGCCGATCCGAACAGGGTCCGGCAGGGGGACAACTTCTATATAAAACCATTCTGAAGGCCAGTCTTCGGACGCCTTCTTTGGGGTTCCGGATAGATATCCGGTCCCGGCGATGCGCCATAGTTCGGATCCGCCCACTTGATATATCGACCCCTCCTGTGAACGGGGCATAAGGCAGAATAGCTTCTTCCACAGTGTGAAATGAGCCTTGACGCCCAAGGACAGCTCGCAAAGGGCTACGAAGACCGCAATATGCAATATGGAGGCAGGCGTAAGGTTGTGCACCGGAGGTCAGAGAACTCCGTGAGCCCCCGAGAAACGGATGAATTGGAAATCTGAGCCCTCTTATTAAGTAAGGGAGAAGGCATACCCGCTCTCCTTTGGAGGGATTGGGGACACTCTCCGCCTGCTTTCCGCCATTATAGCTGGCGAGTCCGGCTCGAACCGGGACCATGAAGGCTGGGGGGAGGAATTCCTTGGTTTGGAGTGTCACTAGCTCGGCCGTGTGGGATGGAACATCTCTCCCAATCTCCAGCCGAGGGCTGGTAGGGCGAGAGGAGGAGTTGAGTCGACCGCCATGATGGAATGGATTTACATCGGATGCGCTCCGATGAATGCTCATGGAGGGAAGATGGTGTGATTCGGATCTAAATCCTCGTCTCTTTTATTAGGCAGCTTATTTGCGCACTGGGGGTAAAAGTAAAAACACCCTGGCTTTTCGCATTCGTTTGACACGTGGAAGACGACCATTATTGGGCGTGGAAGCCAAGGAGCACAATATTCACGAAAAGCCGGATACTATTCAACAGGTACACAGAATTTGGAGAAGAACCCACCTTGCAATGCCGAAGACAAATCTGCGCGCCGGACTCATCGTCATTGAAGCCTGGTTCGGGGGCTACTGAGGGAGTCCCGGATTAGGGGGTGTCCGAATAGCCAAACTATAACCTTCGGCCGGACTCCTGGACTATGAAGATACAAGATTGAAGACTTCGTCCCGTGTCCGGATCGGACTTTCCTTGGCGTGGAAGGCAAGCTTGGCAATACGGATATGTAGATCTCCTCCCATTGTAATCGACTACTGGTGTAACCCTAGCCCTCTCCGGTGTCTATATAAACCGGAGGGTTTTAGTCCGTAGGACGAAAAGCAATCATACCATAGGCTAGCTTCTAGGGTTTAGCCTCTCTGATCTCGTGGTAGATCTACTCTTGTACTACCCATATCATCAATATTAATCAAGCAGGAGTAGGGTTTTACCTCCGTCGAGAGGGCCCAAACCTGGGTAAAAACATTGTGTCCCTTGTCTCCTGTTACCATCCGCCTAGACGCACAGTTCAGGACCCCCTACCCGAGATCCGCCGGTTTTGACACCGACAGGTGGTGTGTGAGGTGAGTGTGCAAGAACCACATAACTAGGGAGATAGACGTTTGGGGGCGACGTTTTGTGTGTATGGGAAAGATACACTCTACATAGTGCGTGTGCTTGGGAAAGCGAGATGCCGGGAGACCTAGCTAGAGAGTGGGGGAAGAGATGTGTGCATGCCCAAGAGACAAAGTGATAGAGACCTATATCGGGGTCCGGACTTTAGAAGAGAGAGGGGTGTTAATGTGCTCATGTGTTGGTGTTTGGGGGAGAGAACGACCTCTGTGTGTGGGGGGGGGGGGGGGCGACGAGGGGTGGGGGCGAGGAGGGGGGGGGGGTTGGCAAAAGATAAAGAGTGAGGTGTCTATATTTGAGGGACTTTACCGTAATTGAGATATACACGGTCAATAGTGTGTGCACTCAAGGTTGATCAATTTGTTTCACGGTTTGGACTATGAGATAACGATACTTTTGAACATGCGTGATATACTTTGATGTACCAGAATTACAAACCTAAGATTGGAATTTTGGAATTCAACTCCATCATTAGCTTTTGTAATTCATTTAAACGGAGGTATATTTTTAAGCCGGGATTTCGTGATTTCAAATTCATATATCAAACCTAGATATATACACATACGGGCATGTTCAAACTTTATAATCATCCACTTTATTCATACACATACACATTTTTGCTTTTGTCATCATATTTAGGATAAACACATTTGGAATTTCATTTGAATTGGAACATATGATGGTATTTGCTTGTAGTAGCTCAATGATCCATATTTGAATTGAATGGACAATCTAAGTTTCGAGTTGGAGACATTGATTTTCAAAACTTGCACTTTTTTTGCAAGCAAAACAAACAAATTTTCGGCCATGATATCATAGTCGGCCGTACAAGAGCAGAATATAATTTCAGGCGCCAAAAGCTTTCAAACTTCCCGCTCACATCGAAATATCTCACGCTCGAAAGTTTAGCCCTGCGATATTCTTGTTTTACCCCTGCCACATGAACCGAAAAGGGCTGCTTTGGTAACTCCATTGTTCTCCCCTCTTTGCCCCCAACATTCTTTCCCAGAGCCCCTCCCCTTCCCTTCCCCTCCCCGACCCCCCCCCCCAACCACGGCAAGCCGCCGAATCTAGTCCTCCGCCGCAACGGTGGACCTCACACCCCGACAGATCTACCTTCCGCACCTTGGAACCCCCAACTGCCAACTCACCACTTCACCGGAGCCGCTTCAATGATCGCTTGTACACCGCTCCAGATCTCCTTGACCGCCATCATGGTCCACCGCACGGATTCGCTTAACCGGCGCCCTCGCCCACCACAGTGTAGGCCCTTCATCGACTCCCTCGTCCGTCCCTTCACTGGCACTTCATACAAGCCCTCGCACCGCAACAGATCTGCCTCACCGAAAGCATCGCATAACGCTACAAGCCTTTGTCCACTGCACCGGACCCGCTCAACGGACGCCATATTCAATTCCACTGACCCTGCTTTACCGACGTCGTAGCCTCATCAGTTTATTTCAATATGTACTCCATCGACTTTTCTCTTTATCGTGCAACTGTTCACTTACCACATATGAGCTTTCTTGTATGTCGACAGGCGCCGCAACCGTAGCACTGAAGCCACTTCAGCGACGGCGACAACCGACCCAAACTCAACCGTAACATGAGCACCATCGATGATCCTTAGCTATCAAGTATGCCAACGATACCCATACGCTGCCGAGAATCAGGTACTATTATCCAACGGCCGGCGCCTACATTCACTTTCTTAGCATAAGCACCGCACCTTTGAATTTCTTCAGGGCATCATTCAGTTTTTCATGAGACGCGTTATTCTTCTTGCACCTGTAGGGCCATACTTACGGCAAAGTGAACATGTTACATGTGCTAAATTACATACCAGTGCACATATAGTTAATATGATTTAGTTTTATCCTAAGTATTACTGTACTTCCTAGATATCACTGCCTACTATTTTTCTTCTTGCATGCTATATTTATGATAATGGTGTTGTTCTGATGCCACATGTTGGTTCCATCAGACTTCTTCATGTTCTCTATGCTTAATTACACATCAACAAACTAGCATGTGGTTCCGCTGGTTTTTGTTCGTTTTACCCTACAATTTCTGATGCTAGCTATTACATCATTGCTACGAGCCTCTATTCAATACTTTTTGTGTGTTCTTGATCTTCCCAAGTTGCATGACTAATTTGATGCTTCTAGTAATTATGGAGCTGCCAACCCCATCAAGCAAAATATTTGTTCTTTTGGGGCTGGCACCTCGAACAAGCATAAAAATAGAGGGAGGCAGATATATTGTCGTGTATGCACACACCCTTCTTTCATTAGTTTAGATGAACCATTGATGATCAATTCGAACCAGAGCATGCGATTGAAATTAATTTTACCTAAATAGAGGGTGCAGAATAAACTGCAACCAGTAGATTTGCAACCATGGGATGCTGACGATATCTTCAAAGAACATTGCAACAGTCGCGAGGCTTCACAGCAACATATGGTAAGCCAGTGTGTTTTAGTACATGTGAAATGTAATGTGATACATCCATTTTGCATCATGCTTTTATATCGATATTTATTGCATTATGGGATGTTATTACACATTATGTCACAATACTTATGCCTATTCTCTCTTATTTTACAAGGTTTACATAAAGAGGAGAATGCTTACACTGGAATTCAGGCTGGAAAAGGAGCAAATATTAGAGACCTATTCTGCACAACTCCAAAAGTCCTGAAACTCCACGGAAGTTATTTTTGGAAATAATAAAAAATATTGAGCGAAGAAAATACCAGAGGGGGCCCACACCCTGGCCACGAGGGTGGGGGGCACGCCCTACCCCCCTGGGCGCGCCCACTGCCTCGTGGGTCCCCTGTTGGCTCTCCGGTGCCCATCTTCTGCTATATGAAGTCTTTCGTCCGAAGAAAAATCAGAAGCAAGCTTTCGGGACGAGAATCCGCCGCCACGAGGCGGAACCTTGGCGGAACCAATCTAGGGCTCTCGCGGAGCTGTTCTGCCGGGGACACTTCCCTCCGGGAGGGGGAAATCATCACCATCGTCATCACCAACGCTCCTCTCATCGGGAGGGGGCCAATCTCCATCAACATCTTCACCAGCACCATCTCCTCTCAAACCCTAGTTCATCTCTTGTATCCAATTCTTGTCTCTAAGTCTCGTGATTGGTACCGTGAGGTTGCTAGTAGTGTTGATTACTCCTTGTAGTTGATGCTAGTTGGTTTATTTGGTGGAAGATCATATGTTCAGATCCTATATGAATATTAATACTCCTTTGATTATGAACATGAATATGCTTTGTGAGTAGTTACGTTTGTTCCTGAGGACATGGGAGAAGTCTTGCTATTAGTAGTCATGTGAATTTGGTATTCGTTCGATATTTGATGAGATGTATGTTGTCTCTTCTCTAGTGGTGTTATGTGAACGTCGACTACATGACGCTTCACCATTGTTTGGGCCTAGAGGAAGGCATTGGGAAGTAATAAGTAGATGATGGGTTGCTAGAGTGACAGAAGCTTAAACCCTAGTTTATGCGTTGCTTCGTAAGGGGCTGATTTGGATCCATGTGTTTCATGCTATGGTTAGGTTTACCTTAATACTTCTTTTGTAGTTGCGGATGCTTGCAATAGGAGTTAATCATAAGTGGGATGCTTGTTCAAGTAAGGACAACATCCAAGCACCGGTCCACCCAAATATCAAATTATCAAAGTACCGAACGCGAATCATATGAACGTGATGAAAACTAGCTTGACGATAATTCCCATGTGTCCTCGGGAGCGTTTTCCTTCATATAAGAGTTTGTCCAGGCTTGTCCTTTGCTACAAAAAGGATTGGGCCACCTTGCTGCACTTTATTTACTTTTGTTACTTGTTGCTCGTTACAAATTATCCTATCACAAAACTATCTGTTACCTATAATTTCAGTGTAGAGAATACCTTGTTGAAAACCGCTTATCATTTCCTTCTGCTCCTTGTTGGGTTCGACACTCTTACTTACCGAAAGGAGTACGATAGATCCCCTATACTTGTGGGTCATCATAATGCGTGTGGGCTCCTTTCTTGGCTTGTGCCCTCAACCTGTAATCCTACAGAATAACAAATAGTTCAGTTGTTTGCTTTGTTGTATTGCTTGATTCGAATGCTTGTTTGTTACTTGTTATGCTATACCTGAGTTGGCCAATATGTCAGCAGTGCCTACTGTCCTATCGTAAAGAAATGCATGCCTAGTTCATTTGAGTCCTTAACTTTTCCTCTGAACTTCATCACAAGACTGTCTTCGTAGTTTATATGAGGCCACACTGTTAAGTGCTTTCTTAGATTATTTCAACTGCTTAGATGCCTTGGCAACTTAAATATAGCGGTGGTACACTCCCTTTCAACTAGGGATGTCAACTGGGTCCTGTTTAATCCTGATTAAAGTCCACTAGTGGTATGATAGTTCAAAAGAGTTTTTGATTTTTGAGGAAAATGAACCAGTGAGCTAGCAAAAACTAACTAGATGGGGCTGGTGGATGTCGTTTATTTGCCACTTACACCCCTAGTTTCATCTTCCAATTTTTACTTCTTTTCGGCAATGCTGCTTCGAACCATTTAAATATAGCTTTCCATGCTCGGCAATAATTCGTATGTTGTTTACCATGTAAGCTTACTGCATGGATCATGCGATAACTATCTCTTACATATGTCCAGCGGAAACCTTTCAGGATGCCGTTCACACTAGGACACAATGTACAACCCCAGAATCTATTTGTGGAAGCAGTGCGCCATATATGTTACCAGATGGTAGCAGTTCATAGGCAACACCGCCGTAGAGCAGTCTGAGCACAGATATTATAGTTCTTGAGGCTCTACTAGAGGCAGAAAGAGATGGTGTGGCTGCCATGAATGATGTAATCTCGATCTTGAAGCTGGAAATTATGCAATTAGCTGCACACATTATGCAAGCAACCCAAGAATTGGAGGAAGTAAGAATGTTGCATTTGAAGACGGAGGAGGTCTCACGCTTCGCTATCCGAAGCCCGTGGTAATCCCAATTCTTCTTTAGATAGCAGTTGAAATTGTCATTAGATTATTGTACTTGCATGTTGTGTCATGTCTCTGAATGGATTATGTTGTAAGACCCCCTATGTTGTCCATGGGTTGTAATGACCCAAATTTTTTAGGCGAGGTAATCCTTAGTACTTGTATGATTGACATAAGGTGAACTGTTTTTCGTGTGAGCATATTGTATTGGATGAAATAACCGTTTGACTCAAAGTGTATCCAACCTACTGAATTCGAAGATCACGACATTTCTGAATCATAATCATATATAAAGGTGGAATAAATCTTTGTTGTGGTTTTGAAGAAATAAATAACAAAACATAGAATTATCTGTGGATATTCGTAATCGAATAAAAATTGGATTTGGATTTAGTTGCCAGGGCCCAGGGACAACGTGAATGCTAATTCTCCCAAGTTTTGCAAGATGGAAATTACTGTCTACCCCTGACACTTGACATCCTTATCGACCAGATTTACACTGTTGTCGATAGGGGTAGACTAGTAACTTTAATCAGACGTTACACAACGGCCTCTGAGCCCATTCAGACACGGTGGGCGCCAAACGTGGGCAGCAGAACACATTTGATTCAAGCTCGTCCGAAAGACATGTGTCTCTCCCTCCATTTGCCCATTCATCCACGGTGGGCGGCAAAACAAACTCTCCTCGTCCGAAATCGATGTAGGCTAAAATTTTAAATAGGGGCAGATGTGTAACTTCCCTCAGACGTGACACAACCACCCTACCCGCCACCTGCTCATACACCGTGGGCGCCAACAAGGCATGCAAAACACCCTCTCCTCACCAAATCGTTATCGCAAATATTTGGGAGATGTGAAATTACCGTCCTATCCCCAACCGACGTGATGTCCGAAATTTTAAACGGGGATAAGTTCAGAACTTCCCCACATTTCGCATACAAGCGGCCCCAAAGTTAGAGATCCCCTCCTCCATTTCCCCATTCATACACCGTCGGGCGCCACGACAACCTCCCCCATGCGGCCAGCCTCCTCTGCTCGCCACCCCATCCTCCACCTTGCCGAGCCACTACCCCTACCCCGTCAGTCCATCGCAAGAGATGGACGTCTCTCATCCACGGCGCCGACCAGGATCCTTTCATCGCATCATCTCGCTTCATCGGCGTCATCGTCCACTTTGCCGTTGCCGCTCCTATGACCGCCTCGTCCACGGCAACAGGATTTATCCCCCGACCCGGCCGTCTGCCATCTAAAGTCTTCTTCCCCGCCGCCGACAGCCATCGCACCTGCAGCACCATCAACATATAAGCAGGGGCCTACACGGCGTCGCAAGAGAGGTGGTACTCTTCCATATGTGCTTAAGTTATTGATGTCACCTGGAAAATAGATCTTAAATTGTTTACAGTACTTTTCTTGTCCGTACCAAATCGTAGTGGCTAGTTGAATGCAAACATTGGTTGCGAAGTAGCTTTGTCCGATTTGCACCTTCAGATCCGCCATGTCACGGTCACTATACTCGTAAATCTTATGGTTTCCCCCCTTTATATTCACTACCATCATCCTAGGTGCTTCACTGCTTCGTGTCGTGCTAGCACTACTCCTCAAAACCTCAACCCATCGAGCGAAACAACATGCCACTCATAATTCCAAAGCTTACGTGTTGAAATCTTAATCGATATGATGCTCAGACATTAAAACAGAGAACTTTTAATTGGTCATCTAATGTTCCTATATTCGTTTCGAAAAGCATGTGCGCCACCCACTGGTCCAGCTAGTTCCAATTTCCTGATTTTACTCTTGATGCTTAGTGTAGCGACCCGACCTCAGACGGTCAAGTCTATGTGCTTCAGTGTCATCCCTGGATCGGTAATGCTGACACACACAGTACTCGAATGGATTTTATAACAGAGTAGCAATCACGCACTTATTACATCGAGTGTCTCAAAAGAGAACTTATTACAATAAATATGGCTTAAGGCCATCTAACTAAGATAACAGCGGAAGGCTTGGAAGATAAAGTGAGTCCAACTCCAACGGCATAGTTGAGTGCATGACAAACGACCTAACGCACCTTACTCCTCGTCTGAAAAGTCTGCAACATGATATGTTGCAGCCTGAAAACGGGTCAGTACATGGAATATGCTGGCAATATAACACAGTAGAGCAATGAACAAATAAATGCTATCACTACATGCATATATGGCTGGTGGAGGCTCTAAGGTTATATTGTTTTTGCGAAAAGCCAATTTTTCCCTACAACAAAGGAATATACATCATTTAACTATCATGGTGGTTGATACATCATTGAGAAGGTTCCTCCAACTCAATCCCCATTCAAGTAATCATTAACAACCCAACAAATTAATTTAGAGTGATGAGATCAAATCAATAATTCAAGTACCAGATATTCAAGATGTCCATAACCGGGGACACGGCTAACCATGATTAGTTTATACACTCTGCAGAGAGGTTTATGACTTTTCCCCACAAGACTCGATCTCCTCCGTTGGATTTCTCGCACAACATGGTGTTTGAGAAACGGATGACCGAGACACAGTCTTTCAGAAGCATTAACTCTAACCCCGAGTAGACAGTACCAACCTACATCCCCTACATCTGCTAGCCTACCACTGGAAGAGGTCATGCAACATACTCAACTATGCCATAGCCCATAATGACTTGTGGCTGCACACGTAAGTTTCTAGCCAGAATAATCTTATGATCCCTTCGAGCCTGGGTGGCGGACCACAGGATGATCACACGGGTCCTCCGGGATATCCTAGGACAACACTGGATTCTCCAGGTGCCCACAAGCAATCCACCCAGATGTGTGTTAAAGTTGCCACCTTAAGTTGAACCATTAATTAACATACTCACATCTGTCATGGATACACTCAAACCCAATCCACGCTCTGAGCATAGCATGGCAATAAGCATAACGTAGAAGTAACTCCGAAGAGTTTGATAATAAAAGGCAATAGGTTCTACCTCATCATCTACTTCCCAATACCCACAAGTTAATCACATCCTAATCATGCAATGTTTGAGGATTGTAAGTAATGCATAAAAACTGGGCATGAAAAGAGTATGATCAATGTGTTACTTGCCTTGTTGACGATCTGCAAATCCTAGAGACTCGTAGTAGCACGCCAGACTCCGTGAATTCTATCGCAAACAAACAATAGCATACATAAGCAATCAATAAAAAAACACGGGTAAATCTCAAATAAGAAGATCTAACCAGAAAGTTCAACTGAAGAACTCCGGTTTGCAAAAAGAATCAAATCAAACGGAGCAACGAAACTCAAACTGCGAAAGAAACAAGATCCAATTACTAATCTGGACTAAAGTCAAATTTTACAGTACCAAAATCTTGTTCAAGTTGGTTAAACAGAAAGAGCGCTTCAAGACGAAGATCTAGGCTCTTGAATCATCTGATTCCGATAAACGAGCGAAAAGATAAACTAAAACGAAGATTAGGGCTGGAATCGCGATCGAAAATAATCGCGGAAAAACCCTTAAAAAAGAAAAACTGACGAATAGGCTAACGAATGAACGTTCGCTGTCTGTGACTAACGGATGAACGGCGTTCGTTAAAACGTACAGACGAACGTCCACAAAGTAAATAAACCGACAGAAAACCAAACCGATCTAAACTAAAAAAATGAATCTAGGTTTTCGAAAAAAACGAGCGAGTTTCTAACGAAAACCGGCGGCGGCGGGCGGCGGCTCCGGCGGGGTTGGCGGCGGGCGGCTACCTCGGCGAGGTCCGGCGGGGTCGGCGACGGCTCGCGGGGTTGGCGGCGGCGCGGCTAGCGGATCTGGCGGCGGGCGGCAAAGACAATGGCGGCGGGCGCGGCGGCGCGGCGCTAGGGTTCGGGAGGCGCGGGGTCGCGGCGGCGGGGTAGGCTACGGGGTCACGGGGCGCGGCTTATAAGAGGGCCGACTTGGGGAGTCCTGGCCGGTTACGACCCGGAGTCGGTTTGACTTTTTTTTAACGCATTTCGCCGGAAAAATCCAAGAAAAGTAAATAAAAATCTAAAAATACCAAAACAAATTTTCACCGTCTAAATGGAATATTTAGAACAAGATGAATATTTTCTTGGCCCTAAAAGCATTTTTGAAAAATGCATATTTTTCTAATTCAAATAAAATTGCAATAAAATCCAAATAAATTATTTATTTGATTTTAATATTCTTCCTCCAATATTTAATTTATTTTGGAGAAGTCATATTATCTCCTCTCATATATTTTGATATGAAATATTTTCGTAGAGAAAAATTAATTAAAACCAAAATGATCCTTGTTTCAATATTTGATAAGATTCAAATATGATAACAGTGAAATCCCCAACTCTCTCCGAGGGTCCTTGAGTTGCTTAGGATTTCGAGGATTGCAAATCGAAAATGCAATAAAATATGATATGCATGAATGACCTATGTATAACATTCCAAATTGAAAATTTGGGATGTTACAAACCTACCCCCCTTAAGATGAATCTCGTCCTCGAGATTCGGGTTGGCTAGAAAATAGGTGTGGGTGGTCTTTGCTCAGATCATCCTCTCGTTCCCAGGTGGCTTCACCCTCGGTATGGTGGCTCCACTGAACTTTGCAAAACTTGATAACCTTGCTGCGAGTAACTCGGCTGGCAAACTCGAGAATCTTGACGGGTTTCTCCTCATATGTCAAATCACTATCCAACTGTATTGCTTCCAGGGCACTGTATCTCTCAGAGGAACATCGGCCATCTCTGCATGGCACTTCTTCAACTGGGAAACATGAAACACATCATGTACTCCCGACAGTCCTTCGAGTAACTCCAACTTGTAGGCAACCTCTCCCATGCGTTCCAAAACACGGTACGGTCCTACAAATCTCGGGGCTAACTTTCCCTTAACTCCAAAACGCTTAACTCCTCGCAGAGGTGACACTCGCAGATATGCTCTTTCTCCGATTTCATAGAGTACCTCCTTGCGTTTCGAGTCTGCATAACTCTTCTGTCTGGACTGAGCTACCTTCAGTCTATCTCGAATCATCTTAACCTTCTCTTCAGACTCCTTAATCAAATTCGGTCCAAACAACTGGCGGTCTCCAACCTCATCCCACATCAACGGTGTTCGGCATCTTCTTCCATACAGGGCTTCAAACGGTGCCATCTTCAAACTAGCCTGGTAGCTATTGTTGTACGAGAACTCCGCGTAGGGCAAGTTGTCATCCCAACTAGATCCATAATCTAGCGCACAAGCTCTCAACATGTCCTCCAGAATCTGATTGACTCTCTCGGTATGTCCATCTGTCTGTGCATGAAAAGCTGTACTGAACTCCATCCTGGTACCCAAGGTCTGGTGCAGCTGGTGCCCAAACTTTGAAGTAAACTGTGTTCCATGCAGACATACGATCCTGGTCATGTATATCTTGGCCAACTTTGCACTTGTATAGGTGGTTTTCATTGGGATAAAGTGAGCTACCTTGGTTAACGATCCACTACTACCCAGATAGAATCATATCCCGATCGGGTCCTGGGTAATCCGGTGATAAAATCCATGCCAAGCTTATCCCACTTCCATTCGGGTATCGGCATAGGCTGCAGTAATCCTGCTGGCTTCTGATGTTCCGCCTTCACTCTCTGACATACATCACATATGGCTACATACTCGGCAATATCCTTCTTCATTACAGTCCACCAGAAACGCTCCTTCAAATCCAAATACATCTTTGTGTTACTGGGGTGTATCGAGTATGGTGAGTCATGCGCTTCCTGTAGTATCAACTTCCCGAGCTCCGCATTATTGGGCACATATACACGGTCCTCAAACCACAAGGTGTCGTGTTCGTCCTCCCGAAAACCTTTGGCTTTTCCTTTGCTCATCTTCTCCTTTATCTCAGCAATTTGTTTGTCGTCCTTCTGAGCTTCTCGAATCTTCTCCAATAATGTTGACTGAACCTCTAATGCTGCAACAAAACCTTTAGGAACTATCTCCAAACGTAGCTCCCTTAGATCCTCCTCTAACTCCTTTGGCATTCCTCCGCTTACGAGGGTATTGACATAACTCTTCCGGCTCAAAGCGTCTGCTATGACATTGGCCTTGCCTGGATGATAGTGCAACTTCATATCATAATCCTTTATGAGCTCCAACCATCTCCTTTGCCTGAGATTTAGCTCCTTCTGAGTAAAAATGTACTTCAAACTCTTGTGATCCGTGTACACATCGCAACGGTTTCCAATAAGAAAATGTCTCCAGGTCTTCAGCGCATGCACTACGGCTGCTAACTCCAAATAATGTGTGGCATAATTCAACTCATGCGGTCGAAGTTGTCGAGGCATATGAAACAACTCTTCCGTCTTGCATAAGTACTCCTCCAAGTCCTATGCGAGAGGCGTCGCAGTACACTTGGAAATCCTTGCATATATCCGGCAAAATCAGCACTGAGGCTGTAGTCAAACGTTTCTTCAACTCCTGGAAACTTGCTTCACATTCTTCAGTCCAATGGAACTTGGTGTCCTTCTTCAACAATGCGGTCATCGGCTTCGCAATCTTGGAGAAATTCTCAATAAATCTCCGGTAGTATCCCGTGAGTCCAAGAAAACTGCGGATCTCTCCAACTGAGGTGGGTGCCAACCACTCAGTGACTGACCAGACCTTGGTGGGATCCGCTACTATTCCTTCTCCCGATATAACATGTCCAAGAAATCCAACTTCCTTCAACCAAAACTCACATTTGCTGAACTTGGCATATAACTGATGTTCCCTGAGCTTCTCGAGAACTAAACGCAAATGCTCCTTGTGTTCCTCTTCATTCTTCGAGTATACCAAGATATCATCAAGGAACACCACGACAAATTTATCCAAGAACTCCATGAACACCTTGTTCATCATACTCATGAAATAGGCAAGGGAGTTAGTTAGTCCAAATGACATAACCATATACATATAACCCATACCTCGTGGTGAAAGCTGTTTTAGGTATATCCTTTTATCGAATCTTCAGCTGGTGATATCCTGATTGCAGATCGATCTTTGAAAACACTTTAGCTCCTTGCAGTTGGTCGAGCAAATCATTGATCATCGGCAGTGGGTACTTGTTCTTGATCGTCACTTCATTCAACGCACGATAATCAACAACCATTCTTAATGATCCATCCTTCTTCTCAACCAAAAGCACTGGGGCTCCCCATGGTGATGAACTTCGTCGAATGTAACCTTTCTCCAGCAACTCCTTAATCTGCTTCTTGATCTCCTCCAGATCATTTGCGGGCATCTGGTATGGTCTCTTTGATATCGGTCCGGTACCTGGCAATAGCTCTATCAAAAACTCGATGTCTCGATCTGGCGGCATGCCTGGTAACTCCTCTGGAAATACATCTGGGTAGTCCTTCACTACAGGCACTTCCTGCTGAACAACTCCCGTGAGAGAATTTACTTGAGTCCTCCTAGGCGCATGCCTAGATACATACTTGATCCTTTTTCCCTCCGGGGTGGTGAGTAGAATAGACCTACTAGCATAGTCAATGTTTCCTCCATATTTCGATAGCCAATCCATTCCTAGTATCACATCCAAACCTTGTGACTCCAAAATTACTAGGTCTGAGGGGAAAACATGGCTACAAATGGTTAAGGGTATCCGATCGCACCATCGGTTGGCCATATACTCTACACCAGGTGAGCTTACTAGCAAGGGTGTCCTAAGGGCTAAGGTGGGTAACTTAAACTTGTCCACAAATCCCCTTGAAATGTATGAATGCGTGCACCAGTATCAAAAAGAACAACTGCAGTAAATGACTTAACCAGAAACTTACCAATAACTGCATCAGGATGCTCTTCAACCTCCTTCACGTTCACGTGGTTCACTTGTCCCCTGTTGAAAGGGTTGGGTTTCTTCCCAGCGCTTCCATTGCCATTACCATTCTTTGCTTCTGAACATTCAGTGGAATAGTGTCCAGTCTTCCCGCACTTGAAACAAGTAATGTGACTTAGGTCCCTCTTGGCGGGTGTGGCTCGAGTGGAGCGTTCTGATTACTGCTTGCTCCATTCCCATTCCCATTCTTGGGGCCATTGTGGTTATGAGAACTCCCTCCATTGTGAGTATGGCCTCCATGGTTATCGGTATATCCTCCCGAGTTCGGGGTTAAACGAGGCTTCTGTTGAGCTCCGGAATTGTACTTTTCTTGTCCATACTTCCTCTTGCGACTCTCAATCTGCTGCTGCTTCCCTTCCATCATAAGAGCCTTGTCTACCAACTCCTGGTAGTTGTTAAATGTTGCCACCATCAACTGCATGCTCATCTCATCATTAAGCCCTTCCATAAACTTCTCCTGCTTCGCGGCATCTGTGGCCACATCATCAGGGGCATAACGCGACAGCTTACTAAACTCATCTACGTACTGAGCCACTGTATGATTTCCCTGGCGCAAGTTGTGAAACTCACGCTTCTTCATGCTCATAGCTCCAGTTGAGACATGGGCTGTGCGGAAAGCTTGCTGAAACTGATCCCAAGTGATATTGGCTATAGGGAAAGTGGCTGTGTAATTCTCCCACCATGAAGCTGCTGGTCCATCCAATTGGTGTGCGGAAAAATGCACCTTCTCAGCATTTGTGCAACCTGCGGTGGTCAACTCCCTTCCAATCTTCTGTAACCAGTCATCAGCAACTATTGGCTCGGTGCTACTCGAAAACACCGGCGGCTGCAACCTCAGAAAAAGGTCCAAGTTATCAACTGGTGGTGGTGGTGGTGGCGGGTTGTTGTTGTTGTTATTGTTGTTGTTGCCTTGGTTCTGGACTAATATCTGCATCAAGGCTGTCGGCGTTCTGGGAACGGGGGTCCCCAGACTTGCCTGCCTGCGGCCTGTGGCGTGGCTCAAGTGGGGGCCCAATGCAGCCCAGCTTCATCAGCTCAAGCTCAAGACCCTCGCGAGGGGCCAAGCCTCGCGGGGCGGACAACAGGGAGCTTCCTCAGGAGCAGCCTCCTCAGGCGGGCTCGTGAGGAGGCGGAGAGATCAAGGCAGGGCACCTCCCGAGGGGCCCGTGACGCAAGCCATGACGATCGGAGGCCAGGCGGGTGCCAGGCGGGCGCCAGCCTGCGCAGTGTCCTTGTTTCCCTTTCGGTGCTAAAGGGCAAGCACAGGCCAAGGCATCGGGCAAAGGTTACCGTTTCGGTGTAACAAGACCAAGACCAGCAGAACGACAGGATGGAGGTCATCGTGGAGCCCAAGGCGGCGTCACTGTCAGAGCCTTTGGCAGTCGAAGACCAACTTTAGTTAGGATAAGTGTACCAGATGTTCCCCTTCAAAATGGCCAATTGTTGGCGCCCTTCCCGCTCATAATTTGGGGAGAGGCCCAGGGCCTCGCTCTATAAATAGGACCAGCCACCACAAGGTAGAAAGGAGGGAGAGATCAACCAGAGAGAGGGAGAGATCAACCAGAGAGAGGGGGAGATCAACCAGAGAGAGAGAGAGAGAGAGAGAGAGAGAGAGAGAGAGAGAGAGAAGCGACTGAACTCACCCAAGCAGTTCATCGCAGCAGCTCAAGAACAGCCCCTCGCGAGGCCGTTCTCCCTTTGTACTGTTCATCATCAGCCCCTGAGGCAATCCACCACACCACACACTGGAGTAGGGTATTACACCACAATGGTGGCCTCAACCAAAGATAAATCTCAAGGCCCTCTCGTGGTGTTCATCTTTCTTGCCTAGATCTTTGCGAGACTTCGAGAGCGAGCTGGTAGGGGAGAGATCTTCGTGCGCACCCCAGTGTTCGAACCTCAAGGGTCTGCCGGAACCCGAAATCCGACATTTGGCGCGCCAGGTAGGGGTGCGCCGGAATCTTTTCTTCCACTAGCCGCGTGTGATCTTCCGCCGTGACCATGGCTGACGCTCGCCGAGCTCGCGCCGAGCGTCGGGCTGCTCTCGCCACCTGCATCGCCCGTACGGCGCCCATCGGTGGACGCCCCCGTCGTTCCCCGTCGCCTGCTGCCAACGCCGCCACCAGCCCGGCGGGGAACGAACAGCAGGCCTCATCCCTGCATCCTTCGGTACGGCGCGATGGCTGCACCGCCACCCCGTCGCTAACTCCAGCCGGTTCGTCGTCCCACGCCTGTCGCGCCCCCATGGACGCACACGCCGCACTTCTCCTGGCGCGTGAGCTCCTGCACTACCGCCCCATCGACGACCCTTGCGAGGACTGGCTCGCCCGCATCACCGAGCTCGACAGCGCCGCAGGGGGCTCTCCCATGCTGTCCCTCTTGCTGCCTCGCCCTCCATCCTGCGTAGGAGGCGAGGAGCAGGAGGTGCCTCCACCACCTCCACCCCAAGAAGGCGCCCTGGCTCCCAGGAGCGCGGTCCTGTGGCGAGACTCGCTGGCCCGCGTCCAAGCGCTGACGCGAAAGGAGCTGCCAAGAGATCCCTCGCCCCCAAGAAGGTGCTCGGGTGCTCCCGGCACCGGTGCGCCATGACCGCATCCCTGCGCCACCACGTCAGGACCCCGCGCTGCCCTAGGCGATGGCGCGCGGGAATCTCCAGGAGCAAGCCCCGCACCAGCAGAAAACTCCGGTGGCCACTGCAGGTTGCCGCGCCTTCACCTCCGAGCTGCATAGCGTCGCATGGCCCGACAAGTTCAAGCCAGACCTGCCTCCGCGCTACGACGGCACTGCAGACCCCGCGGAGTTCCTCCAGCTCTACGAGTTGGGCATCGAGGCCGCCAACAGAGACGAGAAGGTCATGGCGAATTGGTTTCCCATGGTGCTCAAGGACGGTGCTCGCACTGGCTCTGAACTCGGCTCGTGCACGATCTCCTTCGGGACGAGATGCGCACCCGCTTCGCCGCCAACTTCCAAGGCACTTCGCGACCGCCCCGGCCATGAGTGACTGCGCCGCATCAAGCAACAGCCAGAGAGACCCTGCGAAGTACATCCACACTTCAACAACGCCCGCCTCAAGATCCCTGTGTTGACCGAGGAGGCCATCATCTCAGCCTTCTCCAATGGCGGCGCGACATCAAGATGAAAGAGGAGCTAGCGATCCACGAAGACCTGTGCACATCGCTGGAGCTGTTCAACCTGGCTACCAAGTGCGCCAGGGCTGAGGAAGGGCGCCTCTCCCTCCTCGAGCTCCCGGCTGCCGACCCAGAAGAAAAGAAGCCCAAGGTCAAGGACGTGAAGCGCAAGGGGGCTGATGTGCTCGCAGCGGATCCGGACACCAAGCGAGGCAGGGATCAGCCTGAGTCATCTAAAGGCAGCTGGTACTGCGTGTACCACGACCTCCACACCCACAACACCAATGAATGTCAGGAACTCAGGGCCGTGTGAGATGGACGTATCGGCCGACGCCCCGACCGCAGCGACCGGGGCTATGGCCGAGGAGGAGGAAGAGGTGGAGGACGATGGGAAGACCGAGGCCCTCGCCAAGGGTGGCGTGACCGGCCTCGCAAGGACCGCTGGCAGGACCAGCCTCAAGAGGGAGGTTGGAGGGATCAGCCTCGCGAGACCGCCCTCAAGGCAACGCAGCCTCCCTCCTCCGCCACCTCCGCCAAGTAGGAATGAAGACCATCACCAGACGAGGGGCTGGGGGCTTCCGGGAGCCGTGCGCAATCGCTTGCATCTGGCGGCGCCAGGCCCGACCTCTCGGCGCATCTTCAAGCGGTTTGCTTTGGCAAGGTGAATGCAGTCCTCCCCAAGCTTGAGGCTGCGCGCCCTCTCAGGTGGTCTGCATGCGCTATCACGTTCAGCTCAGCGGATCAGCTCAAGTGTGCGGCAACGGCCGGGGTCCTCCCGATGCTTTGTTCCCCAGTCATCAGCAATGTGCAAGTCACCAGGACCCTCATTGACGGCGGAGCTGGGCTCAACGTCTTGTCCGTCGAAACGTCCAACAATCTCCAAGTGCCATACGATCAGCTTCAGCCAACCAAGCCTTTCCCACGAGTCACTGATGGTTCCACTGTTCCAATAGGGCAAGTTCGTCTTCCCGTCACCTTTGGGCAGCGCAACAATTACCGCACCGAACTCATTGACTTCGACGTCGCCCACATTCGCCTGCCATACAATGCCATCCTCGGGTATCCAGCCTTGCCCAAGTTCATGGAAGTGACTCACCATGGCTACAATGTCCTCAAGATGCCAGGAAGCGGTGGAATCATCACAGTGCCTTGCGAGGAGAGGGATGCAGTGTGCTCTCTTGAGCGTGCCTTCTAGGCCGCGGCAATCGAAGACCCAAACAACAGGAGCGGGAGGCTCCCTGAGGCGGTCCCTAAAAAGAAGAAAGCTTCACCTGGCCCAAGCGCTCGCGAGGCAGGCGCCTCCGAAGGCGCCGCGTCAGGACCCGCGCCCGTACAAGGGGCGCCACCCTCTGCCGCATAGGAAGGCACGCCCGACGCCCTCCTCGGGCAGGGCTCGGGGGCTCTCTCCTGGAGGGCCACCGACCTCGCCAAGGTCACGAGGGAGGCGCTCGGGCACCACTTGGAGGCGTGCTTCAAGGCACGTTTCCCTCAGGAAGGTATAAGGCAGGGAAGGCAAAACCACCAGGAGTTCATCGCAAGGAACATTCAAGAGCTACAGGAGTCAAGAGTCATGCGTGGCAGTCGCCGCCTACCAGCCGCAGCCCCACATCCCAGCGAGGATGGTGGGCTGCGCGTCTGCATCGACGTACTGGGGCTCAACCGAGCCGCGTCTCAGGAGCGCCACTGGCCTTCATGCGTGGGGCGTTGTGAGGGCGCACCTCACGGCTATGTAGCATGCCCTTCGGCCTGCCAAACGCGGCTGTCGCCCACCAGCGCCTGGTGAGGAGCATCCTGGAAGCTCAGGTGGCCAGGCACCGCGCGTTCCTGGAGGAGATGGAGATGGATCTCGAGGAGCCGCCCAGACCCTCAGAGCCTCCCGAGGCTCTGGGCTCCGAAGGCTCATGAGGAGCGGCTACTTCACCACGCGTCGTCAGCTACTCCGACACTCGCTCTGCAATGGTATCAGGTGTCATCTTTTTAAGCTTTATCTTCAGCTGGGAGCGCCCGCAGGGCCGCATCATTCCCAGGTCGCGTGGGTCCGTCCCTGCGGCATATATCCGTTTTGCTTAATGCTTTTTCATCTGCTTTGTTGGGGGCGCCCCTAGGGCTGCATTATCCCCAGGCTACTCGGGCCAGACCCAGTGGCGCTTACTTCCATGCATCTATCTAAATGGATTAACTCCTTCATGCTTAACCTGCTCGACTTAACCGCGTGCTCGATTGACATCTACCTTTAGAGCCGCTCGCTCTGGCACGACACTTGTGCACGGGCCCGTCCCTGCAACGCCGAAAAATCTGAGCAGCCGAGCTCTGGCCGCGGCAGCCCCATGAGGCGCCACCTCACCAGGCTCTCAGTGCCCCAATCACTCCCTCGGAGCGACCAATGGTTAGCTGACAACCGTGACGGTAGACCTTGTTTCCCCACGTGGTTAATATGCAGGACCCGCTCCAGGAGTAACGATGGTGGCACCACGAGCCCTCTTCTCCTCGTCTTCGGCACGACTCACTTGCACGTTAAAAGGGGGCGCCTGAGCATCACGACTCATGGGCTCTTACTTGCTCTCCAGCCCTCACCCCCTGGCCTTGACCCACGGCATCGCGACCTGTCATACCAGCGGCGGCTGAGCTCGCTCGAGGGCTGGGACCTGAGGACGTAGAGCATTAAGGGAAGCGCAGGGGAGGGGGAAGAAGCTCGCGAGGGCCCAACCCAGCAGCACCTCAGTTACTGTCGCGCAAGCCCGACACCTCAATGGAAACTACCCCAAGCCTACGAGATAAGTCACGCGAAAACTGATCCAACTCAGCGCTTAACCCTCGCCTACTGCAGCTCTATCACGGCAACACTACTTGCCTTTCTCGCCCGGCGGAGGCTGCTTGAGCACTAAAGGGGACCTCCTGAGCATCACGACTCAGGGGCTCTTACTGGACCTTGGGCCGCTCACCTCCTGGCCTTGACCACGGCATCGCGACCTGGCATACCAGCGACGGCTGAAGCCTGCCTGGGACTGGACCTGTCACAACAGAGAGCACCAAGCCCTCGTGAGGAAAGAAAGGGGGAGCCAAGCCGGGACAGGACAAGCATCTCGCGTTAATTTGTCGTGAGGATATAATATTCACAAAAGACGTGGCCAACGCCTTACATGCCCCCGCGGGGTGGTGCTTCGGTTCTTCGCAGATAATAAAAGGTGCTAATCCTAAGGAGCGCCGATTGCATGTGCCTCCGCAGGAGACGCCATCATCAACAGTGGGCCGCCCGGCCCCGGCGCCAACCCCATCCAGATCACCGGCACGGGTAGCCTGAAGCGCCCGCCCGGCTCCGAGCGCGGCGTGAGCTTGAGGGCTCGTAGCTGTCGTCGCTCGTCTCCGGAGTCGTCAGAAGCTTGGCGGAAGCACTGGACCCTCCAGCCCCTTCGCTGCTGCCCGAGGAGCTGCTGGGGGAGCGATTGGCGGGCCAGGTCCTCGCTACGGCGATGCCCTGGCCGCCTTTCTCAGGGCAGCATTCCAGCCGGCGTCCTTCTGCATCGAAGACCTTGAAGAACATCAAGGAGGCGCCGTCGTATTCTAGGTGGATTACGAGGGCGCCCCCTGCCCGGCAGACCCGGGCGATCTCGCCCCAGCCTCGGGTCATGTAAACCTTGCCCGGAGCGACAACCGCAACCTCCGCTCCGGTCACAGGGGTGCTGCAGCCAGCGTGCTGCAACCAGAGCTCAAGAGAACCCCTTGGCGGGATCTCGAAGGCGAAGGAGGGAGGAAGGCGAATCCAAGATTGAGGAGGCATGGCGGCGTGGAGCACAAGCTCTCGGGAGGAGCCCTCGGCATGGACTCCAGGAGGAACAACGCGTACCGCCGTAACCCGGCGGCGGCGGCGGCACCGGTGGTGCCGCTCGGCGCCTTCTTCTTCAGGGCCCCCAATCCGAGCATACAAGGGCAGCGGGAACCCCGGCGGTGGCCGCTCGTACCAGGGCCTCGATGCCTCCTGCCATGCACACTCGTCTCGGCGGCGGCAGACTAACCGCTTCTTCGGCGGAAGCGGGTCAGGACCCTCTTGGGGGGCCTTTCCCTTCTCCTCTGCAGAGAACCGGCGGATTGGTGCCATCGGCGTGAGGCGAAGCGGTGGCAAAGATGAAGAAGAGGAGGAGTAGCAGAGGGAGATGAACTGGAGCGGCTCGCGCCGTTCCGTACTTATAGCCGGAGGAGGCCAACCGTCGGCCTCCATGATCGCAAGTAATCATGACCCGTCTTTGCATGCAGGGACTTGTCAAGTCGTGCGGTTGCCGAGGCATCGTGGGGAAGCGGAGACGCCCATGTCCAATCAACCGCCAAGCGGCGCCCAAGGCCACAGGCTGTTGGGGCCCGCGGCGCTTCGCACTTGCCCCTTCACTTATTTGCTAAGTCAAGTCCGGGCGCGCCTTGGGCCCCGGGGCTACTGTCGGTGTTCTCAGAACGGGGGTCCCTAGACTTGCCTGCCGCGGCCTGCGGCGTGGCTCAAGTGGGGGCCCAATGCAGCCCAGCTTCATCAGCTCAAGCTCAAGACCCTCGCGAGGGGCCAAGCCTCGTGGGGCGGACAACAGGGAGCTTCCTCAGGAGCAGCCTCCTCAGGCGGGCTCGCGAGGAGGTGGAGAGATCAATGCAGGGCACCTCCCGAGGGGCCCGTGACGCAAGCCATGACGATCGGAGGCCGTGCGGGTGCCAAAGTGGCACCGGCCTGCAGTGTCCTTGTTTCCCTTCGGTGCTAAGGGGCAAGCACAGGCCAAGGCATCGGGCAAAGGTTACCGTTTGGTGTAAAAGACCAAGACCAAGCAGAACGGCAGGATGGAGGTCATCGTGGAGCCAGGCGCGGCGTCACCGTCGAGCCTTTGGCAGCCGAAGACCAACTTTAGTCGGGATAAGTGTACCAGATATTCCCCTTCAAAATGGCCAATTGTTGGCGCCCTTCCCGCTCATAATTTGGGGAGAGGCCCAGGGCCTCGCTCTATAAATAGGACCAGCCACCACAAGGTAGAAAGGAGGGAGAGATCAACCAGAGAGAGGGAGAGATCAACCAGAGAGAGGGGGAGATCAACCAGAGAGAGAGAAGCGACTGAACTCACCCAAGCAGTTCATCGCACCAGCTCAAGAACAGCCCCTCGTGAGGCTGTTCTCCCTTTGTACTGTTCATCATCAGCCCCTGAGTCAATCCAGCACACCACACACTGGAGTAGGGTATTACACCACAATGGTGGCCTGAACCAGTATAATTCTCGCGTACTCTGTGTGTTCATCTTTCTTGCCTAGATCTTTGTGAGACTTCGAGACGTGAGCTAGTAGGGGAGAGATCTTTGTGCGCAACCCAGTGTTCGTACCTCAAGGGTCTGCCGGAACCCGAAATCCGACAAAGGCATTTTGCTGCTGGATCAACTGAGTGATCTCCGGTGGGAAAACAAATCCGGTGTCACGTCTCTGAGACATCTGATGGGTTTAGAGGGGAGATATTAGAATAGAAAAGAGGTCTAGTGAGAAAACACTACCCATATGCACATGAACCAAACACAATCATATCATATCACTCAATCAATCAAGCAAGGGCATACAAACGGTCTAGGACTATCGTTACAAAAGTGCTCGGACTACAACTATATACAAGGGGAAATCTACTAATCATATGGTGGTCATCTAGAAATTTTTATCGATGGAAGACTCCATGATATCCGCTCTAGCTTCGTCTTCATAATCATCATCACTACCATCAGGGTCGGAGTCGGTGTCGTCGATGATGATGTAGTCTTCAGAATGAATTTCCTTGGGTTCGTCGTCTTCTCCTCCTTGCGCGGGGTCTCCCATGAAAACTCTTAGCTTCCTTGTTAGGTCGTTATTCTTCTCCACGAGTATCGTCATTTCCTCCTCATATCCATCGCATGTAGGCTTGAGTTCCTCTTCTAGCTCGGTGATCCTTGTCATCTCCTACTTCAAATCTAACATGCTTGAGCCGATCTGGTTCTCCTGGCATCAAATGTGCTGGTTTAACTCCTGGATGAAAGCTGCAATGGACCTGTCCTTCCTGGTGCTGATCATCTCCCATTACTCATCTCGGCGCCCACATATCTGGTAGATAGTATCCTTGAGATCCTTGTGGTAAACTTCACCAATGCGTCCCATGGCGATGTGAGCTTCCATGCTCTTTCCTAGACTCCAGGTTGGGGCATCAAAGGAAAACTCTATGGGCTCAGTGACTGGCGTGAATGTCCTTCCTGGAACTTGAACTCGAATCATCCAGCGCTCCTCTTCTGGTAAAGTAGCGGTGTAGGTCCCGGTGAAGCTTGGTATTCCTATGATCAGGTATCTAGTGACTTCCTTCAAGTGTCGTCCAAAGGGTGTATATTCATCCGGTTGTGCAAACTTGTTCCTCGAGTCCGCCATCCTAGAGAGTAGAAAATGGAGAGAAGTTAGAAATGAGTAGAGAATAGTGACCTATGGCTTTTCTTAGTGGTCGTGTCCTACATTCAGCATGTGCTCTGATACCATCTTGTAGTGACCCGACCTCAGACGGTCAAGTCTCTGTGCTTCAGTGTCATCCCTGGATCGGTAATGCTCACACACACATTACTCGAATGGATTTTATAACAGAGTAGCAATCACACACTTATTACCTCAAATGTCTCAAAAGAGAACTTATTACAATAAATATGGCTTAAGACCATCTAACTAAGATAACAACGAAAGGCTTGGATGATAAAGTGAGTCCATCAACCTCAACGGCATAGCTGAGTGCATGACAAACGACCTAGAGCACCTTACTCCTCGTCTGAAAAGTCTGCAACATGATACGTTGCAGCCCGAAAACGGTCAGCACATGGAATATGTTGGCAATATAACACAGTAGAGCAATGAATAGATAAATGCTATCACTACATGCATATATGGCTGGTGGAGGCTCTAAGGTTATATTGTTTTTGCAAAAAGCCAATTTTTCCCTACAACAAAGGAATATATTTCATTTAACTATCATGGTGGTTGATACATCATTGAGAAGGTTCCTCCAACTCAATCGCCATTAAAGTAATCATTAACAACCCAACAAATTAATTTAGAGTGATGAGATCAAATCAATAATTCAAGTACCAGATACTCAAGATGTCCATAACCGGGGACACTGCTAACCATGATTAGTTTATACACTCTGCAGAGGTTTGCGCACTTTTCCCCACAAGTCTCGATCTCCTCCGTTGGATTTCTCGCACTGCATGGTGTTTGAGAAACGGATGACCGAGACACAGTCTTTCAGAAGCATTAACTCTAACCCCGGGTAGACAGTACCAACCTACATCCCCTACATCTGCTAGCCTACCACTGGAAGAGGTCATGCAACATACTCAACTATGCCAGAGCCCATAATGGCTTGTGGCTGCACACGTAAGTTTCTAGCCTGAATAATCTTATGATCCCTTTGAGCCTGGGTGGCGGACCGTAGGATGATCACACGGGTCCTCCGGGATATCCTAGGACAACACTGGATTCTCCAGGTGCCCACAAGCAATCCACCCAGATGTGTGTTAAAGTTGCCACCTTAAGTTAAACCATTAATTAACATACTCACATCTGTCATGGATACAGTCAAACCCAATCCACGTCTACGAGCATAGCATGGCAATAAGCATAACATAGAAGTAACTCCCAAGGGTTTGATAATAAAAGGCAATAGGTTCTACCTCATCATCTACTTCCCAATACCCACAAGTTAATCACATCCTAATCATGCAATGTTTGAGGATTTTAACTCATGCATAAAAACTGGGTATGAAACGAGTATGATCAATGTGTTACTTGCCTTGTTGACGATCTGCAAATCCTAGAGACTCGTAGTAGCACGCTTCGCACTCCAGGAATTCTATCGCAAACAAACAATAGCATACATAAGAAATCAAGCAAAAAACACGGTAAATCTCAAATAAGAAGATCTAACCAGAAAGTTCAATCGAAGAACTCCGGTTTGCAAAAGAATCAAATCAAAGCGAGCAACGAAACTCAAACTGTGAAAGAAACAAGATCCGATTACTAATCTAGACTAAAGTCAAATTTTACAGTACCAAAATCTTGTTCAAGTTGGTTAAACAGAAACAGGGCTTCGAGACGAAGATCTAGGCACTTGAATCGCCTGATTCCGATAAACGAGAAAAATAATAAACTAAAACGAAGATTAGGGCTGGAATCGCGATCGAAAATAATCGCGGAAAACCCCTGGAAAAAGAAAAACTTACGAACAGGCTAACGAACGAACGTTCGCTGTCTGTGACTAAGGGATGAATGGCGTTTGTTAAAACGAACGTATGGACGAACATCGGCAAAGTAAATAAACCGACGAAAAACTGAACCGATCTAAACTAAAAAAACGAATCTAGGTTTTCGAAACCGAGCGGCTTAACAAAAACCGGCGGCGGGCGGCTACCTCGGCGAGGTCCGGCGGGTTGATGGCGGCGACGAGCGGATCGGCGCGGCGGCGGTGCATCGGGCGGCGCTATGGGTGACGGCGCTAAGCGGGCGTGGCGGCGGCGGCGCTGGCGCAGCCGCGGCAAGTGGGGCTCGGCGCTAGGGTTCGGGAGGCAGGCAGCAGGGGGTGGGCTGCAGGTCATGGGCGCTTATAAGGGGCGGCACTGGGAGTCTGGCCGGGATTCTGACCGAGTCGGTTTAATTTTTTAACGAAGTCGGCCGAAAAAATCCTAGAAAAATAAATAAATATCAAAAAAATACCAAATCAAATTTTCACCGTCTAAATGGAATATTTAGAACAAGATGAACATTTTCTTGGCCCTAAAGTGCAATTTTCAGAAATGCATATTTTTCTTATTCAAATAAAATTGCAATAAAATCCAAATAAATTATTTATTTGATTTTAATATTTTTCCTCCAATATTTCATTTATTTTGGAGAAGTCATATTATCTCCTCTCATATATTTTGATATGAAATATATTCAGAGAGAAAAATTAATTAAAACCAAAATGATCCTTGTTTCAATATTTGATAAGATTCAAATATGAAAACGGTGAAATCCCCAACTCTCTTTGAGGGTCCTTGAGTTGCTTAGGATATCGAGGATCGCAAATCAAAAATGCAATAAAATATGATATGCATGAATGACCTATGTATAACATTCCAAATTGAAAATTTGGGATGTTACACTTAGGGTTTTCCCCTTTTATCTACTCTACTATGATCTGCGTAGGTGCTTTCTGTCATACTAGCATTACTCCACCCTTGAAGCTAAACAACACAACACTCAAAATTCCAAAGCTTAGTTGTTCAAAGATGATTGTGATATGATACTGATATTAGTTAACAGACACATTTAATTGGTTAGCTAAAGGTCCCACTTGAGTTTCTGAATGCATGTCTCGACATATAGAGAGACGGCATAATTGCATTTCTTTGTCACTTGTTGACTGTACTTTCTTGTCCATACCAAATCTTAGTTGTTATTTCAAAGCAAATATCGGTTGTTAACTACCCTTTGCGCGGTTTACAGCTTCAGATCTGCCATCCCACTGCCACAGTCAACACTATACTCATCATGCTTACGTTTTCCCCATTTTATGATGACCACGATCAGCCTACGTGGTTCGTGTCGTAATAGCACTGCTCCACCCAATCGAGCTAAACAAGCTTAGCTGTACAAATTCAAATCTGATACTATGCTGATATTAGTAAAAGTGAGAGATGTTTAATTGGTCACCTAAATGTTCCTACTTTAGTTTCTAAATGCATGTGAGCCACATATGGAGAGATCGGAAGGAAAAGTATTTCTCTGTGCGCTCTGGTTCATCATGGGTGGCCAACGGACATTGTATAGAAAGACTTGTAATATCTTCAATCTGCTTGCTCTTCTGCTCTTCTTTAATATGACCCTCTTCTCTTGCGGTTGACTGGTCAGGTCGAGTTATTCTCCCTTAGTATATTCTCAATCACAGTCAGTCGACTTGTTCTTCTTTACTATATGTTGAAGTTGTCATCTGCGAAGTATCATCACTTCTGGAGCTCTCATATTTTGAGTAGTATGCCACATTATATTAATGCACACACTATATTACAGCATGCATGGCACCTCTTAGAAGAATTGCATATATAGCACAAAGGGGTTTACAGGGTGGAAGTATTGGATTAGAATCACTTCTGCATTACAAAGATAATCTCACTTGTTTTTATGTTTTCATGCATGTCAGGTATTGAACATTATCAAAATGAATATGAGAATGGGCGCACGAGAGGAATATTATGGAACAATCCAATCGCTAACAAACTCGGCATGGTGGAGGATGGCCTATCTCATTCACCCATCAAGGTGCATGCTCTAACTTGGCAAGGTTGTATTGGTCGCATTATATTTTGCATCCGACCTCTTGCATTACTTCTACTTTGTTACACCATCTCGCTTAGTTTAAGCATCATATATGAGTATATGCCATACCTATCCATTTTCTCGTACCTATTCCATGTGTCGTCATACTATGTTTTTCCAAATAAATGTTGTTCTTTTCGTAATAGATGTCCAAAAGGAAGAGGGTGATTGCAGATCCTCAAGGAGTACAAACTAGGTATTTGGAAAAGGTAGTGATACATGTTAAATCAGATAGATCAGCAGCCACAGAAAACACAGGCCCAAATGTAACAGACTTTACCCCTACTCCAGTGGCCAAACCCCTATTAGAACTCCGACGACTTCAACGCCAGTGCATCGTTTATGATATCAATTCAAAATTTGAACTCCTAAATTTCTTCATGTGCCTTACCTTCTCTCTTGTATGAAAACTGATTTCAGATGAATCTCCTTGCTCAAAGGATCATAGGATCTCACAACAATACTGTTCTCTGCATTGCTCTTGTCAAGACCTCTTGCCCTTTGTCAAAGATACTTACACTCATTCTTTGTTTGATTATGTAGCATCACTGTAAATGTTCGCTTCTTTATCCTCCCTTTGCTTGAAATTATAAGATCTATTTACTCTTAGATGAATGTAGAATTAACACAATGGTTATGAAGTTTTGGATTGCTCATGTAAGTACTGTTGTCATGTACTCCTCTCAGATCGAATTAATTGTTGATCAATTGGATGTATTTAGAACTTAATAGTGCTAGATACATCCATTTGAGCGACAACTAATAACGGACGGTGGTGGTATTATCGCATACATGCATCGCGAGATAGTTGATTGTCTAGCATTACTCGCATCTTATCCGCCTCGCCTCCACTTTCTCCAAATTATCAGATCTACATTTACTCTTACCAAAATATTGAATAAAGCCAATGCCACTGCACATGTTGATGTCTCGATTCGTCTTGTCAGTACCTTTTTCCTTATAACGATGTACTTAACTAATTGCTATTTGATTATGTATCCTCTATTTCTTCCAATATTATTTGATCTATATTTACTCTTTGCAAAATGTAGAATAATGGCAATGCTTATAAATAATTTTCTTTGGGGAATTTATTGAATTATCTTTCCATCAACATGGAGAAGGGCTTTGTCCAGCCCGTGTTAACATGTAATGTAAGTTCATCCTTCTCAAGCCTTCAAACTTTGTTCTAGTATAGATTTGGATAGGCATCATTTCCTCCATCGTTGTTTACATCTGATTGATGTTTGCAACAACTACCAGCTTTAAATTGTAGTTGTAAAAACATGTTTCTTATGCGTAATGTATCCATTTATTTGCTTATATAATTGTGAAACCTGTTACGTGTCTCCTTGTTTCTCTTCGTAGTCGTATCTCTTATGCCAGGCAGAACTTTAGGAAAGATAGTGAGCCAAACCTTCTTGAGGACAGCGAGATGACCCCAAGGTCCTATCTTGATGAAGACAGTGAGTTGAAGCTACTCACCAGCAGGTGTGAGACAACCTCTAAGCAGTCGCTGCCTCAATCAGTTCGAATTCTTCAGTTTCAAGTTAAAGCGGAAAGGCTTGCTTCATCTCAGCTCCGACTTGAAGTCAAAGATGTAATGAAGATGTCAGGGGACTTCCTTGCACACTATGGTGCCATACAGCTAGGGATGAAGCATCTATCGTTGACACAACTGAGGTCTCATCAGCTTGTTCGCATTATGGGCCCGAGCTTGCTGTGTCTAGTGCCTTCTGAAGTGCTCTCAGTTTTGTATATTCTTTTGTCGTCGCGTTTATATGCACTGGTGGCGACCTTTGATGCCCAGTGTAAGTAATCCGCGGCCATGTTGCGCTTTATTATCACCGGTAGCGAACTTTGATTCTCAGTGGATGTAATATGTCGTAATTTCTTTATTGTATAGTCTAGGTTTATTCTTTGGTCGGTATGCTGTAATTTAGGCCGAAAGGTTCAGTGGATCTCAGTGTTGTCGGTCTTCAGGCCGGCCCGTTACTCATATGGGCCAAAACGTGGGCCTATAATCATCTTGGGCCATTAGCACGTCTAAACCTATAGTAGTTTCTCGCCTTTAATGTGCCATGGGCTACATATTTACCGTAGTGACACTGGGCTTCCTATGGGTCAGAAACAATGGGCCTTCTACGGGCCTTAGAAACAATGGGCCTTCTACGGGCCGTAGAAACAATGGGCCTTCTACGGGCCGTATCATCAATGGGCCTTAAACGGGCCATATGATAGATTGGTCAAACATGGGCCAAAAATAGACCGCATTATGGCCGTAAACGGGCTAGAGTTGGAGTCGTCCGTTCATCGGCCGACCATAACGGGTCGTCGTTAATAGGCCGTATTTGATGACGCTATGAAAATGGCCCAACGTATTAACGGGCCACAAACGGGCCGACTGTAACCACGGGCTGAATTTGGCCCACAAGCGTAAAATGGCGAATAACAGGCCGTAAGTAAAATGCCGGAAATGAGCTCAAGAATAAATTGGCCCTGAGAAGGCCGAAAGATAACATGGGTTGCAAACGGCCCAATGGATTAATGGGCCGTTAATGGGTATAAAGTGATACACTGTTCATTACGGGCCAGTTTCACCACGGGTCGTTAATGGACCAAGAGTTACAAAGGGCCTCATATGGGCCGAAAGACGTCATGGGCCATAGATGGGTCGGAACTTATAATGGGCTGGAATCATATTGGACGGCCCAGATGACGCTACTGGGCCTAATACGGATAGCTCGTAACAGGCCCTGGGTTAGCGGGCTGGAAATGGGCTATATGCGAATAGGCTGTTAACAGGCTTTCTGTGGGCATGCCCGCCACCTTTTGACCAAGTCAAACGGGCCGGCCTTTTCATAAGAATGGGCCTCTGTTCGGCCGTGCCATGTGTTGACATATCATAGGCGCCTTCGGTCCAATGAGTGGATGACATCTGTCCCAACGGTGAGCCGACACATGTTTCCTCCAGCCAATGATGATTTTACACGTGGAAAATCCCCATTGGTCGGGGCTGTTAGCCGGTTATCGGATCCAAAACCGGACCCGATAGCTTAACAACGTTCTGTTACGGTGGATGCCACATGTCGGTCACCCTTGACGAAAGCACTTCTGTGATGCGCGATTTATTATCATGGAAGTAGACACTTCCGTGATGATAATTTTGGTAATGTCATGGAACACTTCTACGACATCACATGTATGACTATCTTGATTCTGTCATAAAATTGTCATGGATGTACATGCATGACAAAAAACGCGACCTACTGTGACAAACACGTATCATCACAAAAGTGTATTTTTTTGTAGTGAGGTGACAGTTGCAGGTGGAGTCACAAGGAGTCAGGGAGTAGCGGTGGTGCTCATGGCGTATCTCAAGTATAATGTACATGGAGGTTTGACACATGGATGAATCCAAGGTGGTAGAGAATATTCGCCAAGGTGGAGTTTGTTAGAGTTGTGTCGAATATTATTGTACAAAGTAGGTTACAATTGGACTTGGTTTTGGACTATATGTAGACAGGGTAGGAGTTGTGTCCTAAGAGGACACTTGTATCCTAGGCCTCTCATATATATCGAGGGTAGACACACGATGTAACCTATGCCAACATAATAGCACAGCCACGCGGGGGTGCCGGCGACGTGTGCCGGTGCCCAGGCGGGCGGGGTGCGGTATTGTGACGGTGTCATGGGGAGGAGCGCCCGTAGTCAAGCCCCGGGGATGTAGCCATATCGGTGAACCTCGTTAAAAAATCTCGGTGTTGTGTTCGTGTGATTGCTTGGTCCTCGGATGATCGACGGCGGCCTCAGATTTATTCTAACAACTTCGTATCATTGATGCAATATTGCTAGTGAGGACATCCATCACTTGTTATTTGGATGTGTTGCCGGTTTTTTGCCATCGCCATCTAATGCGCCATCGGGTTCATCCTACCAGCCAATCCCTTTGATGATATCTAGTTTGTTGCACCACTAAATGGTTTGCCTACCTCTATCACAACCTTTGTTATCCTAATCATCTTCGGGATGATCTGGAATGCCCACGGTCCTAAAGTTTTTTGCCAGCTTTATGTAGACATGTATCCGTTATTAAAAATATTAGATATGGATTGGTTTTATGGATGAATAGGCTACAATCTGATGATCTTGGCCTCTTGGGTACCATTCTAGTCTGTGGCATGATCACCTCTTCCCTAGATAGTCTATCGAGAAAATAAACTCTTATCCTCATGGGTGATCATTTGACAATGAATATCCAGATGGGGAGTCTCCTACCCTCCCCACGACAATTTCAAAAAAGTCTCCACATGATAACCGTATTGAGTACTCCCCTTGGTCCCTCCATCAAAATATAGATAAGAAATATTTTTATTGTCAAGTTTTAGCCATCAGATGCACCAATTGATACTATGTTACTAGATAATCAGATATACATCTAACGAACGGGGAAAATCAATGGAAAGTACATTTGTTCTTGATGAGGACATGGCTACCTTGGATATGATCACAAATATTGCATATGTTTATTTATTTGAGGTGATTTCCGATAAAAGTTACGAAATAATTTATTTATGATATAAAAAACAAAAGTACTTCACCTCTTTTTGTTTCATGCCTAATTGCGGGACTACCGGACACTTGGACAGTCCACATATGAAGATAAGGGAAAAACAGACGTTTAGGTTTTGTTTTCTCTCATGTCACTTTTAGCCCTAGAGAAGATAGATTCCAAGTCCCTCACATTCTGGACCCAAATTCAGACTGCACAGACATACCTAACTCAAAACACCAATAACTCTTTCATCCGGACTCCGAATTGGGTGATTCTTTCTTTTTGTTGGAAAGTTTATTTCGTGCACATTTCAATCCAATTGGATTCACCTTCAAATTTGTCCAGAGTGTTGAGATATTGACGAAATAATCTGACATTGCAACAGAATATGAGTCAAACTACAAGTACAAAGGTGTTGCATCAACTCCACTTGGGCCCATGGGCTTGGTACAACCTAGGATTAGTTTTAGGCTGCCTTGGGACGTCCTCCCACCTCCTTGATCACCACCCCTTGCTTCTATATAACTAGATAAAGCTAGTAGCTTTTTCCCGGGGGATTTGTTTAGTTTAAAGTTAGTCATTGCAACTTCGTGTACTTTGTTTGTGTCCAATGACAAGGCCAAGACCGGTTACGAATCCCCACCTTTATCAATACTTCATATATATTCGCAATATTCATATTGCTTTATCATGTTCTTGCTTGTTCTTCGATTGTTTGCAGGAATAGACCTTCGTGGTCAAATGGATCGTTCTTCTGGCATCATCAGTAACCTCATGAGATCGGTTTAGTGCTTGCTAAGGTAGAACATCATTGCACGTTTGTAGTTGGATCATCAAAGTCGTCTCCACCAAATTGTTAGTTATCATCTCATCGGAAGATCGGGACACCTCGCGTCTATCAAGTGGTATCAGTTTTCAGATTGCTTTATCATATTCTTGCATGTTCTTCGATTGATTGCAGGAATAGACCTTCATGGTCAGGATGATTGTTCTTCTGGCATTGTCAGTAACCTCAGGAGATTGGTTTAGCGATTGCTAAGGTGCAACGTCGTTGCATATTCGTAGTCGGATCGTCAAAGTCGTCTCCACCAAATCGCTAGTTATCATCTCATCAAAAGATTGGGACACCTCGCCTCTATCAGTTCTTGATTTATTTATATATTTACCAAGTATTTACTCAGACATTTTCGGCAACACGTGTCATCCGGCGTTTAACTGAAATCTTTGTCTCTACCTGAGATTTTGAATTGGGACCTGACACACGAGGGGGTGGTTTTTACCATGAGTTATGGAGGTGGTCACCTAGTAACTTACATCCGCTCGCCAGGTGGACATGCACTAGATATAAATACAATTAAATTCTTGAATTTCATGTATGGGAGCGAGTTTAACCCCCCAACCCTCCTATCCCCTACTTTATCCCCTACTTTAGGGAAAGAGACCAAAATTTGCGCTCCATCTTTTACCCTACTCGCCTCTCTAAACTAAGATGAGGAAACGTCCGCCCCAACCCCCACGCCCTCCCGAAAAAGATCAACTGCCAGAGATGGGAAGAAATTTTCCCTCCCACTGATGAAATAATCCTTCTACTTTGATCACCCCTTCTACAGGGACTGAGGTCTATGTTATAGCAGGTGAATATACCAAACAAGAACTTCTACTCCAATTTTGTGTTGATAGGTTTTAAACTACACTAACAAAGTTGCTTAATGAGGCTAACAAGAAGGTCTACAACAAAGTAAACGTGTGGAAGCCAAACATGCATGAAAGATGGGTACGGGATAGATAATGCAAAAATGGGGTGGCTCGAGGTAGTTTACCAAAGTTCATATAGTTGGCGCTATCTTACTTCTCATTGGTGGAGGTTCAAACCACAAAGATTCTAACAGAATAAATGTCTCGGCAACATCGCCCACAGAGAACTCAATTAGAGCATGTCCATGTATTCCACCATGGCTTGTATGAATAAGCCTCACACTGGTTGATCTTGCACGAAGAAGGTGACCACCGGGCCTTATACAATCTTCTTGATTTCTTCATAATGACTCGAAGGCTCTCAAGTTATTTTAAACTGTTTAGGAGGCGTACACCCTCCAAGAGTAACAAGTAAAGTAAATTCACTTGGATGGACTCATCAAAAGAACTTCAATCATAACCTCTCAAGGACCCATAGGATCTCTCTCTCACAAACAACGATAGGCTTAAAGAAAACATAGACGAACGCATAGAGAAGAATTCAGGAAAGGAGGAGCTTGGTCTTTAAACTGACAAGGGAACTACTCTGAAAGTGCTCTAAAAACTACACAACAACCTCTCTTATCATGAAGGCGTATGGGGGATGGATAGAGAGAAGTCATAAATCCAAGTGTTACTCTCTGAGAAGTAAGCAACCCAGATGTACTAAAGCTAAATTCTCAGAACTACCGGACATGTTAGGGAAACACATGTTTGCATAAGTGTGCATCAACTCGCAGGTACCAAGTTGTCCGGTAAACCTCTCAAAGAACCAAGTACTCGAAAGTACTAGGTATAAAAAGCTAGAATGTGTCTATGCCTCTATGGAAGATAGAACTAGCTCAAAGTATTTGAGAAATAAAACCCTCAAAAGTAACAGGATTAAAAATGGAATCGGTGCAGAAATGCTAAATCTCAGCTCGAGGGTACACACAGATTTGGTTGGGAACACTGGACCTATAATAATACATAGGGGCTAAAGTAAATCAATATGTGCTTAGAAGTGTCGAACAAATAGTTATGATCTCAGGTACTCTAAGTGAATAGCTCGATCCGTTTTGGATTGTAGTAAATTGCCTTCTTCCCTAGAAACCTAAATTTACTGAACCAAGAAGTGATGGCAGAGGTAGGGGCACTTACTTGTTATCACTTATTGTCCTTGTTTCCCCGACCAGTATAATGCAATTAATGTTAGATAATTGTGAAACAAAATAGAATTGGTTGTAATTAATACAAGGAAATAAACATAATAGAGGTTTCACATGCAGTTGTGTACATGTGTCTAAGATTTTCGGATAGACAGATAAACATAGGTATGATGATTAAATAGTAAAGGACTTGTAAGTACATAAGTGGGTGATGCATCCAAAGGACACCGATTGTCTACACATCATGGATTGAGTCATCCAACCTTCGCCATAATCCGTCTCGCAGGTTTGTGTTGGTTATTAATGATTTACCAGACCAATGCATTAGTATTTAATGATTTCATCGTTCATGCACAAGGAATTTGCTTGGGATACTGTAGAAGCCTTACTATCACTGGTCCTCGGTGTAGCTTTCCACTCTATCTTGCTAATGGCCCCTCCTTGTGTTGATTGTCGGTGCATCAGGTACCAATGAGTTGTAGGATACATCAGACAAATTGTTGTACAAACATAATATAAAGAAAATCATAATGTGGTTCTCATAGGTATCACAAACATAGTTTGTGAGCTTGCGCCTCAGCCCTTAGACATAGGGTATTAATCACACATCACAATTCAATCACAATAATAGACATTGACGACAGGCTTACTTGATAATGAATGATTAACTGTCTTTATAATATCGACGACTACCATGAAATCTCAAGTACAACAACCTAATGGCAAATGGACACGGTGGCTATTGCTTGGAGAGCGCGGCTATGAAGTCGGTGGCATGGGCAGAGCAATGGTGATGGGACAAGAGACCGATCTAGATTCATTCATCTTCTTTATATAACATGGGTTTTGGAATAGGGGTTTGGGGATGCAACTTTGCCAATTGGACATTTGGCCCAATAGAGAAGTACACAAAATAGCATGGTTCACTCAGAAGGCACAGATGAATTTCTCACAGGGTCAGTGGTACGGGATATTACAAAATAGAAATTTTAGTGGCAGGAGTGTAATCCTTGGGATTATGGTTGATGATCTTGGTTTAGAGTTCGACCGTAGTTATTTTGTTTGTGGTCCTCCTAATAGTATGGTTTGTCGTTAAACTCAATGTGAGTGTCGGATTCACCAAAATACTATAAAATATATACTACGAGTTTGAAGGAGGCAACCACTTGGTAGCTCAAAAGTAGGGGTTGGTCCACTCGCCAATGAGGAATATTTTTCTGAAATAACCTTGATAAAATATTGGTCCTCTTAATTTCCTTGTCATTGATCATCAAACCCAAATACGGGTATAACATGTACTTTCACCCTCCACGACGCTTCACACCATTTCCATCGCCTTTCAGTGTCCCTTGGCACACCACGCCTCTCTGGACTCCATTCACATGACCACTACATCCCCATCACCACCCCACCCACCACCGTCACCACCTCTGGTGCGACCAACACCCAACTCGTGATGCGCTTCACCCGACTACAATGATCCATTTCAAGTTCTTCCAATAGACCTCCAACAGTTGTGGTCCACTAGCCCAACCAACTCTAGTGGCCTCCGCTACTTGGAGAAACCACCTTCGCTCCCCACACCAAGTATTTGAGCTATGCCCAAACCAATGTTGTGTGTTTTTGCTTCATTCTTAATTTTTTGCAATTTGGGTTGTTGTTTATAGTATGTTATTATTAATTTCCACGTACTATGAATTCAATCTAATAGTGTGGACTGTAAGTAGCGCACAATGTCAAGTAGATCCATTTTGAGGTCACTTAAGTTATTTGGGTCCGAATTGGCCTACTTATGGACTATCAAATGCTACATCATAACTAGATATACATAAAGATAGTCTTCATGCTTTGAAGCATGTTGTGAGGCATAGTCGATCAAGATAAGATCCGTCCACTAGACTTGGATAATACATATCTTTCGGCCCTCTTGAGTGATCATATCGGGAAATGTATGGAAATGCGACTAATGTTAGTTGTTGACCTGATCTAAGAATTATTATCAAAAGTTTGATAATATAGGTCGTGCTACCCAAAAAGGATGAAAAGTTATTGCCTTGAGCCCGACAACATGTGTCCTAAGGAAAAAAATGAATCATGCATGTGCCACATTGTGAGGTTCATTTAAATGACTTTGTGAGCACTCATGAGTATTGATATGTGCAAACGCACAAAGTTGTTGTAAAGCAAAATTTGCAAGAAGTATTTCACCAATCTATGTGTCGAACCCACGGCGAGCTTGAAGGAAGATAACTATACCAACCCCACAGGTAAGCTGTTCCGGACATAACTACGCTTTCACCAAAACCGGAGATTGGAAATAGTTTACTCTTATTGGTTTCTAGGGAAAATGATAAAAGCATGAACTTAAATAAGTACTACTAGAAATTAAAATAAATACTATATTTGACAAAGAAATAAACTATGAAGGATTAACGTGATGTTACAGATGAGCAAAGTGACGTCAAGGTTGAGGTTAGTAGTAGCCAATGCGTGGATGACGACACTCCACATATGTGCAAACCTTGTGTTGTCGGATTTCAGGTTCCGGCAGACCCTTGAGGTTTGAACACTGGGGTGCGCACGGAGATCCAACCCTCCACCGTCTCGCACCTCGCCGAATCGCTGGGACCTAAACTACTAAACGGAACAGCACACGCGACACGAGATTTATATCGTTCGTGCCACCATTGTGGTGTAATACCCTACTCTAGTGTGTGGTGTGGTGGATTGCCTCTCGGGCTGATGAGGAACAATACAAGGAAGAACAGCCTCGTGAGGGTCTGTTCTTGGCGGGTGCGATGAACTGCTAGGTGGTGTTCAGTCGCTCTAGCTCCTGGTTTCTTGATGAGGATTCCGAATCTTTCCGCCCTGGGGGTGGCTACTCCTATTTATAGGCGAAGGCCCTGGGCCTCTTCCCAAATATTGAGCGGGAAGGGCGCCAACAATTGGCCATTTTGAAGGGGAATAGCGGGTACACTTATCCTGACTAAAGTTGGTCCTCGCCGCCAAAGGCTCGGTGATGACGCCTACTTGGGCTCCACAATGACTCCTTCACCGTTGGGCTGGTCTTGGTCTTGTTGCACCAAACGGATGCCTTTGCTTGATGCTCTTGCTCGCGCTTGCTCCTTTGCACCAAAGAGGAAAGGAGGACACTGCTGGCTGGCGCCTCGATCGGGCGCCCTTTGGTCGTCATGGTTATGCGTCATGGGCACCTCGCGAGGTACCCTGCCTAGAACTCTCTGCCTCCTCATGAGCCAGCCTGACGAGGTCGTGCCTGAGGAAGCTCCTTGTCATCCGCCCCACGAGGCTTGGCCCGTCGCGAGGGTCTTGAGCCTGCGTAGATGAAGATGGGTCGTGCTGGGCCTCCTTCGAGCCACGCCGCAGGCCGCAGGCAGGCAAGTCTGGGGACCCCCGTTCCTAGAACGCCACATGTGTGGATCGAATAATCTACGTATGGTGTGCGGTCTCTCAAATAGCATTGTTTCTCAAGCAGTGCTTTAGTGAGACAACTCAATTGTCCTACTTCCCATCACATACATGCAACAACTGACGAAAGACATTACGATCGCAAGGATCATACTAAAGGCAATAAATTTGAGGACAACTGTACCTCCTAAGTAAGTTGTGCTCCTCTCAAGATATGAAGCATGCCGCCCAGAGGTCTACCGGATCACACGATCCACTCATCAAATTCATGTGCGGCCTAGGGAGTTGGATGTCTCCAACCACGCTGGTGGATTGGACATCTCCAATCACTAAACTATCACAAGGTAAATAATAACATGAAGATGACACATAAATAAACTACATATGTACTAGATGTTAAACCAATAACAATCGATCACTTAAAAAGAAAACATATTAAAGAGGGTTTCAAGAGTTGTTACAACCCATCATGAAGACTATGATGTGGAAGAAAGAAGGTCCTCCGGTGGTCCCTGTGGTCACGCAAGTGGTCAGTGAGATGCGCTGGAGCATGGTGATGAGTCCAAAATGTGTAATGTTTTTAGTCTTAATTTTGTGCCTACTCGGTAGGCTTTCTAGGATTTTGCCGCATTCGTGCATGTATTTTTGTTGATTTTCCCAAGGATGCATTTTTTGAATTAATTGCAGCACTAAGGAAAGAACTTCAGAACATGGTGGTAAAATCACGTCAATAAATGCTCGGAGGAAGCTGGAGGCCGCACGGTGCCTCCAAAGCGCAAGACGGCGTCTGGCACAAGCACACACGCACGTACCAGTTGCTGCCTCCTCTCCTTCATTGTCTACTTCCACCCCGTGGAATTGGATTAGGGATCAAATGCATACACACTTTAGAAACTCATCTGGAACACAGAACCCTAGCCTACGGAGGGCATCAGGAGGGGAAATCGATCCAAGAATTCTGCCACCGAAATTCTGCATCAAGGGGGCATCATCATCACCATCTCAACGCCATCACATTGTAATATAGTAGTTGGAGTGGATTCAATCTTGTATTAATCTTGTACCAAAACCACGTTCATCATAATTCATCCCGCTATGTTTGAACCCTCGATGTGCGAGTAGTTTCCCTTCTTCTCGGGGATATGGAGGAACCCTAGTATGATTAAGATCATTTGGCATTAGGATTCAATATCCTCTTTATATGTTTATGTCAATAATGTTCTTGATGTTGGGTGAAGTCGACCATCCAACATATGCCAACTTTGGAGGGAAGGTTTATTACTGGTTGCATGACGACTGGTTATGCAGGTAGGTTAGTGGCACGGCCTATGTCCGGCCCTTTGACATTGGTCATTGTAGCAGTGGGTACGCAGAGACCGCTTTTAGCTGCATCCACGGGGAGACCCTTAATTATCATTCAGTAATCGGAGTGGGGATGAATGGTAGCGGCATTGTGATACAAGGTTGCCGCATGTATGCACGTATCTGTACTTGGCTTTGCCCACAAAGAGAAACATATAAAGTGGCTTAGGAATCTGATGTAGCACTATACTTAGGCATCGGTCATGTATATACATAGTTACATACTAGTGGGGAATCCGGACTCCCTAGGAACGCTTTAGTCCTATCGGTTCCAATAATCATTACTCACATCTCGCATTGCTCTAATTTACTCTTGCAATTTAATTCTAGTATGCTACAATCACCTTATGTTATTCCCATTTCCTCTTTGCTTTGGATCTCATTTAAACTTGCAGGCACTGTCATTGAAACCACTCAAGTGACAAAGATTGATTCATGTACTCCTTGTGAGATCGATACTCTTACTTCGAAAAAGCTACAACTAAACCTTGTGCACTTGCAAGCCATCGCATGGTGACCCTATTGGACATGGAGATGGGCTCGACTGCAACCATACCTCATCGACAATGTTGACACGATGGTGGCGGGTGTCGGTGTCAAAACCGGCGGATCTCGGGTAGGGGGTCCCGATCTGTGCGTCAAGGATGATGGTAACAAGAAGTAAGGGACAGAAATGTTTACCCAGGTTCGGGCCCTCTCGATGGAGGTAAAACCCTACTTCCTGCTTGATTAATATTGATGATATGGGTAATACAAGAGTAGATCTACCACGAGATCGTAGAGGCTAAACCCTAGGAGCTAGCCTATGATGGTATGAATGTAATTGTGATCGGCTTTCTAAGGACCAACCTCTCCGGTTTATATAGACACCGGAGAGGGCTAGGGTTTACATGGAGTCGGTTACAAGGAAGGAAATATAATATCCGGATCGCCAAGCTTGCCTTCTACGTCAAGGAAAGTCCCATCTGGACACGGGCTGAAGTCTTGAGTCTTGTATCTTCACGCTTCAATAGTCCGGACATTGTACACAGTCCGGCTGTCCGGATACCCCCTAATCCAGGACTCCTCAAGAGCTCCCTAAACCAGGCTTCAATGACGATGAGTCCGGCGCGCAGTATTGTCTTCGGCATTGCAAGGCGGGTTCCTCCACCGAATACTCCGAAGTAATCACCGAACACCCAAATCGTGTCCAGATCTGAAAAAATGATCTTCGCATACCACCGTAGAGAGGAGGGTATTTCACAAATGCAATCTGCTGACAACTTTTCCTGATGACGTGACACGTTATTATGATCGGATCCAATATTTGAACCGCTTCCACACAACCAGCTACAACGCACATCACGAGGCGGTTTCTGTGACACGTCTTGTCAAGTCAGAGATCGTGTCCCTTATTACGGGATTCTCATCAATACGGGCATGGGTAATCTAACCGTGCCGCTAATCGCGACGAGTGGGAGGCGGACGGGTTCCACCAGGCAAGTGGGGAAGCACAAAAAGCCTTTATCGCCTTTATAAGGAGGTCAGGTTCCTTTCTCTTTTACCCACGCCTCCTTCTCCTGCTAGCACATTCCCCTTTGCGCGAGCCCTAACGCCCAAGCACTCTTCTCCCCCACCGAAGGGAATTTTTCTGAAGATGTCCGGAGCAGGAGGAAAATGGATGGCCTCAACTGTCCAGGAGAAGGACATCAAGAAGCTCCGGGCAGCCGGGTATCTGGCCCGGAAGATCGGCCATCGTCTTCCCCCGGCGGGACAGGTCGTCCCTACACCGGAATCTCATGAGAGAGTCGTGTTCCTTCCCCATTTCGTCTGTGGGCTCAGGTTTCCCCTTCACTCATTCATTCAGGGAGTCATGTATTACTACGGGATCGATTTTCATGATCTTTCCCCCAACTCCTTCCTCAATATCTCGACGTTCATCGCCGTGGGTAAGGCCTTTCTCGGATCTCACCTCACTTCGGCCTATGGCTGAAGATATTCAATGTGAAGCCCAAGGTGGTGAGTGGCGAACACGCCGAGTGCGGCGGCGCCATGGTAAGCAAGATGCCCAAGGCTGTCTGGCCGAAAGGCGCTTTCAACGACTCCGTCAAGGAGTGGCAGCAGCAGTGGTTCTATATCACCGAACCACGCGGCCAGAAGTGGGCGGCAGCTCCAGAGTTCAGATCCGGAGCCCCACTGCGGCTCACGTCCTGGCCCGAGAAGGGCCTGAACTGGTGCTCGTCTGACGAGCTTTTACTGCTCCAGACACGCATCCAGGGCGTGATCGATAGGGACGTCAAACTCGTCGACGTAGTCCAGGTGATGCTAGTTCGCCTGGTTCTACCTTGTCAGCGCCGAGCTTGTACCCTGTGGGAGTTCGATCTGGCCGAGCACCAAACCCTTCAGGAGCTTTACGACTCCACCCACAAGGATATATGGAAGCTGCTCTTCAAGTCCGGCAAATCGTGGTTGGGCCCCGCCAAGGACCGTGGGTATCAATCATCCCATTCTCCCAGCTCAGTAAGCTACAGCCACACTCTGTCTATTTGTGCTTTAATTGGCACATCATGCGGGAGACACCCTAATCGTGTTTCATTGCAACCTCAGGGATGGGTAAAGAAGGTGGAGCGGCTACATTATCCAGCCCCCCTGCCGGAGGAACCGGCCAGACCTCTTCTGACGAAGATGTTGGTCCCCGCGCCTTACAAGGCGCCAAAGAAGGAGGCCTCCAAGAAGGTCAAGAAGACCCAGGGTGGCCTTCGCCGCCACGAGGATTCGGACGCCAGATCCGAAGACTCCAGCAACGATCCTTCATTCGAGGACGAAGAGGAGGAAGCAGAGGAGGATGAGCCTCACTCTGATGGTGGGAGGAAGAGGACGGCCTCCGCATCTCTGGAGGCCGGATCACCTAAGAGGGGGAAACATTCCTTCCTAGGAGCATCCCCCACGGCTGTCGATAGCAGCCCGGAGTGGGATCCCAGGGCCCAGCCCCTGGAGAAGTTGTAAGTATCCGAACACGCATATGCGTCCGGGATCATTTTTTGGGTATAGTGGTTTTGACTGTTGCCTACATATTGCACAGTTCGGCAAGGTCCTGCGCCGGCCAGTCCTCGTCGGAGGATTCACTGGACTCGGACGCTTTGGCGAGCGAGACGCCTCCGCAGGCCCCTTCCCCCAAGTCTGGGCGCGACACCGAGGTGTCGTCTCGACAAGACCCAGACCAGGGAGGACATATCCCTGGTGGCGAACACGCAGGGATGGATACGGCCCGGGACCTCTAGGGTTACGGGATCGAGCAAGGAGCCCTCCTCGATGGCGGGGCCAGCCCAAGCCGCCGGCGTCCTCTGTTCAAGCAGAGCTGCCTGGCGGTCTATTGACAGCGTTGAAGAACGCGTCTATTGTCGACGAGCATCGGGCCCTTGTGGGCGAGGTGGTTGAAAGGATTCAGTCCGCCGAAAGCGGGCTGAACGCGGGCTGCCTTAGTCTTATTAAGGCTTTTGAGGTATGTCTCCTAGGAAACCCTTAAGGAATTGTCATAATATAAGTAGTAGCCCCTGATACGCTGTCCGATGAAGGAGACAGAGCCGGGCAGGGGATCAACCCCCTGCCTTCGCAGGAGCCTGTGTAAATGACGTATACCCTTTGGTGTGAAAACAGGCATCTGCCGAGAGGACTTCCGCTTTCAAGGCGGAAGTTTCCGAACTGAAGCAGAACCTTGCACGGTCCGAGTAAGAACTCGGCCGTGTGAGGAAGCATCTAGAAGACAAGCAAGGTATGTTGAAAACATTTGTCTTGGAGTTGGCACGAACGAATGGTTGTGCAGAATAAAAATTTTAGTATTGTGTGCTCTAGGAGCGTGTGCCGAATACGAGGCACTAAAGAAAGCTTTGGCTGATGCCAACAAGAAGGCTGAGGCCGAACAGGCGCTTCGTGAAAAACACGAGGCCAGGGTTATCACCGCTGAGCGGGAGCTCCAGGAAGCTGTGGAGAAAAGCGAGAGCTTGGAGCAGAGTCTAAAAGGGAAAGAATCCGAGCTCGCCCAAGCTCTCGAGGATGCGGAAGGTGTTTGGGAAGAAGCCCGAGGTGCTGCGCGGGACATTCGAGAGGCCCGAAAAGTGGCGGCTGGTAAGGCCTTCTGTATTCTTAGCTTCCTGTATGTTAGAATGTGAAGAATCCAAGCGTCAGGCTGAATTCTTTATTTTTCCAGGGGCTTTTGCGGATCTTCCTCGCAGCATATCAGATGCTGCTCAATTCTATTGCACCGAGGAGAAGAAGACTGCGGAGAAGGATTTCTGGTCGCAGTATCTGGCGCCGAACTATCCGATGCCATTTATCGATCAGATGAAACAATGATCGAATCGCACCAGCGGCCGAACTAGCCATGAAGGACTTAGTTGTCCTACCGTGGATCATGGATCCGATTCCAAGCAGCTACTTCGCACTCGCTGCCGGATCGTGGGCGCTGTCCTCGGCTAAATGCTATCAAGCGATCAGTCTGCATAGAAGGCGCGTGTATGGCGTTTGCCCATGCGAAAGTGCATTGGGGGAAGCTTGACACGGAAAAGCTGATCACTGAGGGGCCGTCGGAGGGTAAGGAACACCGCAAGCCCGAGTTGTATTATGAAGGTGTGATGAAAGGGTGATACGTCTCCAACGTATCTATAATTTTTGATTGCTCCATGCTACTTTATCTATTGTTTTGGACTATAATGGGCTTTATTTTCCACTTTTATATTACTTTTGGGACTAACCTATTAACCGGAGGCCCAGCCCTGCACTGCTGTTTTTGCCTATTTCAGTGTTTCAAAGAAATGGAATATCAAACGGAGTCCAAACGGAATGAAACCTTCGGGAACATGATCTTCTCACCAAACGTGATCCAGGAGACTTGGACCCTACTCCAAGGAGTGCCAGAGGCGGTCACGAGGGTGGGGGCGCGCCCTCCCACGGGCACGCCCGCCTCGTGGGCCCCTGACGCTCCACCGACGTACTCCTTCCTCCTATATATACCTACATACCCCCAACAGATCAGGACGGAGCCAACCACCTAATTCCACCGCCGTACCTTCCTGTATCCACGAGATCCCATCTTGGTGTAACATCCCAAATTTTCAATTTGGAATGTTATACTAATAGATCATCATTGCATATCATATTTAATGCATTTTGCTTCGGTCCTAGAAATTCTACGCAACTCAAGGACCCACGGAGAGAGTTGGGGATGTCGATATTTTCATATTTGAGTTTTCTCAAATTTTGGAAGTAGGATCATTTGATTTTTTTATTTTATCTTCAGTTATTTCAATTATATAAATTTGAGAGAGGGAATAAAATGACTTTCCCAAAATAAATAAATATTGAGGATTTAATAAAAAATCAAATAAGCTTTTGTTTTGGATTTTCTGGCTATTTTATTTGAATTTCGGAAAAAGCGTATTTTCCAAAAATTGCATTTAGGCCCAAATAAATGTTCATCTAAACCGGCTTGATTTTAGAAGCCGGGGAAATTTATTTCGGGATTTTTGGAGTCCATTTGGTATTTCTTTCGTTTGTTTTTCTGCGCGATAATTAATTAAAAAACTGGAACCGCCTACGGGCCGTAACCGGCCAGGACTCCGCCTGGCCGGGGGTCTTTATAAAGCGCACCTGGGCCGACCCCCAGCCCAAGCCGCCGGCCAAATTTCAACCTCCGCCGCCCACTAAATCCTAACCTAGCTAGCCGCCCATGCCGATCCGCCTCACGCTTGGCCGAGCCCGACGCCGCCGCCTCGCCGCCCGCCGCGCCGTCATTGTCATTGCCGACCATCACGCCCGCACCGAGGTTGACCTCGCCGCTGCCGTTTTTTGAGAAAAACCGTTCGGTTTTTCCGTCGGTTTTTCATCGGTTTTTTTAGTTTCCGTTTTTTTTGTTAGATCGGTTTTCTTCCGGTTTGGATTAATTAGCGAATGTTCACTCGTTCGTTCGTTTTTAACGAACGTGTTCATTGTTTAGATCCAGATAACGAACGTTCGTTAATTAACCTGTTCGTCATTTTTCTTTTTCTCGGATTTATTCCGTGATTTTTCTGATCGCGATTTCTGATCCGATTTTTGTTTTAGTATAACTTTTTGCTCGTTAATCGGAATCAGGCGATTCAAGCGCCTAGAGTTTCGTCTCGAAACCCTCTTTCCGAATAATCTAGTCAAAACAGTTTTTGCTTCTGTAAAATTTGACTTAGGTCCAGATTAGTAAACGAAGCTTGTTTCTTTCGCCGTTTGAGTTTTGTTTTTTCGTTCGATTTGATCCTTTTTGCAAACCGTTGTTCTTAAGTTGAACTTTCTGGTTAGACCTCTTATTTGAGTTTTACCCGTGCATTAGATGAGTACTTATTGTATGCTTGTTTGTTTGTTTGCTTGCGATAGAGTACCCGGATTGCGCTGCTTGCTACTTCGAATCCCTAGGTTACGCGGATCATCAGCAAGGCAAGTAACACTTTGATCATACCTCTTTACTACCCAGTTTTTATGCATTAGATCAATCCTCAAACATTGCATGATTATGATCTAATTAAATTGTGGGTTTTGGGAAGTAGATTGAGGTAGTACCTATTACCTGTTTTATTATCAAACCCTTGGGAGTTACTTCTACGTTTGCTTATTTTGCCATGCTATGCAAGTAGACATGGATTGGGTGAGTAATTTTTCCATGACAGATGTGAGAATGTTAATTAATGGTTTATTTAAGGTGGCAACATTAATACACATCTGGGTGGATTGAGGTACCTGGTTATTCCAGGATTGCCTGTTTCTTTTTGGACCGCCACCCAGGCTCAAAGGGATCATAAGATTATTCATGCAAGAAACTTCCGTGTGCAGCCACATGCTATTATGGGCTCTAGCATAGTTGATTAAGTCGTGCGAACTCTTACAGTGGTAGACTAGCAGATGTAGGGGAAAGTAGGTGTACCGGTCTACCCATCGTAAGGTGCTAGCGCTTTTGAAAGACTTTGTCTCGGTCATTCGTTTCTCAAACACCATGTAGTGCGAGAAAACCAACGGAGGAGATCGAGTCATGTGGGGAAAAGTGCTAACCTCTGCAGAGTGTATAAACTAATCATGATTAGCCGTGTCCCGGTTATGGACATCTTGAGTATCTAGTACTTGGATTTTCGTGTGAATCTCATCATGTTACTTTAATTAATATTGTTGGGTTTGTTTAATGATGATGCTTAATTGGGATTGAGGATGCTGTCAACCATTCTCAATGTTTAACAACCACCATGATAGTAAAACAATTTATTCCTTTGTAGTAGGGGAAAATTGGCTTTACGCAAAATTGTAACCATAGAGCTTTCCACCAGCCATATATGCATGTAGTATAGCATTACTCTTTCATATTGCTCTCTATATGTTACATTGCCAAAGATATTCCATGTCTTGACCCGTTTTCGGGCTGCAACGCTCATGTTGCGTACTTTTTCGCATTTACTTCAGTAAGATGCTTTAGGATCGTGGTTCTATACTCAGTGATGTCGTTGGAGTTGATGGACTCACTTATCTTCCAAGCCTTCCGCTGTTATCGTTATTAGATGGCCTTAAGCCATATCTATTGTAATAAGTTTCTCTTTGGAGACATTCGATGTAATAAGTGTGTGATTGCTACTCTGTTATGAATCCTCCAAGTACTGTGCGTGTCAGCATTACTGACCCAGGGATGACACTGAGGCACAGAGATCAGACTGTTTGAGGTCTGGTCGCTACAAGATGGTATCAGAGCACACGCTGACTGTAGGACACGACCACTAAGCAAAGACCATAGATCACTACTCTCTCTTCTCATTCTAACTCCTCATCTTTCCTATTCTTCTAGGATGGCGGATGCAAGGAACAAGTTCATGCAACCGGATGAAGATACACCCTTTGGACGACACCTGAAGGAAGTAACCAAGTACTTCAAGATCGGAGTACCAAGCTTCACCGGAACCTACAACGCCACCTTATCTGAAGAGGAGCGCTGGATGATTCAAGTTCAAGTTCCAGGAAGGACGTTCATGCTACCATCGAGCCTATAGAGTTTTCCTTTGATGCACCAACTGGAGTTTAGGGACGAGCATGGCAGCTCACATCACCATGGGACGCATTGGAGAAGTTTATCACCAGGAGCTTAAGGATACTACCTACCAGATTTGTGGGCGCCGAGATGAGCAATGGGAGATGGTCAACACCAGGAAAGACAGATAAGTTGCAGCTTTCATCCAGGAGTTAAACCAGCACATTCGACGCCGGGAGAACCAGATGAGTGCAGGCATGATGGATCTGAAGGAAGCCATGACCAAGATCACGGAACTGGAGGAAGAACTCAAGTCTACACGCGATGGATATGAGGAGGAAATATCAACTCTAGTCGAGAAGAATGATGATCTGAAGAAGAAGCTAAGAGTGTTCATGGGATTTCCAGCAACTGGAGAAGACGAAGATCACACTTGTCCCGAAAATTACATCATCATCGATGATACCGACTCGGACCTGGATGATAGTGATGATGACTACGTTGATGAAGCTGGAGCGGATATCATGGAGTCTTCATCGGAGCAGTTTTTCTAGTAGACCACCATAAAGTAGTAGAATTTCCCTCCATGTATCTATTATAGTATGAGCACTTTGTAACGATAGATAGACCGTTGTATGCCCTTGCTTGTTTGAATGAAGTGTTTTAATTGCAATTTGCCTCATGTGCATATGGGTAGTGTTTTCCCTCTAGACCTCATTCTATTCTATATTCTCGTCTTTTCTAAACCCTCAGATGCCTCCGAGACGTGACAACGGATTCGCTTTCCCACCGGAGCTCACCCAGTTGATCCAGCAGAATGCATTGATGCGTATACTAGTCCGTAATCGTAATCAGGAACAACAACAACAACAATCCACCACCACCACCACTGTTGATCACTTAACCCGCTTTTCTTAGACCGAATCTGCCGGTGTTCTCCAAAGAGTACCGAGCCGATTGTTGCGTATGATTGGCTTCGCAAGACAGCCAGGGAGTTGATCACTGCAGGATGCACAGATGCGGAGAAGGTGCGATTTGCCGCACATCAGCTTGAGGGACCCGCAGCATCATGGTGGGAGAATTTCACAGCCACTTATCCAGCAGACACTGTCACATGGGATCAGTTTCAGCAGGCTTTTCGTACTGCCCATGTTTTAGCAGGAGCTATGGCCATGAAGAAGCGTGAGTTTCGCAACTTGCGCCAGGGAGGAAGATCAGTTGGCAAGATGTGGATGATTTCAAGAAGCTAGCACGTTATGCCCCGGATGACGCCGCTACGGATGCAGCTAAGCAAGAGAAGTTTCGAAGGGCTAAATGATGAGTTGAGCATGCAGTTGATGGTAGCAAGTTTCAACAACTACCAGGAGTTGGTAGATCGTGCTCTCATGATTGAAGGGAAGCAGCAGCAGATTGAAAACCGCAAGAGGAAGTATGGACAAGGGAAGTACAATTCTGGAGCTCAGCAGAAGCCCCGTTTTACTCCGAAGTCAGGAGGACAGTTTCAGCATACCCATGGAGGAGGTAGCTCGCACAATCACAATGGTCCCAAGAATGGTACCGGGAATGGAGGAAGTAGTAGCCAGAACCATACCAACCCCTCAACACCAGCCAAGAAAGATCTGAGTCAAGTCACTTGTTTTAAGTGCCAGAAGACCGGACATTACGCCAATGAATGTCCTGAAGGCCGGACTGGAAATGGCAATGGAAACTCCGGGAAGAAGCCGAACCCTTTGAACCGAGGACAAGTGAACCACGTTAGCGTGGAGGAGGTTGAAGCTCAGCCAGATGCAGTAATAGGTAAGTTTTTGGTTAAGTCATTTACTGCACTCGTTCTTTTTTATACTGGTGCATCGCATTCATACATATCAAGGGGATTTGTGGATAAGTATAGACTGCCCACTAGGGTTCTAAAAACACCCATGCTAGTAACCTCACCAGGAGTAGAGTATATGGCCAGTCGAGGATGTTTTCAAGTTCCGTTGGGTATAGGCAAGCATGTTTTTCCCTTGGATTTAATCATTTTGGAATCCCAAGGTTTGGACGTGATTACGGTATGGATTGGCTATCAATGTATGGAGGAAACATTGATTGCGCCAGTAAGTCGATTCTGCTTACTACCCCAGAAGGGAAAGGATAAGGTATGTATCAAGGCATGAGCCAAGGAGGATGCACGTAAATTCCTTATCAGGAGTTGTGCAGGAGGAAGTACAAGTAGTGAAGGATTTTCCTGATCTATTTCGGAAGGAGTTGCTGTGCATGCCACCGCATGCAGACATTGAGTTTTTTATCGAGCTTTTGTGCAGCAGGCCAATATCCAAGAGACCATACAGGATGCCCGCAAAAGATTTGGAGGAGATTAAAAGTCAGATTAAGGAGTTACTGGATAAAGGATACATTCGCCCAAGTTCTTCACCTTGGGGATCACCAGTACTTCCAGTGGAGAAGAAGGACGGATCGTTAAGAATGGTTGTTGATTCTCGAGGATTAAATGAGGTAACTATCAAGAATAAGTACCCACTTCCAATGATCAATGATCTGTTTGACCGACTACAAGGAGCAAAAGTGTTTTCCAAGATCGATTTGCGATCAGGATACCATCAGTTGAAGATTCGAGAACAGGATATACCCAAGACAGCTTTTACCACTAGGTATGGGCTGTACGAGTATACCGTGATGTCATTTGGTCTAACTAACGCACCTGCATATTTCATGAACATGATGAACAAAGTATTTATGGAGTTTCTGGATAAGTTCGTCGTGGTGTTCATTGATGACATGTTGGTCTACTCGAAGAACGAAGAGGAGCATAAGGAGCACTTGCATTTGGTATTGGAGAAGCTCAGAGAACACAAGTTATATGCCAAGTTTAGCAAATGTGAGTTCTGGTTGAAGGAAGTTGGATTCCTCGGACATGTTATATCCGGAGAGGGTATAGCAGTACACCCCACCAAGGTTGTCACCGTGACTAATTGGGAAGCACCAACGACAGTTGGGGATCAGAAGTTTTCTTGGACTGGCAGGATACTACTGAAGATTCATTGAGAATTTTACAAGGATTGCAAAGCCCATGACGGAGTTGTTGAAGAAGGATAGTTCAATTGGACTTAGGAATGTGAGGTCAGTTTCCAGGAATTGAAGAAACGTCCAGTTACCTCACCAGTGTTGATTCTGCCAGATCAGACTAAGGATTATGAGGTGTATTGCGATGCTTCACGTTAAGGACTTGGAGCAGTACTTATGCATGAAGGAAGAGTTGTTTCGTATGCGTCATGACAGCTTAAACCTCATGAGTTGAATTATGCCACACATGATCTGGAGTTAGCAGCCGTAGTGCATGCATTGAAGACATGCAGACATTTTCTTATCGGAAATCATTGCGAGGTGTACACGGATCACAAGAGTTTGAAGTACATCTTCACGCAAAAAGAGTTAAACCTCAGGCAAAGGAGATGGTTGGAACTCATCGGGGATTATGATATGAGATTGCAGTATCACCCCGGAAAGGCTAACGTAGTAGCCGACGCGTTGAGCCGTAAGAGCCATGTTAATACACTCATGACCGAAGGACTGCCAAAGGAGTTAGCCGAGGACTTTTAAGTAGCTATGTTTGGAGATAGTTCCGAGAGGCTATGTAGCAACATTGGAAATTCAGTCGACTTTGATGGATAAGATCGAGAAGCTCAAAAGACCGATAAGGAGATTGCAGAGATAAAGGAGAGGTTGAACAAGGGAAAAGCCAAGGGATTTCGTGGAGGATGAGCATGATACCCTCCGGTTTGAGGACCGCGTTTATGTACCCAATGACCCCGAGATCGGGAAGTTGATTTTGCAAGAGGCCCATGATTCGGCCGTAATCAATTCACCTGTGGAATACCAAGATGTACTTGGATTTGAAGGAGATTTTTGGTGGACCGGAATGAAGAAGGACATTGCCGAGTATGTAGCAGTTTGTGATGTATGTCGAGGGTAAAGGCGAGCATCGTAAGCCAGCAGGATTGTTGCAACCATTGCCGATACCGAATGGAAGTGGGATAAGCTAGGCATGGATTTTATTACGGATTTCCCAAGACTCGCTCAGGCTATGACTCGATTTGGGTGGTAGTCGATCGTTTGATGAAGGTAGCTCATTTCATCCCAAAGGAAGACTACTTACACCAGTGCCAAATTGGCCAAGATTTACATGACCAGGATCGTATGCCTGCATGGAGTTCCAAGGAGCATTGTATCAGATAGAGGAACTCAATTCACCTCAAAGTTCTGGAATCAGTTGCACGAAACCTTGGGTACCAGGCTAGAGTTCAGTATAGCTTTTCATCCATAGACAGATGGACAGACTGAAAGAGTCAATCAGATTTTAGAAGACATGCTGAGAGCTTGTGCGCTAGATTATGGATCTAGTTGGGATGACAATTTGCCATATGCAGAGTTCTCTTACAACAACAGTTATCAATCCAGTTTGAAGATGGCCCCTTTCGAAGCCTTATACGGAAGGAGGTGCAGAACCCCGTTGTCTTGGGACGAAGTTGGAGATCGTCGGTTGTTTGGACCAGATTTGATTAAGGAGTCTGAACGGAAAGTGAAGTTGATTCGCGACAGGCTCAAGGTAGCCCAGTCCAGGCAGAAAAGCTATGTTGATGCAAAACGCAAGGAGACAGTTTACGAAGTTGGGGATAGAGTTTACCTTCGGGTATCACCACTTCGAGGAGTTAAGCGTTTTGGTGTTAAAGGAAAGTTAGCGCCGCGATTTGTGGGACCATACAAAGTTTTGGAATGTATGGGAGAGGTTGCCTACAAGTTGGAATTACCTGAGGGATTGTCAGGAGTTCACGACGTGTTCCACGTCTCTCAGATGAAGAGGTGCCACGCAGAGATGGCTGATATACCGCTAAGAGATACCGTGCCGCTAGAGGCGATTCAGTTGGACAGTGATTTGACCTATGAGGAGAAACCAGTCAAGATTCTTGAGTATGCCAGCCGAGTCACCCGTAGCAAAGTTATCAAGTTTTGCAAAGTTAAGTGGAGCCACCACACCGAGGATGAAGCCACCTGGGAGCGAGAGAAGATTTGCTGAAAGACCACCCTCACCTATTCTCTAGCCAACCCGAATCTCGAGGGCGAGATTCATCTTAAGGGGGGTAGGTTTGTAACATCCCAAATTTTCAATTTGGAATGTTATACTAATAGATCATCATTGCATATCATATTTAATGCATTTTGCTTCGGTCCTAGAAATTCTACGCAACTCAAGGACCCACGGAGAGAGTTGGGTATTTCTTTCGTTTGTTTTTCTGCGCGATAATTAATTAAAAAAACTGGAACCGCCTACGGGCCGTAACCGGCCACGACTCCGCCTGGCCGGGGGTCTTTATAAAGCGCGCCCGGGCCGACCCCCAGCCTAAGCCGCCGCCGCCCCACCTAACCCTAACCCTAGCCCGCGCCCCGCCGCCGATCCGCCGCCGCCGTCGCCTCACACGCCGCGCCGGAGCCCGACGCGCGACCCTCGCCGCCCGTCTGCCGCCGCCGCCGCCGACCACCGCCACCCCCGAGCCGCCACCGCCGACCCGCACCCCGAGGTTGACCTCGCCGCCGCCGTTTTTTAGAAAAACCGTTCGATTTTTCCGTCGGTTTTTCGTCGGTTTTTTTTAGTTTCCGTTTTTTGTTAGATCGGTTTTCTTCCAGTTTGGATTAATTAGCGAACTTTCACTCGTTCGTTCATTTTTAACGAACGCGTTCATCGTTTAGATCCAGATAACGAACGTTCGTTCGTTAACCTGTTCGTCGTTTTTCTTTTTCTCGGATTTATTCCGTGATTTTTCTAATCTCGATTTCTCATCCGATTTTTGTTTTAGTATAATTTTTCGCTCGTTTATCAGAATCAGGCGATTCAAGCGCCTAGAGTTTCGTCTCGGAACCCTCTTTCCGAATAATCTACTCAAACCAGTTTTTGCTTCTGTAAAATTTGACTTAGGTCCAGATTAGTAAATGAAGCTTGTTTCTTTCGCCGTTTGAGTTTTGTTTTTACGTTCGATTTGATTCTTTTTGCAAACCGGAGTCCTTAAGTTGAATTTTCTGGTTAGACCTATTATTTGAGTTTTACCCGTGCATTAGATGAGTACTTATTGTATGCTTGTTTGTTTGTTTGCTTGCGATAGAGTACCTGGATTGCGCTGCTTGCTACTTCGAATCCCTAGGTTACGCGGATCATCAGCAAGGCAAGTAACACTTTGATCATACCTCTTTACTACCCAGTTTTATGCATTAGATCAATCCTCAAACATTGCATGATTAGGATCTAATTAAATTGTGGGTTTTGGGAAGTAGATTGAGGTAGTACCTATTACCTGTTTTTATTATCAAACCCTTGGGAGTTACTTCTACGTTTGCTTATTTTGCCATGCTATGCAAGTAGACGTGGATTGGGTGAGTGATTTTTCCATGACAGATGTGAGATTGTTAATTAATGGTTTATTTAAGGTGGCAACATTAATACACATCTGGGTGGATTGAGGTACCTGGTTATTCCAGGATTGCTTGTTTCTTTTTGGACCGCCACCCAGGCTCAAAGGGATCATAAGATTATTCATGCTAGAAACTTCCGTGTGCAGCCGCATGCTATTATGGGCTCTAGCATAGTTGATTAAGTCGTGCGAACTCTTACAATGGTAGACTAGCAGATGTAGGGGAAAATAGGTGTACCGGTCTACCCATCGTAAGGTGCTAGCGCTTTTGAAAGACTATGTCTCGGTCATTCGTTTCTCAAACACCATGTAGTGCGAGAAAACCAAGGGAGGAGATCGAGTCATGTGGGGAAAATTGCGCAACCTCTGCAGAGTGTATAAACTAATCATTATTAGCCGTGTCCCTGGTTATGGACATCTTGAGTATCTAGTACTTGGATTTTCGTATGAATCTCATCATGTTACTTTAATTAATATTGTTGGGTTTGTTTAATGATGATGCTTAATTGGGATTGAGGATGCTGTCAACCATTCTTAATGTTTAACAACCACCATGATAGTAAATTAATTTATTCCTTTGTAGTAGGGAAAATTTGGCTTTACGCAAAATTGTAACCATAGAGCTTTCCACCAGCCATATATGCATGTAGTATAGCATTACTCTTTCATATTGCTCTCCATGTGTTACATTGCCAGCATATTCCATGTGCTGACCTGTTTTCGGGCTGCAACGTTCATGTTGCAGACTTTTCAGACAACGAGTAAGATGCTTTAGGATCGTGGTTCTATACTCAGTGATGCCGTTGGAGTTGATGGACTCACTTATCTTCCAAGCCTTCCGTTGTTATCGTTATTAGATGTCCTTAAGCCATATCTATTGTAATAAGTTTCTCTTTGGAGACATTCGATGTAATAAGTGTGTGATTGCTACTCTGTATAAATCCTCCAAGTACTGTGCGTGTCAGCATTACTGATCCAGGGATGACACTGAGGCACAGAGATCGGACTGTTTGAGGTCTGGTCGGTACACTTGGGGCCTGTTCCGGAGCTCCGCCGGAGGGGGCATCCACCACGGAGGGCTTCTACATCATCACCATAGCCCCTCCGATGAAGTGTGAGTAGTTTACTTCAGACCTTCGGGTCCATAGTTAGTAGCTAGATGGCTTCTTCTCTCTGTTTGGATCTCAATACAATGTTCTCCCCTCTCTCGTGGAGATCTATTCGATGTAATCTTCTTTTTGCGGTGTGTTTGTTGAGACCGATGAATTGTGGGTTTATGATCCAGCTTATCTATGGAAAATATTTGATTCTTCTCTGAATTCTTTTATGTATGATTGAGTTATATTTGCAAGTCTCTTGAATTATCCGCTTGGTTTGGCCAACTAGATTGGTAGTTCTTGCAATGGGAGAAGTGCTTAGCTTTGGGTTCAATCTTGCGGTGACCTTACCCAAAGGATGTAAAGGGTTGCAAGGCACGTATTGTATTGTTTCCATCGAGGATAACAAGATGGGGTTTTTATCATATTGCATGAATTTATCCCTGTACATCATGTCATCTTGCTTAAGGCGTTACTCTGTTTTTAACTTAATACTCTAGATGCATGTTGGATAGCGTCGATGAGTGGAGTAGTAGTAGTAGATGCAGAATCGTTTCGGTCTACTTGTCTCTGACGTGATGCCTATATACATGATCATTGCCTAGATATACTCATAACTATGCTCAATTCTGTCAATTGCTCAACAGTAATTTGTTCACCCACCGTAGAATATCTATGCTCTTGAGAGAAGCCACTAGTGAAACCTATGGCCCCGGGTCTATTCTCATCATATCAATCTCCATCACTTTATTTACTTGCTTTGCTTTTACTTTTCACTTTGCATCTTTATACCAAAAATACCAAAAATATTATCTCTATCAGATCTCACTTTCGTAAGTGACCATGAAGGGATTGAGAACCCCTAATCGCGTTGGTTGCGAGTAGCTATCGTTTTGTGCAGTCTACGAGGGACTTGCGCGTGGCCTCCTCTTGGATTGATACCTTGGTTCTCAAAAACTGAGGGAAATAATTACGCCATCTTGTTGCATCATCCCCTCCTCTTCGGAGAAAACCAACGCAAGCTCGAGACATAGCAAGAAGGATTTCTGGCGCCGTTGCCGGGGAGGCTTACGCAAAAAGTCAACATACCAAGTACCCATCACAATCCCTATCTCTCGCATTACATTATTTGCCATTCGCCTCTCGTTTTCCTCTCCCCCACTTCACCCTTGCCGTTTTATTCGCCCTCTCTTTCCCAATCTCCTCCTCTTTTCCCTTTTGCCTTTTGTTTGCTCGTGTGTTAGTGCGCTTGCTTGCCGTTATGTCGAATTCCTTATCCACTCCTATGTCTCCCGAGTTTGAAGTTCTTCACTTCAAGCAAAGGCAAGGAGAAAACTTAAAAGATGCTTGGTATAGGATGATGGAATCTTATCGTAAGTGCACCCTAGAGGTGAACTTTAGAATTCTTCTTCGCAATTTTTATGTTGGGTTAAACATGACGCATAGACAACTCTTGGATTGCATTGCCAAGGGAAATTTCATTAATATTGATCCCAATATCGCCAAGATGAGATTATAGAGGGAATAGTGGGAACACTACCCCAAAAGGGAGGATCTCATCCTACCCAGGAAGAAACCCAAGTGTTTAAGAAGATTTTCGAAGTAACAAAGATTTTACAAAAGTCTCTTGAGCCTCTTAAAAATATTAGCGGAAATCTTAACCGTATGAATATGTTGATTACTCTTTGCAATAAACGGTAGGATTCTTTAGATCTAAAAATTTCCGAGTATGACGGGAAGAGGGAAGAACCCCCTGGATTTGAGCATGACTCCGCTAAAAAATTGAAAATTAAAGATGGCAATACCTAGACCTATCCTTGTTTTTATGCCTAGCTAGGGGCGTTAAACGACAGCGCTTGTTGGGAGGCAACCCAATTTTATTTTGTGTTTTTTGTTTTTGGTTCTGTTTAGGAATAAATAATCCATCTAGCCTCTGTTTATATGTGGGTTTATCTTTTAATTAGTGTTTGTGCCAAGTTGAACCTATTGGATCTTCTTGGATGATAGTTATTTGATCTTGCTGTAATTTCCAGAATCTTTGTGCTCAGTGACCGAATTGTTAAAATCACCAGAACGTGATAAAATACTGATTCCAATTGCTGCTAATCAATAAATAAATTTTCCAGGTCGTCTAATTTTGGTAGAATTTTTTGGGTTCCAGAAATTTGCGTTAGTTACAGATTACTACAGACTCTTCTGTTTTTGTCAGATTCTGTTTTGCGTGTGTTGTTTGCTTATTTTGATGAATCTATGGCTAGTAAAATAGTTTATGAACCATAGAGAAGTTGGAATACAGTAGGTTTAACACCAATATAAATAAAGAATGAGTTCATTACAGTACCTTAAAGTAGTCTTTTGTTTTCTTTCTCTAACAAAGCTTACGAGATTTCTATTGAGTTTTGTGTTGTGAAGTTTTCAAGTTTTGGGTGAATTCTTTTGATGGATTATGAAACAAGGAGTGGCAAGAGCCTAAGCTTGGGGATGCCCATGGCACCCCCAAGATAATCCAAGGACACCAAAAAGTCAAAGCTTGGGGATGCCCCGGAAGGCATCCCCTCTTTCATCCACTTCCATCGGTAATTTACTTGGAGCTATATTTTTATTCACCAACATGATATGTGTTTTGCTTGGAGCATCTTGTATTATTTGCGTCTTTGCTTGTTAGTTACCACAATCATCCTTGCTGTACACACCTTTTGAGAGAGCCATATATGAATTAGAATTTGATAGAATACTCTATGTGCTTCACTTATATCTTTTGAGCTTGATAGTTTGCTCATAGTGCTTCACTTATATCTTTTGAGCTTGATAATTTTTGCTCTAGTGCTTCACTTAGATCTTTTAGAGCACGGTGGTGGATTTGTTTTAAAGAAACTTGATCTCTCATGCTTCACTTAGATTATTTTGAGAGTCGTTAATAGCATGGTAATTTGCTTAATGTTAATATACTTGGTGTTCAAGATATGTGAAACTTTCTTTTGAGTGTGTTGAATACTAAGATAAGTTTGATGCTTGATAATTGTTTTGAGATATGGAGGTAATAATATCAAAGTCATGCTAGTTGAGTAGTTGTGAATTTGAGAAATTCTTGTGTTGAAGTTAGTAAATCCCATAGCATGCACGTATGGTTAAAGTTGTGTAACAAATTTGAAGCATGAAGTGTACCTGGCTTGTGCATCCTTATGAGTGGCGGTCGGGGACGAGCGATGGTCTTTTCCTACCAATCCATCCCCCTAGGAGCATGCGCGTCGTACTTGATTTTAGATGACTTCTAAATTTTTTCAATAAGTATATGAGTTCTTTTGACTAATGTTGAGTCCATGGATTATACACACTCTTACCTTTCCGCCATTGCTAGCCTCTTCGGTACCGTGCATTGCCCTTTCTCACATTGAGAGTTGGCACAAACTTCGCCGGTGCATCCAAACCCCGTGATATGATACGCTCTATCACACATAAACCTCCCTATATCTTCCTCAAAACAGCCACCATACCTACCTATTATGGCATTTCCATAGCCATTCCGAGATATATTGCCATGCAACTTTCCACCGTTCCGTTCATCATCATCATGACATACTTTACTTTTATCATATTGCCATTGCATGATCATGTAGTTGACATCGTTTTTGTGGCAAAGCCACCATGCATTATTTTTCATACATGTCACTCTTGATTCATTGCACCATCCCGGTACACCGCCGGAGGCATCACTATAGAGTCACACCGTGTTCTAGTTTCGAGTTGTAATCCTTATGTTGTAATCAATAGAAGTGTGATGATCATCATTATTAGAGCATTGCCCAAAAAAGAGAAAGGCCAAAAAAAGAAAGGCCCAAAAAAGAAAAGAAAAGGGCAATGCTACTATCTCTTTTTCCACACTTGTGCTTCAAAGTAGCACCTTGTTCTTCATGTAGTGAGTCTCATATTTTGTGCTTCAAAGTAGCACCTTGTTCTTCATGTAGTGAGTCTCATATTTTGTGCTTCAAAGTAGCACCTTGAGTTGTCTTTTTCATACTAGTGGGAATTTTTCATTATAGAACTTGGCTTGTATATTCCTACGATGGGCTTCCTCAAATGCCCTAGGTCTTCATGAGCAAGCAAGTTGGATGCACACCCACTAGTTTTCTTTTGTTGAGCATTCATAGCTCTAGTGCATCCGTTGCATGGCAATCCCTACTCCTCATGTTGACATCTATTGATGGGCATCTCCATAGCCCGTTGATTATCCTCGTCAATGTGAGACTTTCTCCTTTTTTGTCTTCTCCACACAATCCCCATCATCATATTCTATTCCACCCATAGTGCTATATCCATGGCTCACGCTCATGTATTGCGTGAAGGTTGAATTTTTTTGAGATTATTTCAGTATGAAACAATTGCTTGGCTTGTCATCGGGGTATAGAAGTTGGGAACATCTTTGTGTGACGAAAATGAAGCATAGCCTAACTATATGATTTTGTAGGGATGAACTTTCTTTGGCCATGTTATTTTGAGATGACATAATTATTTTGATTAGTATGCTTGAAGTATTATTATTTTTATGTCAATATGAACTTTTGTCTTGAATCTTCGGGATCTGAATATTCATATCACAATTAAGAATATTTACATTGAAATTATGCCAAAGTATCCTCCGCATCAAAAATTCTCTTTTTATCATTTACCTACTCGAGGACGAGCAGGAATTAAGCTTGGGGATGCCTGATACGTCTCCAACGTATCTATAATTTTTGATTGCTCCATGCTACTTTATCTATTGTTTTGGACTATAATGGGCTTTATTTTCCACTTTTATATTACTTTTGGGACTAACCTATTAACCGGAGGCCCAGCCAGAATTGTTGTTTTTGCCTATTTCAGTGTTTCGAAGAAACGGAATATCAAACGGAGTCCAAACGGAATGAAACCTTCGGGAACGTGATCTTCTCACCGAACGTGATCCAGGAGACTTGGACCCTACTCCAAGAAGTGCCAGAGGCGGTCACGAGGGTGGAGGGCGCGCCCCCTGGGTGCGCCCCCTGCCTCGTGGGCCCCCTGACGCTCCACCGATGTACTCCTTCCTCCTATATATATACCTACGTGCCCCCAACAGATCGGGGACGGAGCCAAAAACCTAATTCCACCGCCGTACCTTCCTGTATCCACGAGATCCCATCTTGGGGCCTGTTTCGGAGCTCCGCCAGAGGGGGCATCCACCACGGAGGGCTTCTACATCATCACCATAGCCCCTCCGATGAAGTGTGAGTAGTTTACTTCAGACCTTCGAGTCCATAGTTAGTAGCTAGATGGCTTCTTCTCTCTTTTTGGATCTCAATACAATGTTCTCCCCCTCTCTCGTGGAGATCTATTCGATGTAATCTTCTTTTTGCGGTGTGTTGGGAATATAACTATTTGTGTAAGCCGCCCATGAGGGGCCGGGTTACGTAAAGAAGATTACCAGAAAGAAGCCCAAGACCAAGCATGAAGATGGCGGTTCAGTAAAGGGGCTTAAGGCCCACAGGTGACTTAAGGCCCGTTGTAGTAAACCGCCATGATGGCATGACTTGTATCATAAGGTAGATTTAACTAGTCACCGAGCCGGACATTGTTGATAAGCCGGCCGGGACTCTGTAGGCCACAGGGCGTCAACTCGTGTATATAACGGGACGACCTGTGGCCGGCTTAGGGCAAGAAACAACCAATCGAGAACCAGGCATAGCGTATCTCGCTCCCTGGTCATCGAAACCTCACGCAATACCAACCCAACTAGACGTAGGCTTTACCTTCACCGTAAGGGGCCGAACTAGTATAAAACCTCTCGTGTCCTTTGTCCCGATAACCCCTTTAAGCTTCCTACTTGCGATGGCTCCACGACTAAGTCCTTGCAAGAGGACATCTGCCGTGACAATTCCATGACAGTTGGCGCCCACCGTGGGGCCAGCGCATGGTGGATTTGAGTTCTTGAAGGGCAGCTTCGAAGGGCTCAAGGGATACTGTGATGGGCAGATGACCAAGAGTCGTCGCGGCAAGATCTACGTCGACAACAAACGCTGGGGCCCCGAGGCCGACTCAATTGAGTACGGGTACCGGGTCCTCTTTGGCGGAATCCACGTCTTCATCGGCCAGATTGGTGAGCCGGGCCCGGAGCCGGATAGCTGCACCGACCTCGTTGAGACGGCTCGGCGTGCGAATCCCGCCTGGGTTCAACCTGTCATGAAGCGTGCCTTTGTGGGCTGTGTTCACGGAGAGGCACTTTCTGAAGATGGCGAAGAGACGGCCGTCCCATCGGATGACGATTCGTCCTCCGGTTCAACAAATTACGTGTATCAGGTCCAAGAGGGCATGCTTGGGGGCTGTTCTGACGACTCTAGCATTCCAGACTTCTATGAGCCGCCAAGCTGGGTAGGATTCTTCATGGCTGGTACTCAACCCGGCCAAAACTCGACGGCTGTGACAGCAATAACGTCCGGTCGAGCGGTGGGCAGGAGGCCCTGGCTACCACCGGCTCAAAGCGCCGATAGATCTTATGGACAAGTTGACGGCCCTGTTAACCACCACGGTTATTCCTGCAAATCCAAATGAGCATAACGCGGAGGTGGCAAAGGTGCGTGAGGAGATAGCCCTGGCCAAGGAGACCTTGGCGGCTGAGGACACCAGGCTAGCTGCGGAGCCGGCGGCTTTGGATGCACGGGTGCAGCGACTCCAGTCAGAGGCTTTCCAGCTTAATATGAGTCTGAATGCGTCCAATGAGGTGATGAGAAGGAGACATCAGAAGACCCAGTCCGTCGCCTCCGGTTTACGATCCTCGGAATCTTTTCACGACACCGGAGCTGGTCCTAGCAATCCGTGAAGCCAATCAGTTTATGACACCGGAGCTGGAGGGCAGGTTCAGCCTCGAGAGATGGCACCTCCTCACGGGAGTATGGCCCCGCCCCGATACATACTGACACCACCGGGCCACTTCTCCAACCCCATGGAGAACTTGATAGCAGCATCGGCGCGTCTGGCGGCTCTTCCAGTGGATGGTGATGACCCGACGGCGGTGGAAACCCGGAGGGTTAGGGATCTTCTTCAGACGGCCTTGGCACGACAAGAGACCTACTCTTCTGGCGGGGGACAGGATTCATTCCACTCCTCAGCCTTGGTTAGCACCTCGTCCAAACCGAGTCCGAGTTACTGGCGAGCACATGGAGTCAGAAGCTTTATTAAGCAATGCCCAGCGTCATAACCAACTGGGTGGCTATAACCCGGTACAGGACCAATTGCGTCAGGAGGATGAACTGGCGGCTCAATTAGCGGCTCAGCAGACGGCATATGAAGGTCTCCCAGATTATCCAATGACTTCTGTTGGAGCAGGAGTGGCCACTAGAACCGGTGGTGTCCCTTGTCTGGTACCGGCTCTGCGGGATGTGCGTCTGCCCAAGGATTTCAAGGGACCTCGAAAGGTGCCGAATTACACGGCTGACTTACAGCCAGGGGCATGGATTGAAAGTTACGAGATGGCCATGGAGTTATTGGAGGTCAGCGACGCAGCAATGGATAAGTATTTCACCATGATATTAGATGGAATGGCCCGATCTTGGTTGAAAAGTTTGCCTCCCAATTCCATCAGTTCATGGGCAGAGCTAAAGGCCCGATTTATCCAGAACTTCAAGGACACTTGCAAGCAATCTATGTCAATTGTGGACTTGACCAATTGTAAGCAGGAGGAGGGTGAGTCCACAACTCATTGGGTGCGCCGGGTCAAGGAAATAATACACTCATCTGATAAGATGGATGCCGGCTCTGCGGTACTTATGCTCCATCAGAATTGTCGTTTTGAGCCACTGAAGCAGAAGCTGGGGCGCCTTAAGCATGATTGCAATGACATGGGTACGCTAATGGCAGCTTTGGTTAAATATGCCGATTCTGATACTACCAATGATCCCGTGTCTGAGGAGGAAAAGACATGGAAAGGAAAGAAGAACGGCAATGGAAAGGGACAGCAGCATCACCCGGTAAGTCAAGGAGGCAACAAGCGTAAGCCGGAGGGTAACCCGGAGTTTGTGGCCAATGCTAATGCCCAAGGTAATAACAAGAAGCGTAAGGGGAGACCATCCCCTCGATCTGGTGGCTCAGGTCCATCTCTTGAGTAGCTTCTGAATGAGCCTTGTCCAAGACATGGTACTCAGGAAAATCCTGCCACCCACTTGTGGAAGGACTATGCGATCATGAAGGCTTTCAAGAATTCCAACATGTTTGATGGCAATCACGGATCAGGCGGCGGTTCAGGAGCAGGTGGTTTCCATGGCCCGGGTGGCGGCTCAAGTTCCGGCTTTCAGGGAGGTCAAGGTGGCTATAATCAGCGGCTGACTGGTCAAGGAGGACAAAGAAGCAGCAGTCAGGTTATCAGAGCCATCCAAAATAGCTGAACGGTGGGCAATACCATGTGTTTACCACTAACTTGTGCAAGCGTGACTAGAAGGTTCATAAGAGGGCTGTGAATTCGGTTGAGCCGGCGGTTCCCTGTTATTTGTGGTGGTCAGAGCAGCCTATCATTTGGAGCAGAGAAGATCACCCCCTCCGGGTTGATAACCCGGGTCAGTGTGCCTTGGTGGTGGCCCCTCAGGTTGGTGGATATAAATTCACTAAGGTGCTCATGGACGGAGGAAGCAGCATCAATATTCTCTATTATGAGACCTTTCGCCGCATGGGGTTGACTGATAAGGACTTGAGGACGTCCAACACTGTTTTTCATGGGGTGGTACCTGGTAAGTCGGCATATCCAGTTGGAAAGATCGAGCTGGAAGTAGCTATTGGAGACGAATATGATTCCAGGGCTGAGAAACTGACGTTTGAGGTAGTCAAAATCAGGAGCCCATATCACGCTCTGTTTGGACGGCCGGCTTATGCCAAGTTTATGGCACTATCGTGTTATGTTTACTTGCAGCTCAAGATGCCGGGTTACAAGGGCACCATCACTGTGCATGGGAGTCGAAAGGTAGCCTTGGAGTGCGAGGAAGGCGATGTGGCTTATGCTGAATCTGTTTGTGCTGAAGAGGAGCTGAAGTTTTATCAAACTAATGTTGACCCGGCGGATATGACCTCTTTGAAGAAGCCAACCATAGAGCAAGACTCGGCGTTGAAATTTAAGTCGGCCGCCGAGACAAAACTGGTCAACTTCACTCCAGGCGACTCTTCCAAGCTGTTCAGCATCAGTACCAATTTGGATCCCAAATAGAAAAGCACGCTCATCGAGTTCATCCGTGAGAACCGAGACATCTTTGCATGGAAACCTTCTGACATGCCGGGTGTCCCGAGAGAACTCATCGAGCACACTCTTAATATTTATCCAAAGTATAAGCCGGCCAGGCAGTTTCTCCAGCGGTTCAATGAGGAAAGGCGAAAGGCTATAGGGGAGGAGGTCGCTCGGCTCTTAGCGGTCGGGTTCATCGTGGAAGTCTTTCAACCGGAGTGGTTGGCTAACCCGGTGCTTGTGCTCAAGAAGAACGGCACCTGGCGGATGTGTGTGGATTACGATGACTTAAATAAAGCTTGTCCGGTGATCCTTTGCTCTACCCCGCATTGATCAAATCATCGATGCTACAGCGGGTTGCGAGCGTTTGAGTTTTTTGGATGCTTACTCTAGTTATCATCAGATCAAGATGGCAGTTAAGGACCAGGAGTAGACAGCTTTCATTACTCCGTTTGGAGCCTTCTGCTATGTATCTATGCCGTTTGGGCTCAAGAGTGCCCATGCGACTTATCAGCGGTGTGTACATAATTGTCTCCACAATCAGATTGGGCGGAATGTTCATGGTTATGTGGATGACATTGTGGTGAAGTCCAGAGAGAAGGAAACCTTGATATCCGACTTAAAGGAAACCTTTGATAATCTCCGGGTCTACAAGATGATTCTTAACCCGGTCAAGTGTGTATTTGGTGTACCTGCAGGTAAACTTTTGGGATTCCTGGTCTCAAACAGGGGCATTGAAGCTAACCCGGAGAAGATCAAGGCGATTACCTCTCTGGCTAAACCGGTGTGCATCAATGATGTTCAGCCGATCGGCGGTCGGCGTTGTCGCTAAGCCGATTCATAAGCCGGCTAGGTGAGAAGGCGCTACCATGTCGAGATGATGAAGAAGAGACACTTTTATGCAGGAGGAGGCTTGATGCTGCCTTTGAAGATTTAAAGAGACGGTTGTGCGAGCCCGGTTCTCGCGGCTCCCATTGATAAAGAGCCGTTCTTTGTTGTATGTTGCTGCTAACTCACGTGCTGTTAGTGTGGCCATTGCGGTGGAGCGTAAGGAGACTGGCAAGGAGCATCCGGTTCAACGGCCGGTTTATTACATTAGTGAGGTGCTCATAGAATCCAAGCAAAGGTGTCCGCATTGGCAAAAACTTGTTTATGGGGTTTTCATGGCGAGCCGGAAGCTAAAGCAGTACTTCCTGGGTCATCCTATAACTGTGGTAAGTTCAGCCCCCTTGGGAGATCCAGAACAGGGAAGCCACGGGGCGAGTTGCAAAGTGGGCCATCGAGCTTGGGCCTCACGGTTTGAAGTATATGCTATGTACAGCTATCAAGTCTCAAGCCCTAGTAGACTTTATCAATGATTGGATGGAGTTGCAGGCACCAGAGGAGAAGCCGGATAACACATATTGGACTATCCACTTCGATGGGTCTAGGCAGTTGGAAGGCTCGGGGGCTGGAGTCGTTTTAACTTCCCCCCGAGGTGACAAATTTTGTTATGTGCTCCGGCTTATGTTTCCCTATACTAACAATGCAGCTGAATACGAGGCCTTACTCCATGGCCTCCGGATGGCCAAAGAGATGAATTTGAGCCAGGTAACATGCTTGGGTGATTCAGACCTCGTCGCTCAACAGGTGTCAGGCACATGGGACTCCAAGGATCCCCTTATGGCGGCTTATCGTCGTGAAGTTGATGCGGTGGCTGGGCACTTCAAAGGTTATCAAGTAGAGCACATTGATCGAAGGAAGAATGAGGCGGCTGATGCTTTAAGCCGGCTGGGGTCTCAGCGTAAGCCGGTGCCGCCTAATACCTTTCTTGACATTTTGCATAACCCTTCTGTCGGAGTGCCTACAGAGGAAGAGCTTGCGATGCAGACCGAGGCGCTTTTGGTGGCGGCTCTCCATGCCATCCTGCATTGGGCAGTCCCATATTTGGCCTATATGACCGGGGAGAGTTGCACGAGGACGAGACTTTGGCAAGACAAATCATCAGCGGTCCAAATCCATGACAATTGTTCATGGCGAGTTGCATCACCGCAAGATCATCACTGGGCGTTTCAACGTTGTGTATCACCTACGGAGGGTCGGGAGATACTTCGTGAGATTCATGAAGGAGATTGCGGTCATCATGCGGTTCAAAATCTCCGGTAGCCAAGGCTTTTCGTCATGGTTTTTATTGGCGGCGGCTCATGCGTCGCGGAGGATCTGGTCAGCAAATGTGACGGATGTCAAAAATTCTCACGACGAGCTCATGTGCGGCTCAAGAATTGAGGATGATTCCAATTACTTGGCCGTTTGCGGTCTGGGGGCTTGACATGGTTGGACCTTTCAAAAGGTCTAAGGATAAGAAGACACACTGTTGGTGGCGGTGGATAAATTCACCAAGTGGGTTGAAGCAGAGCCGGTCAGTAAGTGTGATGCAGCCACGGCGGTTCAGTTCATGAAAAAGGTGATCTTTCGTTTTGGCTTTCCACACAGCATTATAACTGATAATGATACTAATCTATCCAAGGGTGCCATGGAAGAGTTCTGTCAACAAGAGCACATCCGGCTTGATGTTTCGGTTGTTGCTCACCCCCAGTCTAATGGTCAAGCAGAAAGAGCTAATCAAGAGATCTTGAAAGGTATCAAACCCCGGCTCTTAGTTCCCTTACAACGAACTTCGGGTTGTTGGGTGGAGGAGTTACCCTCTGTGCTATGGAGCATCAACACAGTGCCTAACAGGTCTACTGGTTATACACCTTTCTTCATGGTGTACGGAGCAGAGGCGGTTCTGCCAAGTGATATCTGGCATGATTCACCCCGGGTGGCGGCTTACGTTGAGGCTGATAATGAAAAAGCTCGTCAGGATGCACTTGACTTGTTGGATGAGGAGCGAGACATGGCAATAGCCTGCTCGGTGATTTATCAGCAAGACCTGTGCCGTTATCACAGCCGCCGGGTTAGAAGCAGAACTTTTCAGGAAGGCGATTTAGTGCTCCGGCTCATCCAGGATCAATCTGGTATGCACAAGTTGTCCCCTCCTTGGGAAGGACCCTTCGTGGTCAGCAAGAATCTCAACAACGAGTCATATTACCTGTAAGTGCATCTAGTGCCACCCCTAGTTGTTTTTGGAGCATTGACGACAAATGTGATTGAGGGACTAATGCGTTTGTGAGAATTGCAGGATAACGCAGGTAGTGTCCCCCATTGATTCGGTTTACCTACCGGAGATGACCCCTAAAAATGTATGAAGACATTGACGACAATGGTGGTATGTGAATATATTCATATTGAAGACTATGACATGAGAAGACATTGAGTGAAGTCTATGGAGCGCGAAGATTGTGTCGTTTCGTTGTTTCCTTTTCTTCTTTGTTGAGTCATAGGAACCACCGCACTATTAAGTGGGGTCCAAGTGATCAAAGTCAAAATGACTGAAGTGATGCTCAACCCAAATCCTATGTCTTCGAGTGAAGACAATGAGAGCAAAACTTATCCAGAGCTGGATGAGTCAGCTTTGCTTGTAGCCCAAGTAAAGTTGCCGTGTGTGTTTGAAATCTGACCGTTGGAACATGTGTCAGTTCCTTAGTGACCCAGGGTCATTTCGGACATATCAGGTCGGGTTGCCTAGTGGCTATAAATAGCCCACCCCCTACACCATAAATTGGTGGCTGCTCAGAGTTAGTGCACGGCTTTTGTCGTTTGAGAGCAACCCACCTCGAAGCCTTTGAGAGAGAGAAATCCTTGCGAGGACAAAGCCCAAACACCCAGAGCCAAAGAGTGTTAGGCATCCTTTGAAGTCTTTACATGCGTGTGACACGAAGACTTATTACACTTGAGGACTGTGAATCCTCCAGCCGGTTAGGCATCGCGTTCTGAGCATCCAAGAGTCATTGTGGATTGCCGGAGAACGCAGTCTGTGAAGGTTTGGAAGTCTACCTTGAAGACTTACCAGAGTGATTGGGTGAGGACTGTGTGTCCTTAGCTCAAGGGGAATAAGGTGAAGACGCGGTCTTCTGAGTTGAATCTCAGCCTCCCTAACCAGATGTACAGTTGTCACAGCAACTGGAACTGGTCCAACAAATCATGTGTCTTCAACAAGTGACTGGTTCTATCTTCTCCCTCTCCTTACTTAGAGTTTGTCTTCATGAAGTCATTGCCTATTTGCCATACCTATTTGACTTAATTGCTTGACTACTTTTGTTGATTGGCTTCTCTCTATCTTCCATCTTGATCCTACTACCAAGCTGCTATTAGTCTTGTACTTTCACGTTATTGCATACTAGACAATGGTTTGCTTGTTGTAGTTTATCTTCCGCTGCATATCAATTAGGTCATTTCTATTGTTTGTCTTCGAAACATCGTGTTTTGAAGACTTCCCTAAAAATCGCCTATTCACCCCCCCTCTAGTCGATAACTAGCACTTTCAATTGGTATCAGAGCAAGGTACTCCCTTGTTCTGTGTGATTTGGTTTAACCACCTGGAGTTTTAGCTATGTCGACTGCAGGGATAATCAAAGTCTCCGTTGCTTGCCCCGTGTTCGATGGAACTGACTATCCCTACTGGAAGAATAAGATGTGCATGCATCTTGAAGCCATTGATGTCGACCTCTAGTATGTCGTCAAGAACGGTGTTCCCAAAACTGGTGAAGGTGTCACCCCTGCTGATGTCAAGAAGTTCATTCAACTGGACTCTACTGCAAAGAACATCATCTGTGGTCATCTAACCAAAGGACAGTATGGCCGTGTGAGTGCTCTGGAAACGTCGAAGCTAGTCTGGGACTTGCTATCCAAGGTCAACAAAGGCGTCTCAACCCAGAGAGATCAAAGGATCAGTGTTCTTCGCAACCTCTTAAACCGCTTCAAGAGAAACGACAATGAAAATGTCCAGCTCACGTTTGATCGCCTCATCGACATCACAAATGAGCTTCACGCTCTCGGCGCCAATCGAGATCACCAAGCATGAAATCGTCAAGACACTACCGAGATCACTTGACAGCTCTTTTACACCCTTGCCCTCATGATACAAGAACGCCTACGACTTCAAGACACTCGATCCGTCTGATATACTTGAGAGGCTCAACACACATGAGTTCCGACTTTACGAGAAAAGAGATATCTATGGTCCCAACTATGGCCGAACTCGTGCTTTGAAGGCAAAAGTTGTTTCCTCATCTGAAGAAGAATCTGGCTGCGGTTCTGATGATCCTGAAGACATTGGAAAGGAACTTGCTATGCTTGTGAAGAAGTTCCAGAAGTTCACTAGGAAGAAAGGCTTCAGAAAGTCTTCACGATCCAGCTCAAGAAATGATGAAGCTTCCACTCATGACTACAAGAAGAGAACATGTCACAAGTGCAAGAAAACTGGACACTATATCTCTGAGTGTCCACGGTGGGACAATGAGAAGAAGAAGAAGAAGAAGAGCAAGGAATATGATTACGATGACAAGAAGAAGAAGAAATCTTCAAAGTCTTCTTCCAAGTCCTCATCTAAGTCTTCATCGCATAAGAAGAGCTCATCTGGCAAGGCTCATGCTTTTGTTGGCAAGGAAATGGATTCAGAGGAGGAGTCTGCTTCTGAGGAGATGGAGGTGGAGTCTGAAGAGGAGTCCGACCTGGCGTTGCAAGTCCGGCTTTAGCCACAACCTATGTTGCCAAGTCCATCTTCAATATCAAGACAATGACTTCCACACCAACGTCAAAGGCTGATGACAAGGACGACCACTGCTCCCAACTATCGCTTCATGGCACGTGGTGCCAAGGTAAAATCACGTGATGCTTACTTTCAAACATCAAGTGAAGATGACTCTGATTATGAATCCAAACCCAGCTACAAAACACTTGCTAAAATTGCAACCGAACAACAAAGAGCTATGGAACATACTCAAAAACTGTTAGACAAAAGCGATGACCCGTTGGACGCGGAAATGACACGTTCACAGTCCTTAGTTGAAGACATTAAAAATCGTCATGCTAAGTACCAAGAACTTGAAAGTCGTCATGAAACGCTCTCAACTACTCATGAAAAGCTCTCCTATGATTATCTTCAAAGGAAGCAAGAGCTTGAGAAATTGAGAGCATCTCATGAAGATCTTCAAAAAGAGAATGAGTCACTTCGCGCTCAACAGATCAGTTCCGCTTAGGATGGATTTGAACCACCATGTCTAAAATGTCTTGAGCGTGATATCGCTACCTCATTCTTTGAATGTTCAAGCTGCTGCTCTTGTTGCATTGTCTTCAACTACTAATGTGGTAACTAACCCTCTCGTGGAGGATACCACTGCTATTCTTGATGAAAATGCTAGGTTGAAGACATTGCTTGAAACAGGGATGTATAAAAGTCCGAAAGGGCATCGAGACACTGCGATGTCCTCAAAAAGCAGATTCTGAATCGAAACCCTAGGAAAGAGGGTGTTGGGTTCGAGAGGAAAATGAATGTTGATGGTTCCTACTGGAAGCCTGAGAAGTATCCAAAAATCATATGGGTTGCTGCAAAGGGACCTTCAGTGGATCCATCCACCTTATCTGGCTTTACCTGTGCTAACCCTATTATCATTGATGAATCCTTTGATGCAAACTATAAGCTGTTCAAGAATCAGAATGGTGAAGTGTTTGCGAGGTATATTGGTACTAACTGCAGGAATGGACCACCTATGAAGAATATCTGGGTTCCCAAAAGTTGTCTTGAGAATCTTCCAGTGAATGTCATCATAACACCACCTGGGAAGAAGACAAACCCCAGACCTAAGGCGTCATATGGTCCAAAGGCTTCATACAGACAGAGGACTCACCTGAGTCACCCTAACGCCAATGTTTTGTAGGGAAACCGTACTCAAATTTATGAATATGAGTCTGTGTCTTCAAACCGCTATGTTCATAGAACTAAGAACTTTTCTGCTTATTCATATGAGTATCATTCATCTCCTGCAAGGCTATTTGCTAGGGCTCCAAAGCCGAAGTTCTCAGATGTTGCACTTAGACTCATTGCTTCTAAGCCACCCCGAAGATGTGGGTGGTTAAGAAGAATTAACTCTCTTTTGCGATAAAGGGTCTCCACCCGAAAATCAAAGGCCTCACGATGCTATTCTTTGGGGACCTAAAACATCTTGTAGGTCGCAAGAATCAAATGCCCAAATGGTCTCACTATGTATTTTGTTCTGAATTGTTTGCCATTCATCCTATCAGTCCTAATCTTGATTTAAGCTTCAATAATCCACTTGCCCGTCAAATGTTTATGCTTCACAATGCTCTTGGTGAAGCCTATCCCCTAACTGCATCAGAGGGTATGACACCTCATGCTTCAGAATGGATTATGGACAGTGGATGCACTAATCATATGACTGGTGATCAAAGTCTTCTCATGGACTTAACCTTACGTCCATCAGACAAGAGTCACATCACATTTGCTGACACTGGTAAAAGCAAGGTATTGGGTCTAGGTAGAGTTGCAATCGCAAAGAATCAACACATGGATAAAGTGATGCTTGTTGAATCCCTTGGTTTCAACTTGATGTCTGTCTCAATGCTTTGTGACTTGAACATGATTGTGATTTTCGGAAAATATCGTTGCCTTGTACTAATGGAATCTGACAAGTCTCTAGTCTTTGAAGGGTATAGGAAAGATGATCTATACATGGTAGATTTCTTAGCAGGTCCACAGCTTGCCGTATGTCTTCTTGCAAAGGCTTCAGAATGCTGGCTCTGGCATCGGAGGCTGGGGCATGGTGGCATGAGGAACTTACACACACTCGCCAAGAAGAAGCATGTCATAGGCATCGAAGGTGTCAAGTTCAAGAAGGATCATTTGTGTGATGCCTGCGAAGCTGGAAAGATGACTAGGGCAAAGCACCCCTCGAAGACAATCATGACGACATCTCAACCCTTCGAGCTGTTACACATGGATTTGTTTGGCCCTACTCACTACTCTACCCTCACAACAACTGCTTGTCTCTATGGCTTCGTCATTGTTGATGACTACTCAAGATACACATGGGTGCACATAATTCTCTACAGGACTGAAGTGCAAGATGTCTTCAGACGCTTCGCCAATCGAGCAATGAACAATTATGGCCTCAAGATCAAGCATATCAGAAGTGACAATGGCACTGAATTCAAGAACACCGGACTTGATCTTTATCTGGATACCATGGGAATCACTCATGAGTTCTCTGCTCCATACACATCTCAGCAAAATGGCATCATGGAGCGCAAGAATGAACCCTCATTGAGATGGCTCGAACAATGCTCGACGAGTAAAGACACCAAGAAAGTTACGGCACGAAGCTATTGATCTGACATGTCACGTCATCAACCATGTTTACATCCATAAGCTTACGAACAAAACTTCCTATGAGCTCCTTCTTGGCAAGAAGCCAAATGTCGGCTACTTCATAGTATTTGGGGCTAAGTCTTTGGATCAAGGATCCCCATCACAAGTCAAAATTTGAACCCAAAGCTCACGAAGGCTTCATGCTCGGTTACGGAAAGGACTCGCACTCCTACAGAGTCTTCAATCTCTATCTCTACAAAATCGTCGAAACAGTGGACGTGCGATTTGATGAAACCAATGGTTCACAAAGAGAGCTGTTGCCAAGTACACTAGACGAAGCTCCACCCAGCGAATCTATCAAGCTAATGGGAACTGGTGAAATCATGCCTTCTGAAGCACAGCCTAAAGAAGAACTTATCATTTCTGCACCTGACCAACCTGAAGACAATGCTCGATCAAGACAATCCTCCCAATGATGACAATGATCAAGAAGAGCAAAGACTTCGTCAGTTCATCCTCGAGTTGCAAATGAAGTACAGATTGAGAAGATAATCGATAGCATCAATGCACTGGTCCGCTTACTCGCTCAAGAGCAACACAGCTAGCAAATTTCATGGGCACTTTTCTTTTGTGTCAATATCGAGAACCCAAGAAAGTTCTTTGAAGCCTTTATGGAACCAGAATGGATACAAGCTATGCAAGAAGAACTTCAACATTTCAAGCTGAACAATGTTTGGGAACTTGTCAAGCGTCTGACCGTCGCATAAAGCATAACATTATTGGCACCAAATGGATATATCGAAACAAGCAAGATGAGCATGGTCAAGTCGCCGTAAACAAAGCACGTCTTGTGGCTCAAGGATATACTCAAGTTGAAGGAATTGACTTGATGAAACATTTGCTCCTGTAGCTAGGCTTGAAGCTATTCGCATACTACTAGCCTATGCTAACCACCACAACATCTTGCTATATCAAATGGATGTGAAGAGTGCATTTCTCAACGGCAAGATTGAAGAAGAAGTATATGTTGCTCAACCACCTGGCTTTGAAGATCCAAAACATCCTGATATGGTGTACAAGCTAAATAAAGCACTGTATGGCCTCAAACAAGCTCCTCGCGCCTGGTATGATATGATCAAAGACTTCCTGAAGAGTGAAGAGCAAAGGCTTCAAACCTGGATCCCTTGATCCCACACTCTTCACGAAGACATATGATGGTGAACTGTTTGTATGTCAAATATATGTGGATGACATTATCTTCGGCTGCACCAACCGTAAGTATAGTGATGAATTTGGATACATGATGCAAGAACAATATCGAGATGTCCATGATGGGAGAGCTCAAGTTCTTCCTTGGTCTTCAAATTAAATCGACAAAGGAATGGCATCTTTATATCTCAAGAAAAATACCTCCAAGATTGTGCGAAGAAGTTTGGAATGCAAGATTGCAAAGGATACACGACGCCAATGCTACCTAAACACCATCCGGGTCCCGACGACAATGGTAAAGAGTTTGATCAAAAGGTATACCGCTCCATGATTGGTTCCTTACTTTACCTATGTGCATCTAGGCGGATATTATGCTTAGTGTTTGCATGTGTGCTCGATTCCAAGCGGCACCAAAGGAATCGCATCACTTAGTCAAGCAAATAATTCTTTGATATTTGGCTCACACCCCAACACTCGGATTATGGTATCCAAAGGGCTCAAAATTTGATTTGGTTGGTTTTGAATCTGATTATCTGGTGACAAGGTGGATCGCAAGTCTACATCAGGCACATGTCACTACGGGACGATCACTTTCTGCATTGGTCTTCAAAGAAGCGTAATCGTATCACTCTCAATTGCTTTGAATCTGAATACATTGCTTCTTTGGATCTTCTTTGCTCAGCTTCAATGGATGAAGCAAACTCTCAAGGACTATGGCATCAATCTGAAACAAGTATCTCTCTTCTGCGACAACGAAAGCACCATCAAGATTGCCAACAATCCAGTCCAGCACTCGAAGACAAAGCACATTGAAATTCGTCATCATTTTCTCATGGATCATGTCATGAAGAAAGATATTGATATCGTTCACGTTAACACTGAAGAGCAATTGGCAGATATCTTCACAAAGCCCTTGGATGAGAAAATGTTTTGCAAGTTACGGTGTGAGCTAAATATCTTGGAATCCTCAAATGTCCTGTGATCAAGCACACATCCTAACACTTATGCATGTTGATGACTTAGATGTGCAACACACGAAGTAAAGTATATCTTCAATCAATGAAGACTTACATTATGAGTGTGAATACATTAACGTGGAATTTGACTTGAGCGCCCACGATAATTGTGCGCGATATGCGGGTCTAATACTTCCTATCTGATTGGGTAACGCCACGACCAAATTTCTCTGTTTGAAGTGTTTCACTCATGGCGTTATTTCGCAATATCTTCGCATTTGATTTGTCTTCAACTTCAACCTATCTTCATGATTTTCTTCACTATGTTGATTTGGTTGTCTATATATATATATATATATATATATATATATATATATATATATATATATATATATATATATATATATATTGTTACATCCTCTCTGACATTCACTTATAGCTATGTCTTCCAAGTTGAATCTTTTGAACTAAGTGAATGTGATTGGACCCTAATCTCTCTATGCTTTCTATCTCAAACTCCATCTGTCCAAATCATATGCATTCTATTGAAGCTGCCGAATGTCTTCTCTGCGTCCTTGTCGCCAGAAGACACAGAGACAAACTTTAAGTCTGTTTTAAATGATTCATCCTTATTGTTGAAATCCGGAGAAGCGGAACGACCATCCCACAAACTGGCGGGCGTGGGAACGTGGGACAACTCGAGTATGTTGCATGCTTGCCACGTGCCCCTCAGATGTGAACCGCCAGGGCACTCACAGAATTGTCGTGCCGCACACCTCCTTATAAATACATGTCCCTGCAAGAAAGAAAACCTTCTTCCACCTCTCCACCTCGTTAAAACCCTAAGCGCCACCGCTTAGCTCTCGATGACGCCGTGACGAAGCGCTTTAGCTGCCAAGAACTTCTCCGACGCCGTCCTCACGCCGGCCGCGAACATCGTCCTCTCCACCGCCGCCGTATGTGTCCTCCGTCGCCAAGTTAGGGCACGGTGGATTGAACCACTCGGCCTCCTTTTCTTCCCGTCTAGCACTTCTTCGAGTGCTAAATATAACTCTATTTTTACCATATTTTGGATCCTCAAAGATTCATCCTACTTACCAAAATTGGTTTCTGCCTATACAATGTTAGATCTATTCTGTCTGCATCTCATAATGCCTAGTATATTCACTTAAGCTTCACAACTAGTTAGATTCCTCACTTGTACCTATTCACGGATTCGTACAAATCTGGAAGCAACTCTCAGCGTATAAGTGAATGTCTTCGCATCATGAGGTCAATGTCTTCAAACTGATTTATCTTCAAAAGCTTCAGAGAATGCATATGACCTCTTCCCCTTCCCTCGCATCTCTAATGTCATCACGGTACATGTCCGTGGGAGAATCCCTTGGTTCTCATAGTCTGCATTCGTCTGCAGAATTCTTACATCATCAAATTAACTCTCCCGAAGCCAGTTCCTGTTTGTCCAGCAAACGCAAGCCTTTGAAGCCTCTGAACATATTGAAGCCATTCAGTTTGAAGTTCATGGCTGCAGAGAAATCAGTTAGGAAGGGCGGCAGACAGCGTCGTGGGGGAACCTCAAAAGATCTGCCTGATGACCTCGCAGAGCTTTACAGGACAGATCCCGAAGAGAATTACAATCAGCGCAAGACGCGAATCCAATGGATTCGTCGATATCGGGTTGAACAATGGTTCAAGTACAATTTCGTGACCCAGGAATATGCCGAGAAGAATGCTATCAAAAGCCCTTGGGGTGATATTCTCTTTCGAGGCCTTCCACCCAAGAACATGGTTGAAGCTATTGCACAAGGTTTTTATCCTTGTATGGTCCGTGGACCTCAGCCTGAGAATGCCGACCCAACGTCATCGCTCTGGTGTCGTGACAATAATCTCTTCAAGCGCAACTTCCAGCACGCAAAGGCTTCGTCCAAGGAAAACAAGAAGTCATTGGGATTAGACTTCAATCCTGGTCCCTCTGCTCCCCGTGCTGACGGCTCACGTGATGCAGAACCTAATGTCATCGGCCCCTTTTCAAACCTTGATGGCCTCATCACTTACATCTTGGTCCAAGGTGCCAAAGTGGATCACTCTGATGATGATGCTGACTCTAATGAAGTCCCAGCTCCTGCTCCTGCTCCTGCTCCTGCTCCAAAGCCGCAGAAGCAAAAGAAAGTCAAGGCTTCAAAGTCAGCTGCTCCTCCAAAAGCTTCACGTGTGAAGCCAGCAGCATGCACCTCCACGAAGCAGCAGTCTGAAGATCAATCCCGTATTTCCAAGAAGACGGAGAAGAAAAAGAAAATTGTCAAGAATACTGAACTAACACTGACTCCTGCTGCCATTCTGCGTGAAGAGCACATTGATCTGTCCAGTGATGAAGATCTTGCAGATGATGCACTTGAGCAACTAATCAAGAGCAAGGAAGAAGCAGAAATTTTCAACAATTTGCCTCTCTTGATGTGGCAATCATCCATCACTTCATTGATGAGTGGTTTGACACCCCAAACATCAGCTTTGAAGATCTGCAACTTCCTATTGGCCTCAGCGTCTCCTTCAATGGAGCCATTGCTTCTGAGCTAGCTCTTGCTCAGCGCATTGTTGAACTGAAGCATAAGATTGATTATGAAAAAGCTCAGTTCAAGAAGCATATGGCTGCACTCAGCGTGCAAGATGTCAAAAACTTCAAGGTCATGCTGCACGACCTCAAAGAAGCCTTTCTCAAGAAGCGCGAAGAAGCCAGAGGCTCTCGTGAGCGCATGAACAGTATGGCTGACAAGTGTGTGCTAGCCTACAATGAAATTTGAGAAGCGCAAGGCTCTTGGTCGCCCCGGCATTGACCCCTTAATGGCTGCTAAGAGGAAGAAGTCTTCAACTGACCAAGCTGCACCGTCCAAGGCAGGAAGAACCCGCATAGTCTTCCCAAGCAGCATGGTGGCTCGAAGCCAAAGGTCGGATCAATAAACACGAGCGGTAAGAAGACGAGGGCTCTTGAGGCTGAAGCCAGAAAAAGGAAACATCCTGAAGCCTCTGATGCTGCTCCCTCCAAGAAGAAGCTCAAGACCAAGAAGAATCGGGCTGCTCCCACAGAGCCCTTGGTTGTTGAACCCATTTCTGTGGTTCGTCCTGCATCTGCAACCCAAGAACTACGCATGACTGTTCATGAGCACGCTTCCACAGAGACTCGAAGTGAAGAGATTCCAGCAGTTGATCCCATCACGGTGAAGACATTGGTCACCATGACAATGTTGAAGATGATGAAGTTCTTCCTCAAATTGAATACAATGTGGTATCATCGCTTTGTTAAGACGAACAACGAAATCATCAGCATTGGTCGTCCTCTGACGCCAATTGCCCAGGATGCTTCATGGGCTGATCGCCCGCAACAACAAGACTCCCCTAGTACTCCCCAACAACAAGTCACTCCCCAACAACAACAACAACAAGTAGAAGAGGAAGACTTTGAGGCCCAGGCAACCCCATCTCCAAAGGCGTCGCCAGCATTTCGCAGGCTTCGCAAAGGTCAAAGGCCTCAAGTACATCTGTCGAGCGTTCCAAAAGGAGAAGTGCACCACCAACCTGTTGCACGTCAAGTGTTTTCAGAAGCCACTCCAACTGTGAATGTCTCTGAGTCTGAAGCCAAAGCTGCTGAAGACAATCTGGCTGCATCAGCCGAAGACACCCGAGAAGAAGAAGAACGTGTCCCTACACCCCCTGTTATTGAAGAAGTTATTCCTGATATCAACGTGCCAGTGCCCGACCCTCCAGCTCCTCAAGTGGAGGTTGAAAACATTGAGGCTGCCACCTCCAACACCAATGAAGCCAATGACACTGTTATGGCTGATGCAAATGTGGAGCCTGCACCAAATGTGCCTGAAGCCAATGAGGCAACTGCTCTCAAAGCATCTGGCTGAGCAGCTGAAGCCTCGATTGTTGCCACTGCTCAGTTCCGCCACCAAGGCCCTACACAATTGAGCAAGCATACAACTATGGTCGACTAATCACGATAAGATGGCCCGCTCGTCCCTCCGCCTCATGCCTCACGGTCCTCGGTTTGAATATCATATTGCGCATAGGCCTCGGGTCCGAAGCCAAAGCCACGATCGCCAAGGTTTCGTGCCTCGCCACCTCTCTGAGGTCTTTCAATGCAAATGGCTTCAAAGCCCACAACACTTTCTTTGACAGAGCAAAGAACCCCTACACAAGGCCAAGGATATCATCCGACCGTTTCGGAGCTATCGACAGAAGCTATTACTCATGTGTTCAGTATGATCAAGGGCGCATTTTCCCTCATATGCGCCTCGACATCAAGCCATTCTTGGACTGCCGTGCTTAGAAGAAGCACTTGATTGCTTTCGTGATGCGTGTCCGCTCGGCTTCGTAATGCATAAAGAACACTTGGAATGAAGAACTTTTGCTTCAATTCTATGCTACCCTCCACATCCATGGCTACTACGAGAATCACGAAGACATGGGTTCTCGAGTGGATGACAGGAAATGTTCGTCATGAAGCCAAAGCTCTTGACGTCATTGAGCTCATAGGCCTACCCACTCCCGGAGAGCTGTTTGAACCTGGTTGTCAACTCCACCGCGATGCACTGGAGAGCATCTTCCATAAGCCAGAGCCCAACATGAGTCAGATGTTGAGCATGATGAAGCCACTGCCACATGACGCTGAATACCCTCAGGAATTCTTTGTTGATGACCTTGAGTATCTGCCTCGTACAATATATCACATCTGTTGGGGAACGTAGTAATTTCAAAAATTTTCCTACGATCACGCAAGATCATGGTGATGCATAGCAACGAGATGAGAGTGTTGTCTACGTACCCTCGTAGACCAGCAACGGAAGCGTTGGCATAGCGTAGAGGAAGTAGTCGTACTTCTTCACGATCCAACCGATCCAAGTACCGAACGCACGGCACCTCCGAAGTTCTGCACATCGCTCAGCTCGATGGCGTCCCTCGAACTCCGATCCAGCCGAGTGTTGAGGGAGAGTTTAAATCGACCTGACGGCGTGGTAGCGATGATGATGTTCCACCGGCGCGAGGCTTCGCCTAAGCTCCGCCACGGTATTCTCGAGGTGTAATATGGTGGAAGGGGCACCGCACAGCTAAGGAACGATCTCAATGATAAACTTGTGTGGCATGGGGTGCCCCCTGCACATGTATATAAAGGAGGGAAGGGGAGGGGCTGGCCGGCCAAGGAGAGGAGGCGCACCAGGGTTTCCTACTCCTACTAGGAGTAGGATTCCCCCCAATCCTAGTCCAACTAGGTTTCCCCAAGTGGGAAGGGAGAGAGAGGGGGGGCGCCCCCTTCTCCTAGTCCTAATAGGACTAGGGAAGGGGGGAAGGTGCGGCCAGCACTTGGGCCCCCTTTTTCTCCTTTCCACTAAGGCCCATGTTGGCCCATTAGCATTCCGGGGGGTTCCGGTAACCTCCCGGTACTTGGTAAAATTCCCAATTTCACCCGGAACACTTCCGATGTCCAAACATAGACTTCCAATATATGAATCTTTATGTCTCGACCATTTCGAGACTCCTCGTCACGTCCGTGATCTCATCCGGGACTCCGAACAACCTTCGGTATAGAAACATCATAAAAACTCATAGTAACTGTCATCGTAACGTTAAGCGTGCGGACCCTACGGGTTCGAGAACTATGTTGACATGACCGAGACACCTCTCCGGTCAATAACCAATAGCGGGACCTGGATGCCCATATTGGCTCCTACATATTCTATGAAGATCTTTATCGGTCGAGACCGCATAACAACATACGTTGTTCCCTTTGTCATCGGTATGTTACTTGCCGAGATTCGATCGTTGGTATCCAATACCTAGTTCAATCTCGTTATCGGCAAGTCTCTTTACTCGCTTCGTAATACATCATCTCACAACTAACACATTAGTTGCAATGCTTGCAAGGCTTATGTGATGTGCATTACCGAGAGGGCCGGAGATACCTCTCCGGCAATCGGAGTGACAAATCCTAATCTCGAAATATGCCAACCCAACATGTACCTTCGGAGACACCTGTAATGTACCTTTATAATCACCCGATTACGTTGCCAGGACGTTTGGTAGCACCCAAAGTGTTCCTCGTGCAAACGGGAGTTGCATAATCTCATAGTCATAGGAACATGTATAAGTCATGAAGAAAAGCACTAGCAACAAACTATACGATCAGGTGCTATGCTAATGGAATGGGTCATGTCAATCAGATCATTCAACCAATGATGTGATCCCGTTAATCAAATAACAACTCCTTGTTCATGGTTAGGAAACACAACCATCTTTGATTAACGAGCTAGTCAAGTAGAGGCATACTAGTGACACTCAGTAGGTTTATGTATTCACACATGTATTATGTTTCCTGTTAATACAATTCTAGCATGAATAATAAACATTTATCATGATATAAGGAAATAAATAATAACTTTATTATTGCCTCTAGGGCATATTTCCTTGATCTCCCACTTGCACTAGAGTCAATAATCTAGATTACACAAGAATGATTCTAACACCCATGGAGTCTTGGTGCCGATCATGTTTTGCTCGTGGAAGAGGCTTAGTCAACGGTCTGCAACATTCAGATCCGTATGTATCTTGCATATCTCTATGTCTCCCACGGACCAAATCCGGATGGAGTTGAAGCGTCTTTTGATGTGCTTGGTTCTTCTTGTGAAATCTGGATTCCTTTGCCAAGGCAATTTCACCAAAGATTGTCACAAAAGATTTTCATTGGACCCGATACACTAGGTACAACACCTAGATCGGTTATGAACTCCTTCATCCAGACTCCTTCATTAGCCGCTTCCAAGCAGCTATGTACTCAACTTCACATGTAGATCCCGCCACGACGCTTTGTTTGGAACTGCACCAACCCAGCTCCACCGTTTAATGTAAATACGTATCCGGTTTGCGATTTAGAATCGTCCGGATCGCTGTCAAAGCTTGCGTCGACGTAACCGTTCTGACGAGTTCTTTGTCACCGCCATAAATGAGAAACATATCCTTAGTCCTTCTCAAGTACTTAAGGATGTTCTTGACCGCTGTCGATGATCCACTCACGGATTACTTTGGTACACACCGCCAAACTTTCTGACAAGGCACACATCAGGTCTGGTACGGCATTGCATACATGATAGATCCTATGGCTGAAGCATAGGGAACATCTTTCATTTTCCCTCTATCTTCTGCGGTGGTCGGGCATTGAGTCTTACTCAACTTCACACCTTGTAGCACCGGCAAGAACCCTTTCTTTGCCTGATCCATTTTGAACTTTTCAAAACTTTATCAAGGTATGTGCTTTGTGAAAGTCCTATTAAGCGTCTTGATCTATCTCTATAGATCTTAATGCCCAATATGTAAGCAGCTTCACCGAGGTCTTTCATCGAAAAACTTTTATTCAAGTATCCCTTTATGCTATCCAGAATTCTATATCATTTCCGATCGAATATGTCATCCACATATAATATCGTAAATGCTCTGAGCTCCCACTCACTTTCTTGTAAATACGAGGCTTCTCCAAAAGTGCAGATAAAACCAAATGCTTTGATCACACTATCAAAGCGTTTATTCCAACTCCGAGAGGCTTGCACCAGTCCATAAATGGATCATTTGGAGCTTGCACACTTTGTTAGCTCCCTTTGGATCGACAAAACCTTCTGGTTGCATCATATACAACTCTTCTTCCGTAAATCCATTCAGGAATGCAGTTTTAACATCCATTTGCCAAATTTCATAATCATAAAATGCGGCAATTGCTAACATGATTCGGACGGACTTAAGCATCGCTTCTGGTGAGAAGGTCTCATCGTAGTCAATCCCTTGAACTTGTCGAAAACCTTTTGCAACAAGTCGAGCTTTATAGACAGTAATATTACCATCAGCGTCAGTCTTCTTCTTGAAGATCCATTTATTCTCAATTGCTTGCCGATCATCGGGCAAGTCAACCAAAGTCCACACTTTGTTCTCATACATGGATCCCATCTCAGATTTCATGGCCTCAAGCCATTTTGTGGAATCTGGGCTCACCATCGCTTCTTCATAGTTCGTGAGGTTCATCATGTTCCAGTAACATGACTTCCGTAATAGGATTACCGTACCACTCTGGTGCGGATCTTGCTCTGGTTGATCTACGAAGTTCTGTGAGAAACTTCGACCAAGTTTCATGATCATCATCATTAGCTTCCTCCCTATTTGGTGTAGGTGTCACGGAAACTGATTTACGTGATGTACTACTTCTCAATAAGGGAGTAGATACGATTATCTCATCAAGTTCTACTTTCCTCCCACTCACTTCTTTCGAGAGAAACTCTTTCTCCAAAAAATTTCCGAATTTAGCAACAAAAATCTTGCCTTCGGATCTGTGATAGAAGGTGTACCCAACAGTCTCCTTTGGGTATCCTATGAAGACACATTTCTCCGATTTGGGTTCGAGCTTATCAGGTTGAAGCTTTTTCACATAAGCATCGCAGCCCCAAACTTTCAGAAACGACAACTTTGGTTTCTTGCCAAACCACAGTTCATAAGGTGTCGTCTCAACGGATTTAGATGGTGCCCTATTTAAAGTGAATGTAGCCGTCTCTAAAGCATAACCCCAAAACGATAGCGGTAAATCAGTAAGAGACATCATAGATCGCACCATATCTAATAAAGTACGATTCTGACGTTCGGACACACCATTACGTTGTGGTGTTCGGTGGCGTAAGTTGCAAACTATTCCGCATTGTTTCAAATGTAGGCCAAACTCGTAACTCAAATATTCTCCTCCACGATCAGATCGTAGAAACTTTATTTTCTTGTTACGATGATTTTCCACTTCACTCTGAAATTCTTTGAACTTTTCAAATGTTTCAGATTTGTGTTTCATTAAGTAGATATACCCATATCTACTCAAATCATCTGTGAAGGTGAGAAAATAACGATATCCGCCACGAGCCTCAACATTCATTGGACCACATACATCAAGATGTATGATTTCCAATAAATCTGTTGCTCTCTCCATAGTTCCGGAGAACGGTGTTTTAGTCATCTTGCCCATAAGGCACGGTTCGCAAGTGCCAAGTGATTCATAATCAAGTGACTCCAAAAGTCCATCAAGATGGAGTTTCTTCATGCGCTTTACACCGATATGACCTAAACGGCGGTGCCACAAATAAGTTGCACCATCATTATCAACTCTGCATCTTTTGGTTTCAACATTATGAATATGTGTATCACTACTATCAAGATTAAGTAAAACAAACCATTCTTCAATGGTGCATGACCATAAAAGATATTATTCATATAAATAGAACAACCATTATTCTCTCGATTTAAATGAATAACCGTCTCGCATCAAACAAGATCCAGATATAATGTTCATGCTCAACGCTGGTACTAAATAACAATTATTTAGGTCTAATACTAATCCGAAGGTAGATGTAGAGGTAGCGTGCCGATTGCGATCACATCGACTTTGGAACCATTTCCCACGCCAAGATCGTCACCTCGTCCTTAGCCAATCTTCGCTAATCCGTAGCCCTGTTTTGAGTTGCAAATATTAGCAATGTAACCAAAGATCAAATACCCAGTGCTACTGCGAGTATTAGTAAGGTACACATCAATAACATGTATATCACATATACCTTTGTTAACCTTGCCATCCTTCTTATCCGCCAAATACTTGGGGCAGTTCCGCTTCCAAAGGACTACTGCTTGCAATAGAAGCACTGGGTTTCAGCTTAGGACCAGACTTGGGTTTCTTCTCTTGATTAGCAACTTGCTTGCCGTTCTTTTGAAGTTTCCCTTTTTCTTTCCTTTGCCCTTTTCTTGAAACTAGTGGTTTTGTTAACCATCAACACTTGATGCTCCTTTTTGATTTCTACCTCCGCTGCTTTCAAAGATCGCGAAGAGCTCGAGCATTGTTTTGGTCATCCCTTGCATATTATAGTTCATCACGAAGCTCTTGTAGCTTGGTGGCGATGATTGGAGAATTACATCAATGACGCAATCATCCGGAAGATTAACTCCCAGCTTGAATCAAGTGATTGTTATATCCGGACATTACGAGTATATGCTCATCGATGTAACCCGTTCTCCTCCATCTTACAGCTATAGAACTTATTGGAGACTTCATATCTCTCAATCCGGCATTCGCTTGGAATATTAACTTCAACTCCTGGAACATCTCATATGCTCCATGGTGTTCAAAACGACGTTGAAGTCCCGGTTCTAAGCCGTAAAGCATGGCACATCGAACTATAGAGTAGTCATCGACTTTGCTTTGCCAGACGTTCACAACTTCGGGCGCAGCCCTTGCATCAGGCCCGGCACCTAACGGTGCTTCCAGACGTAATTCTTCCGTGCAGCAATAAGGATAATCCTCAAATTACGGACCCAGTCCGTGTAATTGCTGCCATCATCTTTCAACTTTGCTTTCTCAAGGAACGCATTAAAATTCAACGGAACAACAAAGACGAGCCATCTATCTACACATCATAGACAAGCAAGATACTATCGGTACTAAGTTCATGATAAATTTAAGTTCATTTAATCATATTACTTAAGAACTCCCACTTAGAAAAATATCCTCCAATTCTCTAAGTGATTGCGTGATCCATATCAACTACACCATGACCGATCATCACGTGTGATGGAGTAGTTTCAATGGTGAACATCAATATGTTGATCATATCTACTATATGATTCATGCTCGACCTTTCGGTCTCCGTGTTCCGAGGTCATATCTTATATGCATAGCTCGTCAAGTATAACCTGAGTATTCTGCGTGTGCAACTGTTTTGCACCCGTTGTATTTGAACGTAGAGCCTATCACACCCGATCATCACGTGGTGTCTCATACGAAGAACTTTCATAGCGGTGCATACTCGTGGAGAACACTTCTTGATAATTTAGTAAGGGATCATCTTATAATGCTACCGTCAATCAAAGCAAGATAAGATGCATAAAGGATTAACATCACATGCAATCAATATAAGTGATATGATATGGCCATCATCATCTTGTGCTTGTGATCTCCATCTCCGAAGCACCGTCATGATCACCATCGTCACCGCGCGACACCTTGATCTCCATCGTAGCATCGTTGTCGCCTCGCCAAACTTATGCTTCTACGACTATCGCTACCGCTTAGTGATAAAGTAAAGCATTACGAGCGATTGCATTGCATACAATAAAGCGACAACCATATGGCTCTGCCAATTGCCGATAACTTCCGGTTACAAAACATGATCATCTCATACAATAAAATTCAGCATCATGTCTAGACCATATCACATCACAACATGCCCTGCAAAAACAAGTTAGACGTCCTCTACTTTGTTGTTGCAAATTTTACGTGGCTGCTACGGGCTTAAGCAAGAACCAATCTCACCCACGCATCAAAACCACAACGATACTTCGTCAAATAGACTCCGTTTTAACCTTCTCAAGGACCGGGCGTAGCCTTTTCAGTTCAACTAAAGTTGAGAGACAGTCTTCCACAAGCCATCTATGTGCAAAGCACGCCGAGGGAACCGGTCTCGCGTAAGAGTACGCTGTAAGGTTGGTCTGGATCGTCATCCAACAATACCGCTGAACCAAAGTATGACATTGGTAGGCGGTATGACTTGTATCGTCCACAACTCACTTGTGTTCTACTCGTGCATATCATCAAACCATAAAAACCTAGGCTCGGATGCCACTGTTGGGGAACGTAGTAATTTCAAAAATTTCCTACGATCACGCAAGATCATGGTGATGCATAGCAACGAGATGAGAGTGTTGTCTACGTGCCCTCGTGAGACCAGCAACGGAAGCGTTGACGCAACGTAGAGGAAGTAGTCGTGCTTCTTCACGATCCAACCGATCCAAGTACCGAACGCACGGCACCTCCGAGTTCTGCACACGCTCAGCTCGATGGCGTCCCTCGAACTCCGATCCAGCCGAAAGTGTTGAGGGAGAGTTTCACAAGACGACGGCAAGGCGTGGACGATGATGATGTTCCACCGGGCAGGTTTCGCCTAAGCTCCGCCACGGTATTCTCGAGGTGTAATATGGTGGAAGGGGCACCGCTGCACGGCTAAGGAACGATCTCAATGATCAACTTGTGTGTCATGAGGTGCCCCCTGCCCCTGTATATAAAGGAGGGAAGGGAGGGCTGGCCGGCCAAGGAGAGGAGGCGCACGGGGTTTCCTACTCCTACTAGGAGTAGGATTCCCCCAATCCTAGTCCAACTAGGTTTCCCCAAGTGGGAAGGGAGAGAGAGGCGCCCCTTCTCCTAGTCCTAATAGGACTAGGGAAGGGGGAAGGTGCGCCAGCACTTGGGCCCCTTTTCTCCTTTCCACTAAGGCCCATGTTGGCCCATTAGCATTCCGGGGTTCGGTAACCTCCGGTACTTGGTAAAATTCCCAATTTCACCGGAACACTTCCGATGTCCAAACATAGACTTCCAATATATGAATCTTTATGTCTCGACCATTTCGAGACTCCTCGTCACGTCCGTGATCTCATCCGGGACTCGAACAACCTTCGGTACAGAAACATCATAAAACTCATAGTAACCGGCCATCGAAGCGTTAAGCGTGCGGACCCTACGGGTTCGAGAACTATGTAGACATGACCGAGACACCTCTCCGTCAATAACCAATAGCGGGACCTGGATGCCCATATTGGCTCCTACATATTCTACGAAGATCTTTATCGGTCAGACCGCATAACAACATACGTTGTTCCCTTTGTCATCGGTATGTTACTTGCCCGAGATTCGATCGTTGGTATCCAATACCTAGTTCAATCTCGTTACCGGCAAGTCTCTTTACTCGTTTTCGTAATACATCATCTCACAACTAACACATTAGTTGCAATGCTTGCAAGGCTTATGTGATGTGCATTACCGAGAGGGCCCAGAGATACCTCTCCGACAATCGGAGTGACAAATCCTAATCTCGAAATATGCCAACCCAACATGTACCTTCGGAGACACCTGTAATGTACCTTTATAATCACCCGATTACGTTGTGACGCTTTGGTAGCACCCAAAGTGTTCCTCGAGCAAACGGAGTTGCATAATCTCATAGTCATAGGAACATGTATAAGTCATGAAGAAAAGCACTAGCAACAAACTATACGATCAGGTGCTATGCTAATGGAATGGGTCATGTCAATCAGATCATTCAACCAATGATGTGATCCCGTTAATCAAATAACAACTCCTTGTTCATGGTTAGGAAACACAACCATCTTTGATTAACGAGCTAGTCAAGTAGAGGCATACTAGTGACACTCTGTAGGTTTATGTATTCACACATGTATTATGTTTCCTGTTAATACAATTCTAGCATGAATAATAAACATTTATCATGATATAAGGAAATAAATAATAACTTTATTATTGCCTCTAGGGCATATTTCCTTCAACATCATCACGCGAACTCTATGGCCTATCAAAGGGAATTCATCATCTGCAAAACTTGAAGGAGCCATGAAGACATTGGTCTTTTACATCCTCAATGGCATTAGCTTCAATGCGCAAGACTTCTTCATCCGGCAATTGGCTGCGTCTGGATCTGATCTTTTTGGTCTAAAATTTTATGCTCCATGGGTCATGCGTCTCATCAAGATGCACTCTGCTATCAACTATCAGCCTTCTCCTCGCAATCATCTGATCTTTCTACCAGAGGTTGATATGTCAGTTGAAGCCATATACCCTGAGCCTGCCAAAACGCCACTTTGTCTTCAGAATGCAGATCAACATAGCTTCTCTCAACCCATGGAAGGCGTCCAAGCAGTATCTCGTGTCTATCCTCTGGCTGGGAACACACGTCTGCCTCACCATGCGCGGACTGAAGCTACTGAGAGCACAATTGGCCAAAGACCCAGGAAGCGCTCTCGCATCCTCAATGATCGAGAACTTCTTGCGGCACTGCATCAGAAACAAGATAAGCATCACTCCTGGCTCAAGCGACAGATGCAAAGCCTCTTGGTGGACGTCAATCGCATTCGAAACCTTGCCACCAAGAATGCTTTTGTCACTCACGAGACACATCGGCGATCATGGAAGAGTTTGACCACCTTTCGGTCTTTGAAGCGAGATCTTCAAGACGATGGCTTCACTGAACGCTTCAAGTTTGACTCCACTCCTCCATGGAATGCAGTCCTACGATGAACTCCATCACTTAAGACTCTGACTATTCTTCCTCCGCGGCAACGGTGAATGCCAGAGTGATCGATGATGAAGCCGATGCTACTTCACTGCCCCCTACTTCTGCACGCATCGACACTGCACCAAGTTCGTCTGCACCACCAACAAACAACGACAACCCTGCTGCATCATCTACTCGAAGAGGACGAGTAGACGCTCTATGTCTTCAAACCTTTTTGGTCCTTACTGACAAAAGGGGGAGAAGCATATGGGTTTGATAGTCTTCAAGCGGGTTCATAAGGGCGGTTGCATAATATTTTGCCTAGTGTTTACAACTCTCGCTTTTGATACATTTGGTTCTTTGAGTTGTAACACTTAAACTCGATGGTCGTCTGCTACTTATTTGCTTTACTCTGGTGCGATGATAACTGCCGCACTTAGATCATTCTGCAGACGTCCATTTCTCATTATGCATGTCATTCTCTTAGTTATATCATTTCATGCATGATGAATTATCTTCATAAGTTGAAGAGGATCTCCACAAGTACAACCCGCCATATGCATTTGCATTCCAAAAGCAAACTACTTATATGCACATCTTCAGGGCGAGCCTTTGCCACTTATGAAGACAATTCCCTATCCTTTACAATTTCACATACTTTATCCCGTTGAAAACTTCAACCAGTTTGTCATCAATCACCAAAAGGGGGAGATTGTAAGTGCATCTAGTGCCACCCCTAGTTGGTTTTGGAGCATTGACGACGAATGTGGTTGAGGGACTAATGCGTTTGTGAGAATTGCAGGATAACGCAGGTAGTGTCCCCCATTGATTCAGTTTACCTACCGGAGATGACCCCTAAAAATGTATGAAGACATTGACGACAATGGTGGTATGTGAAGATATTCATATTGAAGACTATGACATGAGAAGACATTGAGTGAAGACTATGGAGCGCGAAGACTGTGTCATTTCGTTGTTTCATTTTCTTCTTTGTTGAGTCATAGGAACCACCGCACTGTTAAGTGGGGTCCAAGTGATCAAAGTCAGAATGAATGAAGTGATGCTCAACCCAAATCCTATGTCTTCGAGTGAAGACAATGAGAGCAAAACTTATCCAGAGCTGGATGAGTCAGCTTTGCTTGTAGCCCAAGTAAAGTTGCCGTGTGTGTTTGAAATCTGACCGTTGGAACACGTGTTAGTTCCTTAGTGACCCAGGGTCATTTCGGACATATCACGTCAGGTTGCCTAGTGGCTATAAATATCCCACCCCCTACACCATAAATTGGTGGCTGCTCAGAGTTAGTGCACGACTTTTGTCGTTTGAGAGCAACCCACCTCGAAGCCTTTGAGAGAGAGAAATCCTTGCGAGGACAAAGCCCAAACACCCGAGCCAAAGAGTGTTAGGCATCATCAAGTCTTTACGTCTGTGTGACCTGAAGACTTATTACACTTGAGGACTGTGAATCCTCCAGCCGGTTAGGCGTCGCGTTCTGAGCATCCAAGAGTCATTGTGGATTGTCGGTGAACGCTGTCTGTGAAGGTTTGGAAGTCTACCTTGAAGACTTACCAGAGTGATTGGGCGAGGACTGTGTGTCCTTAGATCAAGAAGAATAAGGTGAAGACGCGGTCTTTTGAGTTGAATCTCAGCCTCCCTAACCAGATGTACAGTTGTCACAGCAAGTGGAACTGGTCCAACAAATCCTGTGTCTTCAACAAGTGACTGGTTCTATCTTCTCCCTCTCCTTACTTAGAGTTTGTCTTCATGAAGTCATTGCCTATTTGTCATACCTGTTTGACTTCATTGCTTGACTACTTTTGTTGATTGGCTTCTCTCTATATTCCATCTTGATCCTACTACCAAGCTGCTATTAGTCTTGTACTTTCACGTTATTGCATACTAGACTATGGTTTGCTTGTTGTAGTTTATCTTCCGCTGCATATCAATTAGGTCATTTCTATTGTTTGTCTTCGAAACATCCGTGTTTTGAAGACTTTCCTAAAAATCTCGTATTCACCCCCCTCTAGTCGATAACTAGCACTTTCATTACCTCATCGATGTTCGAGAGCACAGAGACTCACGTAAGTCGGAGGAAGAGACCCGCCGGCCGTGGAACATAGCGCATCTCCGGCCCTACTATACTTAAGCCACCGGCTCTCAGAGTATATTTGTTTTTCTTTTTTAGCAATGTATATATTATATAAAGCAATAAAGCAGGACCTCTTTTCTTTCCATCCTACAAGGTTTATGTATTTTCTTTACCAGGTGGTGGAAACAACCAACAGGGGGCGGATCATATCTGAATCCTATTTCCCCTTTGGTCCGGCTTATGATCATATCTGAATCTAGCCATGGTCAATCGGGGGCTTCCTTTTCAAACATAGGTCGTATTCGAACCAAAGAGAACATAGTTGTCGATACCCAATTGATCGACATACTGCCAAACCCACTTGGGGGCTTCTTGATCATATTTGAATCATAGCTTAACCCCTTTGGGTCTGACATGGATCGTATTTGAATCAGCGTCATTAAACAACTCTAATGGTCACTTGGGGGCTCCCTGTTCAAACATAGGTCGTATTCGAACCAAAGAGAACATAGCTGTCGATACCCACTTGATCGGCATCGCCAAAGCCATTGGGGGCTTTATGATCGTATCCGAATCTTAGCTTAACCCCTTTGGAACGGTTCTACTGATCGTATTCGGATCAGAGGCCTTTGAAAAATTAGGTTTATTTTATTCTATAAAGGTAAATAATATTAAGGGCCAGGTAAACATTATATGTGCCGATTCTCGGAAGTTAAGTTTCACTGTCTGCTTTTTGGGATCACATATGCCGGTAATGTACGCTTCAATAAGATAGCAGGTATATTATTATGGTCATGATCATAAACCGGCTGATACTTATGATGTTTTGGTTCATGCTCCGGGTTAACATTATTCTATATGACCCCGGATGTGGTAAGACGCCAAAGGAATTTTTTGTTTTTTATACACAGGGTAAAGCAAAAAGCTTTTGGATGTCAAGGAGCAATTCATATGAGCCAGCAGTATACAATGATAGCGGCTTGTGACATTGTTAAGCACCACAAACATGCGCGAAGGCATGACAGAGTTAAGGAGTTTTTTCTACCCTATTACAAGACTCCCCGAGTCTGAATAATGAAGCATCATTTTTTCAAAGACTTAGTGCCAGGCGGGTTACTCCTTTGGTGGACTTGAAGACTCCGGGTTATCCTTCTCCGCCTCTTAGTCTACTGTTTTGTCCTGGAAGGTTGACGAGGTCCAGTCAATGCCGCTTAAGGCTTCAAATTCAGCTACATCATCTATTAAACTGGCCGGGTCAACTTCAGGAGCAAAGGTATGCTTACGAGTTGGAGGGATCGGGCTGACGTCATCATAATGCGGAGTTGGAATCCTCCGGTTCTCGTTGTCATAACCCGGCTGATACTTCGTAAGATCAATATCATTGCCGATGATGGTGGACACAGGACATACAACTCTCACACAGGCGGTGAAGTCTGATTCATTGAATACAGAGCCGTCCTCCTTCAAGCTAGGATATCCAAGAGCAACATCGGCTAGGTCTAGCTCTGGAACCAACGCTTTGGCCCGGCTTAAGGCGGCTATGGCCCCGGCTCTACCAGATGCCCGCCTTAGCTCCTGAATCCGTTGAGGTAACACGGCAAGCCGTTTGAGCACATCCTGCAGGAGATGATGAGTATCATTTGATAAAGCCACAACAGCCAAAGCACGTTGTGACCCAGTGTATAGCTGTTCCACTAGAGTGTACACCGCCTTAAGCTTGATCAGCATATTCTGCTTCAGGTTGGTGCTCCTGGGGCCTGCGTTTATACATATAAGTTAAGCCAGAGATAATATCTGAAATAGTCATCAAAGAAACCATGGTGATGTTCACGGTTATACATGGTAACTTACCGAAAATTGCTGAGACCATTTGAGATATCTGGTGCTTTAAGCCGGATAGCTCGGCAGTTGCTTCGGCAAGAGCTGCTTCTGCTGTCTCGACCCGGGTCACAAGTGAAGTTTTTAAATGCCTTGTGTCTTCTTCTCTGGCGTCAAAATCCTTCTTCAACTTTTCTTGCTCAGAGACGCTGAATGCGAATTTGGAGTTGGCTTTTTGAATCTCAAGTTCTTGGGCTGCCAGCCGGGTCTTCAGGTCAGCAATCTCCAATTCAAATTGACTAGTGGAGACCTGCATTGACGCCGGGTTATAATTAAGGTTATGGTAAGATGTCATTAAAGTCTCAAGCATTTTACAAGTAAAGACACTTGACACTTGGGGGCTAATGTATGCTGAAGAAAATTTTACTTTATAATGCCAGATTATGCATATTAAAGTCTCAAGCATTTTACAAGTAAAGATACTTGACACTTGGGGGCTAATGTGTATCGCTTGTTTTAAGTTGCTATATTATGGCGGGTTAAATATCCTTTCTTGTAAACCGGATGAACTAACGATGGCAGGTATCTAAGTTCACGGCATATTTACTTATAAGCAGTAGACTTGGGGCTGGTACTGATAAGTAAGATTCAGGAGAAATAATATAAGTTATACCTCAGATTTATGTTGTATCTGTTTCACCATGTCAATTTCAGTGTCGGCTGTTATGCACTTGATTCAGAGATAGTTCGAGACTATATCGCCAATGCTTAAGTGAGCATAATCAGCGATGTCCTGTTTGGTCTTCCGGTGTTTGACAAGTTCTTCCTTGGCAGTACATTTGGCAAGGACAGTAGGCCGCCCCGGTTCAACGTACTGGCTTTTCAAGATTTCAACTTCCGGCTCAGCCGTCCTGGCCGAGCTAGGAATTTCCGGATTATCGGAGCTGTTAAGAGTGTCTTCGACAGGCGGGTCAGAAGATGGCGTTGGAATTTCATAGGCCGGCTCGGGAGGAGGTTGATGAGTAGAAGTGTCAGGGGCAGCTGTTCCGAGCTCCGGCTCAGTTGCTACCGGGTCTTCCATCGGTTTATTCTTTTTTGCCCACTTACTGGGCTTCACCTGCACACTGTGGACAAAACAAAGGGATGAGTACAAAATATGAGTAAGGCAAAGCATGAGGATAACAAAGGTATATTACCCATGGGAAGTCTTGAAGGCCGGCATGTTGGATTGCATAGACTCGCCAGAGGAAGGAGAGGTATCCTGATAATTGGAGTCAGATGAATTGAGAGGCTGACAAATTAAACCCGCCAAAGGATAAACAGAACGCAAAGCGGAGATGACCTCAGTTGGACGCTTCCTGCTCACGTCGGGTAAGCCGGAAGAGAGCTCTACATCCTTACTTGTCCGGGTTTGCCTCCGGTTCTCAAGCTGTTGTTGCTTCAAAAGAAATTGAGGATCTTGATAAGCTAGAGGATGTGAAAATCTTACTTTCTGGGTCACCCGCCGGGTTTTGTGCTTTGGCAAAGGCTCTGAGTCGGAAGATATTATAGTTACCTCTTCGCCAGGAGCTTGGCTGTTCCCAGTATCCTCCTGAAAGGCGGAAATATCAATAAAATAGTAACAAAGGAGTTAAGAGAATAAGGGATTACCTCTTCCTCATCTGAAGAAGAGTCATCCAATTTGAGCAATTTGGAGGCGTTGGGTTTCTTATTTTTTGAAGTCCACATCTTGGCATTTTTCCTTTCGTTTTTCTTGGCTGCTCTGGCTTGTTGGGCGGCCTCGTGGTCATATCTGACTTTCCAGAAATCATCACCTGCCTGTGGAAAAGATAGGGAATTATAAGTACAAAAGAGGTAGACACGTTAAAGAGTATTTATTAAGATTGGTAACTTACTGCGGGGGCCGGGTTCTTTTTGCAGAAGGGAAGTAACCCGAAGGTATTGTTGATAACAGTACCCTCCTTCAGCAGTGACTGGGTTGTAGCATCTGCCATATCATCTGGTAAGTCGTCAGGACAGTGGCGCATTGGGTCGTTCTGTTTGCCTGTATAGGTACACATTAAGCCGGAGCGGCGGCTTAATAGGAGTATTCGCCAAGTGACCCAGACCCGGACCAAGTCCATGCCATTTAAACCATTTCCCAGAAGGGCTTTAATCTTCTTGATGGTGGGGTTAAGCGGCGGGGCGTTCAACGTGATCGGTTTATCCGCCCGGTGATGGTTGGACTCAAAGCGCGGTAGCGAAAGCGGCGAGAGGCTTCTCATCAGCCGGAGAAGTATCCTAACAGTAGAACCATGCCGGGCTCCAATATTTGGGGTAACTCAGCAACTCAGCATAAGGAAACAGGCAGTCTCTCCGTCACCGGATCGAGATACCGCCAAGTTCAAGACTCGGCCCGTTGGCACGCTCATTCTGCCCGTTCAAGTAAGAAAGTTCTCTGAACAAAAGCAGGCTTGGCTCCTCTCCCAGGTACACCTCACAGAAGACTTGGAAATTGCAAAGATTTGACACGGAATTGGGTCCAATGTCTTGAGGTCTAAGGTCAAAGAAATTCAAAACTTCTCTGAAGAACTTTGAGCCGGAGGGGCAAATCCGGCTCATGTGATCCTTGAAAACTATCACCTCCCTTCTTTGGGTTGAGGCTTCTCTTGAGATGGGTCAGAACGCGATAAAACATGACCTCCTTTTTGGCAGATGGCGGACTTCACAAACTCAGCCCGGTTGCTCTTAGTGACTGTGGATGGGACCCAGTTGCAGGTTACAGGAGCTTTGGTCGACTTAGGCGCCATGACAACAGTTGGCCTATTACAAAATAAGAAGTTCCGGTTTAAATTTTAACCCGGGAGAAAAATATCCAAATTACTGAAGGTAGCGTCTTATGAAGGGGCCTAATGACGTAAGGATAACTGGGCAACACTATTTAAGCCGCTACAAGCATTAACAACAGTTCAAAAGTTTTAAAGACTTGAGAAGGCGCCAAGGTTCACAGATCAGTGGTATGCATTTAATCCGGATACCTGGACAGTTATGTTAAAGGCATTTAACAGAAGAAGTTTTCCGGGTGATAAAAACAGGTTCCATAATCTTCTGCTATGATTTGAGATCAAAGGTCTGTTCTGATAAAGAAAGTTTACTAGACCTAAAAACCGACGCAGATGTGTTCATAGGATCGAATAAGGCTTTCATACAGAGAAAGGGATCTGTTTTGTATCCAAGACAAGTGCGAAAACAACTACCGCAGCTGTTTTATATCATTCTCAGATCGGAAGAGGTATCTAGGAGAAAAACTAACAAGGAGATGGCTCCAATGGTGATGAACTCTGACGAACTCGAGTAAGCTCTAATGCAGATCTAAGCAAGGAAGGGAAGGGAACTTACGGATCTGGAGGAGCTGCGGAGGTTCGCCGACGTTTTCTGATCCGATTCAGGCGGCGGAGCTCGAGAGGAGGCAAGAGGAAGAAGACGACTGGAAGGGTGAAAATGAAACCTAGGTCGCGCCTATTTATAAGGAGAGGATAACTGAGATGGCGCGGGAAACGAGGAGATAAGAATTATTATCCAGCGGCCCCGACGCCTCGATTTCCGGAACAGTCAATAAAGACAGAAATCAGTTGGGCGATACGGCGGAATAAAAAAAAAGAGATGACATCATGGCGGGTTAACACGGATCCAGAAAATGACGTCATGGCGGGTTAAAGAAATTCTTTTGCACGGTCAGAAGATTAAAGATTTAGGTTCCAAGGTATTTTAAGATTAACATGAACAGGTTCAAATCAATCTGGGCCTAATGTTGGGAATATAACTATTTGTGTAAGCCGCCCAGGAGGGGTCGGGTTACGTAAAGAAGATTACCAGAAAGAAGCCCAAGACCAAGCATGAAGATGGCGGTTCAATCAAGGGGCTTAAGGCCCACACGCGGCTTAAGGCCCGTTGTAGTAAACCGCCATGATGGCATGACTTGTATCATAAGGTAGATTTAACTAGTCACCGAGCCGGACATTGTTGATAAGCCGGCCGGGACTCTGCAGGCCGTAGGGCGTCAACCCATGTATATAAGGGGACGACCTGTGGCCGGCTTAGGGCAAGAAACAACCAATCGAGAACCGGGCATAGCGTATCTCGCTCCCTGGTCATCGAAACCTCAAGCAATACCAACCCAACTAGACGTAGGCTTTACCTTCACCGTAAGGGGCCGAACTAGTATAAAACCTCTTGTGTCCTTTGCCTGATAACCCCTTTAAGATTCCTAGTTGCGATGGCTCCACGACTAAGTCCTTGCAAGAGGACATCTGCCGTGACAATTCCACGACACGGTGTGTTTGTTGAGACCGATGAATTGTGGGTTTATGATCCAGCTTATCTATGGAAAATATTTGATTCTTCTCTGAATTCTTTTATGTATGATTGAGTTATCTTTGCAAGTCTCTTCGGATTATCCGTTTGGTTTGGCCAACTAGATTGGTAGTTCTTGCAATGGGAGAAGTGCTTAGCTTTGGGTTCAATCTTGCGGTGACCTTACCCAAAGGATGTAAAGGGTTGCACGGCACGTATTGTATTGTTGCCAGCGAGGCTAACAAGATGGGGTTTTTATCATATTGCATGAATTTATCCCTCTACATCATGTCATCTTGCTTAAGGCGTTACTCTGTTTTTAACTTAATACTCGAGATGCATGCTGGATAGCGGTCGACGAGTGGAGTAATAGTAGTAGATGCAGAATCGTTTCGGTCTACTTGTCTCGGACGTGATGCCTATATACATGATCATTGCCTAGATATACTCATAACTATGTTTAATTCTATCAATTGCTCAACAGTAATTTGTTCACCCACCGTAGAATATCTATGCTCTTGAGAGAAGCCACTAGTGAAACATATGGCCCCCGGGTCTATTCTCATCATATCAATCTCCATCACTTTATTTACTTGATTTGCTTTTACTTTCCACTTTGCATCTTTATACCAAAAATACCAAAAATAGTATCTTTATCAGATCTCACTTTCGTAAGTGATCGTGAAGGGATTGACACCCCTAATCGCGTTGGTTGCGGTAGTAGCTATCGCTTTTGTGCTTGTACGAGGGACTTGCGTGGCCTCCTACTGGATTGATACCTTGGTTCTCAAAAACTGAGGGAAATACTTACGCTACTGTGCTGCATCATCCCCTCCTCTTCGGGGAAAACCAACGCAAGCTCGAGACGTAGCAAAGGGGCCCGCCTTGTGGCGGACAAGTGTACTAAATACATCATTTTTCCCTGAGGGCGTCTATGCCACTTGTTGTAATATGGGCTAATGGCATGTTTGTTATATATTGCCTGTTTTATTTGAACATATGTTCTTCCTGTGCAGCTGTTTATTGTATGCAAATTCTGGGAGTTGGCCAGTCGTCGGCTTCTGCCCCCTCGTAAAAAGGATATGGGGGTGTTCGGGATATATCTGAATGCTCTTTATCCCATAGTTGGGTCCTTTTAAGGAGGTGTATCTTTCTGCGAACCAGGCAATCGGACTATAGGGCTTTATTACTCTCACTTAGCCATAGGAATTTGAGTATGGTCGGCGCAGCCCCTAGTGTTCGGAAGGCCGAACTAGGGGCTCTATTGGCGCCTGATCAGAAGACCGGTCCGTCGCACTTAGCATTTATGATGGCGTTATGCGGAATAAATCTTTAAGGATTTTATGACCTCTCGAACAGCGGGCCGGCTCTCGCTTCATCATGACCGTCGGTTTTTGGCTTTCTCTACTGAGGTGCTCGTCCGGCTGAACCGGGACACAATCGCAGTAGTTCTCCCAGCGCTACCTTAGCCGATAGAACGGAACATAAGGTACCAAAACATGGGAGTCAGGCAAACCCAACCAATGACCCAAGACATGATTCGGAGCAGATGCATATAGTGCTATAAGTTCGGGGTGCCGAACGACCGAAAAGGTGGTCGGACTTGCTTGCCGTATTGTGGAGCCCCTGGTGCAACCAGGCAAACATGGAGCGTGGCTTTCTTTTTCGGCAAAGAGGCATCGACGATAAACGACAACCGATAATTGCTATTTACGCATTGTAGTAGAATTTTATGTCTATGCATATTAGTATGATGTATGGAAAAAGGTGTTGTTTGGCGGAACCTGTTATGGCCAGACTGGAGGGGGCTGTGAGCGGGTCGAGAATGAATCCGAGCTGCCTTCTACCTGCATGTTCTTTCCTTTATGTGTCCGGGATAAGTCCATGCCGCCAGTTCTGTTCTGCTCAATCGTTAGTTTGCAAATGCGAAATGCTTGAAGACAGCTAGGTGTCCTCTTGTTGTTGCTCCCAGGGTCCCTAATCAGGCCCTGGTGTGACCAGTCGTTAGACCGTGAGGTAGTACAGACTCCGCAGTGGATGTCCGGATGGTTGGCCTGGGTAATTTACCACGTAGAATCTAGTTGACGTGGTTTTTCCCGTTAGCATAAGCTATCGTATGGGAAGGTGCCGAGGATTTATTCTTTGGCGTAGCATTTTTGGATGGTCCGAAGGCAACGATTTAGAGTGGTGGGCCAACAGAACTTGGCCTTTGCGCCTTACATCTTTTAGGAGATGTTTTCCGTGGCGTCATACCCTTGTGGGCTTTGTGTGTTGTGGAGCCCCCGGATTACTAGGTCTAGAGGCACTGCAATTAACTTGCCGTGGTTTAGGTGGTCCTGGGCGGTCGGCCATACTGTTACGCTCTGGGGGGGGGGGGGGTCTTGACGAGGCATCTCCCCGTTATTGCTTCCGGCGTGCGACCAGCCGCTTTGTTTTGAGAATCCTGCATTCTCTATTGGTATGTTTTGCCGTCCTTCTTGGGGTACCGTGAATTTCACACGGTTGATCCAGCGTGTATCTTCGGTCGAGTAGGCTTGTGCTTCTCTTTGCCTTTTTGTCGGACTGAGCGTTGCCGGACCTGGCACCAGCTTCCTTGTCTTGATGTTTATGACCTTTATGCTGAGGTCTGAGGGTGCCTCTTCGTATCTGCTGCTTGCCGCCTTGGACCGTAGTGATGCGTGGGCGTGTGCGTGCGTGCCCATGGTTTTTCTGCTCGAGTTGAGGTAGCCAGTTGTGCCGTATGTGCCCTTTATTGGGGCTCTTGAGTTCGTATTTTTCGGCGGCCAGCATCTTGGTCCACCTATCCTCTAGCGCATCTTGGTCAGCTGTGAGCTGCTCTTGTTTCCTTTGCAGGCTCCTTGTTGTAGCCATGAGCCGTCGCTTGAAGCAAACTTGTTCCATTGGGTCCTCTGCATGCTGGAATTAAATGCGTTGCCGAGGCTTGCCTCGTCGTCGGAGGGGGGGGTGTGATTGTCCCTCTCCCAGTATCCCGTCGTCATTGGTCCGGCCTGCTTAAGCGTAGGCTGACTCGGGTTGTATTCCTTTTTGGCACCGTCCGGACTGCTCTCATTTCTGGGGCCGTTTTTGGTGTGGCGGGGTTTGGAGTGGTACCGATAACGCACATGTTGTGCATCTCTTCCTGAGGGGTTGTCCTCTGTTGCCTCATCGCCATTAGTTTCCTTCGGAGTGTCCACCATATATATATCATATGAGGAGGTGGCCGTCCACCGCCCGGTGAGCGGTGGCTCCTGTGATTCTCCTACATCGTCGTCCATACCGTCGATGTCTTCGGAGTCGAAGTCAAGCACGTCGGTTAGATCATCGATCGTGGCAATGAAGTGGGTGGTGGGTGGGCAACGAATTCCGTCGTTATGCTTCCCACTCGAGCCGGACATAGTTCGGCCCGGAGTCTCCTGACGAGGAGAGAGACTTCAATAAGTCCAGCATGTCGCCAAAGGGTGAGTGCTGAAAAACGTCCGCAGCGGTGAACTCCATCACCGGAGCCCAACCAGGATCGGCGGGCTCGGGGGCGCGCGGACTGGAACCTGCGTCCGGATATGAATCCAGGGGTCCGGAGTCATAGGTTCCTTCAGAAGTGAAACATGTGTTCGGCTCCATCGCCGATGAAGGTACGGCATGCGGGGCAGGGTCCAGCCCTCCGTCTTCAGGCGAAGCAACCTGTCCCGGATTTATATCCGAGGCTTCTGCCGGGACGATATCCCGAGCGACGTCTGACAGTAGGTCTAAGCCGTGCTCATCGCGACTGTTCGGCGCTTCTGGCGCTGGCCCGAATCCGTCGAAGATCAAGTCTCCGCGGATATCCGCCGTGTAGTTCAGGTTTCCAAACCTTATTTGATGGCCGGGGGCATAGCTACCGATCTGCTCCAAGTGGCCAAGCGAATTGGCCCGCGGCGCGAAGCCGCCGAACACGAAGATCTGTCCGGGGAGGAAAGTCTCACCCTGGACAGCATCGTTAATGACGATTGAAGGAGCCATCGAGCCTGACGGCGACGTCATAGAGGAACTCTCAATGAAAGCACCAATTTCGGTGTCAAAACCGGCGGATCTCAGGTAGGGGGTCCCGATCTGTGCGTCAAGGCTGATGGTAACAAGAAGTAAGGGACACAGATGTTTACCCAGGTTCGGGCCCTCTCGATGGAGGTAAAACCCTACTTCCTGCTTGATTAATATTGATGATATGGGTAATACAAGAGTAGATCTACCACGAGATCGTAGAGGCTAAACCCTAGGAGCTAGCCTATGATGGTATGAATGTAATTGTGATCGGCCTTCTAAGGACCAACCTCTCCGGTTTATATAGACACCGGAGAGGGCTAGGGTTCACATGGAGTCAGTTACAAGGAAGGAAATATAATATCCGGATCGCCAAGCTTGCCTTCTACGTTAAGGAAAGTCCCATCCGGACACGGGCCGAAGTCTTGAGTCTTGTATCTTCACACTTCAATAGTCCGGACGTTGTACATAGTCCGGCTGTCCGGATACCCCCTAATCCAGGACTCCCTCAGCGGGCTCGGATCTTGAGACAATTGCGCTCCCGGGAGGTTTCGGGTGTGCAAGCGGTGTTAAAATGACGCTCTAAAGTGTCAGGGTTAAGTGGGCATGGCAGAGACGGTTGAAGTGGCGACGACAATCAGCTCGTGGAGGTGGAGCCCAATAGCATTTCAGAGGGCGACAAGGCAGCGAGGGCTATTTTTGGGCTTGCCGGCATGCGCCATCGTGGGCGGTAAGATGGGGAATGAGGCGAGGTGCCCCGGGTTGTGGGCGTGTGCAGGACGCGGCCATCGTAGGAGGTTGAGGGTGACCCTGGCGAGTGGGGTCCACTGGTTAGTGGGAGAAGGGAAATAGGGGGATCAAAGCTGGCTTAGACCGCGATTGGGTCGATCTTACTGCTCCTTTGAAAGCACAAGTGCTCCCTGGGTGATTTTGGTAATTAATGTCAACATATCTCTTGTTGGACTAATATTTTCATCTAGTATATTTCAGAAAGTTCAACAAAGGCGTGGCATGGACAAGAGGATGTGGAACCCCTTTCAAAATGCTAAAGGACAAATATTGGCAAAAGCTCAAGACTCTTCATTTCTATTTTAGTGATCCATGATCACATTGAGTCCATAGGAAAAGCCAATACTATTAAAAGGGGATGAGGTGTTGCTTAACGGTCTACTTGCTCAAAGTGCTTAGTGATATGCTCCAAAGCCCTCAACCACTTTCTCAAATCCAAATATTTCCAAAACCTAAAGTCAAACTCGGCCCCACTGATTTGATTCATCCGGCGCGACCGAGTTCACTTGACATAGCCATAGCCAGAAACCTAATCAATTCGTTCTCACCGATAGGATCTCGGTCTCATGGAGATGGCCTTGCAAACTCTCTGTTGTCTGTTGCAACTATTTCGGTCTCACCGAAATGTGCAACCGGTCCCACCGATTTTGCCTGACCAACTCTCTGTTTGCTCATTGCTGAAATCGGTCCCACCGAGTTCATGCAATCGGTCACACCGAGATGAGGTTTTGCCTTAACCCCAGCACATCGGTCCTACCGAGTTCATCATGTCGGTCCCACCGAAGATCCTAACATTCACATTTTGAACTGAATCGGTCTCACTGAGTTCACCTATTCGGTCTGACCGAGTTGTGTCAAATGTCTGTAAGGTTAGATTTTGTGTTGAGGCTATATATACCCCTCCACCCCCTTCTCTATTCAAGAGAGAGCAATCAGAACGTACCTACACTTCCACTACTCATTTTCTGAGAGAGAACCACCTACTCATGTGTTGAGACCAAGACATTCCAATCCAACCACAAGAATCTTGATCTCTAGCCTTCCCCAAGTTTCTTTCCACTCAAATCATCTTTCCACTATAGCCAAATCTATGAGAGAGAGTTGAGTGTTGGGGAGACTATCATTTGAAGCACAAGAGCAAGGAGTTCATCATCAACACACCATCTATTACCTTTTGGAGAGTGATGTCTCCTAGATTGGTTAGGTGTCACTTGGGAGCCTCCGTCAAGATTGTGGAGTTGAAACAAGAAGTTTGTAAGGGAAAGGAGATCGCCTACTTCATGAAGATCTACCCAAGTGAGGCAAGTCCTTCGTGGGCGATGGCCATGGTGGGATAGACAAGGTTGCTTCTTTGTGGACCCTTAGTGCGTGGAGCCCTCCATGGACTCGCACAACTGTTACCCTTTGTGGGTTGAAGTCCCCACCAACGTGGATGTATGATAGCACCACCTATCAAAACCACGCCAAAAATCTCCATGTCTCCAATTGCGTTTGCACACTCCAATCCCATCCCCTTACTTTCTTGCAACTTGCATGCTTTACTTTCCGCTGCTCATATACTCTTGCCATGCTTGCTTGAAATGTATTGTGAATGCTTAAACTTGTGCTAAAACTCCACCTCAACTTGAAGAATTTAAAAACTGCTACTTTGGCTAGTTGAGGGTCTAACCACCCCCTTCTAGACACCTCTTCTCGATCCTTTCAATTGGTATCAGAGCATTGGTCTCCATTGCTTTGGTTTAATCACCATTGGAGGAAAATGGGTGAGTCTACGATGGGGTGTTTTAGACGTAGAGTGCCTATGCTTGATGGAGAGTTCTTTAATGCTTGGAAAATTGAGATGCTTGATATTTTCAATGAATATCACTTGAACAAGTACATTACTAGCCCATGTACGCCCCTTGTTGACCCCTTGCATCCTACCCCCAATGAGTCTCTTGACATGATCCGCAATCTTAGAACTATCAATCTTATCATTAGAGGATTGCCTAGAAATTTGATTGTATGCTTGCCTACTCTTGAATGTGCTTACACCATATGGAGATTTCTTGAGGAACGGTTCCCAAACTATTCCTTGAAAAATCTAGATGTGATTCTTCAAAAGTCCATAGCTTTAAATAAAATGAAACCTAGTGATCCTAAATTTGATGATTGTCTATTTGAGCTTCGTGACCTTATGCGTGCCAAATGAGATGTTGGAGTCATTAGTAGCATTATCTCTCAAGTCATTAGAATTCATAAAGATGCACATTTCCATGGTTATACATCTAATGAATCGCTCTCTCTAGGTGATGATCAATCACAAGATGATGTTGAACATGGATACTATGATGAGGCTGATGATAGTGACTTTGATATCGATGATTCTATGAGACACTTTGGTCTTATGGCTAATCTTTGCGGCTACATGGCTGGAGGAAAGGAATGGGTTCTTGATAGTGGATGTACCGATCACATGACCGAAGACAAGGATATGTTTTTGAGCTTGCTGAAAACAACGGCCCTCGAAAGTATGTCACTTTTGGTGATAACTCTAAAGGTAAGGTGGTTGGCCTTGGTAAGGTGGCCATCTCACATGACAGCTCCATCCAAAATGTTATGCTCGTTGAATCTCTTGGATACAATTTACTTTCCATATCTAGACTAGCTAACTTTGGTTTCAATGTTCTATTTACTGAAGTAGATTGCCAAGTGTTTCAAAGATATAATCATAATATGGTCTTTACCGATATACGTAGAGGTGATCTATACATTGTTCATTTCACTAAGAAGGCTCAACCTAGAACTTGCTTAATTGCTAAATCATCTAAAGGTTGGTTGTGGCATAGAAGGTTAGGCCATGTGGGCATGTGAATCTTGATAAGCTTATTAAAGGTGATCATATCCTTGGAGTTAAAGACATTATATTTGACAAGCATAGACTTTGCAGTGCTTGTCAAGAAGGAAAACAGGTTGGAGGAAGCCACCCCGTGAAAAATATCATGACCACGAGAAGACCACTCGAGCTGCTTCATATGGATCTTTTTGGTCCTAACCCCTACAAAAGTCTCGGTGGTAACTCGTTCGGTTTAGTCATTGTCGATGACTTTTCAAGATTTACGTGGGTGTTCTTTCTTGATGATAAATCGCAAGTCCAAAAGATCTTCAAGAACTTCGCTAGGAAGGCCCAAAATCAATTTGAAGTGAAGACCAAGAAGGTTCGCAGCGACAATGGAATGGAGTTCAAGAACGCCAATGTGAACACCTTTCTTGACAAAGAAGGGATTTCACATGAGTTCTCGGCTACGTACACACCTCAACAAAATGGAGTTGCTGAGATTAAGAACCGGACTCTTATTGAGACGGCGAGAACGATGCTTGATGAGTACAAGGCGCCAAAACACTTTTGGGCGGAATCGGTTGAGACAGCTTGTCATGCAACTAATCGTCTATATCTTCACAAGCTACTCGGCAAGACGGCATACGAGCTTCTCACCGGTAACAAACCCCAAGTTGGATACTTTCGAGTATTCGGCTCAAAGTGCTATATTCTTGATAAGCATCGTCGTTCGAAATTTGCTCCTAAAACTTATGAAGGCTTTCTACTCGGTTATGCATCAAACTCTCACACTTACCGTGTCTACAACAATTTCACCCGAAAGGTTGAAGAGACGATAGATGTGAAGTTTGATTAATCTAACGACTAGCAAGTAGAGCAATCGCCAATTGATGTAGGAGACAAAGACCCTTCAGAAGCAATCCAAGACTTGTCTATTGGCAAGATACGCCCAATGGAGGTGAAGGAGAGTACCTCGTCTGTTCAAGTGGAAGCCCCAACTTCACGACAAGGTGAACCACGAGTTGACTCGAAGGCATCCACAAGTGGGACACGCCAAGATCAAGGAAACAAGGAAGTACACCAAGATGAACCTCATTAACCTCCTTCTCCACCTCCACAAGAGAACAACAACACCAACAATGAAGATGGCTAAGAGGAAGAACAAGATGATGAAGAGGATGTTCCACCATGACCCAAACAAAAAGACTCATGAGTTAGAGCAAGAGTTTCAAGAGAGCATCCTGTCGAACAAATCTTTGATGATATCCAAACCGGGAGATTACTCGCTCTAAAACTCGTTTGGCTAATTTTTGTGAACATTCACTACTACAGGATGCTGCTAACGCAACACTACGATCAGAGACCCATCGACGAAACTATGTGCGATGCAATAATCGCAAACGATGGTGTAAAAAAACCGTCAAAAAAGGTGCAAAAAGTTTGCGATGGAGGATGCATCAAACACGGTTCAGATTTTAGTTGCGTGTGCGATGCAAGGCATACGGTTCAGTTCAATTATCTGTTTGCGATGAGGAGGAACAAAAGAAACGGGTAGCCAGATGGAGGTGTGTGCGATATATAGCATACGGTTCACTCGGATGAACTGTTTGTGATTAGGCAACACAAAAGAAACGGTCAGCCAGATCAAGGTGTGTGCGATACGGCATGCGGTTCACTCGGATGAAATGTTTGTGTTGAGACAAGATAATAGAAACGGTTCAATATAACAAGATGTGTGTGATACGCGGCAAACATAACTAATCAGAAATGTGTGCGAAGACCGATAGTAACACACACGGTTGCTGGTAATAAGACGTGTGTGTTGTGCGATGGGATTGCATACAGAACAACAACATACACACACATGCACACACACACACACACACTTATAAGGACATGGTTGCATAACCAAATTAAACATCCACTTACATAGGTGGCTACTACAACCATGACATTTGCACACACCAAAGTATTGGTGGCTACTACACACATGAAATTTCCACACACCAATAAAGTAAACTCTATATTACATGCATGATTAACTAGCATAAATGATCACCTGATCATCATCTACTTCTTGTGACTTGATCCGGGCTCGTCGATTTGGGTAACGAGGCACTTCCTCGTATCAACGATCCACCTGTGCATCTCATAGCATGTGTACACGCTCTTGGCCGCGAACCCGAGGTGATGTTCATCAAGTTGCCACATCCAGGCCCTGTGCCAGGATAGGGGACTTGTTCTCTGGGCATCCTGCTTCATCTTTTCATAGTAGGGGTCGATGATGGTCGAGGCGAGTTCGACCAGGGAGTCCTTCTTCGTGTTGCACCAGACCCTGTAGTGGTCACGAATTTCGACAAGGTTCTTGCAAGCCAAGCCCGTAACACTAAGCGTTTTTGCATTGTCGGTGGTTTCCACCGTGGCGAACTTGTAGCCGGTGATGTTGACAAACCTGTTGAAACAGTCGCAAGGCTCTGTGGCGATGCAGTAGTGGTAGATGAGGACATGATGGCGCACGCACAACTGGGCGACGACAACCTTCTGATCTATGCCGGAGACGACCGGTGTATCTTTGGAGGTCGATGCCGACCACCTTGTACTGGTCTCGAGCAAGCAACTGCTCAACGTTGTTGATTTAGTCGTCCACCACGGCCGGGTCGATGGTGTACACAACCGAGAGATCCGTCTCCCTTGCGTGGGTCTCCGCTCTATTCTCGCCGAACTCCATTGGAGCTCCGCTAGACATCCCCTCTCTATGTGTCGTCGTGGGTGTGCTTGTTGTGTTGTGGGGCGCGAACAAAAGGTTGAAGAGACTAAGGTTATAATGGTTGCGGGAATTAAAGGGGAAGCTGGACGGCCAGGAATGTCGGCAGGCCCTGATGGCAATTCTAATTAGCAACACGTAACTCCATCGTGCCGCATGTAACTACATCGCGTGGCAAGCGCACGGCGCAACCGCGTGCATATGGGGCCCCCGACGTGATCGTGCGCACGCCCAACCGCCGGCAGAGCGCGCGTGGAGGGACGCGAGCAGAGCGCTCCGCGGTCGCCTCAACGGCGAGCAACCATATATATATGCATATAGCAGTTGAACACGCAAGGAAAAGTTGTCCACAAGCCGAGCGCACCGACGGATGTGAGCAGAGCGCGCTGACGGATGCGAGCAGAGCACGCCAATGGATGCGAGCAGAGCGCGCCACGGCGCCTAATGGCGAGCAGAGCTTGCCGAGGGACGCGAGCAGAGGCCGGCACAGCGATACATGTCAAACAAGACGAACTGTGCGAGCGATGTCGGAGACATCAAGCACGAATCAAATTAGAGTTGCGTGTGCGATACGTGGCATACAGTTGATCCATCCGAGCTGTTTGTGATGGAATAAGCCATGTGTGTTGCGGGAAAATGCTTGATGGTATATAACCTTAAATTTAACCGAAAAAGTGTTAATGCATGTTACAAAAATTGTATAGCTGGAAACTATGTTCAAATACGACTCCAACGATATAATCTTTGGCGACATGCATTCGTATTTTATTAGTTAAATCCTACTTATAAACCAGGACGGGGGTATAGTAGGTAATTAAATCACAAACAGTTTTTTTGTACTCCCTCCGGTCCTTTTTAGTTTGCATATAAGATTTGTCTGAAGTCAAACCTCGTTAACTTTGACCAAATTTATAGGAAAAAATTACCAACATTCGGAATTTGAATTCAACAACATTAAACGCGTCATGACTTTAGTTTTCATACTATATAAATTTAGCATTATAGATGTTAATACTTTTTCATATAAATATGGTCCAACTTTACAAAGTTTGACTTCAAACAATTCTTATATGCAGAGTAAAAAGGAACGGAGGGAGTATTGACCGTATGTGTATGTGTCCTTTCGTCCTCCTCTCGCACGTCTTGTCACCCCGCTGCCGTAGACGGCTTACAGCGCAAGCTTGCTCAGCGCGCGAGGGCGTTCTTTTGGCTAAACAGTGGCTCAAAGTAGCGCCAATGAATCGTCGGTGAGCCCGTTCCCGCGCAACCTCGCAGGTTCCTGCGCAAGCTTCCCGCCCGACTCAGTGAAATCCCACAAAATCCCAATGCTTATCGGTCTGCTTTATAAACCCTCACAGCCGGCGAGTCCTGCGTCGCATTTTCCCCTCCCTCCCTGTAGCTTATCTCATCTGCTTCTCCCACAATCGCCAATGGCACCGGTCCGTCGTCGTCGCTCAGCCACTCCGCCGTCATCAGAGGACAGCTCTAGCTGGGAGGCTACACCGCGGCGGCGGCGCAGCCCCCGACATAGTGTAGTGCACGTGGCGTCCTTGTTGGGTGTGCGCGGAACACCCACCACACACTCCGCCGCCACTGCCCGTCGGTAGCTATTCCCGGCCGCCGTTGCCGCCACACCACCGTCGAAAGCCAGGGCCATCTCCCGCTCCGCCGCCGCGGCCCGAAGGCGGGAGGTGGCTGTCGTGGCCGCCGCCCCACTACTGGCCATCGTGGCCATTACCCGCTCCGCCACCGCGACCCGAAGGCGGGAGGTGGTGGTCGTGGCTGCCGCCCCATCATCGACTGTCGTGGCCGCCAGCCCACCGTCAACCGCCGGGATCATCAACCGCTCCGCCACCACCACCCGAAGGAGGGAGGCGGAGGTGGAGGCCCGCATGTGCATCAGCGACCTTGCGCGCTACATTGAGTTCCTGCGGAGGAGGAGGAGCGCCTCGTCGAGCAAGCAAAGGGCCTTACCACAGCCGTGGCTGCAGCACACGCCGACGCAGAGGCGAGGAATCAGGAGATCTACGAGCAATACAACCGCTTCGAGAGGGATCGTCTGGAGCGGCATTGGGCGTTCGAGCTGGCGAGCGTCGCTGAACGTGCAGCAGCGGGAGGCACCGTATTGCATTTCTCCAGCTCGTCGGTAGGCTCCTCCTCCTCTGCCTCTTACTGAGCGTGCTCGGCAGAGGAGAGGCTGCCGGAAGTAGCACAAAGCCCCTCCGTAGTAGTAGTAGTATTTAGGGGCTATTTTGTTCAGTTCATCTCACTATAGATGTGTGGTCGAACTGTACAACGTACTTAAAATTAGCTATTTTAGTACGTGGTTGGCAATAATTGGGGAAAAGTTTGGTCAGTTCAGCTGTCAAGTTGAACTGTTTGTATAAATTAAGAATGACTGCTTAATCTATGAATGAAATCTATGCTTAATTACTGAATTTTAGTTGTAAAAATTAGATAGTGCTAGTGATTTCTAGCTGCATATTTTGACAAATCGCAGTGTTACAAGGATTGACAAATGGCAATGTTACTAGATCAACAAATGTCAATCTTTTCAGTTTGACAAATGGCAACATACCCAATATGACAGATGCAAACCTTACCAAATTGTCTGTACATGGTTGCACATGGGTCATCCAAGACAACCGTTTGCGTTGAAGGGATGCACAAATCCTGCGCTGTGGATTTTCCCTCGACTTAAGGGGGAAGACCATAGCTCTCACTTTGCATACGGGTGTTCTATCTAAAACGTTTGCAATCAAGAGCTGCAGAAATCCTGCTCGGCACATTTTATCTTGGCTTTGTGGGGAAGCTGTCGGTTTGCATACGGGTGTTCTAACTAAAATGTTTGCGATCAAGAGCTGCACAAATCCTGCTAGGCACATTCTCCCTTGGCTTCCTAGGGAAATTGTCGGTTTTACATACGGGTATTCTAACTAACACATTTGCGATGAGTGTTTCATATTTAAAAACCGTATTAAACTGCGGCTTGTGTGCCATTAATGTAGAGGATGCGAGCAAGGCGGGCGGCCATGGAAGTCAAAGGGCTCGCTTCCCGGTGAGCCTGCGCGGCGTACAACTAGCATGCTTCCCGGTGAGTCTCCACATTGGAGTACAGCTCGCACGCCTTCCGTTTAGTCAACCACTCAAGCACCTGTCTGCACGACACCTCCTAGCAATAAAAAGAGTGAGGCGTGGCATCACGTGAATTGTAAGTGCATCTAGTGCCACCCCTAGTTGGTTTTGGAGTATTGACGACAAATGTGGTTGAGGGACTAATGCGTTTGTGAGAATTGCAGGATACTTGGTAGTGTCCCTCATTGATTTGGTTTACCTACCAGAGTCGACCCCTAAAAATGTATGAAGACAATGGTGGTATGTGAAGATATTCACATTGAAGACTATGACATGAGAAGACATTGAGTGAAGACTATGGAGCGCGAAGACTGTGTCGTTTCGTTGTTTCCTTTTCTTCTTTGTTGAGTCATAGGAACCACCGTATTGTTAAGTGGGGTCCAAGTGATCATAGTCGAATGATCAAGTGATGCTCAACCCAAATCCTATGTCTTCGACGAAGACAATGAGAGCAAAACTTATCCAGAGCTGGATGAGTCTGCTTTGCTTGTAGCCCAAGTAAAGTTGTCGTGAGTGTTTGAAATCTGACCGTTGGAACACGTGTCGGTTCCTTAGTGACCAGGGTCATTTCGGACATAACAGTCGGGTTGCCTAGTGGCTATAAATAGCCCACCCCCTACACCATAAATTGGTGGCTGCTCAGAGTTAGTGCACGACTTTTGTCGTTTGAGAGCAACCCACCTCGAAGCCTTTGAGAGAGAAATCCCTGCGAGGACAAAGCCCAAAACACCCAGAGCCAAAGAGTGTTAGGCATCACTAAAGTTTTCTGTCATGTGACACTGAAGACATATTACACTTGAGGACTGTGAATCCTCCGGCCGGTTAGGCGTCGCGCTCGAGCATCCAAGAGTCATTGTGGATTGCCGGTGAGCGTCGTCTGTGAAGGTTCGGAAGTCTACCTTGAAGACTTACGGAGTGATTGGGCGAGGACTGTGTGTCCTTAGCTCAAGGGGAATAAGGTGAAGACACGGTCTTACGAGTTGAATCTCAGCCTCCCTAACCGGATGTACAGTTGTCACAAAGAATCGAACTGGTCCAACAAATCCTGTGTAGTCAACTAGTGACTTGTTCTATACCTCCCCTCCTTTACCTTGAGTTTGTCTTCGTGAAGTCATTGCTTATATGCCTTATCTGTTTGACTTCATTGCTTGACTACTTTTGTTGATTGTCTTCATACTATCTTCCATCCTGATCCTTACTACATAGCTGCTATTAGTCTTGTCCGTTCACATTATCGCATACTTGACTATGGGTTGCTTGTTGTAGTTTATCTTCATTGCATATCAATTAGGTCATTTATGTTGTTTGTCTTGAAACATACGTGTTTTGAAGACTTTCATAAAATCGCCTATTCACCCCCTCTAGACGATAACTAGCTCTTTCATGAATGGTTAACAGAACGCACACAATTTAAATTATACAAAATGTTCGAGATGTTACAGTGGCAGCTATTTGTTTCAAAATGCCTTTGTTTGTTGTTATTCGAGTGCGCCTTCTCCCAAAATGGACACAAAAAATACCACAACATGTCGGGTGCCATTCCATTATAGCATGCCAAGTTTCATGAATTTCAGACGAGTTTTGGATTTACTAGAATTTAAAAACAAAGTATCTCAATGTTTTGCCGGCAATCAATAGTGCCCTGGTGTTTGAAATTCATTCCCATTTCTTGCATGGGACCTAAGCATGCCCCTAAGCATGCACTGCAGCTTGCGCATGTAGTTCAAATTTGAATTAAGCACATAAAATGCCTAGAAAACACGGTTAATGTATAAAAATGTCCAAACGAACCCCAAAAAATTCCAAAATTAAACACAACACTCTTGTTGTTCTATGTTGACACTAGAAATTTTTTGAAAGCAATAAGAGGCAACGGATATCGTTTTGTCCCCAAAGGTGGCACGTTCCCTACCAAAACCATCACGCTTGTTGTGAGAAGCTCTGGTTTGTGAGAAGCTTATACCCAAACCTGCCCCAAATGGGACAAAAAAATTACCACGGCATGTTGATGCTGCTCCATGATAGCATGCCAAGTTTCATCAATTTCTGACGAGTTTTGGATTTACTAGAATTTAAAAACCAGGTATCTCAATGTTTGCAGCCAAGTGACGGTGGCAGGGTGTTTGAAATTCATTCCCATTTCTTGATTGGGACCTAAGCATGCAACCAAGGACACATATTTGATTTTTCAACCAGTTTATATGCACTAGTGAATGTGCATGTAGTTCAAATTTGAATTATGCACATAAAATGCCTGGAAATCTCAGTAATGTATAAAAATGTCCAAACGAACCCCGAAAAATTCCAAAATTAAACACAACACTCCTGTTGTTCTATGTTGACACTCGAAATATTTTGAAAGCAATAAGAGGCAATGAATATCGTTTCGTCCCCAAAGGTGGCACGTTCCCTACCGAAACCATCACGCTTGTTGTGAGAAGCTCTGGTTTGTGACAAGCTTATACTCAAACCTGCCCCAAATGGGACAAAAAATTTACCACGGCATGTTGATGCCGCTCCATGATAGCATTCCAAGTTTCATGAATTTCCGACGAGTTTTGGATTTACTAGAGTTTAAAAACCAGGTATCTCAATGTTTGCGGCCGAGTGACGGTGGCAGGGTGTTTGAAATTCATTCCCATTTCTTGCATGGGACCTAAGCTTGCAACCAAGGACACAGATTTGATTTTTCAACCATTTTATATGCACTGGAGAATGTGCATGTAGTTCAAATTTGAATTATGCACAAAAATGTATGGAAAACCCAGTTAATGCATAAAAATGTCCAAACAAACCCCGAAAAATTCCAAAATTAAACACAAGACTCCTATTGTTCTATGTTGACACTCAAATTTTTTTGAAAGCAATAAGAGGCAACATATATCGTTTCGTCCCCAAAGGTGGCACGTTCCCTACCGAACCCATCACGCTTGTTGTGAGAAGCTCTAGTTTGTGAGAAGCTTATACCCAAACCTGCCCCAAATGATAAAATTTTTACCACGACATGTTCATGCCGCTCCATGATAGCATGCCAAGTTTCATGAATTTCGAACGAGTTTTGGATTTACTAGAATTTAAAAACCAGGTATCTCAATGTTTGCGGCCGAGTGACGGTGGCAGGTTGTTTGAAATCCATTCCCATTTCTTGCATGGGACCTAAGCATGCAACCAAGGACACAGATTTGATTTTTCAACCATTTTATATGCACTGGAGAATGTGCATGTAGTTCAAATTTGAATTATGCACAAAAAATGTGTTTAATTTTGGAATTTTTCGGGGTTCGTTTGGACATTTTTATACATTAACTCGGTTTTCCACACACTCCTGTTGTTCTATGTTGACACTCGAAATTTTTTGAAAGCAATAAGAGACAACATATATCGTTTCGTCCCCAAAGGTGGCATGTTCCCTACCGAAACCATCATGCTTCAACCCGGCAATCCAACCCATGGGCGGCCGCGCGCATGGGCACCCGACCCGAACGGGTAGGGTATGGGTCGTCATGTTCACTCACGGGTAAGCCCGATGGGTAACCCGATTAGTCGTGGGTAGGGTATGGGCATAAGGTCTTGCCCATGGGCCGCCCAATGGGTCACCCGATTAATATTAATAATTATATGAATGTTTTATTTCATGTACATGTGTGCCATAAGATACACATACATCACGTAGTAGTACAGAGCCTCAAACCCAGGCACAAACAGCCGACTCATGCAAACCCTCTCGTTCCTAGAACTAATTATCGAAGCCCAACACTCACAGACACAAGCATTATATTTATCTCTTGGCATCTCCTTCTTTGACGTTTCAAAATGAAGGCCCAAAGTATTTAGCTAGCGGCCCATGCAACATACGCATCAGCACCACTGGTTCATTGCCCCGGCCAAACCTTTAGTCCCACCTCGGCTGGACACGAGAAAGTAACAATCGATGAGTCTATAAAACAAACTTGTTGGCTGCTTGTTTGCATGTAGCTTCACAGCGCTGAAACCTGTGTGCGTGGGCCACAGAATAATTTGGTCCCCAATATTTAATGTATATCTTCTGCCCAATGGGTGCCCGAATGGGTTGGTTGGCCCGATGGGTTCGGGCATGGGTCTAAGTTTAGACCCATGGGTGGGCGCTCTGCCCGATAGTTGACTCAGGCATGGGTCTGGTTGGGGTTGACCCGGTGAAACCCGACCCGACTGCCAGGTTGAATCACGCTTGTTGTGAGAAGCTCTAGTGTGTGAGAAGGTTATACCCAAACCTGCCCCAAATGGGACAAAAAATTTACCACGACATGTTGATGCCGCTCCATGATAGCATGCCAAGTTTCATCAATTTCAGACGAGTTTTGGATTTACTAGAATTTAAAAACCTGGTATCTCAATGTTTGCAGCCGACTGACGGTGGCAGGGTGTTTGAAATTCATTCCCATTTCTTGCATGGGACCTAAGCATGCAACCAAGGACACATATTTGATTTTTCAACCAGTTTATATGCACTGGAGCATGTCCATGTAGTTCAAACTTGAATTATGCACATAAAATGCCTGGAAAACCCTGTTAATGTATAAAAATGTCCAAACGAACCCCGAAAAATTCTAAAATTAAACACAACACTCCTGTTGTTCTATTTGACACTAGAAAAATTTTAAAAGCTATAAGAGGCAACGGATATCATTTCGTCCCCAAAGGTGGCACGTTCCCTACCGAAACCATCATGCTTGATGTGAGAAGCTCTGGTTTCTGAGAAGCTTATATCCAAACCTGCCCCAAATGGGACAAATAATTTACCACGGCATGTTGATGCCACTCCATGATAGCATGCCAAGTTTCATGAATTTCCGATGAGTTTTGGATATACTAGAATTTAAAAACCAGGTATCTCAATATTTGCGGCCGAGTGACGGTGGCAGGGTGTTTGAAATTCATTCTCATTTCTTGCATGGGACCTAAGCATGCAACCAAGGACACATATTTGATTTTTCAACCAGTTTATATGCACTGGAGAATGTGCATCTTGTTCAAATTTGAATTAGGCACATAAAATGCCTGGGAAACCCAGTTAATGTATAAAAATGTCCAAACGAACCCCAACAACTTCCAAAATTAAACACAACACTCCTGTTGTTCTATATTGACACTCAAATTTTTTCGAAAGCTATAAAAGGCAACAGATATCGTTTCGTCCCCAAAAGTGGCACGTTCCCTACCGAAACCATCATGCTTGTTGTGAGAAGCTCTGGTTTGTGAGAAGCTTATACCCAAACCTGCCCCAAATGGGAAAAAAATTACCACGGCATGTTGATGCCGCTCCATGATAGCATGCCAAGTTTCATGAATTTTAGACGAGTTTTGGATTTACTAGAATTTAAAAACTAGGTATCTCAATGTTTGCGGCCAAGTAACGGTGGTAGGGTGTGTGACATTCATTCCCATTTCTTGCATGGGACCTAAGCATGCAACCAAGGACATAGATTTGATTTTTCATCCCGTTTATATGCACTGGAGCATGTGCATGTGGTTCAAATTTGAATTATGCACCTGAAATGCCTACAAAACCAAGTTAATGTATAAAAATGTCCAAAGGAATCCTTAATAATTCCAATTTTTTTTGACGACACACCTATAGTTGCATGTTCACTGCAGATAAAAGTTCTAGCAATTCAAACACCATCCTTTGCAGTTGTGACCCCATTACGTAATTCAAATCAAGATGATAAATCAGGTAGATCGCACACAGTTTATTATCACCAACCGTGTGAGATGCAGCACAAGATATCTTGGAGCATCGTCAGTGTATAGTACGCCTATGGCTTACGCGAGAAGATGCATCGGTTACAGTCCACAGCCGGTGTGTCAAGCACACTAGCTCACTCCCCAAATATCATTACACTGTTCATTCGTCGCCGGTGAAAGATGGGGACATGGACCCACATCGTGAGGGCAACTTCAGCAGCCCACTCCGGCGAGAGCGCGGCCGCAGCTGCCAGGCGCGTGCTAACAAGCTTCGTGAGGGCGACATCAATCTGCATCCGGGCAGCCAAGGCAGCCCAAACGGCCGTTGTTGCTTCTCAGGCGGCGGCAGCTACATCTGCCTCGGGGATAGCAACTGGCGAGAGCGGCACAACAACTGTCCGTTCCGCAGCGGCGGCCTTAGCCCTGATGGAGGCCGCCTACTACCATGTCAAGGTCGTCCACGCCCAGCTCGTGGCGGTCACCGCACAAATCGAGCGAAGCTTCTCCAACAACGGTCGGCAACCCACGGCCGAAGAGTTGGCAATCGCCGAGAGAGTTCGAGCAGCCGTCCGTTCGTGCGCGGCATACCTTGCCACGATGGAGCCTACCATCGCCCAAATCTCTGCCGCCCACGCCTAGCTCGTGGCGGCCTATTCCAAAGATATGGCGGACGTGGATGGCGAGATGCTTGCCGAGTATGGAGCAATTGATGCCATGGAGCCCCTTCCCCAGGAGACCGTCGGGCGCGAGCTGGACATGGAGGCGGTAGCGGAGATCGACGAGCACCACCCGTAGTAGTACTCTTTGTTTTGTTTAATTAATAGCACCGGTCTTGAATTTGTTAGAGTAATGTTTAGGTCAGCTAGCTCTGTTTAATTGCTGAACTTGCTTGATTAAGAAGTGTGGGTGTGCTGTAGTCTCCTTTGTGTACCCAAATTATGCAATGACGTGGATGACCACTTGTAACCGGGAAATTGAACCAAAATTTTGACATTCAAACTCATCACACACGGGTTAAGCTATCTGAATCATTTGTGATGTTCACATATAAATACCACAGTTACGAATAAGGGACCGTGTCATTGACACTTCTGCGCCAGTTTTTTCGCTAAAGCGATTCCAAATTTTTGGCTTCCACGGAAATATCTACATCCCCGCCCCCTCCCCCTTACCAAAAGCCACATTTCCCCTGTTTCCGCCTTCCTTTCCAAGTTGAAACCTTCACTCCCTATTTGCAGCGCCGCCTCCTCGCCGGCGACCCTCCTCCACGCTGCTCGGCCTCGCCTATCCAGGCAGGTAATCCACACCCGACCCCCATCCTCCTTCTCCTTGGACATCCCACATGCCCCGACCACTGGCGCGGCACCTTCCACCCAAATAACCGACCCCTCCACCAAATAAGCGCCGCCCTAAGCCATGGTGCGCAGTATAGCCAGGATCCCAAGGACCATTTGGCAGCAAAGAAGCAAATCGCGACCGCACGCGCGGATGAGCTCACGATGGCTGCCATTCGTGTCGACCCCCAGATCTTGGAGGAGCACCTCGCCATCGAGGCCACCGTCGATGCCTCGCGCGCTGACGACGCGACGCGGTTGGCTCTTTGGTTGCATTCTGCAATGCGATGTTCAATTGTTGTGGGTGCATTCTGTTATTGTATACCATGTGAGAAATAAATCGAATTTGGTTGTACTAAATACATGAGAAACAAATACAATTGCTATATTTCCAAGTTGTTAAGCATGCTTGGTTTGGTTAACTGTCTGATCTTCTATTAGGAGTATGTTATATCGTGCAATGTGGTGCTCAGTTAACGTTTGGTTCATTTGTTGTGGTGTTTAGTTAACTGTTTTATTTGGTTCAATTCTGCAATGTGATGTTCAATATTAGTGGGTGCATTCTGTTATTGTATACCATGTGAGGAATAAATTGAATTTGGCTGTATTAAATACATGAGAAACAAATACAATTGCTATATTTCCAAGTTGTTAAGCATGCTTGGTTTGGTTAACTGTCTGATCTTCTATTAGGAGTATGTTATATTGTGCAATGTGGTGCTCAGTTAATGTTTGGTTCATTTGTTGTGGTGTTTAGTTAACTGCTTGGTTCAATTCTGCAATGTGATGCCCAATTGTCGTGGGTGGAATTTTGTATTGTTGTGCATGTGAGGAATAAATCGAATTTGGTTGCACTTAATACATGAGAAACATATACAAGTGCTATATTTCCTAGTTCTTAATCATGCTTGGTTTGGATAAATGGGTTTTCCATGTGGCTTGAATTAACTGATGAATCGCAATGTGCTTATTTTTCATCAACATATTTCTTGATAGCATGCGAACCCTTACTTAACCTGATGACTAACTACCTTATCTATGTTGCAGGGAAACAATGGGAAGCACTGAGGTTTACAATCGAGGTTAGCACGTGCATGGTCCGTTGTCTAATAGCAAATTTTTGTGCAATTGCAGAAACCATTCTAATATTTAGGTTTTTAACAATTTGGTCTTGCACATGTAGGTCCTGCTGTCAGAGGTTTTGACCCACTGTTTGACCCTTTTTGCATATGGGGAAATGAGTTGTCCATGAATATCGACCAAGTCAAGAAACTTCGGAAAGATTGTTAGGATAAAGAAATTAGCAACAAAAACAACAATATCTTTGTCTGCACAATGAAGAAGACATCAGTTCACTACAGGATGGTACTAACTATTATACCTTGCCTTTTTTATCCCTTTGCCCCATTTCCAATATAGAGAAGATATTTATGCACACCTTGTTTTCAGGCCTTTCCAAAGCAGTTCACTGATGATTACCTCTCAAACCACCTGTATGGTCAGGAGGCGAGGAAGTTATTCATGCAACACCCACGGTTCAATATTGAAGTGTTCCTGAAGAGGACGAAGGATGGACAGTCAATCATCCACGAGCCTTTGGACTAAAGTTACAAAGACCTTCAACATCAATGAAGGCTCAATATTCATATACGCTTGACAGTTTTCGAGATGAGATACATCTGTCTATGTACAAATCTATGATGCTAATTTTGAAAGGTTATAGATGTTGCATGTGAAACTTGGTGCTTTGGTGTAGTTGTGTAATGGGGTAATGAGTCTTTGAAGCTGTATGATGTTGTACACTGATGTATTTCAATTAAGAAAATTAAATATATTGTGTGCTTAATATGAAATGTCAATTAGATTAATAAATGGATTATTAATAATCAAATAATTAGCCTACTAATTGGGTTTTTCTATTGCAAACGGTTATTGAGAAAACACCGTGTGCGATGCATTCAATAACGCACACAGTTTCTAGGAATAAACAGTGTTAGATTAATGAACAATCACACACGACATCCTCTTAAAAATTGTTTGCGTTAGGCCACCTGGCGCAAACGTTTACCACATAAAAACTGTGTGTGATGGACAGCCCTTGACACACAGTTTCTTCTAGGCACCGTGTGTGATGCATTCAATAATGCAAACCATAAAATTGTTAATACCGTGTGCAATGGAAACGCTATCACAAACGATTTAACGGGGAAAATTGTGTGTGATGTACTTGTGCACAGAAACGTTTTCCTTGGAGCGACTGTGTGGGATGTATATACGAACGGAAACATTTAGCGGTGGATCGTGTGGGATGTACTTACAACCGAAAATGATTTTGCCTCGTATAATTGTATTTGTTTAGCACTATCAGACGTATTTACGTATTTGAGTGCTCGCTTGATGCATACGACCTCATTTTGCCGAGCGTGTGTGCCAGGAGGGCATATCCCCGACGGTTTCTGGGTCGTGTGGGAAGGACCCCCTATCACCCACACTCACTAGGTGACGGTTCCAAATGCCGTCGCGGAAAGGGGTTAAAAACCGTTTGTATAGCACCTCACTGTACTAGTGATTATTCATTCATCTCTAGTATTGAACCTATGAAGGTTGAAGAAGCGCTTGATGATCCGGATTGGGTGAACGCCATGCACGAAGAGCTACACAATTTCGAGAGGAACCAAGTGTGGACATTGGTAGAAAAGTCGGACAACAACCAAAATGTCATTGGAACCAAATGGGTGTTTCGGAATAAGCAAGATGAAGATGGACAAGTTGCACGCAACAAGGCCCGTATCATCGCCCAAGGCTACACTCAAGTCGAAGGTATGGACTGTGGTGAAACATATGCCCCCGTTGCTAGACTTGAGTCCATTCGCATCTTACTTGCTTATGCCAATCACCATGATATTACATTGTACCAAATGGACATTAAAAGTGCTTTTCTAAATGGTGAAATTTAGGAGGAAGTTTAGGTTAAACAACCTCCCGGCTTTGTTAATCCTAAGAAACCCGATCATGTTTACAAACTTCATAAAGCTCTTTATGGTTTTAAACAAGCTCCTAGAGCGTGGTATAAATGCTTGACCAAGTTCCTTATTGAAAAAGGCTTTGAGATTGGAAAAATTGATTCTACTCTTTTTACTAAAAGGGTTAATGGTGAATTATTTGTGTGCCAAATTTATGTGGATGATATCATATTTGGATCTACTAACCCTCACTTTAGTGAAAAGTTTGGAAGGCTAATGTCGGAGAAGTTTGAGATGTCTATGATGAGTGAACTCAAGTTCTTTCTTGGTTTGCAAATCAAGCAAACTAAGGAGGGTACCTTTGTTTCCCAAACAAAGTATACCAAGGACTTTCTCAAGAAGTTCAACATGCAAGAAAACAAAGGTATGAAAATATCCATGCCTACTAGTGGACATCTTGTCTTGACAAAGGATGGCAAATCGTTGCCTAAAAGGTCTATCCCTCTATGATTGGTTCATTGTTATATCTATGTGCCTCCCGTCCCGATATTATGCTAAGTGTGTGCATGTGTGCACGATATCAAACGGCCCCTAAGGAATGTCATCTTAAGGCTGTGAAAAGGATAGTGAGATACTTAATTCATAGACCAAACTTTGGCATTTGGTATCCTAAGAGGTCTTGTTTTGATCTTGTTGGCTACTCCGATTCGGACTATGTCGGTGACAAGGTTGATAGAAAGTCCACTTAGGGTACTTGTCAATTTTCTTGGTAGATCTCTTGTGTCTTGGTCCTCCAAGAAACAAAAGTCGGTATCCTTATCCACCGCCGAAGCGGAATACATTGCCGTCGGTTCATCTTATGCTCAATTATTTTAGATGACCCAAACTCTTAAAGATTATGAGATATATGTGAAACATGTTCCATTGCTTTGTGATAATGAAAGTGCTATTAAGATTGCTCACAATCCCGTGCAACATTCTCGAACTAAGCATATTGAAGTTCGTCAACATTTCATTCGAGATCATGTTGCTAAAGGAGACATCGATCTTAAGCATGTTCGTACCGATGAGCAATTGGTGGATATATTCACCAAACCTCTTGATGAGAAAGTATTTTTCCGTTTGAGATGTGAATTGAACATCATTGATGCCTTAAACTTGGAGTAGAAACTCCATTTGGATACATGCAAGACATGAGCCTTTGACTAATCATTGGTATTTCTCTTATGATGATGATCATATGTCTTGGATCTATACTTGTACCCTTGCATGTCATCTAACCCTTGTAGGTACATGGATGAATCCAAATCTATGAGATTGCAACTCACTCACATCTTGAGCAATCTCTACATCACCAAGTCTCTACAATATGGTGGTTGAAGACAAGGAAGCGTGAATCCTTTCAACATATCCTTTGACAATTTCAATATATCAAATTTCATTTGGTATCAAATTTCATGATTGTCATTTTGGATACACAAGTTCTATTCCTTGCAAAACTAACCCATGTAGGTAGATGAACTCAAACTACAAGTGGTGCTCCCAACTCTTGATGAGCTACATCAACCTTGAGCATCCTACACAAGTTCAACTACATGATCAAGATCAACACCACCACCCAATGTATATTATTCCATCTTAGAGAAGCTTTACCCCAAGACATGGGTCAAAGCAGCTCAACAAGATGTGAATACATCAAAATGCTTAAACGAAAAATGGTAACCCCATTTTGAGCTTAAACGATGAGTATGACTTAGATCAAGTGTTCTCACTTGACTCCTCAGTCAATATACTCTAACATAGGTGACTTTGTCGCCGACCCCTTCTGGATGAAGTTCTCTACTGTTTCTTTGTGTTCTTGCATTTGTTTCTTGCTTGCTTGTTCCCCTTCCAAAAAAATCTTTGAAAATCTTTGTGAGATCTTATTTGCCAAGTGAGCTGAGATGACAAAAAATTTCCTCTGTATTGAACTCGGTCTCACCGATTTCTGCCTATCAGCTAGACCGAACTGCAATAATACATTGTAGATTGTTCATCGGTACAGCCGGCAAGGACTAACCCGGTCTGACCGATATGCATCATCTATGACATTGCCAACTCGGTGTCACCGATGAAAAAGAATCTGAGTTACCGATTTCACTACTGAGAAAACATTTTGCCATTACTATTGTCATTTTATTCTCCAGCTCCACTCAATGATTCTTGTCCTCTACTCGCATCTTAAATTACATGCTGCTTTGTAATGTGACTCAAGGACCAAACCTACTTGACTCATGCTCCAGAAGATCCCTTCTTGGAAATTGATGTCGAAGGGGGAGAGAGAGCACATCAAAGCTTATCACATAAGAGAGAAAGCACATCTTAGCTTCTCCAGATGCTTATTAACCATAGAGGAGAGAAGTCACATGTCTTTAAGACGGGAAAGACATGTTAGTAGATGTTACTTTGCTCTGACTTTTTTTTTGCTCTGATTTTCTCTTACCCTATCTTCTCCCATTATCCAATATCAGATTCAGGGAGAGAAAGAGTTCATATCTAAGGGGAAAAAATCTTTGGAATCCTTTGCATATCTTTAATCTTTGGGGACATGTCCATATCCAAATAGAGTACTAAGTACTCACTCACTACATGTCATCCCAGTCTTGGTACTCTTGTGGTTTTTCAATTTGCTCTGTTTAGTAGGCGTTCTTGTGTTATCTAACCCTGTTTTCTCAAGTTCACCTCTTCCAAAGCCAGCTCAAGACCACAAGGTAAGTATATGCATCACACTCATGTGCATGATGATCTCTTGCTGATGTACATATTGTTTGCAAGAAGGATTCATGAACATGAAGGTACATTTCCTGTATTTACATCATTTGCTCTGATGCATATAGCCAAGATACATGTAACACATTGCTTGCTCTGACATGCTTATGCATTCACATGTTCTTACATACTATCTTTACATGATTGCATACATGTAGGGGAGCCTATGCATGTTACATGCCTTTCCAAAGTTTTAATTGTTATTTTTCATATCTTTATCTAAGGCTTTGATGTATGTTGTCATCAATTACCAAAAAGGGGGAGATTGAAAGCACAAGTGCTCCTTGGGTGATTTTGGTAATTAATGTCAACATATCTCTTGTTGGACTAATATTTTCATCTAGTATATTTCAGAAAGTTCAACAAAGACCTGGCATGGATAAGAGGATGTGGAACCCCTTTCAAAATGCTAAAGAACAAATATTGGCACAAGCTCAAGACTCTTCATTTCTATTTTAGTTACCTAAGATCACATTGAGTCCATAGGAAAAGCCAATACAATTAAAAGGGGATGAGGTGTTGCTTAATGGTCTACTTGCTCAAAGTGCTTAGTGATATGTCCAAAACCTAAAGTCAAACTCGGCCCAGCCAATTTGATTCATCCGGTGCCACCGAGTTCACTTGACATAGCCATAGCCAGAAATCCTAATCAATTCGGTCTCACCGATAGGATCTCGGTCTCACCGATAGGATCTCGGTCTCACCGAGATGACCTTGAAAACTCTCTGTTGCCTGTTGCAACTATTTCGGTCTCACCGAAATGTGCAACCGGTCCCACCGATTTTTCCGGACCAACTCTTTGTTTGCTCATTGCTGAAATCGGTCTCACTGAGTTCATGCAATCGGTCACACCGAGATGAGGTTTTGCCTTAACCCCAGCACATCGGTCCCATCGAGTTGATCATGTCGGTCCCATCGAAAATCCTAACATTCACATTTTGAACTGAATCAGTCTCACCGAGTTCACCTATTCGGTCTGACCGAGTTGGGTCAAATGTGTGTAACGGTTAGATTTTGTGTGGAGGCTATATATACCCCTCCACCCCCTTCTCTATTCAAGAGATATCCATCAGAACGTGCGTACACTTCCAGTACTCATTTTCTGAGAGAGAACCACCTACTCATGTGTTGAGACCAAGACATTCCAATCCAACCACAAGAATCTTGATCTCTAGCCTTCCCCAAGTTGCTTTCCACTCAAACCATCTTTCCACCATAGCCAAATCTGTGAGAGAGAGTTGAGTATTGGGGAAATTATCATTTGAAGCATAAGAGCAAGGAGTTCATCATCAACACACCATCTATTACCTTTTGGAGAGTGGTGTCTCCTAGATTGGTTAGGTGTCACTTGGGAGCCTCCGTCAAGATTGTGGAGTTGAACCAAGAAGTTTGTAAGGGCAAGGAGATCGCCTACTTCGTGAAGATCTACCCAAGTGAGGCAACTCCTTCGTGGGCGATGGCCACGGTGGGATAGACAAGGTTGCTTCTTCATGGACCCTTCATGGGTGGAGCCCTCCGTGGACTCGCGCAACCGTTACCCTTCGTGGGTTGAAGTCTCCACCGACGTGGATGTACAATAGCACCACCTATCGGAACCACGCCAAAAATCTCCGTGTCTCCAATTGCGTTTGCACACTCCAATCCCATCCCTTTACTTTCTTGCAACTTGCATGCTTTACTTTCCGCTGCTCATATACTCTTGCCATGCTTGCTTGAAATGTATTATGAATGCTTAAACTTGTGCTAAAACTCCACCTCAACTTGAAGAATTTAAAAACTGCTACTTTTGCTTGCTGAGGGTCTAATCACCCCCCCCCCCTCTAGACACCTCTTCTCGATCCTTTCATCCTTGCGTACGTGAGTGCTAGATAGGGGGAGGCCTTAGGTTGGGCTGGGTTTAGTTTTAGGGTAGGTTTAGGTTTTTCTCTTTTTCCTTCTCTCTTTTTTATGTTTTCTTTCCCCTTTTTGAATTTTAATGTGATTCAACAACTGAAGCCAACCAATTTTGGAAAACTCTACTGAACTCTAAATTAATATATGGTTATTAGGGGGGGATATTTTCCATCCCAAATATTAGAAATAAAAATCATGCCAAATTTTTAAGCTCTATTCTGGCATTATAAATATTCCTTAAATGATTTTAGGGTTCAAAATAATTCCAAAATGTTTTGAGCTCCAATAACAACCAGATCAATCAAATTCTAGTCAAATTAGCCATGCTCAAGCAACATAAGAAACAAAAATTCACCCTTTTTAAAATAATTCACATTCCAAAATTGAAAATTAGCGATGTGACAGTGAATCCGACCCTTGTGCCATCGAGTTGTGGAGTTCTTGGGCTACTCCGGAAATCTTTTGTTGCTTGACTCTGTGCAACGGCCATTAGACTGTTATCATTTAGCAAGGTGTCACCTGTAACCTAATGATTGTTGTGTTATCTACGTGCAACTGGCCAAGGATCTACAACAGTTTCTTCTTGGTTGCCATTTTTTGATAGATTTTTGGTTCAATACACTGCTAGGGTACCGCTTGCATCGCTTCACTCCATGTGGAATGGAAGACTTTTTTGATTGATGGATTTGCTTGTCGTTGCGGTTCCGGCCCGCCAGAGCGCAGATCAGTTCTTTGGTCCTCCTCACTACCCCAACAACCAAGTCTTAGACAGGGTGGCTGTCATGCCTCACCTCGTCGTCTCAAAGACCCGAGCCGAGTTTTCATTGTGGAAATTGTTAGAGTGCTATATATAAGCCATTTAGCCTTTTGTATTTACCCCCATTGTATAAGGGATTTTCTACATATTTTCTGCACATGTACATGTATATATACTGGCATTGGCCTCATGGGAATACAAGTTGCATATTTTCTAACATAGTATCACAGCCTAGGTTAATTTTGCACACGTGCAACTCGTGTTGTTGATCCACCGTCATGTTGCCGCCATCTTCGTGGTCATCGTTATTTTCTTTATTTCTTGTAGCCACCGGATCTCTGATCTCTCAAGGCCACTGATGTGTCTTGCCCCGCCCACCGAGTAGGAATCACCGAGGTAGACTGAAGGGATGGAGACGTAGTCATTGGGGATGATGGTGCATAATCCTGTGACAAGCAAGGTGGGGAAACAACGGGAGCTGGCGACGTCGGATCTGCAGTAGTAGGAGAAGCAGGGGTAGCAGGAAGGATAGACAAGGGCTCAACGAGAGTGATAGGTGTGTTGGGAAATGTGAGGAAAGAGATATCCTCCACTAAAAAGGCCGAGGTCGTCGGATGCGTATTTCTCGAGATGTGACTCTTGATGAGTCTCATCCCTTCTACATGCATCCATCTTTCTCGACCTTCTCAGTGGAGGATATCTCTTTTCATATTTCCTAGCACACTTATCACTCATGTTGAGCCCTTGTCTGTACATCCTGCTACCCCTGCTTCTCCGACTATTGCAGATCCAACGTCGCCATCTCCCATGGTTTCCTCACCTTGCTTGTCACATGATTATGCACCTTCATCCCCGGTGACTTCTTCGTCTCCATCCGCTGAGTCTACCTCGGTGATTCCTCCTTGTACTCTTCCATCTTTTCCTCAGTATTATACTCGTTGTTCGCATAATGTGGATGCATCTACTGATGTGTCATCTTCCTCGTCTCAGCCTACTTATGGCTTGCTTCCTGGTCAGCTTTCGTCTGTTGATCCCCTTGGTTTTTCACGTGTTGGGCTGCTTTTCTTGAGCTGACTTCTTATCGTGAAGCTGTTGTTCATCCCGAATGACGGTTCGCGATGGCATAGGAGCTTGAAAGTGGGATCTTGTTTCTGTTCCTCCTCGTGTGTGCCTCATCACTTAAAGTGGGTCGACAAGGTTAACTCACTTCGATGGTTCCCTTAAGCGTTACAAAGCTCGTCTTATGGCTCGTGGCTTTCAGCAGAAGCATGCTCGTGATTACGATGATACTTTTGCTCCTGTGGCACATATGACCACTGTTTGTACACTTCTTATTGTGGCATCTGTTCGCCACTGGTCTGTATCTCAGCTTGATGTTAAGAATGCCTTTCTTAACCGAGAGCTGCGTGAGGAGGTATACATGCAGCAACCACCTAGGTATTCTGTTCCTGATGGCATGGTATGACATCTTCGTCGCTCTCTCTATGGCCTTAAGCAAGCCCCTCGCGCCTGGTTTGAGCGGTTTGCCTTTGTGGCGACTGTCGTTGCTTTTTCGCGAGTGCTCGTGATCCACCATTGTTGTCCACCTTTCAGCTCGTGGTCGGACTATTTTTCTATATGTCGATGACATGATCATCATTGTTGACGGCCCCGAACATATTGCCTTTATGAACGCTTGTCTAAGTGAGCAATTTCTTATGTCCGATCTTGGCCCTCTTGGCTACTTTCTTGGGATCGTGATCTCTTCTACCTCTGATGGCTTTTTTTTATTTCCTAGGGAAAGTATATCCAGGATCTTTTTGCACGTGTTGCTCTTACTGATGAGCGTACTGTTGAAACTCACATGGAGCTCAATGTTCACTCCATGATACAGATGGTGATCCCTTGTCTGATTCAACGCGTTATCGTCATCTTGTTGAGAGTCTTGTCTATCTAGTTGTCACTCGTCCGGATATCTCTTATCTAGTCCATATTCTGAGTCGGTTTGTCTCTGCTCCCACTTCAGTTCACTATAGTCACCTCCTTCATGTTCCCCGACATCTTCGAGGCCCGATCTCTCACCGTCCGTTCTTTCCTCGCTCGAGTTCATTGCAACTTCAAGCCTATTCGGATGCTACGTGGGCTAGTGATCTCTTAGGGTCGCCATTCACTTTCTGCTTACTGTGTTTTTCTTGGTGGTCCTCTCGTTGACTGGAAGATGAAGAAACAGACTGCAGCTTTCCGTTCGAGTGCAAAGGCTGAGTTGCGAGTTATGACTCTTTTGACAAAAGATGTGACTTGGTTACGTTGGTTACTTCAGGATTTTAGTGTCCCGGTCCCTACACCTACTCTACTATTGTCTGATAGTACATGCTATTAGCATTGCGCGCGACCCTATGAAGCATGAGCTCACCTAGCATATTGATGTTGATGCTTTTTTTATGCGCACTGGTGTGCAATATCTGGTTATTGCTCTTCAGTATGTGCCTTCTAAGTTATAGTTGACGGATTTCTTTACAATGGCCTAGGCTCAGCATATGGCTTCTATCTCTCCTCCTATTGCAGACTACACTGAGTTTAGGAGGGATCAGACAGAGTTATATATTGAATGAGTTATATATTGAAAGTATATATACTGGTCTATGGCCTCATGGAAATACAAGTTGCATATTTCCTAACACAAGGCTAGGTCAGGTGGGTCCGTAGTTGTCTTCATGTTTGTCCTGGTGGTGTAGGACGCAGCCTCTACCGTGCCTACATGTAAATATGTTCAACTTCTTCTCCTCTTAATATAAAGGGGGCGGTCTTGCGCGTTCTTGGAAAAAAGTTTACAAGCAGTTATAACACCAGGGAAACCCCACAAATCATTATAAACTTCGTTGTATCAGACTATCAATGATAAGTTGCGCTATCTGAAACTGTGGCGCGAACTACTTTAAGTACATCTTTGTTGATATGCACAAGCACAAAAACATACTAAAAAGTTGATGAAACACGGGAGGGTAAAGCTCAGTGAGGCAGTGAGTGGCAAGCCCACTAGAAACAGTTCCCCTCGCCGCCCTTGGGCATCTACTACCGCACCATGTAATGCCATATTGGCAGGAGATGTCCATCAGGAAAAGCAGAGTATGCTTTGCTCGCCACATTTGTGCTAAGCTTTCCAGTTGTGGCATCACAGCACACCATTTGTCCTAAACATCTCAACCTGATAAAGTTACGTTCTGCCGCGATGCCCAAAGCAAACTACGTCCCACGGAATCTAGTACATATATACCGTATATGCAAAAGCATCAAGAACAGAAGAACCAGGAGACAGACAACTAGTCCCCAAATGTGATATTTGCAAATGAGCAGCTAAGCTGCTAAAGGAAAGGATCCGGCCCGACATGCCGAGTGCAGAATTGAATATTGGAACATTTTGTGAGGTGCTTGATGCTCACCAGCTCCTCAAAATTCTTCTCCAAATTGCACTTGAAAAGCTAATGAAACGGGAGCGGCTCTTCCTGTAAAGGCAAAGGAACGAATGGGATCCAGATCAACCAACTGAGCATACAGAAAATAATTCAAGCAATCACAGGACCAAACAAAAGACACCATGTTACGTCAGTGGAGTAACTTGAATCAGGTTTGTGTGGCTCACTATTGGAAGAGGGACATGGCAAGGACTTGCAACATACAGAAAATCTGTTAAAGGTGCAATGGAGCGGCCATTGACGTAAAGGTCACAATCAACAAGTAGCACTTCTTTATGGTTATGCTTATGCAGTGTCCAATAAGCGCAATAAGCACAGGAACAAGTAAATCCACGTGAATCTAAGGCAACAAGTGGCCGATTCAGTTCTCAACTTTCAAACAGTTTATACCTTACTTGATGAGTCACTCTAAAGAGCTACGAGAGGAAGAGAGATCAGAACACGGGATCCTGCCATATAAAGCAGGTGGATTTTGGACAGCACAATCACACACACGACCAACTGAAGAAAACTATAATGACAACTTTAGAATAAAGGAGGCTACAAACCACCATTAGGCATACAAGTAGAAAGAGGCATATTTGATGGTTGCTCTTCATATTCAATTGTTAGTATTGTAGGCCCTTAGCACAGCTACTGGCAAACAGATCATGCAGAGCTGGTAACTGAATACAATCAGTCAAAAAGAACATGTTGTATTCAATCATTAGCCAAACCAAATTAAACAGATTAACCAGGTCTTGAGAAGATTAGTACATAACAAACCGAGTGCCTGGTCTACAAGATCACACAGTTGAGTGAACAAATAAGATCAGACATGCTTCACAAGATCTACAGTCCATCATAAAAGAAACTCATCAGAATTTGATGTTCTCAAAATCTGTGACTGGTAAATGTCCCAAGTCCTAACACCTTCAGCTTCTAAGTAGAGTAAGTATATAGTGCAAAAGAGTAAATAAATCATATCACCAGAACCTAAAGACTGCGCATAAGAAATTTCCAGTCACAACTAATGATTCATACCAGACACTTGCAAGAAAACTCCATGTTCGAAAAGTTTGACTATCCATCAAGTTCTAAATTACTGAATCAACGAAATCTATTGAATAGAAAGTCAATGCACACTTAACCGATATCAAGTTGGAAAGGATAAAAGTGCCAAACAAATTGTATCTGTCCTCCATAAGAGAAACTGATACGAGCCATATACCTATTAAACATGTAGTTTCTCCAAATTAGGTGTATTCAGATGGATGTGTAAAAGAAAGGCTGAAGGGTTAAAGGAAAAAACTTCCAAAAATGATGTTTGATTATACCAAAATTAAATAAAATACAACAAGATTACACTCACAAGCTCCATGATGGGCTCCCATCAGTGTGATGCGCATTCTAGACCCCAGGGCAGATAAGAGGTTATGGCCCAACTTGGTGCATGCAGCCTGAAGTCCTTTGAGAAAATCACTTGGAACTTGGGCCTTTAAACATGGCCTGCGTACAGCCTGAATGATCTCCCTCGTTTCAAACCAGGGGAAAACCAGTCTAAGACCCACGATGAATATTGATCCTGGAACTACTTCAGGGGGCTGGCAGATGAGCAAATACTATGGTTCTAGGCGTGTTGAACAATGAAAACTATCTGAACTAATCTATGAATGAGTGGTCAATTATCCTTGGGTTTTGATGCATGAATGGAATAATCATCAGTAAATAATACTCCCTCTGTCTGAGGCCACTTAGTAGTAGTGCTATAGACAGAGTCAGTATGTATCATGTCCATAGAACAAGCTAAAGTTAAATGATGTTTGCTCAATTCCTATGGCAGGGCATACAACACATTGAGGGTGACAAACCAGCGATGCTATCAACGCCAGACCATTGAGATATTATAGTGTTCTGCATTGAAATTCACATGACGGAATACAGCATTTCAGCAAGTAAATAAAGAACCAAACATGAATTGTCAATTGGCCATGTAGCGAGTGGCCGACAAGCTTGACCTAAAGGGCAGCCCGGTGCACATAGCTCCCGCTTGCGCAGGGTCCGGGGAAGGGTCTGGCCGCTTTGGGTCTATAGTACGCAGCCTTTTCCTACACTTCTGCAAGAGGCTGACTCGAACCCGTGGCCGGCCGACAAGCTGACCTTCCAGAACAAAAACAGAAGGAACATAAATCACAGCTATCATATGAAAATAGCTACTACTATATCACCCAAAGCTCCATTTATCATTTTATTTCACAATCTGAGATTGAAATGGCACTGCCACCCAACACAACTGTGCAATTACAGCTGCCACATCAAGAAAGCTAAACGGGACATGCATTTACTAACTTCAAAAATTCTGCGGCAGTGATGTAATTGACGACTGATACATATGAAACAAAAAGGTAACATCCACAAATCCTGTCAGGATGGATGGAAATAATCAGACTTGTTCTATGCATGTGAGTATTGCTCCCATTGAAATCCAATATAAACAAGAAGCAGGTATCTTCCAATATCAAGCCCAGAAGACAGAATAACACTTCACACTTCCTTGAAGGTCTGGCTCACTTTTTGCAGAACTAACACTCAACAATTCAACTGAATTCATACACAAAAAATGGTGTACTATACTTGCAATAATAGCAAGAGATGTTATGAACTTATGATACAAGTGATACTGTATCCTCAGCGTCAACAAACTAATTATCCACAAGAACAAGAAACAGATTATCTCCACAACAGATCAAGTAAACGACTGAAAGAATGAACCTGTTTTGCATAGGCTCAGTGCCGAGGGCTCGGGTTCCGTCTGGCAATGCCAACACCGCTAGAGAAGATGCCAGCGAAGGCCTGCAGGTTCTCGTCAGAGGGGCTGGTGTGAATCTTTCTCGGGAATGGTAAGACACAAGGCCCGCAAAACATCACCCCGCCCATGTACGTGTTCTCATCCTCACCCTCCTGATCGCTGGCATCGTCTTCACGCTTGTTACTTGGCTTCACCGCGACCTGCTGGTTGTCCGATCCCTTATTGTTGGGCTTCACCGAGGCCTGCAGCTTCTTGGGCGTGAGCACCTTAGGAGAAGGTGGGGGTGTTGGGTGCGCGCGGTTGAGGACGCGCAGCACGCGGCCTGAGATGGGCGCCGTGGAGAGGCTGCTGATGGCGACGGCAGGGGGTAGGCCGCTGAGAGAGACGGCGGGGGAGAAGCTGAGGGCGTGGGAGGCCGCCGGAGAGGGCGGCGCAGCGACCAGGCTAGCGGCCACATTGAGGAGGCCGTGGACGCGGCCGGAGGGGCGTCGGACGCCGACGGCGAACATGGCTGGGGACCCAACGGGGCGGGACAGGAGGCAGTTGTCGCCGAGGAGAAACCGCGCGGATCCGATCAGGGAGTCCCCGCCGATGTGCCAGGCCCCGTTCGGTGAGGCGTAGATCTCCACGGTGACGGCAGCGCGGGAATCCTCGGCGAGCGCGGCTTCGTGCACGCGGAAGAGGAACCGCTCGTGCCAAGCCGGATCGAGGCCGCCAGAGCGGTCGGGTTGCGTCTGGAGCCTGTGCGCGGTGTCAACCCACGCCACGGCGTACGCCTGCAACCGCCGCCGAAGTCCAGAAGGCGGCTTCAGCCCCTGCGCGGAGATGATGGTGACCTCCAGAAGCCGCTCGCCCTCCGGGAGCCCCAGGCCGGCCTCCTCGTCCGGCGCCTCCATCGCCGGCGAGCGGCGGCGCTAGGGTTTCTTGCTCGGGGAAGAGAGGGGTCGCGAAACGAGGCGGCGGCGAGATTTGAGGCTCGCCCCCCTCTCCCCCTTCGGTCGTCTCAGTGGGATTTTGAACGAACGGTGATGCGAGCAGGTATCGTGCGATCCGATGGTTATGAAGGAGTCCTGCCAACGGGTGGTGATTGATTGGGCGTCTGAGCGGGAGTCTGCGCGGTTTGAGATGTGATTGACAAATGTGAGAGCATCTGCAATTCCATCATCCCCTTTGAGCACATCTTTCTAACCGATCCCTTCAAAAGCTGAAGAGGAGTAAAAAAATTCTTAAATCTTAAAAGTTTTTTTTAACAAGACCAAGGCGCCTGATATTCATTAGTCTATCTGCAGTTTACATGGGCAATGATCTGAATCAGGGGACAATGCCATTTTTTATGTTGAACATTACAACAACTAATCCTAAAACTTTGGTCAAGAAATAAATTTTTTGACTGAGCTAACTTGGCTGCTACATGAGCCTCACAATTATGAGTTCAAGGAATATGAAACAGCTGAACATGTTTTGATGCAATTTTACTACAGAAGTTTGTCAGAATGCTCCTTATTTGCCAGTTTCCAGGTTAAGAACTAAGAGATCTTGTAGCTGCTGCTTTCGCAAGAGTGAGATTGCCTGTCAAAATGGCTGCTTGTTGAATGTTTAGCATGTTGATAAGGATTGCCGCTAGATTGATTCCATGTGCCTCTGCCTGAATTGCTAATTGTGTGTGTGCAATAGTCGCTGAGATTGTATTTCCATCTTTTGGTCTCTCTGATGTACGTGCAAAAAAAATACTAATTCCTGTTCTTACACTTTCAATACTGTCAGAGTTTCTTAATTCATGGCAGGCCGCATCTGTGTAAATTTTGACTGAAGTTGGAAGCATGGTGCTATCAATTGTAGTTCCCTGTCTCAGGTGTTCATCCTCCTGGTGGTTCATCTTGTGATTTTCAGTGGTTAGCCTACTCTGTTCCACTGTCCCTATTTCCAAAGATAAGTTATTTGTGATAGCATGTGCTGCAAAAGAGATCTGGAAAGGAGACACATCTTTTCTTTGGAAGACCTTATCATTCTTGGCTTTCCATAAACACCACATGAATGTAAAAATATTGCTCAAAGTAGCGTGAGTGTGGTCTCAACTAGCAAAACTCATAATAATGGAAGCTAGAGAATCAGAATTTTGAATTAGTAAACCAGATCTTATGTACCAAGGTTTTGCAAACCAGGCTGCTCTAGCAAAGAAACAATTAAATAATATGTGCATATCATCTTCTTCCAACCCACATCTAGCACAACGTGTACTGATACGTTTAGAATGTTTACCTGCTCTTTTCCCTGATGGCAGAGCTCTTCTAATTAGTCTCCATGCAAAAGTTTGGATTCTTGGAGCTATACCTTTTGCTTTCCAAACTTGCTTAAGAAGTTCCTTAGTATTGTTTGCTAGAGCTCTAGGTTGTGGCTCCCCCTCTTCCCTCATCACCTGTATACAAAGTTTGTATGCACATTTTGTGTTGAATTTCCCTGTTGGAGTTAGTTTCCATCACAAAATATCATCATCTTCAGCTTGAATAATTGGAACCTACTTCATAATGGCGGTTGTGTCTTGGTCAAATAGCATATCAATAAGATTGTGATTCCACATTTTGTGATTAGGAATCCAAAGATCTTTAACTAATGATGGGTATTTAAAATCATTATTTTGGATAACAAGATGATCATAAATATTTTCCCATGAGTTGAACCAAGGAGAGCTCCAATGAGAAATATTTCCTGTTGTGATCTGGAAAAAAGAATTGTTGATGAGCATAGGCCTAACTTTTATGATAGAAGTCCAAAAGGCTATTTGGGGATGTTTGGGTTAGCTCTCCAAAGTAAAGAATCCGGGAAATATTTAGACTGTAAAACTTTTGAGAGATGGCTATTAGGGTTTTCTGCTATCCTCCAGGTTGCTGCAAGGATTAGGCTTTTGTTTGTGGCTTGCAAGTTTTTTATGCCTAGACCTCCTTCATTCTCAGGGGAGCAAATGTCTATCCAAGCCTTGAGGCAGAGAGATCTCTCATTATAGTTTCCTCTCTAACTCCTGTCCACCAGAAGTTTCTAATGATTGATGTGAGTTTGGCTAGGAACTTCTTGGGAAAAAGTATGTTGGACATATAATATATAGGTATGAAAGCAAACACAGAATTTATAAGAGTGAGCCTGCCAGCATGAGAGAGTTTGGTGGCCTTATAAGTAGGTAATTTGGCTTTGAATTTATCAACAATAAAATTATAGGCAGAGGATCTATCTTTTGCTGGCAAAATGAGAGGATGCCCTAGATGTATGAAGTTGTTATCAATGGAAACAACAGGGAAGATCTTTTTTATAGCTTGCTGAATTCTGTTGTCTACACCTTTGCTAAATAGAATTCCAGACTTGTTCCAAGAGAACGAGCGTCCGGTCTACCACACATGCATATATACTTTTTTTGGATGCTAGTACTCCATGTGTTTGTTCGCATTACATATGGTTACACCGGTTAAATCGGAACGAAAAAACATATTTATGTGTATTTATTTCGGGTTTTCAAAATTTTAAAAAGCCATATCTTTTAAACCGTGCGTCGAAATTCAGATCCGTCTTCACTGTTGGATTCCTCATGGCGATATTTTTAAAACTAGACCCCTCATGCAGATGCTTTGTTATTATTATTATTTTCTATTCACACATGTTCACTTTTCCTAATATGAGTTTCAGGCGGCAAACTATTTTCATTTATAGATTAGGGGGCCAAAATATTCCCTTTTTGGATCGGCCACTCTAGAAGCGCTAGCGGGCAAATAGGCACCCGCTAAATGCTTGCAAAAAAAATAAATCTTCCCTAATCGACTCTTATATCCTGTAAAGGAACAAAATTTTACTCCTCAAACCATTCAACACCTTATATTTACTCCTCTGTGGCCACGATGAGTATAATTGTTTCTTCTTCATCCTTGCCCATCGCTTCCGCCTCTCACCAAGATCCACTCTAGTGCTGATGACATTGCCTCTACCGACCACCGCACGTCATCGCCGACACCCCGCAGCCCACCGATCTCTAGCCGAAAAATTCAAGCAAGATTCGGCGATCTTTTTCTTTGTCCTTTCCATCGTCTCCAGTCATGTCGGCGCTCGTCCTCGTCTTCCCCAGCACGGCGGCACTGCCCCCATTGTCCATGCTCATGAGCAAAGGTGCAGTAGGCGAAGGAAAAACCACATGGAGGAAAAGTTAAGTTTCATATCATGTAATAACTTGCATTTCGTGAGATAATTTATTCCATTATGTAGCTTAACCAGCAATCCATGTGTTGCCCGTTAATGAAGCACACCCTACATGTGTCGTTACCAGGTCAAGCCATATGCGGCCCGTTAACGGACACGACCATACGTGGTATTTTTATGGGCGTGACCATGCGTGGGCCTTTTTTGGCCAGGCAACTTTGTGGGACCTAACTAGACAGTCCATACATGGGCCTTTATGAGCCAAGATCACCATGGGCCATTGAAAGCACAAGTGCTTCCTGGGTGATTTTGGTAATTAATGTCAACATATCTCTTGTTGGACTAATATCTTCATTTAGTATATTTCAGAAAGTTCAACAACGGCGTGGCATGGACAAGAGGATGTGGAACCCCTTGAAAATACTAAGGACAAAGATTGGCAAAAGCTCAAGACTCTTTATTTCCAATTTAGTGATCCAAGATCACATTGGGTCCATAGGAAAAGACAATATTATTAAAAGGGGATGAGGTGTTGCTTAATGATCTACTTGCTCAAAATGCTTAGTGATATGCTCCAAAGCCCTCAACCACTTCCTCAATTCCAAATATGTCCAAAACCTAAAGTCAAACTCGGCCCCACCGATTTGATCTATCCGGTGCCACCGAGTTCCTTTGACATAGCCACTGCCAGAAACCCTAATCAATTCAGTCTCACCGATCGGTATCTCGGTCTCACCGAGATGGCAATTCAAACTCTCTGTTTCCCTTCGTAACATTTCGGTCCCACCGAAATGAGCGATCGGTCTCACCGAGTTCGCAATGCAAACTCTCTATTGCCTACTGTAATTATTTCGGTCTCAGCAAAATGTGCAATCGTTCCCACCGAGTTTGCCTGACCAACTCTCTGTTTTCTCATTGCTGAAATCGGTCTCACCGAGTTCATGCAATCGGTCACACCGAGATGAGGTCTTGCCCTAACCCTAGCACATCGGTCCCACTGAGTTGATCATGTCGACCCCACCGAGAATCCTAACGTTCACATTTTGAACTGAATCAGTCTCACCGAGTTCTCCTATTTGGTCTGACCGAGTTGGCTCAAATGTGTGTAACGGTTAGATTTTGTGTGGAGGCTATATATACCCCTCCACCCCTTCTCTATTTAAGAGAGAGCCATCAGAACGTGCCTACACTTCCACTACTCATTTTCTGAAAGAGAACCACCTACTCATGTGTTGAGACCAAGACATTCTAATTCAACCACAAGAATCTTGATCTCTAGCCTTCCCCAAGTTGCTTTCCACTCAAATCATCTTTCCACCATAGCCAAATTTGTGAGAGAGAGTTGAGTGTTGGGAAGACTATCATTTGAAGCACACGAGCAAGGAGTTCATCATCAACACACCATCTATTACCTTTTGGAGAGTGGTGTCTCCTAGATTAGTTAGGTGTCACTTGGGAGCCTCTGACAAGATTGTAGAGTTGAACCAAGGAGTTTGTAAGGGCAAGGAGATCGCCTACTTCGTGAAGATCTACCCGAGTGAGGCAAGTCCTTCGTGGGCGATGGCCATGGTGAGATAGACAAGGTTGCTTCTCCGTGGACCCTTCGTGGGTGGAGCCCTCCGTGGACTCGCACAACCGTTACCCTCCGGGGGTTGAAGTCTCCATCAACGTGGACGTACGATAGCACTACCTATCAGAACCACGCCAAAAATCTCTGTGTCTTCATTGAGTTTGCACACTCCAATCCCATCCCTTTACTTTCTTGCAAATTGCATGCTTTACTCTTTCCGCTGCTCATACTCATGTCATGCTTACTTGAAATGTATTGTGAATGCTTAAACTTGTGCTAAAACTCCACCTCAACCTAAAGAACTTAAAAACTGCTACTTTTCTTTGTTGAGGGTCTAATACCCCCCCCCCTCTAGACTCCTCTTCTCGATCCTTTCAATGAAATATTTAACTTAAAAATATATTAGTTCAATGAGCTATATGTTTTTATGAATTACCAAAACCACCCGGGGATTAGTTGCACTTTCAATCTCCGCCTTTTTTGGTAATTGATGACAACATAAAGATCCAAGCTTCGACAAATGATAATATGAATGAAATACATCATTAGCTTTGAGAAGTATGTGATAAGCAAGAGCTCCCCCTAAATTTGTGCATTATTTAAAATTTTCTTTTGAATGCAAATGCACAATCGATTAGGATCATGGGTCACTCTTCCATGTCACATACATCTTGGTGGAGTGCTCAAAATGATAGAATATAAGGAATATGCACTCATCACCAAGGGAAACATGATTGATCATACACAAGTATTAAGATATCATCATTCAAGCACACATTAAAGCATAATATGATCAAACACATGATCATAAGAGTATCTCACATACAAGCACAAATAGTAGCAAGCAAACGAACAAATAGCAAGGCTACGATATGGACTATGGTGAGACATATGCCCCCGTTGCTAAACTTGAGTCCATATGCATCTTACTTGCTTATGCTAATCATCATGACATTACATTACATCAAATGTACATTAAATGTTCTTTTCTAAATGGAAAAATTGAGGAGGAAGTCTATGTTAAACAATCTCTTAGCTTTGTTAATCCTAATAAACCTAATCATGTTTACAAACTTCACAAAGCTCTTTATGGTCTTAAACAAGCTCCTAGAGCATGGTATAAATGCTTGACTAAATTCCTTATTGAACAGGCTTTGAGATTGGTGAAATTGATTCTACACTTTTTCCTAAAAGGGTTAATGGAGAATTATTTGTATGCCATATTTATGTGGATGATGTCATATTTGGTTCAACTAACCCTCATTTTAGTGAAAAGTTTGGAAGATTAATGTCAGAGAAGTTTGAGATGTCCATGATGAGTGAACTCAAATTCTTTCTCGGTTTGCAAATCAAGCAAACTAAGGAGGGTACCTTTGTTTCCTAAACAAAGTACACCAAGGACTTATTCAAGAAGTTCAACATGCAAGAAAGCAAAGGTACTTGGATAAGCCCAAATCTATGAGATTGCAAATCACTCACATCTTGAGTAATCCCTACATCACCAAGTCTCTACAATATGGTGGTTGAAGACAAGGAAGCATGAATCCACTCAACATATCCTTTGACAATTTCTATATATCAAATTTCATTTGGTATCAAGTCTCATGATTGTCACTTTGGATACACAAGTGCTCTTCCTTGCAAGATTAACCCATGTAGGAACATGAACTCAAACTAGAAGTGGTGCTCCCAACTCTTGATGAACTACATCTACCTTGAGCATCCAACACAAGTTCAACTACATGATCACCACCTAAGGTATGTTATTCCATCTTAGAGAAGCTTTACCCCAAGTCATGGGTCAAAGCAGCTCAACAAGATGAGAATACATCAAAGTTCTTAAACAAAAAAAGGTAGCCCCATTTTGAGCTTAAACGATGAGTATGACCTACAATCAAGTGTTATCACTTGACTCCTCAGTCAATATACTCTAACATAGGTGACTTTGTCGCCGACCCATTCTAGATGAAGTTCTCTAGTGTTTCTCGCTTGTTCCCCTTATCAAAAAAAAACTTCATCTAGATTTGTTTTCTTTTTGTATGTTTTTCTCTGCATTCTCTGCACCTAATTCATTGCAAATTCTTCAGTTAATTCATTGCAAATCTTTGTGAGATCTTATTTGCCAAGTGAGATGAGGTGACAAAATCTTTCCTCTGTATTGAACTCAGCCTCAAATATTCATGCCAATCAGCTAGACCGAACTACAATAATACTCTGTAGACAGTTCATCGGTACAACCGACTAGGACTAACCCTGTCTGACCGATATGCATCATCCATGACACTGCCAACTCAGTGTCACTGATGAAAATGGATCGGCGTTACCGATTTCACTACTGCGGAAACTTTTTGCCAGTACAACTGTGATTTCTTCTCCAGCTCCACTCAATGATTCTTATACTTGATACGTCTCCAACGTATCTATAATTTATGAAGTATTCATGCTACTATATTATATGTTTTGGATGTTTATGGGCTTTACTATGCACTTTTATATTATTTTTGGGACTAACCTATTGACCCAGAGCCCAGTGCCGATTCCTCGCTTTTTCCTTGTTTGATGTTTCGAAGAAAAGGAATATCAAACGGAGTCCAAACGGAATGAAACCTTCGGGAGAGTTATTTTTGGAACGGAAGCAATCCAGGGGACTTGGAGTGCATGTCAGGGAATCAACGAGGAGAGCACGAGGCAGGGAGGCGCGCCCACCCCCCTGGGCGCGCCCTCCACCCTCGTGGGCCCCTCGTGGCTCCCCTGGCCGACTTCTTTCACCTATATATATCCATATATCCTAAAACCATCGGAGAGCAGAATAGATCGGGAGTTCCGCCGCCGCAAGCCTCTGTAGCCACCAAAAACCAATCGGGACCCTGTTCCAAGACTCGCCTCGAGGGGGATCCTCATCGGTGGCCATCTTCATCATCCTGCGCTCTCCTTGACGAGAGGAGGAGTAGTTCACCCTCAAGGCTGAGGGTATGTACCAAGAGCTATGTGTTTGATCTCTCTCTCGTGTTCTTGAGGTGGTACGATCTTGATGTATCGCGAGCTTTGCTATTATAGTTGGATCTTATGATGTTTCTCCCCTCTACTCTCTTGTAATGGATTGAGTTTTCCCTTTGAAGTTATCTTATCGGATTGAGTCTTTAAGGATTTGAGAACACTTGATGTATGTCTTGCCATGCTTATCCGTGGTGACAATGGGATATCACGTGATCCACTTGATGTATGTTTTGGTGATCTACTTGCGGGTTCCGCCCATGAACCTATGCATAGGGGTTGGCACACGTTCTCGTCTACAATCTCTGGTAGAAACTTTGGGGCACTCTTTGAAGTTCTTTGTGTTGGTTGAAAAGATGATTCTGAGATTGTGTGATGCTTATCATATAATCATACCCACGGATACTTGAGGTGACATTGGAGTATCTAGGTGACATTAGGGTTTTGGTTGATTTGTGTCTTAAGGTGTTATTCTAGTACGAACTCTATGATAGATCAAACAGAAAGAATAGCTTCATGTTATTTTACTACGGACTCTTGAATAGATCGAGCAGAAAGAACAACTTTGAGATGGTTTCGTACCCTACCATAATCTCTTCGTTTGTTCTCCTCTATTAGTGACTCTTTGTTGCATGTTGAGGGATAGTTATATGATCCAATTATGTTATCATTGTTGAGAGAACTTGCACTAGTGAAAGTATGAACCCTAGGCCTTGTTTCCTATCATTTCAATACCGCTTACGCCACTTTTACCACTTGTTACCTTGCTGTTTTTATATTTTCAGATTACAAATACCCATATCTATCATCCATATTGCACTTGTATCACCATCTCTTCGCTGAACTAGTGCACCTATACAATTTACCATTGTATTGGGTGTGTTGGGGACACAAGAGACTCTTTGTTATTTGGTTGCAGGGTTGTTTGAGAGAGACCATCTTCAACCTACGCCTCCCACGGATTGATAAACCTTAGGTCATCCACTTGAGGGAAATTTGCTACTGTCCTACAAACCTCTGCACTTGGAGGGCCAACAACGTCTACAAGGAAGGTTGTGGATTAGACATCAAGCTCTTTTCTGGCGCCGTTGCCGGGGAGGTGAGTGCTTGAAGGTATATCTTTAGATTTTGCAATCGAATCTTTTTGTTTCTTGTTTTATCAGTTTTTCATGTCTAGACATGGATCGCTGTAGTCTGCTTCTCAGTCAGCCATTCCCAGTCTCCTGACCAGCCTGCTGCACTGTCCTCGAGTCGCCAGTCTTGCTCCAGGCCTTTCCACAGCTGCAATCGATTTATCCATGTTAAGTTGCATCTTGCATTATCTATCCATCTCATTCTGTCTTGACATCCTGTCTTAATCCTGTATTCTGATCTGTCTCTCAAATATTAAGTCTCATTGATCCTGTATTTCTTCATGTCATTTTCATCAGTATGATATCATGGGCTTGAACCCACTAACACAAGTTTAAGAGCTTTGTACTCTACCAACCGAATAATGGATCTTTCAATATAATGGATTCAACAAAGCTCTTAACCTTGTGGATGTGGGTTCAAGCCCCATGGTGGAGATTACATCATTTGATGGTATTATCAATGAATCATATACAAAGTCCCAAACAAGAATATCTTATTGAGTCGGCCCTTGGGGGCTACACGTTGTTGCTCAAGTTTACATGATCATATTTACAAAGTCCCCGCCATTATTGCATAATGACTCGCCCTTGGGGGCTGTAATCGCACTTGGGGGCTACAGTGATATGCATATAAGGGAGGAATAACTTCAAATTATCGCTTTGAGCAAATCGTATTATATCATTATCGAGAAATATGCAAAGTTTATGACCCAAGGCCATCATAAGATTAACCCAAGATCAAGAATAGCTTATGACACGGTGTTATCAATGTTTACAAGCCGGCAATTTTGCTCGCGAGCCTCTACATCTTTAAACCGGCGGATCACCAGATGAAGTTGAGTCCAATATGTCTATTAAGCCGACGCCTTGGAAGCCGACTCAAGTGGATTATTATTCACAATATTTTTCTGTGAGAAACCAACATCAGCAAATTGAGTATGAAGCTAGCTTATTGACCCGGATTTTCTAGATGAAGGAAATGACAATTGGACTTAAGGATAATCAGGTCCCGCTCAGAGAATATTTAAACCGAGCACAAGGAATTAAGGATGATCAAAAGCCGGCTTACAAGAATTTTTTACCCTAACACAATCTGTCAAATTTGTTCTTGTGTTTGTTTTACAGATCAGTTTAACATGGATAAATCCAAATTAAATCGGGGCTAATGTCGGTAATATACCTCATGGTATGACCCGGCCGGAAGTATGACCCGGCCAGACTTTGGCGCTTTCACCGATGACCCGCCGAGGATCGGAGACTCACGGTCCGGGCGGCTCATCGTCGACGACTCACGAGCCCGACGACTATGGATGACCCCGACGGCTGGTCGATAGAAGACTAGGCCCATGTTCGTAAGGCCGCTCATGTTATGGTGGGCCGGCTTAAGAGGAAAGCGTAAGGAATATTCTCATAAAGGAAGCAAGATTAGGACTCCACTTGTAATTGAGTAATCCTAATCCTACTATGACTAGTCATGTAACCCGCCCCTTCAACTTATATAAGGAGGGGCAGAGCACCCCAAGAGGGGACAAGGAACAAGAAACAATCTCTAGGGCTAGACACAAAGAGCCGGCTTACCGGCGACTCCCTCATGATCATAATGAGACCTAGCCACAAACAAAGATGTAGGGTTATTACCGGATGATGTTTCCCGGGCTGTCTAAACCTTTGTCTTGTGTTGCGTATCTCGATTCCGCTCAACCCCTCTCAAGCTACCACATAGATGCGTTGGCCTCGCGACTAAGTCCTCACACTAAGGACATCTGCCGTGACAATTCCACGACAACTAGTTTAGTTTATAAAAGAAAACTACAAAAAAAATGGAATTAAGGTTGCCTCATATGCTTCATCTTTTTAATATATTTCGTGGAAATGATGGGAAGGAAAATTGTGCTCAAGTACTAGAAGAAGAATTACATAGAATGCTTGGCATAAAATATGTGAATGATGAGCATGATTGCAATGTTGTTAGTATGAATTCTTTGAATACCCATGATGCTAATGATATGCAAAGCCACAAGCTTGGGGATGCTATGTTTGATGAAGATGATTTGTTTAGTCCCCAAGTTTTGATGAGAATATTTATTATGATGAAAGCATGCCTCCTATTTATGATGATTATATTGATGAAAGTGGGTCCGAAGAGCGTCAACTTTAGGAAGTAATGATCCCACTATTTTGGAGGATGTTGAATATTATTGTGATAATTATGAAAGTGGATTTGGAGAGGTCATGACTTTATTTAGTGATGAATCCACTATTTCGGAAGAGGTTCCAATTGATTACGAGAACAAAGTTGCTATCTGTGATGATTATAGTGATGACTTGTATGCTATTAATAATAATGATAACCATGAAACTTTTCATCATGATTTTAGTTTTCAATTGGATTATTCCTCACATGATAATTATTTTGTTGAGTTTGCTCCCACTATTATTCATGAGAAGAAATTTGCTTATGTGGAGAGTAATAAAAATTATATGCTTGTGCATCATGAGAATAATGCTTTATGTGATGGTTATATTGTTGAATTCATTCATGATGCTACTGAAAATTATTATGAGGGAGGAATATATGCATGTAGGAATTGCAATAATATCAAGTTTCCACTCTATGTGCTTAAAGTTTTGAAGTTATGCTTGTTTTGCCTTCCTATGCTAGTTGATTATTGTTTCCATAAGTTGTTTGCTCACAAAATCCCTATGCATAGGAAGTGGGTTAGACTTAAATGTGCTAGTAATATTCTTCATGATGCTCTCTTTGTGTTTCAATTCTTATCTTTTATGCGAGCATCATTGAAATCATCATGCCTAGCTAGGGGCGTTAAACGTTAGCGCTTGTTGGGATGCAACCCAATTTTATTTTTGTTCCTTGCTTTTTGTTCCTGTTTAGTAATAAATAAATCATCTAGCCTCTGGTTAGATGTGGTTTTATGTTTTAATTAGTGTTTGTGCCAAGTAAGACCTATAGGATCTTTTTGGATGATAATTATTTGATCTTGCTGAAAAAGACAGAAACTTTGCGCTCACGATATTAGATGTCATTTTTTTACAGAAGAGCGGTTTTAAGTTGATTCTTTTTGCAGATGATTAATATACAAATTCCTCGGGTCCACCAATTTATTTTAGAATTTTTGGAGTTCCAGAAGTATACGTTTGATACAGATTACTACAGACTATTCTGTTCTTGATAGATTCTGTTTTCATAGTGTTGTTTATTTTGATGAATCTATGAGTAGTATCGGAGGGTATGAACCATAGAGAAGTTGGAATACAGTAGATATTACACCAATATGAATTTAGAATGAGTTCACAACAGTACCTAAGTGGTGGTTTTATTTTCTTATACTAACGGAGCTTACGAGTTTTCTGTTAAGTTTTGTGTTGTGAAGTTTTCAAGTTTTGGGTAAGGATTCGATGGACTATGGAATAAGGAGTGGCAAGAGCCTAAGCTTGGGGATGCCCAAGGCACCCCAAGGTAATATTCAAGGATAACCAAGAGCCTAAGCTTGGGGATGCCCCGGATGGCATCCCCTCTTTCGTCTTCGTTCATCGGTAACTTTACTTGGAGCTATATTTTTATTCACCACATGATATGTGTTTTGCTTGGAGTGTCAATTTGTTTTGTTAGGATTTTCTTGATTTTATTTAGAATAATGTTTTGCATCTTTTGTTTCAATAAAAGTGGCATTGATAGCCTTTACTATGCCTATTTTACAAGTCTTCATGTTGCTGTTTGAAAACAAAAAGTTTACAGCTGTTGCAAAAATTCCCTAGAAAAATCAGAATGTGAAAAATGTTGAAACCTTTTGCATAATAAGCTCTGATAAATTTACTACAGTGGGAATTTTCTTTCATAATTGTTGGAGCTAGGGAAGTATGGATCTTGCTGCATTCTTTACAGACTATCCTGTTTAGGCAGATTACTGTTATGTTTGCATTGTTTGCATATGTTTGCTTCTTTAATGATTCTATTTGAGGATATGACTATTAAATATGCAGAGGCATTTAGTATGCAATGTTGAATAATAATTTTAGTGATTTGCTACAGTAGAGTATGATAAGGTTTTTGCATCGGTTTATACTAACTTATCTCACGAGTCCTTGTTGAGTTTTGTGTGGATGAATCTTTTGAGATTTAGGGAGACCGTGATATGAGAGGAATTAAGGAGACACAAAAGCTCAAGCTTGGGGATGCCCCGGTTGGCATCCCACCTTTTTTCTTTGACAACTATCGGTTAGTATCGGTTGATCCTAAGTTTTTGCTTCTTCACGTGATGTTTGCTATTCTTAGAATGTCATTTTATTTTGTTTTGCTTGCTGTTTGAATAAAATATCAAGATCTGAGATTCTTAAATGAGAGAGAGCCTTCACAAAGCTAAATAATTATTTAAATACTCATTAATCTTCACTTATATCTTTTTAGAGTAGTTTGTCATTTACTCGTGTGCTTCACTTATATCCTATGAGTAAATGGTTGAATGATTTGAATGTCATAAATCTGAAATTATATATGTTTCATATGCCTTTATCATGGGGAGTATTGCCTTTACATATAAGAAGTAGAGGTGGTCAATTGATTGAAGGTTAGCAAACATTGTATTGGTCACTTGAACAATTCATGAAAGAATATTGAAGGAAGAGAGATTTCACATATAAATATACTATCTTGTACATCTTCTATGATTGTGAGCCCCATTAATTATTTTCAAACCTGAGCAAATTAGTTGAAGTTGGACAAGGAAGACAACATAATGAGTTATGCTTGGGTATATTTGTATAGAAGTTATATTGTTATGGATCCTCTAACATGTGGTGCTTGCTATTTAGAATCCTTTGCTAGCCAATATATCTGTACTAAGCGGGAATACTGCTTGTGCATCCAAATTCCTTGAACCAAGTTTCTTCCATGAGTGTCCACCATATCTACCTATATGCGGTATTTACCTCATTGCTCCAAGTAAATTTGCATGTGCCAAACTCTAAACCTTCAAATAATAATCTGTTTTGTATGCCCGAATTGATCATGTAGTGACTAGGGGCTAGCAGTATCTTCCATGCTAGGTGGGTTATTCTCATGATGAGTGGACTCCGCTCATCATTCACGAGAAAATGGCTGGTAACTGGGATGCCCAGTCCTATGATCAAAAGATCAAAAACAAAGTTGCAAATAATTTAAACAAAACTCCCCCAGGAATGTTGATAGTTGGACGGCACCCGTTGTTTCGGACAAGCCGTGGAGTGTGAATGTTGGTGGAGGGGGAGTAAAAACTTTACCTTTCTGTTTGGGAACCGCCTATAATGTATGTAGTATGGAAGATATTGGGAACTCTTGGTCGTTATGTTGACAATGAAAGCATACCTCTCAAAATTATTTTCATCTCTGTTTTTGCTTCGAGCTCGGGCACCTCTGCAAATCCCTGCTTCCCTCTGCGAAGGGCCTATCTTTTACTTTTATGCAAGAGTCAGTAGTATTCCTTCTCATTCCAACCTGCTCTTTAGTTGGCAAGCATCATGTGATGGAAAGATCTAGGCATATATGGCCATTCTAATATATTTGAGCATGAATTATTACTGTTGACATTACCCTTGAGGTAAAAGGTTGGGAGGCGAAACATTGAGCCCCTATCTTTCTCTGTGTTCGATGAATACTATTTGTTCTAAAAATATGCTTTGAGTGGTAGCAATGATGGAAGACTAAATGATAGTTGAGTATGTGAAGTTTGCTGAATCAAAGCTCTGACATAGACTCTTCCTGAAAATAAGATGAATTGTAATTGTTTGATGACTAATAACACGGTTCGTTAGTTTTCAAGAAAGTTTATGATCTATGCTTTAACATGTGAATAGTTTGTTACTTGATCATGAAAAGTTTTATGAGTTGAGCTACTGTTATGACATATAATGATGCTAGAAAAGGTGATTGAAATTATCATTGATCAAACTTATGCACCTGCTAGCATTCACACTTCATAAATTATTACTTTTATCATTTACCTACTCGAGGACGAGCAGGAATTAAGCTTGGGGATGCTGATACGTCTCCAACGTATCTATAATTTATGAAGTATTTTTGGATGTTTATGGGCTTTACTATGCACTTTTATATTATTTTTGGGACTAACCTATTGACCCAGAGCCTAGTGCCAGTTCCTATTTTCCCCCTTGTTTCAGTGTTTCAAAGAAAAGGAATATCAAACGGAGTCCAAACGGGATGAAACCTTCGGGAGAGTTATTTTTGGAACGGAAGCAATCCAGGGGACTTGGAGTGCACGCCAGGGAATCAACGACGAGAGCACGAGGCATGGGGCGTGCCCTCCACCCTCATGGGCCCCTTGTGGCTCCCCTGACCGACTTCTTTCACCTATATATACCCATATACCCTAAAACCATCGGAGAGCAGAATAGATCGGGAGTTCCGCCGCCGCAAGCCTCTGTAGCCACCAAAAACCAATCGGGACCCTGTTCCAAAGACTGCCGAGGGGGGATCCCTCACCGGTGGCCATCTTCATCATCCCGGCGCTCTCCATGACGAGGAGGGAGTAGTTCACCCTCAGGGCCGAGGGTATGTACCAGTAGCTATGTGTTTGATCTCTCTCTCTCTCTCTCGTGTTCTTGAGGTGGTACGATCTTGATGTATCGTGAGCTTTGCTATTATAGTTGGATCTTATGATGTTTCTCCTCCTCTACTCTCTTGTAATGGATTTTGTTTTCCCTTTGAAGTTATCTTATCGATTGAGTCTTTAAGGATTTGAGAACACTTGATGTATGTCTTGACATGCTTATCTGTGGTGACAATGGGATATCACGTGATCCACTTGATGCATGTTTTGTTGATCAACTTGCGGGTTCCGCCCATGAACCTATGCATAGGGGTTGGCACACGTTCTCGTCTTGACTCTCCGGTAGAAACTTTGGGGCACTCTTTGAAGTTCTTTGTGTTGGTTGAATAGATGAATCTGAGATTGTGTGATGCTTATCGTATAATGATACCCACGGATACTTGAGGTGATATTGGAGTATCTAGGTGAAATTAGGGTTTTGGTTGATTTGTGTCTTAAGGTGTTATTCTAGTACGAACTCTATGATAGATCGAACGGAAAGAATAGCTTCGTGTTATTTTACTATGGACTCTTGAATAGATCGAGCAGAAAGAATAACTTTGAGGTGGTTTCATACCCTACCATAATCTCTTTGTTTGTTCTCTGCTATTAGTGACTTTGGAGTGACTCTTTGTTGCATGTTGAGGGATATTTATATGATCCACTTATGTTATTATTGTTGAGAGAACTTGCACTAGTGAAAGTATGAACCCTAGGCCTTGTTTCCTAGCATTGCAATACCGTTTATGCTCACTTTTACCACTTGTTACCTTGCTGTTTTTATATTTTCAGATTACAGTTACCCATATCTACCATCCATATTGCACTTGTATCACCATCTCTTCGCCGAACTAGTGCACCTATACAATTTACCATTGTATTGGGTGTGTTTGGGACACAAGAGACTCTTTGTTATTTGGTTGCAGGGTTGTTTGAGAGAGACCATCTTCAACCTACGCCTTCCACGGATTGATAAACCTTAGGTCATCGACTTGAGGGAAATTTGCTACTGTCCTACAAACCTCTGCACTTGGAGGCCTAACAACGTGTACAAGGAAGGTTGTGTAGTAGACATCAATACTACTCTCGCGTCTTAAACTACATGCTGCTTTGTACTGTGACTCAAGGACCAAACCTATTTGACTCATGCTCCAGAAGATCCCTTCTTGGAAATTCATGTCAAAGGGGGAGAGAGAGCACATCAAAGCTTATCACATGGGAGAGAAAGCACATCTTAGCTTCTCCAGATTCTTATTAACAATAGAGGAGAGAAGTCACATGTCTTTGAGAGGGAAATACATGTTAATGTTTGGTTTGTACCATTTCTTGCTCTGATTATGTTTGCTTTGTTCTGATTTTCTCTTACCCTACCTTCTCCCATTATCCAATATCAGATTCAGGGGAGAAAGAGTTCATATCGAAGGGTAGAAAAATATATGGAATTAATTGCATATCTTTAATCCTTGGGGACATGTCTATAGCCAAATAGAGTACTAAGCACTCACTCACTACATGTCATCCCAGTCTTGGTACTCTTGTGGTTTTCCGACCTTGCTTTGATTAGTAGTGTTTTTGTGTTATCTAACCCTATTTTCTCAAAATCATCTCGACCAAAGCCAACTCAAGACCACAAGGTAAGTATATGCATCACACTCATGTGCATGATGATCTCTTGCTGATGTACATATTGTTTACAAGGACTCATGAACATGAAGGTACATTCCCTGTATCCACATCATTTGTTCTGATGCATATAGCCAAGATACATGTAACTCATTGTTTACTCTGACATGCTCATGCATTCACATGCTCTTATATTCTATTTGTACATGAGTGCATACATGTAGGGGGAGCCTATGCATGTTACATGTCCTTCCAAAACTTTACTTGTTACTCTTCATATCCTTATCTAAAGCTTTGATGTATATTGTCATCAATTACCAAAAAGGGGGAGACTGAAAGCACAAGTGCTCCCTGGGTGATTTTGGTAATTAATGTCAACATATCTCTTGTTGGACTAATATCTTCATTTAGTATATTTCAGAAAGTTCAACAATGGCGTGGCATGGACAAGAGGATGTGGAACCCCTTCAAAATACTAAGGACAAAGCTTGGCAAAAGCTCAAGACTCTTCATTTCTATTTTCGTGATCCAAGATCACATTGAGTCCATAGGAAAAGCCAATACTACTAAAAGGGGATGAGGTGTTGCTTAATGATCTACTTTCTCAAAATGCTTAGTGATATGCTCCAAAGCCCTCAACCACTTTCTCAATTCCAAATATGTCCAAAACCTAAAGTCAAACTCGGCCCCACCAATTTGATCTATCTGGCACCACCGAGTTCCTTTGACATAGCCATTGCCAGAAACCCTAATCAATTTGGTCTCACCGATCGGTATCTTGGTCTCACTGAGATGGCAATGCAAACTCTCCGTTTCCCTTCGTAACATTTCGGTCCCACCGAAATGAGCGATCGGTCTCACCGAGTTCGCAATGCAAACTCTTGGTTGCCTATTGTAATTATTTTGGCCTTATCGAAATGTGCAATCGGTCCCACCTAGTTTGCCTGACCAACTCTCTATTTGCTCATTGCTGAAATCGGTCTCACCGAGTTCAAGCAATCGGTCACACCGAGATGAGGTTTTGCCCTAACCCTAGCACATCAGTCCCATCGAGTTGATCATGTCGGCCCCACTGAGAATCCTAATGTTCACATTTTGAACTGAATCAGTCTCACCAAGTTCTCCTGTTCGGTCTAACCGAGTTGGGTCAAATGTGTGTGATGGTTAGATTTTGTGTAGAGGCTATATATACCCCTCCACCCCTTCTCTATTCAAGAGAGAGCCATCAGAACGTGCCTACACTTCCACTACTCATTTTCTGAGAGAGAACCACCTACTCATGTGTTGAGACCAAGACATTCCAATCCAACCACAAGAATCTTGATCTCTAGCCTTCCCCATGTTGCTTTCCACTGAAATCATCTTTCCACCATAGCCAAATCTATGAGAGAGAGTTGAGTGTTGGGGAGACTATCATTTGAAGCACAAGAGCAAGGAGTTCATCATCAACACACCATCTATTACCTTTTGGAGAGTGGTGTCTCCTAGATTGGTTAGGTGTCACTTGGGAGCCTCCGACAATATTGTGGAGTTGAACCAAGGAGTTTGTAAGGGCAAGGAGATCACCTACTTCGTGAAGATCTACCCGAGTGAGGCAAGTCCTTCGTGGACGATGGCCATGGTGGGATAGACAAGGTTGCTTCTTCATGGACCCTTCGTGGGTGGAACCCTCCATGGACTCGCGGAACCGTTACCCTTCGTGGGTTGAAGTCTCCATCAACGTGGACGTACGATAGCACCACCTATCGGAACCATGCCAAAATCTCCGTGTCTTCATTGCGTTTGCACAATCCAATCCCATCCCTTTAATTTCTTCCAAATTGCATGGTTTACTCTTTCCGCTGCTCATACTCTTGTCATGCTAGCTTGAAATGTATTGTGAATGCTTAAACTTGTGCTAAAACTCCACCTCAACCTAAAGAACTTAAAAACTGCTACTTTTCTTTGTTGAGGGTCTAATCACTCCCCTCTAGACACCTCTTCTCGATCCTTTCAGCCACCGATGGGCCTGGAGAGAGAATGGGCCCTAAATTGGACGAAAGTATCATTCACGGGTCCAAATACAATACGCATCGTTAACAGGCCCAGAGATACCTCAGGACTAAAATTGGCCCAAAGACACCATGGTCGATCATTGGCCAAAAGACACATTGGGCCATATATGGGCCCAAGACATGACAGGACGTTAGCAGGCTGGAAGACATATCAGGCCTTAAATGGACCCAACTACTCCAAGGGCCATTAACAGGCCGGAAGAATCATCGGGCAGCAAATGGCCCAAAGACACTATGGGAGCTTAACAGGCCTAAAGATGCATCAGACCATAAATAGGTCCAAAGACACCACATATCATTAATGGACCGAAATTATCAACTGACTGTACTAATGATGAAAGACCCATGGGCCGGTAATGGGCTGAGTTCATAAAGGTCCTAACGAATCGTGCGTACTTGGGTCGTAAATGGGTGCAAATGTTATAACTCGCTTATCAGAGGATAGTATTCGTCTCGTCTCAAGGGTGCCCACATATGGGCCGGCCATTTGGCATAACTCGTTTGTATCGTTGTTTGTCTAAAAATTCATTGTAGTTCTCTCATGTCACTCTTCGCACTGCTCTGTTTTTGGGGGGGATGTCGGACCTAAATCTGATAGATCTCGGGTAGGGAGTCCTGAGCTAGTGATCTCGGCTTGATGGTAAGAGGAAGTAGAGAGTCACAAGATTTACCTGTGTTTGAGCCCTCTCAAGAGGTAGAACCCTACTGATGTTTACTTCACAACTTTATTCTTGTAGACTCTGTTGGGCCCTCCAAGCGCAAAGTTTGGTATGATAGCAGCAAATTTCCCTCAAGTGGATGACCTAAGGCTTATCAATCTGTGGGAGGTGTAGGATGAAGATAGTTTCTCTCAAACAACCTTGCAATCAAATACAAGAAATCTCTTGTGTCCCCAACACACCCAATACAATGGTAAAGGTGCACTAGTGCGGTGAAGAGATGGTGATACAAGTGTAGTATGGATAGTAGATATAGGTTTTTGTAATCTAAAATAATAAAAACAGCAAGGTAGCAAGTGATAAAGAGTGAGCACAAACGGTATTGCAATGCTTAAAAACAAGGTCTAGGTTTCATAATTTCACTAGTGCAATCTCCCAACAGTGCTAACATAATTGAATCATATAACAGTCCCTCAATGTACGTCAAACAATCACCCCAAAGTTCCTATCGGAGGAAGTATGATGAAAATGTATATCAACCTCTATGCCCAGATTACCCCAACATAACCACGGGGATCCACAAGTTGATTACCAAAATATATGTCAAGTGATCTTGATAAATTACCCCATTGTCACCATGGGTATCCACAACTAAGACATACACCAAATGATCTCAAATCCAGAGTATTCAATCCAACATATGAAAGTTCATGGTACATCAAGATCATGTCATATCAAGAGAGAGACAGAGAGAGAGACAGAGAGAGAGAGATCAAACACATAGCTACTGCTACATACCCTCAGCCCCGTGGGTGAACTACTCCCTCCTCGTCATGGAGGCAGCGGGGATGATGAAGACGACCTCCGGTGATGGCTTCCCCCCTCCGTTAGGGTGCCAGAATAGGGCTCCAGATGATATCGCTTCGGAACAGAGGCTTGCGGTGGCGGAAAAACTCATCTAAGTTAACTTTCGGGGGTTTATGGATTTATAAGAATTTTCAGTGTTGGAATACACCAAAAGGAGTTACGAGGGCGCCACAAGGCCTGGTGGCACTACCGCCCCCTAGGGCGCTCCACGTGAGCTTGTGGTGCCCTCATAGGTCTTCCGGACCTTCCTCGAAGCTTCCAGGGTCTCTTATGTTCCAAAAAATCACCATAGTTTTTTATCGCATTTGGGTTTCATTTGGTATGGTTTTTCTACGAAACAAAGAATAGGTAAAAAAAATAGGAACTAGCATTGGACACTACATTAATAGGTTAGTCCATAAAAATAACATATAGGTGCACCAAAACCATATAAAATGTAAACACGACATGAATACTTCATAAATAATAGATACGTTGGAGATGTACCACCTATGACCTGCTTGTATTGTATTGATTGTTGATGGGGTACAAAGTACAGGATGATCTACCTCGAAAAAGTAAATGAATGAATCTAACCTGCCTCTATGAAGCTAAACCCTCGGCTTATATAGGGGCTGAAGGATACCTAGGGTTACAAATGCTCGGTTGCATCTAGAGATATACATGCTGAATATTTGAATATGCCTTGAAGTATATGCCAAGTCTTCGGAGGATTCCATCTTGAGTATGCCGAGGGCCATAGCTTTCGTGGCCCATTCTTACGTCGTTGGTGGTATTCAGCCCGGCCCATGAATGATAGGCCTACGGGGTGAGTACCCCCTAATCCAGGACATCGTCAGTAGCCCGTTGAAAGGATCGAGAAGAGGTGTCTAGAGGGGGGGTGATTAGACACTAAGTTCCGAAAGTTGCAGTTTTTAACTCTTTAAGTTCAAGTGGAGTTTTGGCACAAGTTTATCAATCACAATACATAATTCGAGCAAGCATGCAAAGAGTATATGAGCAGCGGAAAGTAAAGCATGCAACTTGCAAGAATGTAAAGGGATGGGATTGGAGGATTCAAACGCAATTGGAGACACGGATGTTTTTGTCGTGGTTCCGATAGGTGGTGCTATCGTACATCCACGTTGATGGAGACTTCAACCCACGAAGGGTAACGGTTGCGCGAGTCCACGGAGGGCTCCACCCACGAAGGGTCCACGAAGAAGCAACCTTGTCTATCCCACCATGGCCGCCGCCCACGAAGGACTTGCCTCACTAGCGGTAGATCTTCACGAAGTAGGCGATCTCCTTGCCCTTACAAACTCCTTGGTTCAACTCCACAATCTTGTCGGAGGCTCCCAAGTGACACCTAGCCAATCTAGGAGACACCACCCTCCAAGAAGTAACAAATGGTGTGTTGATGATGAACTCCTTGCTCTTGTGCTTCAAATGATAGTCTCCCCAACACTCAACTCTCTCTCATAGGATTTGGATTTGGTGGAAAGAAGATTTTAGTGGAAAGCAACTTGGGGAAGGCTAGACATCAAGATTCATATGGTAGGAATGGAATATCTTGGCCTCAACACAAGAGTAGGTGGTTCTTTCTCAGAAAATGTGTATTGGAAGTGTAGGTTCGTTCTGATGGCTCTCTCCACGAATGAAGAGTGGGTGGAGGGGTATATATAGCCTCCACACAAAGACTAACCGTTACACAATTTACCAATCTCGGTGAGACCGAATTGAAAAACTCGGTCGGACCGATTCAGCAAATCTAGTGACCGTTAGGATTTTCGATGGGACCGACATGCAACTCGGTAGGACCGATATGGTTAGGGTTAGGGCATAGCGTAATCTTGGTGAGACCGATTACACAAACTCGGTTGGACCGATTTTGGTAATAAGCTAACCAGAGAGTTGGTCAGGCAAACTCGGTGAGACCGATTACACAAACTCGGTGGGACCGATTTTGGTAATAAGCTAACCAGAGAGTTTGCATTGTAATCTCGGTAGTGCCGACATTTAAACTCGGTGAGACTGATTTTGGTAATGGACATACACAGAGAGATTACAATCCCATCTCGGTGAGACCGAGATCCCTATCGGTGAGACCGATTTGCCTAGAGTTTGTGGCAGTGGCTAAGACATCTGAACTCGGTGGCGCCGGATAGAAAGAATCGGTGGGGCCGAGTTAGACTTTGGGTTTAGGACATATGTGGATGTGGGAAAGTAGTTGAGAGCTTTGGAGCATATCACGAAGCACTTTGAGCAAGCAAGCCGTTAGGCAACACCTCATCCCCTCTTGATAGTATTGGCTTTTCCTATAGACTCAATGTGATCTTGGATCACTAAAATAGAAAATGTAGAGTCTTGATCTTGAAGCTTGAGCCAATTCTTTGTCCTTAGCATCTTGAAGGGGTTCCACATCCTCTAGTCCATGCCACTCCATTGTTGAACTTGTCTGAAACATACTAGATAAAAGTGTTAGTCCAACAACAGATATGTTGACATTAATTACCAAAACCACCCAGGGAGCATTTGTGCTTTCAATCTCCCCCTTTTTGGTAATTGATGACAACATACATCAAAGCTTTAGATAAAGATATAAAGAATAGCAAGTAAAGCTTTGGAAAGACATGTAACAAGCATAGGCTCCCCTACATGTATGCAATCATGTGAATATGGAAATTAGAAGCATGTGAGAGCATAACCATGACAGAGTAGGCAATGTGTTACATGTATCTTGGCTATATGCATCAGAGCAAATGATGTGAATATGGGAAATGTACCTTCATGCTCATGAGTCCTTCTTGCAAACAATATATACATCAGCAAGAATTTCTCATACACATGATTGTGATGCATATACTTACCTTGTGGTCTTGAGTTGGCTTAGGATGGAGTGAACCTGCATAAACAAGGTTAGATAACACAGATACACCTGTTGGCCAGAGGAAACAAAAAGAAACCACAAGAGTACCAAGACTGGGATGATATGTAGAGAGTGAGTACTAAGTACCACATTTAACATAGACATGTCCCCAAAGGTAAATATGTGCAATGAATTTAAAGAATTTCTTTCCCCTTAGATGTCTTGCTCCCCCTGAATCTAGCATGGGATACTGGGAGAAGATAGGGAACAGAAAATCAGAGCAAAATGCAAAATCAGAGCTCAAGGAAACAAATGAGCAGAGCTAATGCAAATAAGCACATATGAACATGTCTTTCGCCTCAAGAAGACATGTGGCATCTCTCCTCTTGAACACCAAGCATCTGGGATCCTTGAAGATTACTCTTTCCTTGAGTATTCTCTCCCCCTAGAGATATCTCTCTCCCCTGTTGAAGTGATAAGCTTTGATGTGATCTCTCTCCCCCTTGACATCAATTTCCAAGAAGGGCCTTCGGAATTTGTCATGGATGGGTTTGGTCCTTGAGTCACAAAGACAAAGCAATCGATAAAAATGTGATGCTTGTAGAGGACAAGATTTATTAAGTGGAGCTGGACTAAGAGTAGTGCAGGAATAAATGGCAAAATGTTTTTCTGTTGCGAAATTGGTGACACTGAGTGGTATGCTTCGTTGCCAGAAAAGGATTCGGTTGGACCGAAAGCAAGAAATCGGTGTGACCAAGTTCATCACAGAGAAAACACTTGTCACCTCAGCTCACTAGACACGTAAGATCTCACAAGGATTTGCAAGGAATTAACTGAAGGATTTGCAATGAATTGGATGCAGGGAATGCAGAACAAAAGAAAAGAAAAGGAAAAAGGAAATCTAGATGAAGTTCTTTTTGAAAGGGGAAACAAATATGCATGAGACAAATGCAAAAGGAAACACAAGAGAACTTCATCTAGAATTGGGTGGTGACAAAGTCACCTATGTTAGAGTATATTGACTTAGGAGTCAAGTGAGATCACTTGATCATAGGTCATACTCATTGTTTAAGCTCAAAATGGGGTTGCCATTTTCGTTTACATCTTGATGTATTCACATCTTGCCGAGTTGCTTTGACTCATGACTTGGAGTAAAGCTTCTCTAAGATGGAATAACATACCTTGGGTGGTGGTGTTGATCGTGATCATGTAGTTGAACTTGTGTGGGTTGCTCAAGGTTGATGTAGCTCATCAAGAGTTGGGAGCACCACTTGGAATTTGAGTTCATCTACCTACATGGGTTAGTTCTTGCAAGGAAGAGCACTTGTGTATCCAAAATGACAATCATGAAACTCAACATAGATTTTGTCAAAGGATATGTTTGAACGGTTTCGTGCTTCCTTGTCTTCAACCACCATTGTGTAGAGACTTGGTGATGTAGAGATTGCTCAAGATGTGAGTGAGTTGCAATCTCATAGACTTACATTCATTCGAGTACCTACAAGGGTTAGATAACATGCAAGATGCAAATATATCCAAGACATAAGATAATCATCATAAGAGAAATATCAAGGATTAGTCATAAGCTCAGGTATTGCATGTATCCCATGGAGTTCCTACTCCAAGTTTGAAGCATCAATGATGTTCAATTCTCCTCTTAACCTGCAAAACACTTTCTCATCAAGTGGTTTAGTGAATATATCCGCTAATTGCTTGTCGGTGCGAACATGCTTGAGATTAATGTCACCCTTAGCAACATGACCTCGAATGAAATGATGACGAACTTCGATATGCTTAGTTCGAGAGTGTTGCACGGGATTGTGAGCAATCTTGATAGCACTTTCATTGTCACAAAGTAATGGAACATGTTTCACATATATCCCATAATCTTTAAGAGTTTGGGTCATCTAAAGTAATTGAGCACAACATGAACCAATGACAATGTATTCCGCTTCGGCGGTGGATAAGGATACCGAGTTTTGTTTCTTGGAAGACCAAGACACAAGAGATCTACCAAGAAATTGACAAGTAACCGAAGTGGACTTTCTATCAACCTTGTCACCGGCATAGTCCGAGTCGAAGTACCCAACAAGATCGAAAGAGGCCCTCTTAGGATACCAAATGCCAAAATTTTGTGTGTGGATTAAGTATCTCACTATCCTTTTCACGGCCTTAAGATGACATTCCTTAGGAGCAGCTTGATATCATGCACACATGCACACACTTAGCATTATATTGGGACATGAAGCACATAGATATAACAATGAACCAATCATAGAGCGATAAACTTTTTGATCAACCGGTTCACCATCTTTGGTCAAATCAAGATGTCCACTAGTAGGCATGGGTGTAGTCATACCTTTGCATTCTTGCATATTTAACTTCTTGAATAAGTCCTTGGTGTACTTCGTTTGAGAGACAAAGGTACCTTCCTTAGTTTGCTTGTTGCAAACCAAGAAAGAATATGAGTTCACTCATCATAGACATCTCAAACTTCTCCGACATTAGCTTCCCAAACTTTTCACTAAAATGAGGGTTAGTAGATACAAATATAATATCATCGACATAAATTTGGCATACAAATAGTTCCCCATTAACCCTTTTTGTAAAAAGTGTAGAATCAATTTTACCAATTTCAAAGCCTTTTTCAATAAGGAACTTGGTCAAGCATTTATAGCAATGCTCTAGGAGCTTGTTTAAGACCATAAAGGGCTTTGTGAAGTTTGTAGACATGATCAGGTTTCTTAGGATTGACAAAGCCGGGAGGTTGCTTAACATAAACTTCCTCCTCAATTTTACCATTTAGCAAAGCACTTTTGATGTCCATTTGGTACAAGGTGATATCATGGTGATTAGCATAGGCAAGTAAGATGGGAATGGACTCAAGTCTAGCAACGGGAGCATAAGTCTCACCATAGTCCATACCTTCGACTTGTGTGTAGCCTTGGGTGACGAGACGTGCTTTGCTGCGAACTACTTGTCCATCTTCATCTTGCTTGTTGAGAAACACCCATTTGGTATCGATGATGCTGTGGTTGTTGTCGGGCTTCTCAACCAATGTCCACACTTGATTTCTCTCAAAGTTGTGTAGCTCTTCATGCATAGTGTTTATCCAATTCGGATCTTCCAATGCTTCTTCAACCTTCATAGGTTCAATGCTAGAGATGAAAGAGTAATGTTCACAAAAGTTAGCTAAATGAGTTTTAGAGCGAGCGATTCTCCCGGTTTGGATATCTTTGTAGATTTGCTCGACGGGATGATCTTTAGCAATTCTTGCTCGAACTCGTGAAAGCTTTTGCTTGGGTCTTGGTTGAACATCTTCTTCATCTTGTTCTTCTTCTTGGCCTTCTTCATTGTTAGCATTATCGTTCTCTTGTCGTGGTGGAGAAGGAGGTTGTTGATGTTCGTCTTGGTGCACTTCCTCGTTTTCTTCATCTTGGTGTGTCCCACTTGTGGATGCTTCCATATCAATTCTTGGTTCACCTTGTCGTGAGGTAGAAGCTTCCACTTGGACGGACGAGGTACTCTCCTTCACCTCCGTTGGATGAATCTTGCCAAAAGACAAGTCTTGAATTGCTTCCGAGGGGTCTTTGTCTCCTACATCAATTGGCAATTGCTCTACTTGTGAGCCATTAGATTCATCAAACTTCACATCTACCATTTCTTCAACCTTTCGGGTGAAATTGTTGTAGACACGGTATGTGTGAGAGTTTGAGCCATAACCAAGTAGGAAACCTTCATGAGACTTAGGAGCAAATTTAGAACGACGATGCTTATCAAGAATGTAGCACTTTGAGCCGAATACTCGAAAGTATCCAACTTGGGGTTTGTTACCGGTGAGAAGCTCGTATGTCATCTTGCCGAGTAGCTTGTGAAGATACAAGCGATTTGTTGCATGACAAGCTGTCTCAACCGCCTCCGCCCAAAAGTGCTTCGGCGTCTTGTACTCATCAAGCATCGTTCTCGCCATTTTGATGAGCGTCCGGTTCTTCCTCTCAACAACTCCATTTTGTTGAGGTGTGTACGTAGCCGAGAACTCATGTGAATTCCCTTCTTCGTCAAGAAAGGTGTCCACATTTGCGTTCTTGAACTCCGTTCCGTTGTCGCTGCGAACCTTCTTGATCTTCACTTCAAATTGGTTTTGGGCCTCCCTAGCGAAGTTTTTGAAGATCTTTTGAACCTGCGAGTTATCATCGAGAAATAACACCCACGTAAATCTTGAAAAATCATCAACTATAACTAGACCAAAAGAATTTCCACCGAGACTTTTGTAGGCGTTGGGAACAAAGAGATCCAGGTGAAGTAGCTCGAGTGGCCTCCGTGTGGTCATGATGTTCTTCACGGATGCCTCCTCCAACCTGTTTACACTGCTTGACAAGCTACCGCAAAGTCTATCCTTATCAAATATGACATCGTTAACGCCAAGGATATGATTTCCTTTAATAAGCTTGTCAAGGTTTCGCATACCAACATGACCTAGTCTTCTATGCCACAACCAGCCTTTTAGAAGATTTAGCAATAAAGCAAGTTCTAGGTTGAGACTTTTTAGTGAAATCAACAATGTATAGATCACCTCTACGCATACACCGCAAAGACCATTTTATGATTATCTCTACGAAACACTTGGCAATCTACTTCAAAGAATAGGACATTGAAACCGAAATCAGCAAGTCTAGATAATCGAAAGTAAGTTGTAGCCAAGATATTCAATGAGCATGACATTTTGTATGGAGCTATCATGTGAGATGGCCACCTTACCAAGGCCAACCACCTTACCCTTTGAATTATCACCAAAAGTGACATATTTTCGAGGGTCGTTGCCAAAGAAGCTCACGGAACATGTCTTTATCTCCGGTCATATGATCGGTACATCCACTATCAAGAACCCATTCCTTTCCTCCAGCCATGTAGCCGCGAAGATTTGCCATAAGACCAAAGTGTCTCATTGCATCGTCAAGATCATATTCACTATCATCATCCTCATCATAGTATCCATGTTCAACATCGTCAAGTGGTGGATCAAATCCTAGAGAGGGTAATTCATTAGACAAATGATCATTTCTATGATTGGCTTTATGGATTCTAATAGCTTCGGAAATAATATTGCTAATGATTCCAACATCTCCTATGGCACGCATGAGATTTGTAAGCTCAAATAGACAATCACCAAAGCTAGGATCACTAGAATTCATCTTACTCAAGGCAATAGACTTATGGAGAATTTCATCTAAATTTTTCAAGGAATAACTGAAATCGCTCCTCAAGAAATTTCCATATAGTATAGGCACAATCAAGAGTGGGCAAACTAGCAATCAAATTTTTGGGCAATCCTCTTATGATAAGATTGATGGTTCTAAGATTGTGAATCATGTCAAGATCCTCTTGGTGTGGGATGCAAGGGATCAATATGAGGTGCACAAGGGCTAGCAATGTACTTGTTCAAATGATATTCATTGAAAATCACAAGCATCTCATTTTTCCACTCATGAAAATATTCTCTATCAAGAATAGACACTCTATGTCTAAGACTCCCTAAAGTAGACACATCCATCTTCCTCCAAAGGTGTTTAAACCAAGGCAATGGAGACCAAAGCTCTGATACCAATTGAAAGGATCGAGAAGAGGTGTCTAGATGGGGGGGGGTGATTAGACAATAAGTTCCGAAAGTTGTAGTTTTTAACTCTTTAAGTTCAAGTGGAGTTTTGGCACAAGTTTATCAATCACAATACATAATTCGAGCAAGCATGCAAAGAGTATATGAGCAGTGGAAAGTAAAGCATGCAACTTGCAAGAATGTAAAGGGATGGGATTGGAGGATTCAAACGCAATTGGAGAACGGATGTTTTTGTCGTGGTTCCGATAGGTGGTGCTATCGTACATCCACGTTGATGGAGACTTCAACCCACGAAGGGTAGCAGTTATGCTGAGTCCATGGAGGGCTCCACCCACGAAGGGTCCACGAAGAAGCAACCTTGTCTATCCCACCATGACCATTGCCCACGAAGGACTTGCCTCACTAGCGGTAGATCTTCACGAAGTAGGCGATCTCCTTGCCCTTACAAACTCCTTGGTTCAAGTCCACAATCTTTTCGGAGGCTCCCAAGTGACACCTAGCCAATCTAGGAGACACAACTCTCCAAGAAGTAACAAATGGTGTGTTGATGATGAACTCCATGCTCTTGTGCTTCAAACGATAGTCTCCCCAACACTCAACTCTCTCTCACAGGATTTGGATTTGGTGGAAATAATATTTGAGTGGAAAGCAACTTGGGGAAGGCTAGAGATCAAGATTCATATGGTAGGAATGGAATATCTTGGCCTCAACACAAGAGTAGGTGGTTCTTTCTCAGAAAATGTGTATTGGAAGTGTAGGTTCGTTCTGATGGCTCTCTCCACGAATGAAGAGTGGGTGGAGGGGTATATATAGCCTCCACACAAAAACTAACCATTACACACAATTTACCAATCTCGGTGAGATCGAATTGAAAAACTCGGTCGGACCGATTCAACAAATCTAGTGACTGTTAGGATTTTCGGTGGGACCGACATGCAACTCGGTAGGACCGATATGGTTAGGGTTAGGGCATAACGTAATCTCGGTGAGACCGATTTACACAAACTCGGTTGGACCGATTTTGGTAATAAGCTAACCAGAGAGTTGGTCAGGCAAACTCGGTGAGACTGATTACACAAACTCGGTGGGACCGATTTTGGTAATAAGCTAACCAGAGAGTTTGCATTGTAATCTCGGTAGTACCGATTACTTAAACTCGGTGAGACCGATTTTAGTAATGGACATACACAGAGAGATTACAATCCCATCTCGGTGAGACCGAGATCCCTATCGGTGAGACCGATTTGCCTAGGGTTTGTGGCAGTGGCTAAGACATCTGAACTCGGTGGCGCCGGATAGAAAGAATCGGTGGGGCCGACTTAGACTTTGGGTTTAGGACATGTGTGGATGTGGGAAAGTAGTTGAGGGCTTTGGAGCATATCACTAAGCACTTTGAGCAAGCAAGCCATTAAGCAACACCTCATCCCCTCTTGATAGTATTGGCTTTTCCTATAGACTCAATGTGATCTTGGATCACTAAAATAGAAAATGTAGAGTCTCGATCTTGAAGCTTGAGCCAATTCTTTGTCCTTAGCATCTTGACGGGGTTCACATCCTCTAGTCCATGCCACTCCATTGTTGAACTTGTCTGAAACATACTAGATAAAAGTGTTAGTCCAACAAGAGATATGTTGACATTAATTACCAAAACCACCCAGGGAGCACTTGTGCTTTCACCCGTGAACTAGTCTTCAAGTTAAGGACCGTGAGTGAATCCTCGGGATAGCTTCTCGTCGGGTCTTCGGCGTCGTAGGTGAGTTCGATCCTCCAATTTGACACCATATCCGAAGACTCCTATGGATACGAAGCCCTCATTAACCTCTCATGTTTGGCTTCCTCTTTTACTGCATTGCTACTTGTGAGCTGCGTTGGGATTTTCCCGAAGAGGAGGGGATGATGTAGTACAATAGAGATAAGTATTTCCCTCAGTTATGAAACCAAGGTTATCAATCCAGTAGGAGAATCACACAACAACTCGTTAACAACACCTACACACAAAAAAAATCCTTGCACCCAACGCGAACAAGGGGTTGTCAACCCCTTAGCGATTAATTGCAAGACTAAATTGTATGGTGATAGATAGATAGATCGAACAAAAATACAAAATAAAATAAATAAAGTAAATTGTAGGAAGGTATTTTTAGGATTTTAATATATGATAAAGGTAGACCTGGGGGCCATAGTTTTCACTAGAGGCTTCTCTCTTGAAAATAGTATATGGTGGGTAAACAAATTACTGTTGGGCAATTGATAGAAAAGCAAATAATCATGACGATATCCAAGGCAATGATCATGTATATAGGCATCATGTCCGAGACAAGTAGACCGACTCCCGTCTGCATCTACTACTATTACACCACGCATCGACCGCTATCCAGCATGCATCTAGAGTATTAAGTTCATAAAGAACGGAGTAACGCCTTAAGCAAGATGACATGATGTAGGCAAAGTAAACTCACACATGAATAAACCCCATCTTTTTATCCTTAATAGCAACGTTACAATACGTGTCATGTCCCCTTTTGTCACTGGGCTTGAGCACCGAAAGATCGAACCAATTACAAAGCACATTTCCCATTGCAAGATAAATCAATCTAGTTGGCCAAACCAAATCAATAGATCGGAGAGAAATAGGAAGCTATAAAAATCATGCATAAAAGTTTCAGAGAAAACTCAAATAATATTCATGGATAATCTTATCATAAACTCACAATTCACCGGATCCTAACAAATACACTGCAAAAATGTGATTACATCGGATAGAACTCCAAGAACATCAGGGAGAACATTGTATTGAAGATCAAATAGAGAGAATAAGCCATCTAGCCACTAACTATGGACCCGTAGGTCTGTGCTAAACTACTCACACATCATCGGAAGGGCAGCAAGGTTGATGAAGAGCCCCTCCGTGATTGATTCCCCCTTCAGCAGAGTACCGAAAAAGGCCTCCAGATGGGATCTCTCGAGAACAAGAACTTGTGGCGGCGGAAAAAGTATTTCGTGGATTTCTCTGTTGGTTTCCCGATTTTAAAGAATTTATAGAGACGAAGTTATATCAAACGGAGCCACATGGGCCCCAGGAGCCACCAGGGTGCGCACTACCCCACTGGGCACGCCCTAGTGCCTCGTGGGCCACTCCTCCATCTTCTCGTCCCCTCCCGAAGCTTCCAGGGTCTCTTATGTCCAGAAAAAAATCACCAAAAAGTTTTGTGGCTTTTGGACTTCATTTGGTAATGATATTCTGAAAGACAAAAAATAGGCAAAAAAACAGCAACTGTCACTGGGTTCTAAATTAATAGGTTAGTCCCAAAAAATGATATATAATCGCTTGTAAGTTTATATAAAACATCCAAAACTGATACTATAATAGCATGAAACAATAAAAAAAATTATACATACGTTGGAGACGTATCATGCATCCATGTGTAAACTCGAGCAATGATATATTCTAGGCAATCAGGGCATCTTTTAACAAGACCCCTATGAAAATAGTGTATTTTTATCGGATCCGAAGACCCCTGATTAAGGACTCTAAGTCTGAAGTCTCTGACATCAAAGTCGATTCCTTATATGCGAGGTATACTTTCAAAGGACTCTTGACGATCCCTGGCAATTACGTGGCCCCACATATCGATATTCCTAGTAAGGGGAGTTATAGTGGGCCTCAGGACCCACTTTTAGTGGTATTTTAATTCACTTTCTTTGATTCTCGTACCCAAGCAAGGCACGCCGCGTAGGAAACATGCAAATTAATTACCGTTGTGGGACTTTAACCATCGTTCCATGGCCGAGTTTTTCCATATAAAGCAAAGGAGATACATAAAACATTTTACATCGCTCCCGCCTCTATGTTTGATTCGCATGGACTCCCCCCCCCCCTTGTATCGTCGAAAGCTCAACACAATGTAGAACACCCCAAGTTCATCCACTCGTCCTACCAGTCTTCTTGAAGGAGAGTGGTAGGGATGCTCAGCTGTTCAAGGGCAACTGAATCGCCTTGCCACGCAAGGATATCTTCCCGATCTAGATTTTGTGCAAATTCAACCGGAGTTGGTTTCATTAGATGATGGATGCCATCAAGTTTTGCCTAGCAATCAAGACTATCTGATCACTCGGAAAACCTTTAGTCCAGAATCCGCTGCGGATTCACTTAAGGCACGATGGGTAATCCTTTGGCACACGGACTCGGGTGTCCCTGTGACATTCGGGCCAAACCAAAGGTCAACCCACTCGGCCTACGAAACCTCAACCGATTCGGGGGCTACTGATGGGGTCACCTACCATTGGTAGGGTCAAGGACCAGACATCTAAGGCCCACCTAGGGTCCCACATCATCATTGGAAGGTCCCTGGACCACAGGCGCATTCGGATGTGCTCCACTGGAAATCCACTCGGATAGACCGACGGCACTCGGATGTCTTCCCTCTAGTCGGCCCAGCTATCTTCACTCGCACATAGGATATGTAGGGCGACGTGCGGGCTGCAACGGTCAGGTGGCTTAACGTCGGTCTTCAAGCGTAATTATAGTTGTTACCAGTAACTTTTGTAGTTATACTCTTTTAACCCCCTTGTAACGTGGCATTTATAAGGCCGAGGCACACTCTATACAAGCCTCCCTTTGGCTCCATGACAAGGGTTCAGCATCCACTGTAATCTTATACCCTAAGAAAAAACACAAGCCCCCGGGTACGAGACGTAGGGTTGTTACCTCTCCGAGAGGGGTCCGAACTCGTAAAATCCGAATGATACACTTGCACTGTAGCTAGGCTCCGCCCTTAGTTCGTACCCCTAGTACTCATTGTTAGGTTCGTTGCCTCGACAAGTAGTTGCGTTTGGATCTAAGGATGGATGGTTGTTGCGTTTGTGCTGGACAGTGTTGTATTTCTGCCTCTTTTGCCGCTTCTTATTTAATACTCCCTCCGTTCCCAAATAATTGTCTTTCTAGCCATCTCAAATGGACTACAACATACGGATGTATGTAGACATATTTTAGAGTGTAGGTTCACTCATTTTGATCCATATGTAGTCACTTGTTGAAATCTTTAGAAAGACAATTATTTAGGAACGGAGGGAGTAGATGATACATGTGCTATGCTTATTCTTGAAGTAAAACTTTAATAAGGAAAAAACATGAAAGAAAGAAAATAATAAAATGTTATAAGGAAGACACAAGAAAATGAAAAAAAGGGGACACAAATGAAACAATTCTGAGCCAAATTTGAACATGTAGGTTTCTTTCAATTTTCCATTATTTTAATTTTTATTTTGAAATTCATGAATTTTATGAAATTCGGGCACATTTTGAAATCCAGAACATTTTTAAATTTCAAAACATATCCTAAATTAGTGAATATCTTAAAACTCGCTTTCTGGAAATGCAGGAACATTTAAAAATTCTTGGCATTTTTAGAAAAAAATTGTAAACATTTTTTAGATTTAAGGAACATTTTCATAATTCGTGAAAAAACTAATTCTAGAATCTCTTTTAAATTGGTGAATATTTGTATAAAATTTAAATATTTTCTAATCCATGAACATTTGTAATTTTGTGAACATTCATGTTAATCTAGGTTGAAAACCGACAGTTCGTGTTGAAAATAAAAATTGGTGAAAACCCACCAAAAACACAACTAGGATGTTAGTGGTGAGACCTAAAAAGTGGTTGACCTCTTTGCGGGGAAGATGAACTACGGGAAGGGGCTGGGGGTGCCGCTCTGTGTCGCCTGCTGCAAGTCCTAGTACGGCTCACCTGCACGGAGTACGTATTCTGCCCAGTAACAGCATCCAACCATCATGCTAATGTCGTGTTAATTTCTTCTTTTGTTATATTTACTTTTGCTTATACTAAGAAATATTCTACTTGATAATGTGAAGAAAAAGTATAAAATGTTAATCATATATTTGAAATATGTTAATCTTGCATTTGAAAAAGTTAATCATGCATTTGAAAAATGTTAAATGTGTATACAAAAATGTTTTTGATGTATACGAAAAATGCACAATGTGAATAAATAAAGTAAAAGTGTTAGTTATGTGTATGGAAAATGTTAATCATGTGTATAAAAATGTTTGTGGAATTTTAAAAAGTTCACACATTTAAAAAAACACATGGCATTTAAACAAAGGTTTATACATTGTAAAATAATGTCCGTTGAATTCAAATAAAAATGATTGATACATTATAAAATGTACATTACATTTTAAAAAGTGTTCACAATTTTCAAAAAAACAATTTTGCAATTTTCAAAGCATGTTTTTGTAAAATTGTTAAACAAATATTTAAAAAGTATTTAACATGTATTAAAAAATGTTCAATACATGTTTTTGTAAAATTGTTAAACACATATTTGTAAAATGTGAAACGTTTATGAACAAATGTTTTAGATGTATGTACAAAATGTATAAAAAAATTATACATCAAAACATATATAGGAAAAATGTTAAACATGTGTAAAAGAATGTTCATAACGGATATGAAAAATATACAATGCGTATGAAAGATGCACACAAGCGTCCGCCTGTAGGCGATTTCTATTAGGAATTGGTACGGGTGAGACATAAGCTATGGCAGGGGTGCTCATATAGAAAGCACTATAGAACAAACTCTAGTTAATGGATACCCTTTGCAAAGGCACCCTCTCCTTCTCAGGCGCTGACAACTGTTGCACTGCATGTGAGCTACTTGTTACAACCTAGGTATCTTCCTTTTCTTTTTGTAAATTCGTTTATTCAAAACGTTTTATTGTTTTAACCATACATTCAAATCCCGCACCGCTTTTGTTGTTTGATTTCTCGCGTCAAGATCTTCAAAACTAGCATAGATTTGAACATAAAAATCACAATAAAACCAGAAACCAGGAGAAATAAATCCTGAAAAAATAAATTCGGAAAACTAGTGATGAAGGAAATAAAAGACCAAACCCAAAGCTGAAACAATGCCTCGCCCTAAACATTCTAAATGGCCCAACCTAGTGGCTTACTCGCTTCTGCGCCCTGTGAGATTACTCGACAATTAGTTGCAATGCGTGACATATAGGGCTATGGCTCTCCCCTTGACGCCTTCCCTTCATATAGTTACTCGGATTTAGTCTAAATGAACATATAGTTGCAAGGGTTTAGTCTCGGGAGCTCCTAAGCGGCGCTTGCGCCGGTTAGGAGAACTGGCGCCTGTAGCGCTCATAGCTAGGTTGTTTCTGCAATCGGCTCATACTCGTTCATTCTATGCTTAAAAAAATCATATCGTTAACCAAGAGTAACGGTACTCGAACTCCTCTCGCCAGCAACAACATCAAGTCGCAATAATCAATAGACCGAGCACCCCTTGACGACCAATACCAGGAAAGAGCTCTATTTGACATTATCCTAGTACAGCATTAAGATATAGTATTATATACCTTATATAAATTTTATGGAAAGAAACGTAAACTTTGAAAAGAAATCCAAGGAACTTTTTAAAACCACAAATTAAAAAAAAGTCAAAAAATTGAAAAGATTCATACAAATTGAAAAGAGTTAGTAAATTTGAGAAAACTTTACGAAATTAAAAAAAATCATGAAATTTCGAAATAAATTCACAAGTTTGAAAAAAGTTCACCGAATATGAAAAAAGTTCATCAAGTTTGAAAAAAGTTCAGCAAATTTGAAAAATAGTTCATCGAATTTGAAAAAAAGTTCGTGCAATTAAAAAAAAGGTCATCAGATTGGAAAACAAGGTCATTGATTTTGAAAAAAAATCATCAAAATTGAAAAAGATTTCAAAATCAGTTTGAAAAAAGTTCATAGAATTTGAAAAGGTTAATCAAATTTGGTAAAATTTGAAAACATGGAAAAAGTTTGTTGATTATGAAAAAGAATCATCCATTTGAGAAAACATTCATCAATTTTGAAAAAAAGTTCATCAAATTTTGAGAAAAAAGTACATCCATTTTGAAAAAAAATCATCGATTCTGAAAAAGAAGTTCACAATTTTCTATAAAAAGTTCATCGATTATGAAAAAAAGTTCACGAATTTGAAAAAAAGTTCAGAAAATTTGGAAAATGTTCATCGAATAGTGCCTGCAAAAAAATTCATCAAAACAAAGTGCGCTTTGGCTTCTCCGCCCTACACGGTTTAAGGACCATCGAACTAAATCCTTACTCACCAAGCTGCGCACAAGTCGTTGCATCCTAGCGGGAGCTTTAACCAGCGTGCGGGGTGATGCCCTACGACCAAATGCTGAAACCCTCAGCCCACTACATAGGCCGGCCCATTGTGAAGCGCAGGACGCTGGGCGCCTGTTTCTTTTATTTCTATATTTTCTGTTTCATTTTTTGCTCTTCTTTTTTAATGAAATTAAAAAATATTCACAAAAATTTGAAAAATAATAATATTTGTTTCGTGAGTTTGAGAAATGCTTAAGAGTTAAAAATGTTCATGAATTCGAAGAACGTTATTGACTTAAAAAAAGATGTTATGAATTCAAAAATCTTCGTGGATTCAGATATTGTTCACGAATTTTAAAAACTATTAGCAATTTTTTATTTTTTTGCGAATTTCAAAATATCTTTGTGAATCCCAAAAAATATTCGTTAATTCCTGGTATGGAAGAAATGTTCGTGAATTGGAAAAATGTTTGCCAAATTCAAATGATCTTCATGAAACTGAAAATATGTTCACGAATTCAAAAAATGTTTGCAATTTGAACCAATCTTAGCCAAATTGAAAAAATGTACATGATTTCAGAAAATATTCGAGAATTAAAAAAATATGTCTGCGAATCCAAAAAATGTTCGCCAACTAAAAAATATCCGTGAACTTGAAATGTGTTTGTGATTTTGAAATATGTTCACAATTACGAAAAATGTTTGTGAATACAAAAAAATATTGAAAAAGTTAGAAAACAAATCAGAAAATGTTTCATGAACTTGAAATATGTTCACGAATTCAAAAAAAATCATATTTAGAAATGTGCAGGAATTGAAAATATTTTTGTATTTTTAAAATGTTTGTGAGTTTGAAAAACCGTTCTGGAATTAAAACAATGTTCGTGAATTCAAGAATTCTTATAGAACTATAAAGATGTTCATAAATTCAACAATACTTTCTGAAAACGTTCATGGATTCACCAATATGATAAAATATTTACGAATTCAGAAATTGTTCGGGAATTTGATATTTTTGAATCCAAAAAATATGCATAAATTTTGCAAATAAAACAATAAATAATAAAGGGAAAATGGAAAAAGTAAATAACAACTAGAAAAGAACTAAAAGAAAAACATGGGATAAAAAAGGAAAATTCGGTTAGGAAAAGTTTCAGAACTTCTTAAAAGGTGGAGGGGGGGGAGGGCGGCATGTGTTGACATCAAATTTTGGCACAAAATAAAACATTACTAACATGATCTCAAATAAAGAAGTGCTCTACATGAAGAAGTCAGAATTCTCGACATGAACATCTTTAAAGTTTGGGTCATCGCCATCCGATCTCATCTCGAGGGCCAAAGTTGTACTCGAAGTACTAAGATTTTGTATTCAGAGTACTATTCGGCCAATTACGCCTCCAAAACTGCCTCATATGAGAAAATGGTCTACATGGATTGTCTTCTTATCGTCGAAATGGTCGATTTTGATATACTAATTACCTTAATCCGACGTCGTATGCCAAAGTTAGGACCTGCGCAGTGCAAGCCTACCACGAGTAAAAAGTAACGACCAGCACAAGACACCCATATGACTATCTGATGGGTAGCGCGAGTTATTGTCTATTTTGCGCGAGCGATCTGGACCTCAAGATGGCATTGGATTGAAAAATGTTCAACATGAAAGTTTTTCGGCTCATCGAAACGGTTAAATTTGCTTCTGGGCATGTCTACATTCGAAAGGCCTGTTTGGTTCCTAGCCACATCTTACCATACTTTGCCACACTAAACCTTAGGCAAGTTTGATCAAGTTAGGTAGGTGTTTAGTTTCTAGCCACACCTAAGGCAAGAATCTTTTTTATGAACAATGAACCCCACATATCATAGACACAAAAAGTATGGCAAATTTTTTTAGGCAAGCCAAAGTATGGCTAACAATTTAAGCAACTCAACTAAGACAAGTGTGGCAAGTGTAGAAAAACTCATATGGCAATATATGGCAAAGATAGTCACAATCCAAACAAAAGTCGTTTACTGCCTCAAAAATGAACCACAAGGTTCAACCAACTTTTAAACTAAACAATTTTGAAAAGATCGGTCAAACATTTCAATTGGACCTAAAAATTAGGTTTTTGGACATGACCCGAACCCCTTCCTTGCGCGGAAAGTTGAGCCGCATGTGATGACCGATTGGAACAACAACGCACAATCGACAAACTCATCAACCACATTTTATTGTTTATTATCTTTTTTCCTTAATTCTAGTTCCTCTCATTCTTTATTCTGCACGACGATGAACCACGGGGCCTTAGGGGTAATCAGGTTGACCTAGGGCAGCTCATAGCCATCGCACGACCAGACGGGGTTCCTCCCAAAAGTGTGGAGTTTCGGGTGTACAGAAACGCCAGCCGGAATGCTTGCGCCGCGTTTTCGGTTGGATCTCTTTTGACATGAATTGCGTTGTATCACCCTCGACATCGAGGGTACACGATGAACACCCTCAAAACGACGAGCAATCCAAGCGGGGCCTAAGAGCATCTCGATCAAGCGCTTCAACAAGGCCCTCGGCGACTTTTTCGCCGCCGAGTCTAAAAATCGTCTGGCCCCAAGGGCCCATTTTTTCGCTCGGGCCGAAATTGGCGCCGCCGGACCAACCCGAACCCGGCCATTGGGGCGCCGGGGCGCCGGCAAATCGTTTTGGCGCGAAGAGCCGCGGCCCTCCTTGCTGCCGATTCGCCTCTCTTCTCGCCGCTTGTCGTCCTCATCGCCTGCTTTCTGCGGGCGAATCAATGCCAAAAGCCGCTGCGCTGCCGCGCGGTCAGCCTCCTCCATTGATGCCTCACGGGCGGCAAGAAGAAGACCGGACGACGCGTCCCTCGCCCGCCACGCAGACGCTGGGCGCCCGCCTATATAAGCCGACCCCGGCCGGTGACACGACAGAGTCTCCACCGCCGACGCGCCATTTCTCCCCCTTTCCTTCCTCCCCTCTCGCCGTCTCCAGCTCAAAGCATGGCCGAGCGCTTCTCAGGCGACGGCGCGGCGGCGAACGGCTTCGGCCGCCGCCACCTTCACGAGGACGAAGCTCGGCTCCTCTTCGAGGCCGAGTACCCGGTCCCGTCGGACATGCGGGTGCCCGGGGCGTGGAGAATCAGCGTCGGCGGGGTCTCGGTGCCACCACCGCCCACTGGGGCGGCGCGGCGTGCGGAGATCGCGTGTATCCGCGCCTCCCTGCCGCGGGCGGCGAGGGAAGGGCCACGGTACCTCCCGGACAGCCCGCTCTGGGAGCCCTACTTCCGCCGCCGCTACACCAAGCAGCTCGAGGCCACCAACGGCGTCGTGCCCTCCGGAAGGCTCAACTCCGAAGGGCGGCGCCGATGGTGGGGCGTGCCCGGCCGCACGCTGGAGGCCGTCCTCGAGTACATCGAGGGCGGCAACACGCCGAGGCTGGAGTACCCCGCTCCCCCATCCTTCTCTCGCCGACGTGGGAGCTCGTGGACGCCGAGGCGCATGGACCCCGGGGCGTCCTCCTCTTCGTCCGACCGCTCATCCGGCTCTCCCTGCCTCCGCCCCGTCAAGCCGGAGCCCCAGGACACGCCTGTCAGACGGCGCACCCTCAGCTCCGGCGTCCGCATCGGCGACTCCACCCCCGCCTCTGGCCGCCTCGTCCTCGTCGCGCCCAAGCCGGAGCCCGGCCTCTCCGTGAAGTACGAGGAGATAGCCCGACGCGGCTTCTCCGACGAGGACGCCCTACAGTGGGCGCGGGACAACTACCTCCGCGACGAGATGGTCCGGCAGCGCCGGGCCCTAGAGGAGATAGCCGCCCGCAAACGTGGGCGCGAGGACGAGCACGACATCGTGATCCTCGACAACGACGACGACGAGGACGCCCCCGGACCGTCCAACCCGCCGCGCCAACCGGGGGAGGGTTGCAGCAGGGACGACGACCGCAGAGGAGGCGGCGGCGTCGACGACGACAACGACGGCGGTGACTACACGCGGTTCTACAGCCTCCTCCGCATGTAGAACTGCAAGGGGGGCGGGCTGCGAGGAGCGGCAAGGAGTAGCCTAGTAGCGTTTTTTTCTTTTTTGAAAAATATTTTAAACATGAACGAACTTGCCGAAGTTTGGTTGAATTTACGCCCTGTTTGTGCCAGAATTTAAATTTTCAAAAAAACATGGGTGCCGCGACCGGAGACATCACACTCCCAACACGCGATTTGCGCCGGTGCGCTTTAGGGAGCGATTTTTAGCGCCTTCTCGGGGGCCAACGGCTGAAGATGCTCTAACGCCCAAATAATGTAATGAGCATGTCTAAAAGAAAAAGTAATGTAATGAGCAGCACTCGCAGTAATGCCCCTCTAGATCACTGCCGCACCATGGCACGACACAGCCGACCGGTCGACCAGACAGGACGTCTGAGCTGGACCCGACGAAAAATTAATCCCACGCCACACCAGTGCAGCGCGGTCCTGGATGGAGGCACACTGCGCACACACACTCCACTCCAATGTCCCGTCCCAATACCCTACATACGCGCCTGCTCCACTTGACTGGACAGCTCGTCGACCCCGGCGCGGCGCGCCCACGCCGTACCCCATGTTCCTGCGGTGGCCGTGTAGGCAAAATTTTGTGTTTTGACCCTTTTCTGAAACCTATTCAAGATCTGATCTTAGTTTAAATTTTTTCAAGATCTAACCCTTTTGCTACCGTCAAGGTCTATGGCGGTAGGGTGTAACAGCCTACCGCCAGGGACCTTGGCGGTAGGAAACATCCCTACTGTTAAACAGACTGGCGGTAGCCTGTACAACTATACCGTCAAGGTGCTTGGCGATAGACACGAACACGCACTGTGTCAATACTTAGCAGGATTTTACGGTAGGGCATGCAACCCTACCATCAGGGACCTTGACGGTAGGCTGTTATACTCTACCGCCATGAACTCTGGCGGTAGCAAAAGTGTCAGATTCCGAAAAAAATTAAACGAAGGTCAGATTTCGAATAGGTTTAAGAAAAAGGTCAAAACATGACATTTGTCCGGCCGTGTACGCGAATTCCGTCGGTGACGGGAAAAAGCAGGGCGGAGCCGTGCGTGGCAGCAGGCCAGGACGCACAGGTACGCGCGCTGGCTTACACGGGCGGCCAGCAGGAGGCAGATGAGCAGCGCGCAGGGTTGCAGCGCCGCGCGTGCCGCGTGCTGTCTGAGTCGTCAGCGTCGGTTCCCATCGCGCAGTCGCGCCTCGTACGCTCGCTCCCCGCCAGCGTAGATGTTTCCCATCCCTCACTGCTCGATCCGTGTCGAACGCTGCATTGCACTTTGTTGCCCGCAGAAAGAAAAAACGCTGTAGAGGAGTCGGTCGTAGAGGAGTTTGCCGTACAGGAGTCCCGTTGGATCAACACGACATCTCGATTTTTCTGAGTTAGCCGAAGGTTCTAAGTTCTTTTTCTTCGAACCTGGAGATTCTAAGTTCTGATCATGACTAATTGTACATAGTTGATGTAAACTCTATCCCAGCACGATCTTTTTGAGAGTTTACCCAAACAATGCCTAAGGCCAACTTCAACACGCGACCCTAAATGGATGTCCGCTTTGTCTGAATTATGTCCGTTTGAGTGTTTCAATGGGGTCGTGTCCGTTCGGAACTTCGGATTGGTGGATGCGTCGGCCGTGCGCCCAACGCGCGGCCCATTTTGGCCGCATCCTGTCCGTGTGCATGCAAAAGTGAGAAACAAAGAATTTTAAACCGCGGCCGCGGTTTTTGCACTAGTTCACGCCGGCGGGCAACACAGCCGGCGGCCTATAGTTTGACGCCGGCAACAAAGCCAGCGGCCGGCACAGGAGCCAGCCCTCAAAAAGACAAGTTTTCACGCCGGCAACAAAGCCAGCGGACGGTACACTAGCCAGTCTTCAAAAGAGACAAGTTTTTTCGCCGGCAACAAAGCCAGCGGCCGGCACAGGAGCCAACCTTCAAAAAGGACCGCCATCGCGACCGTCGTCTCACCTAGATCATGTGGTCGCGGGCGAACATCTCCTTCTGCCGGTTTGTGAACCAAGCTCCTCTCTGGTGACATATTGTTCTTGTCGACGATCATGATAGCTAGTGCCACCTCCTTGGCCTTTGTGTCGGCATTGGTGGCCTCGATCTCTAGCTTCTTGAGTTGAGTGGCCTCCTCGATGTCAAGCTTCCTCTTCTTTACGGCCTCCTCCATATCAAGCTTCTTCGTTTGAAGATCTAGATATATCTTCATTTGCTCCTCTTTCCCTTTGCTCTTCCTCTCCTCCCGCAATTCCTTTTGGCTCATCATATCCTCCAAAGTTCCTTGCACGGCTATAGAAGACGCATCACGCTTCTCATCGGACTTCGGGCTTGTCTTGCCCCTCGACCTCTTGAGCACGTCTCCCGCATCAGCCTCGGCCGACGCCTCCTTCTCCCCTCTCTTCTTCCTACGAGCATTGTATTGTTCCTTGAACTTGGGGCAATCTTTGATGAGCACCCAACAATGCGTGAGAGTGAATGACTTGTCTTTCTTGCCGGGCCTTGAAGGCTTCCAAAGATTGGCATGCCTACACAAACAAACATGCGGCCATCATGAAAGGACATATAATGCATGTAACTTAAATGGCCTAGTGACCAAGACATGAATGGATGCATGTTGGAAAAAGAGAGGGGTCATACCAAGTCACCAAGGCCTAAACCGCTCACGGGACGGGCTTTGACGCTCTCAAGCGTGGCACAATATTTGTTGCAATCTTGTTGGATGAATCCCCACCTCTTTTAGATTGAATTGATGCCGCGAGTGCTTGCGAATTGGTAGGGGGCGAACTTTCTTCGCTCATGAAAGTTCTTGTGAACTCTTGTCCAAAAGACCACTCCTTTTTGCTCGGTACCTCTTATTGGATCTTGGCCGATTTCCTTCCAACTTTCACAAATCAAAGTGTCCTCGACTTGGCTATATGATCCTGTGCGGATGCTCTTCCTCCTCTTTTGTGCTTCGGCCTTTTGGGTGAGCTCATCGATGAAACACAATGGATCCGTGGAAATGTCGACCTCGTCTTCTTCATCTTCACAATACAAGTCATCATCTTCATGCCACGAGTTGCCATGGTCGTCCTCATCGGCATCATCATGGCCGCCGAACTGAGAGTCATCATAGGTACCACGACCATCCTGGCTTTGGGTCGCGTCCGCATCAAAAGGTTGCTCTTGGCTGCCGACGTGGAACGCCTCACCATGGCCCTCGGAGATGACGTTCTGCATGAACATGGAGTAGTACGGGTCGTCGACTATCAACATCTGCGTCGGCAGTGGCATATCGCCGAACAGCTTGCGAGCGCCGGCAATGTTAGCCGAGTCGAAGGACCGGGGTTGCTTCCTTTGCGCGCCATCTTCATTGTAGTCCAGTGTGATGTTGAGGTCAATGATGCCCGCGGGCGTAGTCGGGTTGACCACCACGCAGTCCACCGACGGATAGAATCGCGTCTGCCCATGGCCGCACGACGGAGCACGAAAATCCAGCGTGCCGTGTGAGAGGACGAGCTTCGGGAATGGTGCGGCGGCGGTCGATGGGCCGACGAGCCTATGCTCGCCGCGGCCATGGTAGTGGCCGAGAGAATGGCCGGCATGGGGTGTGCCATATGACCCATCATGAGGAGAGCGTGTGCCTTGGAGAAGATGGACTCCTTGTTGTCGATCTCGGCCTGGTGCTGCATCGCACGCCGCAGGGCACACTCTGATGCGTACTTCACAATGGCCTTCTTCTCCTTTTCCACGGCTCGCCGGTCCCTCCTCTTGGCCGATTCTTTGTCGAGTTTGGCAGCAGACGCCGGCGAGGTCTCCGACCGCGGCTTCTTCGCGATGGGCTTCTTCTTCTTCACCACGGGCTTCTTCTTCTTCACCACGGGCTTCTTGGTGGCAGGTGGTGGGTCGCCGAGATTTGCATCGTCGTCCAGGGTCGACGGAGAGATGAGGTCGGGGCACGGGAATAGTGGAGGGCAGGGCGGGGGAGAGTGGAGGGTGGAGGGTGGGGCACGGGAGGTTTTGGACGAAAATGAGGGAAAGTGGACGGCTGTGCCACCGATGGCCGGGCTAGGGGAGGACAAGGGCGCGCGTCCCGCTCGTCCGCGCTCTGCCCGTTCGACCACAAACTCGGCCCAAACTTGGGCCGGGGATGGGTTGAAAGCATTTAGAAAACGGACGACGGTCCGTTTGAGGCAGCGTGTTGGGAGGCCTGATCTGTCCGTTTACCCCCAAACGGACGCGGGCGGACATGATGGGGTCGCGCGTTGGAGTTGGCCTAAGAGCATCTACAATAGGGCACCACAAACCAACCTCAAACACCTGGGCGGCCCGCCCGGTCACTAACCTGTCACAAAAATCTGGTCAAGGAGAACGCCTCAAACGGGTATGTCTTGAGGAGGAGGAGGAGGAGGAGGAGGATGAGAAGGAGGAGGAGAATGTGGAGGACGCTGGCGGCGCGGATCTGCACATGGAGCAGCAGGCCATCCTCGATTCCCTCCTCCTGGAGTCGGCTGTGGAGGCCAGACGCCGTCGCTGACAAGAGATGGAGACGCAACAGGCCGCAGAGGAGGAGGAGATGCTCGCCTACATGGACGAGGTCGAGCAGGAGGAGGATGAGCTGGAGCCCTCCTACACGCTTATCCACCCGTCGCCCGGCATCGACGTCGTGGACATCTTCGACGACCAAACATGTAGTATTTCTTTTGCATGTTTTGTATGGATCCAGGGTTGAAATATGAGAGACTCGGATACAGAGTGACTGATTTGAGGCGTGACCGGTAACTGTCCATGGACGCGCCCAGTCGCGTCTGCGGGCGTTTGAGGGGTCAGATTTGTTAAGTCTGGCTGTAGATGCTCTAAGGGCATATCCAAAGGAGAACCGCAAAACTCTGACCAGATACTTTTTCTCACTTTTGCAAGTTAACGTGGTCCTGCATCGGTCCACGAAGTAGTCCGAGCGTCAGTTTTGCAGCAAAGTGGCGAAAAACATGGGGGAAATATCCGAAGTCCGGACATCTACTTGACCAACCAAAGCCTTCTCCTAGTCCTCCTCTCTTCTCTCTCTCCACAGATGCATGGTTCCCCTCTCCTCTCTCTCCTCCTAACCAGACATCACAACATAATATCCCACCACATGCATGTGCATACAGTCCCCACCTACTTTCTCTCCTCCCAACCGGATTACTTTGTGAATAACATTGGATGGCTCTCTCCCACATCATGTCCGTTGATACGTCTCCAACGCATCCATAATTTTTGATTGCTCCATGCTATATTATCTACTGTTTTAGGCAATATTGGGCTTTATTATCCACTTTTATATTATTTTTGGGACTAACCTATTAACTGGAGGCCCAAATTTCCTGCATTTGCTGCTTTTATGCCTATTTCAGTATTTCGAGGAAAAGGAATATCAGACGGAGTCAAAACGGAACGAAATCAACTAGAGAAGTTATTTTTGGAAGGAAACCCACCTGATGGACTTGGACCCCATGTTAGAAGATATGAGAGGTGCTCACGAGGGTGGGGGGCGCCCACCTCGGGCGCCCCGCCTCGTGGGGCCCCCGTAGCTCCACCGACGTTCTCCTTTCACCCATATGTACCGTCGTACCCTAAAACTTCCAGAACAGAGATTAGATCCGGAGTTCCGCCGCCGCAAGCCTCCAGAACCACCAAAAACCAATCGGGACCCCTTTCCGATACCCTGCCGGAGGGGGGATCCATGACGAGGATGGAGTAGTTCACCCTCGGGGCTGAGGGTATGTACCAGTAGCTATGTGTTTGATCTCTCTCTCTCTCTCTCGTGTTCTCTCTCGTGTTCCAATCTATGGCACGATCTTGATGTATCCCGAGCTTTGCTATTGTAGTTGGATCTTATGATGTTTCTCCCCTCTACTCTCTTGTGATGAATTGAGTTTCCCTTTGAAGTTATCTTATCGGATTGAGTCTTTTATGAGAACACTTGATGTATGTCTTGGTGATCAACTTGCGGGTTTCGTGACATTGGGAACCTATGCATAGGGGTTGGCACACGTTCTTGATTCTCCGGTAGAAACTTTGGGGCACTCTTTGAAGTACTTTTATGTTGGTTGGATGAATCTGACATTGTGTGATTCATATCGTATAATCATGCCCACGGATACTTGAGGTGACAATGGAGTATCTAGGTGACATTAGGGTTTTGGTTGATTTGTGTCTTAAGGTGTTATTCTAGTACGAACTCTTTTATAGATTGATCTGAAAGAATAGCTTTGTGGTGGTTTCATACCCGACCATAATCTCTATGTTTGTTCTCCACTATTAGTGTCTTCGGAGTGACTCTTCGTTGCATGTTGAGGGCTTGTTATATGATCTACCTATGTTATTATTGTTGAGAGAACTTGCACTAGTGAAAGTATGAACCCTCTTGTTTCCTATCATTGCAATACCGTTTAAGCTCACTTTTACCGTTCGTTACCTTGCTGTTTTTATATTTTAAGATTACAAAAACCTATATCTACCATCCCTATTGCACTTGTATCACCATCTCTTCGCCGAACTAGTGCACATATACAATTTACCATTGTATTGGGTGTGTTGGGGACACAAGAGACTCTTTGTTATTTGGTTGCAGGGTTGCTTGAGAGAGACCATCTTCATCCTACGCCTCCTACGGATTGATTAACCTTAGGTCATCCACTTGAGGGAAATTTGCTACTGTCCTACAAACCTGCAGATTAGGTGCCCAACAACGTCTACAAGAAGAAGGTTGTGTAGTAGACATCAAGCTCTTTTCTGGCGCCGTTGCCGGGGAGGCTAGGTAAGTGAAGGTATATCTTTAGATCTTGCAATCGAATCTTTTTGTTTCTTGTTTTATCACTAGTTTAGTCTATAAAAGAAAACTACCAAAAAAATGGAATTGAGTTTGTCTCATACGCTTCATCTTTTTAATATCTTTCGTGAGAATGATGGAAAGGAAAATTGTGCTCAAGTACTAGAAGAAGAATTACATAGAATGCTTGGCATAAAATATGTGAATGATGAGCATGATTGCAATGTTGTTAGTATGAATTCCTTGAATATCCATGATGCTAATGATATGCAAAGCCACAAGCTTGGGGAAGCTATTTTTGATGAAGATGATATTTTTTGTCCCCCAAGCTTTGATGAACAAATTTACTATGATGAAAGCATACCTCCTATATATGATGATTATTGTGATGACACGTATGCCTTAAAGAATAATGATAACCATGAAACTTGTCATCTTGATCTTAATTTTCAATCACATGATAGTTATTTTGTTGAGTTTGCTCCCACTACTATTCATGAGAAGAATTTTGCTTATGTGGAGAGTAATAAAATTTCTATGCTAGTAGATCATGAAAAGAATGCTTTAGGTGCTGGTTATATTGTTGAATTCATTCATGATTCTACTGAAAATTATTATGAGGGAGGAATATATGCTTGTAGGAATTGCAATAATATCAAGTTTCCTCTCTATGTGCTTAAAATCTTGAAGTTATGCTTGTTTTACCTTCCTATGCAAGTTGATTATTGTTCCCATACGTTGTTTGCTCACAAAATCCCTATGAATAGGAAGTGGGTTAGACTTAAATGTGCTAGTCATATTCTTCATGATGCTCTCTTTATGTTTCAATTCCTATCTTTTTGTGAGCATCATTGAAATCATCATGCCTAGCTAGGGGCGTTAAACGATAGCGCTTGTTGGGAGGCAACCCAATTTTTATTTTTGTTCTTTATTTTTAGTTCTGTTTAGGAATAAATAATCCATCTAGCTTCTGTTTAGATGGGGTTTCATGTTTTAATTAGTGTTTGTGCCAAGTAGAACCTTTGGGAAGACTTGGGTGAAGTCTTTATGATCATGCTGTAAAAACCAGAAACTTTAGCGCTCACGAGATTAGCTTCAACTTTTTACCAGAGAGTGATATTTAGTTGATTCTTTTTTAAGATGATTACTATACAAATTCCTCAGGTCCAACAATTTATTTTAGAATTTTTGGAGTTCCATAAGTTTGCGTTAGTTACAGATTACTACAGACTGTTCTGTTTTTGACAGATTCTATTTTCATTGTGTTGTTTGCTTATTTTGATGAATCTATGGCTAGTAAAATAGTTTATAAACCATAGATAAGTTGGAATACAGTAGGTTTAACACCAATATAATTAAATAATGAGTTCATTACAGTACCTTGAAGTGGTGTTTTGTTTTCTTTCGCTAACGGAGCTCACGAGTTTTTTGTTAAGTTTTGTGTTGTGAAGTTTTCAAGTTTTGGGTAAGGATTCGATGGACTATGGAATAAGAAGTGGCAAGTGCCTAAGCTTGGGGATTCCCAAGGCACCCCAAGGTAATATTCAAGGACAACCAAGAGCCTAAGCTTGGGGATGCCCCGGATGGCATCCCCTCTTTCGTCTTCGTTCATCGGTAACTTTACTTGGAGCTATATTTTTATTCGCCACATGATATGTGTTTTGCTTGGAGCGTCATGTAATTTTGTTTTGTTTTGTTTGCTGTTAGTTAGAATAGTGTTTTGCACCTTTAGTTTCAATAAAAAAGTCAAGGATAGCCTTTGCCATGCTTATTTTGCAAGTATGCATGTTGCTGTTTGAAAACAGAAAGTTTACCCCTGTTGCAAAAATTCCTTAGAAAAGTCAGAGAGTGGTATAATGTTGAATATTTTTGCATATTGAGATCTGATAAATTTATTACAGTGGGAATTTTAGTTCATAATTTTTGGAGTTAAGGAAGTATGATGAATCTTGCATTCTTTACAGACTGTACTGTTTTGGCAGATTGCTGTTATGTTTGCATTGTTTGCATATGTTTGCTTGTTTAATGATTCTATTTGATGATAGGAGTATTAAATATGCAGAGGCATTTAATATGCAATGTTGAATAATAATTTTAGTTATTTGTTACAGTAGGAAATGATAAGGTTTTGCATTGGTTTATACTAACCTATCTCACGAGTTCTTGTTGAGTTTGTTGTGAATGAAGCTTTGGATAAAAAGAGAAACCATGATATGAGAGGAATTAAGGAGACACAAAAGTTCAAGCTTGGGGATGCCCAAGGCCCCCCAAGATAATATTTCAAAGAAGTCTCAAGCATCTAAGCTTGGGGATGCCCCGGTAGGCATCCCACCTTTCTTCTTCAACAACTATCGGTTAGTATCGGTTGAGCCTAAGTTTTTGCTTCTTCACATGAGTTGTGCTATCCTTGCAATGTAGTTTTCTTTAGCTTTGATTTCTGTTTGAATAAAGTATCAAGATCTGAAATTATTAAATGGGAGAGTCTTCACATAGTTGTATAATTATTCGACTACTCATTGATCTTCACTTATATCTTTCGGAGTAGTTTGTTGTTTGCTCTAGTACTTCACTTATATCTTTTAGAGCACGGTGGTAGTTTTATTTTGAAGAAATATATGAACTCTCATGCTTCACTTATATTATTTTGAGAGTCTTAAATAGCATGGTAATGTGCTTATTCATAATATGCTAAGCATAAAAGATTTGTAAGAATTCTTATGAGTGTGTTGGATACTAAGAAAAGTTTGATGCTTGATAATTGTTTTGAGATATGGAGGTAGTGATATTAAAGTTGTGCTAGTTGAGTAGTTGTGAATTTGAGAAATGCTTGTGTTGAAGTTTGCAAGTCCCTTAGCATGCACGTATGGTTAAAGTTGTGTAACAAATTTGAAACATGAAGTGTACCTGGCTTGTGCATCCTTATGAGTGGCGGTCGGGGACGAGCGATGGTCTTTTCCTACCAATCTATCCCCCTAGGAGCATGCGCGTAGTACTTGATTTTTGATGACTTCTAAATTTTTGCAATAAGTATATGAGTTCGTTTGACTAATGTTGAGTCCATGGATTATACGCATTTTTACCTTTCCGCCATTGCTAGCCTCTTCGGTACCGTGCATTGCCCTTTCTCACCTTGAGAGTTGGTGCAAACTTCGCTTGCAGTGCATCCAAACCCCGTGATATGATACACTCTATCACACATAAACCTCCTTATATCTTCCTCAAAACAGCCACCATACCTACCTATTTATGGAATTTCCATAGCCATTCCGAGATATATTGCCATGCAACTTTCCACCATTCCGTTCATCATCATCATGACATACATTACTTTTGTCATATTGCCATTGCATGATCATGTAGTTGACATCGTATTTGTGGAAAAGCCGCCATGCATTATTTTCATACATGTCACTCTTGATTCATTGCACCATCCCAGACATCACGGAGGCATTCATATAGAGTCATATCTTGTTCTAAGTTTCGAGTTGTAATCCTTATGTTGTAATCAATAGAAGTGTGATGATCATCATTATTAGAGCATTGCCCAAAAAAAAGGGAAGGAAAAAAAAGGCAAAAAAAAAGAGAAAGGCCAAAAAAAGGGCCCAAAAAAAAGAAAATAAATAAAAAGGGCAATGCTACTATCTCTTTTTCCACACTTGTGCTTCAAAGTAGCACCTTGTTCTTCATGTAGTGAGTCTCATAAGTTGTCTTTTTATACTAGTGGGAATTTTTCATTATAGAACTTGGCTTGTATATTCCTACGATGGGCTTCTTCAAAATGCCCTAGGTCTTCATGAGCAAGCAAGTTGGATGCACACCCACTAGTTTTCTTTTGTTGAGCATTCATAGCTCTAGTGCATCCGTTGCATGGCAATCCCTACTCCTTGCATTAACATCAATCGATGGGCATCTCCATAGCTCATTGATTAGCCTCGTTGATGTGAGACTTTCTCCTTTTTGTCTTCTCCACACAATCCCCATCATAATATTCTATTCCACCCATAGTGCTATATCCATGGCTCAAGGCCATGTAGTGCGTAAAGGTTGAAAGAGTTTGAGATTATTTAAGTATGAAACAATTGCTTGGCTTGTCATCGGGGGTATAGAAGTTGGGAACATCTTTGTGTGACGAAAATGAAGCATAGCCTAACTATATGATTTTGTAGGGACGAACTTTCTTTTGCCATGCTATTTTGAGAAGACATGATTACTTTGATTAGTATGCTTGAAGTATTATTACTTTTATGCCAATATGAACTTTTGTATTGAATCTTATGGATCTGAATATTCATATCACGAGTGAGAAGAATTACATTGAAATTATGCCAAGTAGCACTCCGCATCAAAAATTAACTTTTTTATCATTTACCTACTCGAGGACGAGCATGAATTAAGCTTGGGGATGCTTGATACGTCTCCAACGTATCTATAATTTTGATTGCTCCATGCTATATTATCTACTGTTTTAGGCAATATTGAGCTTTATTATCCACTTTTATATTATTTTTGGGACTAACCTATTAACCGGAGGCCCAGCCAGATTTGTCGCTTTTATGCCTATTTCAAGATTTCGAGGAAAAGGAATATCAGACGGAGTCAAAACGGAACAAAATCAACTAGAGAAGTTATTTTTGGAAGGAAACCCACCTGATGGACTTGGACCCCACGTCAGAAGATACGGGAGGTGCTCACGAGGGTGGGGGGCGCGCCCACCCCCTGGGCGCGCCCCCTACCTCGTGGGGCCCCCGTAGCTCCACCGACGTTCTCCTTTCACCCATATATACCGTCGTACCCTAAAACTTCCAGAACAGAGATTAGATCCGGAGTTCCGCCGCCGCAAGCCTCCAGAACCACCAAAAACCAATCGGGACCCCTTTCCAGACTGCCGGAGGGGGGATCCATCTCCGGTGGCCATCTTCATCATCCCGATGCTATCCATGACGAGGAGGGAGTAGTTCACCCTCGGGGCTGAGGGTATGTACCAGTAGCTACGTGTTTGATCTCTCTCTCTCTCTCGTGTTCTCTCTCGTGTTTCAATCTATGGCACGATCTTGATGTATCCCGAGCTTTGCTATTGTAGTTGGATCTTATGATGTTTCTCCCCCTCTACTCTCTTGTGATGAATTGAGTTTCCCCTTTTGAAGTTATCTTATCGGATTGAGTCTTTTATGAGAACACTTGATGTATGTCTTGGTGATCAACTTGCGGGTTTCATGACATTGGGAACCTATGCATAGGGGTTGGCACACGTTCTTGATTCTCCAATAGAAACTTTGGGGCACTCTTTGAAGTACTTTTATGTTGGTTGGATGAATCTGAGATTGTGTGATGCATATCGTATAATCATGCCCACGGATACTTGAGGTTACAATGGAGTATCTAGGTGACATTAGGGTTTTGGTTGATTTGTGTCTTAAGGTGTTATTCTAGTACGAACTCTTTTATAGATTGATCCGAAAGAATAGCTTTGTGGTGGTTTCGTGCATCTAATTACCATAATCTCTACGCTTGTTCTCTGCTATTAGTGTCTTCGGAGTGACTCTTTGTTGCATGTTGAGGGCTTGTTATATGATCTATCTATGTTATTATTGTTGAGAGAACTTGCACTAGTGAAAGTATGAACCCTAGGCCTTGTTTCCTATCATTGCAATACCGTTTAAGCTCACTTTTACCGTTCGTTACCTTCCTGTTTTTATATTTTCAGATTACAAAAACCTATATCTACCATCCCTATTGCACTTGTATCACCATCTCTTCGCCGAACTAGTGCACCTATACAATTTACCATTGTATTGGGTGTGTTGGGGACACAAGAGACTCTTTGTTATTTGGTTGCAGGGTTGCTTGAGAGAGACCATCTTCATCCTACGCCTCCTACGGATTGATAAACCTTAGGTCATCCACTTGAGGGAAATTTGCTACTGTCCTACAAACCTGTGCACTTGCAGGCCCAACAACGTCTACAAGAAGAAGGTTTTGTAGTAGACATCATCCGCCGATCACGTCCGGACATAAAAACGGACATCTACCGAAGCTATTTGCGGGTCAGCGTTTGAGATGCCCTAAGTCAGCGCATACAGGCTGGTCGACGACAAGTTCGACGCCGCCAAGATCTGGTCCACCCATGCCGAGGCTAAGTGCAAGTTCTTCATTTGTATGGTTTTACATGGAAGAATCCTCACAGCCAATATGTTGACAATTTGTGGCTGGCCGACGACCTGAGATGTTAGTTGTATCTCCAAGCCCAGTAAACCGTGACCCATCTATGTAAGGACCGCCCCTTCTCTGCTGCCCTTTGGAACCATGTTTCTGCCATAACACATGAGGACTTGCCGGGCTTTGGTTTCCTGCCGGACCATGGTAATGTTCCAACTGGTGGGACAATTTGCTCGCCAAGGAGTCAAAACAGGGCCACAAATGGCACAGTGGTAGGCTGGGTGATCTATACCACGTAGAACATTTGGAACGAGAGAAACATATATATTTTTATGGGTTCCCGCATCACACACTATGAGGTCGCGATGCTGGCCTTCGAGAACATCAAGAAAAGAGAGGGCGCTCAATGGAGTCGTGCCCATGGTGGGTATTGGCTGATGTTGAGTCGTGTCCATAGTGGGTAATTATAGGAACGAAGTATGTCTACCATAGGGGGGGGGGGGGGGTAATGGGAGTTTTAAAATTTCTTCGAAAATATCAAAACTCTCATAACCCAACAACGGAGAGAATTAAAACAAAGTACAGTGAGCGAATATAAACTACCGAATGGAAACTAAAAGCATGCTTCGAAACATATTACATGACTTATGCAATTCGAATGAAAAAGGGGTGAAGTAGATGTAACCAGTGATGCTCGAAGGCGTCAGGGAATTTGTTTGACCATTTTGTCCTTCTGCACAAGGACTACGTCTGGTTGGAGGGGTTGTGATTTAACACAAAAGATAAACTCTCTTCGCCCTATCTCATCGACAATTGGTTGTTCAACCATTGTCGATCACTCGTGGTAGATACTTGAGGCGATCTCCGAACCTTTACAGACTTCTTCTTCGAGAACCACAATTACTCTTGGTCTCTGAAGAAATTGACACCTAACCGTATAGAGAGTTTGCAGCTCTCAAGAGTAATAGGCGGAGCGTACTGGACTTAGATTCGAGTGATGCTGAACCACTATCTAATTTTTCGGCTCTAGGGGTTTTCTCTTGGTGGATTTTAAACTCAAATCTCTTGGAGAGGGGGTTTCTCAACAATCTTCTCAGAATCGAAGGGAGCAGCCACCTGACAATGCCGACGTGGGGTGGCTATTTATAGCCGCAGCCTTCCCTAGTGGGGAATGACCATTTTAGACACGCAGTCCAGCCAATGGCCAACTGACATGTTCACAACGGTCGGATTTTGGAGCAATGGTAACATTACTTGAGGAACAAGTAATGCTAACTCCACGGTCTGAGACAAATCTCTTGCATCGAAGAAGATCAAAGTCTCTTGCTCGCAGGTATTTTGTCGGAACACAAAGAGATTTCTCTTGCAACATTCACATGATTTGGGTTTAGCATCAGAGAATCAAAGTTTCGGACGCTACACCCCTCTTAATAGTACGGTGGTCCTGTGACTCAATAAAGAGAAAAAAACCTATGAAATAAATGCTATGACTTCACTTCTTCTTCAAACTTCTCGGCCGCAGTCACTTCCTTCGGACAAGCACCGAACCAATTGCTTCACATCAGCAATTTTTGAGGGGTCACTCTTGTTATCATAATCTTCGGTGATAATCTTCACTGCTACGCAGGGGATTATCTTTGTCATTTGTATCAAACTCCTCTTGATTCCAGGGACCTGTTACTCTATGTGCACTAGCAAACACATAAGTCCCATACTGTTTATGTCAACAAGCTCTAAAACATAAGGAGGCAGATCATTGCACCAACAATCTCCCCCTTTTTGGACGATTATTGACAAAACAGATAATCATGAAAGTGAAGATAGATAAGTGAAAAGTAATTCGAATAAGAGTGAATAAGTGTTACTTTGCTCGATGATGAAATAGACTCCCCCTAAATGTATGCAGGGATAAGGATATGAGATTTATTCTCTTGCAAATATTGAAGTGTATAGAGGAAATTTCAATCATTCGAGACAATGATTCGCACTAATGAAATATAATTTTCGATATCATAGTGCAATCGTTCATAACTTTCGATAATAATTCCACCCGCAAAACAAATGATTTGAGAGAAATAGTGCAGCAGTCGGGGTTATTAACATTACATGATGGAAGTTACATCATAGAGAAGATAGTCTTTAAACCATAAGTTTCAAACTCACACGAAACCAAACCAGAGAAACTTAGAAAGCAAATCAACCAGAGAAACATAGAAAGCAAATCTATCGAGACTCGATGTAATTCTCCCCTTTTTGTCAACTAGTGTAAAAAAGGTGACAAATAACATGAGTGCAAAAGTGCAGAACTTGGTTCAATCGGCGGCATCTCCAGAAGAACTGTCCGAGGTGATTTCATCTTCACATGTGACTGGAGTGGCATCATCTTCAGTAGGCGCAATTTTTTCTTTGGGGAGAATAGCTTGGGGCTGAGAAGACGAGGGCATATTAGGGCCAAATTTCATGAGGAACACGGGAGAGCACATTTCCTTCGGCAGTTTCTCTGCTGCTGAGGTAGCTTCAGATTCTTCCAGCATTTTGCGAAGCTTAAGATGTAGAAGATCAGTTGTTGGCTCACGAGCAGGTAGAGAAGGGGTACTTCGATCTTGGAAATCTTCAATAGAGAAGCCCTTGTCAATGTAATCATAGAGCTCTTTGAGATTGACATTCAGGAGTTGCTTCTCGGTAAAGAAATTGCAGAGCAATTTCCAGAGCCCTTTCTTGTTCTCATTAGCAATCATATGCACAACTTTGGTTCAATTATTGATTGCATTTACCTCGGAGGCAAGATGTTCTTTCTCGCGTCGATCTTCAGTGATGTGCTGCAGCAACAGTTGTTGTGTGCACAAATTGACAAGTTGCGATGGAGGTTGATGTGAAATCTTTCGGTCGCGCTAAGGGAGACGAGGTCCATCAAAGTGCTTGTGATAATCATAAGGGCTTGTTGCGTGTGATTTACCCGAAGAAATATCTTCCATGATTTGAAAAGTGTCACGAACAGGAGGTATGACGCTTTTGTGACTTTGCTTTGCCAGATACTTTGTGCACATGGCGTGATCAACGACCTTCTGGATCCATGGTGCATAAAATTTGAGGCAGTGCGGATACTGAGCAAAATCCTTCAAGATACGCAGAAACATGTCCTCAACATCGAAGATATATCGCTCATAGATTGCATAGATAGCATTTCGAAGGACATCTGAGATGGATTCATTGGTGTTCATTCCAGCCAGAGGGCAAAAGGTGTAAGTGAGTATATGATAAAGTCTCTGATTCTTGAAGGTTAAGTGCTCAGGCCTGGGAGGACCAATGTAGTCACGAATCTTACCTTCATCCATGGTGCACCGAAAGGTTTCATCTGAAATAGCATCAATGTCGTGCACGCGAATTTCATTGTTACCATGCTCAAAGTGAGGGAAATGGAAGTGCGAGACAAAATTTGTTGAAGTGCACTTGATGCGTTTTCCTTTGGTCATCCATTCCATGATCCATTTGGAGTTGTCAGATTCATCGTCAGAGATGTACAGAGTGGCATAGAACTGAAGAATAACCTCTCTGTTCCAAGGATGTTCAAGCAAAGACATTGGTGAGGTAGAAATCTTCTAGATCTTGCAGCGGTTGATTGAAGTAGCCAATATTCTTCATAGCTGGGATGTCTGATACGTCTCCATCGTATCTACTTTTCCAAACACTTTTGCCCTTGTTTTGGACTCTAACTTGCATGATTTGAATGGAACTAACCCGGACTGACGTTGTTTTCAGCAGAATTGCCATTGTGTTATTTTTGTGCAGAAATAGAAGTTCTCGGAATGACCAGAAACTTCACGGAGAATATTTTTGGAATATATAAAAAATACTGGCAAAAGAATCAAGACCAGGGGGCCCACACCCTGTCCACGAGGGTGGGGGTGTGCCCCCTGCCTCGTGGGCCCCCTAGTGCTCCACCGACCTCGACTCCAACTCTATATATTCACGTTCGGGGAGAAAAAATGAGAGAGAAGGATTCATCGCGTTTTACGATACGGAGCCGCCACCAAGCCCCAATCTCTCTCAGGAGGGCTGATCTGGAGTCCGTTCGGGGCTCCGGAGAGGGGAATCCGTCGCCGTCGTCATCATCAACCTTCCTCCATCACCAATTTCATGATGGTCAGCGCCGTGCGTGAGTAATTCCATCGTAGGCTTGCTGGACGGTGATGGGTTGGATGAGATTTACCATGTAATCGAGTTAGTTTTGTTAGGGTTTGATCCCTAGTATCCACTATGTTCTGAGATTGATGTTGCTATGACTTTGCTATGCTTAATGCTTGTCACTAGGGCCCGAGTGTCACGATTTCAGATATGAACCTATTATGTTTTCATGAATATATGGGTGTTCTTGATCCTATCTTGCAAGTCAATAGTCACCTATTATGTGTTATGATCTGTTAACCCTGAAGTGACAATAATAGGGATACTTACCCGTGATGACTGTAGTTTGAGGAGTTCATGTATTCACTAAGTGTTAATTCTTTGGTCCGGTACTCTATTAAAAGGAGGCCTTAATATCCCTTAGTTTCCAATAGGACCCCGCTGCCACGGGAGGGTAGGACAAAAGATGTCATGCAAGTTCTTTTCCATAAGCACGTATGGCTATATTCGGAGTACATGCCCACGTTACATTGATGAACTGGAGCTAGTTCTGTGTCACCCTATGTTATAACTATTGCATGAGGAATCGCATCCGACATAATTATCCATCACTGATCCAATGCCTACGAGCTTTTCACATATTGATCTTTGCTTAGTTACTTTTCCGTTGCCACTATTACAATTACTACAAAACTGCCATCGTTACTTTTGCCACCGCTATCAAGTTACTTCCATACTACTTTGCTACTAAATACTTTGCTTCAGATATTAAGTTATCCAGGTGTGGTTGAATTGACAACTCAACTTCTAATACTTGAGAATATTCTTTCGCTCCCCTTGTGTCGAATCAATAAATTTGGGTTAAATACTCTATCGTCGAAAACTGTTGCGATCTCCTATACTTGTGGGTTATTAAGACTATTTTCTGGCGCCGTTGCCGGGGAGCATAGCTTTATTCTTTGAGTCACTTGGGATTTATATCTGTTGATCACTATGAGGAACTTGAAAGAAGAAAAACCCAAGATTTATCCCTCAACTACTAGGGGAGGTAAGGAACTGCCATCTAGCTCTGCACTTGGTTCACCTTCTGTTATGAGTAAATTTGCGACACCTACACATGCTATTGATTCTGATAGGTCGCATGTTATTGATGATGCCACTTCTGCTATGCATGATACTTATGATGAAACTACTTCTATGCTTGATAATACTGTGCCACTAGGTGAATTTCTTGATGAACAACTTGCTAGGGCTAGAGAGAATGAAATTATTGAAACCGATAACATTGATGAAAGTGATGATGGAGATTCTCCCCTAGATATGAATTACTGTTGTGCTCGAGGGTTATGTTATGGATGAAGAAACTGCTAGAGACTTTTTAGCTTGCAATGATAGATATGATCTTAAGAAACTGTTAGCTAAGCTGAAAGAAAAATCCTTGAATTCTAGAATGAAATATGACCCTGCTTTTGCTACTTCACCTATCTGTATTTTCGATGAAGATTATGGTTTCTCTGTTGATCCCGAGATAATTACTTTGGTTGAATCTGATCCTTTTTATGGCTATGAATTTGAAATTGTTGTGGCACATCTTACTAAACTAAATGATATAGCCACCCTATTCACTAATGATGAGAAAATTCGTTACTACTATATCCTTAAGTTATTTCCGTTCTCATTAAAGGGTGATGCTAAAACATGGTTTAATTCTCTTGATCCTGGTTGTGTGTGTAGTCCCCAGTTTATGATTTATTACTTCTCTGCTAAATATTTCCCCGCTCATAAGAAACAAGCTGCCTTAAGGGAAATATATAATTTCGTGCAAATTAAAGAAGAGAGTCTCCACAAGCTTGGGGGAGGCTTCTCCAATTACTTAATGCTTTGCCTGATCATCCTCTCAAGAAAAATGAAATACTTGATATCTTTTATAAAGGACTAACCGATGCTTCCAGAGACCACCTGGATAGTTGTGCTGGTTGCGTTTTCAGGGAAAGAACTGTTGATCAAGCTGAATTGCTATTGAATAATATGTTGAGTGATGATAATAATTGGACACTTCCTGAACTAACTCCTAAGCCAACTCTGAAGAAAAGGGGTATTCTATTTCTCAGTCCCGAAGATATGCAAGATGGAAAGAAATCTATGAAATAAAAAGGTATTAAAACTAAAGATGTTAAGAATTTACCACCTATCGAAGAAATACATGGTCTTGATAACCCGATACAGGTAGTAAAGGTAAATTCTCTCTATAGATTTGATGAAGGTGACATTCCTCGTTATAAGTCTGCTAGCCAATGCTTAGATGAGTTTGATAATTTTATTGTTAAACAAGAAAACTTCAATGCTTATGTTGGTAGACAATTGAAACGTAATGCTTATATGATTGAGCACTTGAGTGATTATATGTCTAGAGTTAAAGGTGAACTTAAAATCATTAGTAAACATGCTTCTATGGTTACCACTCAAGTAGAACAAGTGCTTAAAGCTCAGAATGATTTGCTCAATGAATTAAACAACAAGAAAAATGATAATGTTGTTAGAGTTATGACTATAGGGGGTAAAATGACTCAGGAACCTTTGTATCCTAAGGGCCACCCTAATAGAATTGAGCAAGATTCTCAGAGAACTAATGTTGATGCACCTAGTCCTTCTAAGAGGAAAAAAAATGATAGGACTTTGCATGCTTCTAGTGAACCTGTTGTTGACACACGTGAGAATCCCAATGATATTTCTATTTCGGATGCTGAAACACAATCTGGTAATGAACATGAACCTAGTGATAATATTAATGATGATGTTCATGGTGATACTCAACCTAGCAATAACAATGATGTAGAAATTGAACCTGCTGTTGATCTTGATAACCCATAATTAAAGAATCAATGTTTTGATAAGAGAGACTTCATTGCTAGGAAGCACGGTAAAGAAAGAGAACCATGGGTTCAGAAACCCATGCCTTTTCCTCCTAAACCATCCAAGAAAAAGGATGATGAGGATTTTGAGCGCTTTGCTGAAATGATTAGACCTATCTTTTTGTGTATACGTTTGACTGATATGCTTAAAATGAATCCTTATGCTAAGTATATGAAAGATATTGTTACTAATAAAAGAAAGATACTGGAAGCTGAAATTTTCACCATGCTTGCCAATTATACTTTTAAAGGTGGAATACCTAAGAAACTTGGAGATCCAGGAGTACCCACTATACCATGCTCCATTAAAAGAAACTATGTTAGAACTGCTTTATGTGATCTTGGAACCGGTGTTAGTGTTATGCCTCTCTCTTTATATCGTAGACTTGACTTGAATAAGTTGACACCTATTGAAATATCTTTGCAAATGGCCGATAAATCAACTGCTATACCTGTCGGTATTTGTGAGGATGTGCCTGTTGTGGTTGCAAACGTTACTATTTTAACGGACTTTGTTATTCTTGATATTCCCGAGGACAATAGTATGTTGATTATCCTTGGTACCTTTTTGAATACCGCAGGGGCTGTTATTGATTGCAACAAAGGCAACATCACTTTTCATGTTAATGGTAATGAGCATACGGTACACTTTCCGAGGAAACAACCTCAAGTCCACAATATCAATTCTATTGGAAAAGTTCCAACGATTACTATTGGGGGTTTTGAATTTGCTCTTCCCACTGTCAAGAAGAAATATGATATTCTTATTGTTGGGGACGTGCATATCCCCGTTGAGGCAACCTAGTGCTATTCGAAAATTCTCCAGTTTCATGCGATTCGGAATGAGTTTGTTAACAAGACTTGATCAACCTTGTTAGTGGATTCCTTTTGATGAGCATGAGATGGATGAAGTTAGAAAGCATAACCTTCTATACCCTCCTTTTACTTTCTGTTATTTAGATTAAATAAAGCAAAACTAGTATTTTCTGTCTATTTTCTGAATTATCCGTGCAATAAAAAATACCCCGAAAATAAAAGTTCTCCAAATGCCCCGAAAATGAAATATGATTTTTTCTAGAATATTTAAGAATATATGGCACTAAGAACACATCAGGGGGAGCCACCACCTGGCCGAGAGGGTCCAGGGCGTGCCCACCCCCTGGGCGCGCCCCCTGCCTCGTGGGCCCCTCGTGGCCCCCTCCACTTATTCGTGCACCCACACACTCCTTCTTCCTCCAGAAAAAAATCACCAACCAGCTCAAGCACGAGTTCTAGCACATCTTGCTGCCATTTGCAATCTCCTTGCTCAAAGCTCCACTCACAAACTTCTTTGGGGGATTGTTCTTCGGTATGTGACTCCTCCAATGGTCCAATTAGTTTTTGTTCTAGTGCTTTATTCATTGCAAATTTTTGCTGCTTAGGTGACCCTGTTCTTGAGATTGCATGCCAAATTTATTTGGTCCCAAGTAGTTCTAATGCATGATATAGTTTCTTAGGCACTTGTGGGAGTAGTTGCTATCAATTTTGTTGAGTTTGGTTCACTTTTATTTTGAGTTACTAAAAATTTCAGAAATTCTCAGAAAAAGAAAATGATGAAGAGATTGTTGAGAGGCTCTTCGAGTCAAGCTCAAGGATAAGCAAAATGAGGAGGATAAGAAGCCCAAATATAATCTCCCTCGTGATCATGGAGGTTCGGCTGTGTGAATGGCCTTGTGACGAGTTCTTGAAGGCAACCGAGATTCATGATGATTTTTATTATTTGGCTGAGAATGCAGGCCTCACCGACTTCCTCCATAACTGGCCAATAACAGTATCTCCTACTCACTAATATTTTTGTGCAAAATTTTCATTTCCATGCTAGGAGATCACCACCTTCAGTGGAGTTTCATTTATATGATGAATTTAAGGAGATGACCTTATATGATTTTTGTCGGGTATGCAAAATACCCTTTGAGGGCATCATAGAGGAACCACACCGTAATGATGTGGAGGGATTTATTAATGGAATTGCTGTAGGGGAAACGAGGAAAGTTTCCGGTGCAAGAATTACTAGCATGCATTTTCCTGTTCTATGTTACTTTGCAATATTTGCTAGTAGATGCATGATTGGTCGCGGGAACAGTGGAAATCATAGTGCTCCTGATTTGTGCCATGCTTTGTTTCGTGATACAACTTTCAGTTTAGGCGCTATTATTGCTAAACGATTAAGTCTGAACCGTACAAAGGGCCCCATCCTCCGTGACATCTTTGGCTCGTGCCTTGTTGCACACTTTAATATACCTATTAGGCATTATGAGAAAGAAGAAAAGTTGCTGCCCCTGTCTTTCTAGATTATAAGAGTATGGTAGTACATGACTTTATTGTTAAAAATAAGAAGAAACTTCTCAAGTATAATTTGATATTCGATAAAAATTATTGTGAATTTATTACCTTGCCTGCGCCCTCTTTGTTTAGCATGTTTTCAGGCACGTACGTCATTCTGCCGGAGGCCATTCATGCATATTTGAGTGCGACACCTGCTCCAGAGGCTGAGCCGGAGCCATAACTTGACCCTTATCGGCAGTCTGTTTATCAGTGAGATCCGGAGGAGATCGCCAACCAGTGGCACCCCGAGGATCCTCCTCAGTACACTGGAGAGGACCACTTCGATCCATGGGCATAGACCAACTTAGACCAAAAGCCTAAGCTTGGGGGAGTACGTATTTCTCACCGACATTACATTCATGTTCACACACTCATGCTAGTTGTCGGTGCTCATACTTTTTCATTGTACTATCCATGCTAGTGTATTTTCCTTTTTCTCGCTTTCTTCTTGTGTGTTTGAATAACCTTAAGAAAAACCAAAAAAAATAGTTATAGCTTTTAGCTAGTTTACTTTCCATGCCTGTAGTAGTAATAATTAAAAGAAAACCAAAAAAGATTTCTTGTTCTTCTTTTGCTTGTTGGGAGCTTTCCCGTGTAAATAGTTTTATTTCCTTTCTTTTCTTTGGGGGTTGAGAGGAGAAGACCATAATGAAAATGTTGCAGTGGCTCTTATATGCATTATTGTTGATTTAACCAAGATCCATATTACCTTGTCTTCTCCCTTGTATTAAAATGCTTGCAGATTCCATCTTAGTCCAATGCACATGCACTATTATTATTATCCACACTGTTCAGTCGTGCAAGTGAAAGGCAATAATGACGATATATGATGGACTGATTGAGATGAGAGAAGCTGGTATGAACTCGACCTCTCTTGTTTTTGTAAATATGATTAGTTCATCGTTCCTGATTCAGCCTATTATGAATGAAACATGATTGCAATGACAATTAGAGATTATAGTTGCTTATGCCATGCTTAATTAGCTAGGAGTTTATAATGGTTTACCTTGCATGCCGACATGCTATTAAAATGGTTGTGATGTGGTATGATAGGGTGGTATCCTCCTTTGAATAATTCAAGTGGCTTGACTTGGCACATGTTCACACATGTAGTTGAAACAAAATCAACATAGCCTCCACGATATTTATGTTCATGGTGGATTATATCCTACTCATGATTGCACTCAATGTTTCTTAATTTTAATGCATGTTCATGACTGTTGTCGCCTCAGAAATGGTCGCTTCCCTCTTTTCTAGCCTTCACTTGTACTAAGCGGGAATACTGCTTGTGCATCCAGTTCCATAAACCCCAAAGTTATTCCATATGAGTCCACCATACCTTCCTATATGCGGTATCTACCTGCCGTTCCAAGTAAATTTGTATGTGCCAAACTCTAAACTTTCAAATGAAATTCTGTTTAGTATGCTCGAATAGCTCATGTATCAACTAGGGCTGTCTGTGTCTTCCATGCTAGGCGGGTTATTCTCAAGAGGAGTGGAGTCCGCTCCTCACTCATGAGAAAATGGCTGGTCACCGGGATGCGTAGTCCCATGCTCAAACCAAATCAAAATAATTGCAAACAAAACTCCCCCAGGACTGTTGTTAGTTGGAGGCACCCATTGTTTCGGGCAAGCCATGGATTGATGCTTGTTGGTGGTGGGGGAGTATAAACTTTACCATTCTGCTTGGGAACCGCCTATAATGTGTGTAGCATGGAAGATATCGAGATCTCTCGGTTGTTATGTTACAATGAAAGTATGCTGCTCAAAATATTATTTAGGAACAATTGCATTTTTGCCCCTAGTTGGTTCCTACCCACGGGTTTTTCCCTTACTTTTCGAGCTTGCTCAGTTTTGCCCTTACTTTTTCCGTCGTGGTTCCTCTGATGCCCTTTGACCGTTTGACCAAAACTATGAAAATTCATAACTAATTCATATGAACTCAGAAAAATGCAAATAAGATATCAAAATGTTCAGATAAACATTACCTTTATGTGCATATCATTTACATTCAGGACAAAAGCACCCTTTAAACTACGAGGTAATTAATGTTATTAACATTATTAAAAATAAAAAGGTATAAACAATATTTTTTCATGAATAAAAATTACATGCAAATGTAGGTGATGTTTCTGAACATCTCGATATCTTATTTGCATTTTTCGAGTTCGTATCAATTTGTTATGAAGTTTCCAAATAATGCTCAAAGTCGATAGAACATTCATAACAAGATGACACGAACTCAGAAAAATGCAACTAATATATCTGGTTGTACAGAAAACATCACCTACATTTGCATGTAATTTTTATTCATGAAAATAATATTGTTTATACCTTTATATTTTTAATAATGTTAATAACATTAATTACCTCAGGTAGTTTAACGAGAGCTTTTTTCCAGAATGCAAATGATATGCACATAAAGGTAATGTTTATCTAAACATTTTGATATCTCATTTGCATTTTTCTGAGTTCATATGAATTAGTAATGAATTTTCAAAGTTTTGGTCAAACGGTCAAAGGGCATTCGAGGGACCATGACGGAAAAAGTAAGGGCAAAACTGAGCAAGCTCTAAAAGTAAGGGCAAAACCCATGGGTAGGAACCAACTAGGGGTAAAAATGAAATTGTCCCTATTATTTATCTCTATTTCAAAACCGAGCTCTGGCACCTCTACAAATCCCTGCTTCCCTCCGTGAAGGGCCTATCTATTTACTTTTATGTTGAGTCATCCTCCTCTTATTAAAAAACACCAATTGGAGAGCACAACTGTCATTTGCATCCATTACTATTAATTTATACTGAGTATGACTATGACTGGATCTCTTTTACCATGAATTACAATGTTTAGTCAGTCCTTGATCTTCAGAGGTGCTCTGCATTCATGTTTTGCGGTCTCAAAAAGGGCTAGCGAGATACCATCTTGTTATATCACATTATGATTGTTTTGAGAAAGTGTTGTCATCCAAGATTTATTATTATTGCTCGCTAGTTGATTATGCCATTGATATGAGTAAACATGAGACCTGAATGTTATTGTGAATATGGTTAGTTCATAATCTTTGCTGAAAACTTGAATGCTGGCTTTACATATTTACAACAACAAGAGCAAACAGAGTTTGTAAAAGTTTTTCTTTATCACTTTCAGTTTATCAACTGAATTGCTTGAGGACAAGCAAAGGTTTAAGCAAGGGGGAGTTGATACGTCTCCATCGTATCTACTTTTCCAAACACTTTTGCCCTTGTTTTGGACTCTAACTTGTATGATTTGAATGGAACTAACCCGGACTGACGCTGTTTTCAGCAGAATTGCCATGGTGTTATTTTGCAGAAATAAATGTTCTCAGAATGACCTGAAACTTCACGGAGAATATTTTTGGAATATATAAAAAATACTGGCAAAAGAATCAAGACCAGGGGGCCCAAACCCTGTCCACGAGGGTGGGGGGCGCCTACCCCCTGGGCGCGCCCCCTGCCTCGTGGCCCCCCTGGTGCTCCACCGACCTCAACTCCAACTCTATATATTCATGTTCGGGGAGAAAAAAAATGAGAGAGAAGGATTCATCATGTTTTACGATAAGGAGCCACCGCCAAGCCCCAATCTCTCTCGGGAGGGCTGATCTGGAGTCCGTTCGGGGCTCCGGAGAGGGGAATTCGTAGCCGTCGTCATCATCAACCTTCCTTCATCACCAATTTCATGATGCTCACCGCCGTGCGTGAGTAATTCCATCGTAGTCTTGCTGGATGGTGATGGGTTGGATGAGATTTACCATGTAATCGAGTTAGTTTTGTTAGGGTTTGATCCCTAGTATCCACTATGTTCTGAGATTGATGTTGCTATGACTTTGATATGCTTAATGCTTGTCACTAGGGCCCGAGTGCCATGATTTCAGATCTGAACCTATTATGTTTTCATGAATGTATGTGAGTTCTTGATCCTATCTTGCAAGTCAATAGTCACCTATTATGTGTTATGATCCGTTAACCCCGAAGTGACAATAATCGGGATACTTACCGGTGATGACCGTAGTTTTAGGAGTTCTTGTATTCACTAAGTGTTAGTGCTTTGGTCCGGTACTCTATTAAAAGGAGGCCTTAATATCCCTTAGTTTCCAATAGGACCCCGCTGCCACGGGAGGGTAGGACAAAAGATGTCATGCAAGTTCTTTTCCATAAGCACGTATGACTATATTCGGAATACATGCCTACGTTATATTGATGAACTGGAGCTAGTTCTGTGTCACCCTATGTTGTAACTGTTGCATGAGGAATCGCATCCGACATAATTATCCATCATTGGTCCAATGCCTACGAGCTTTTCACATATTGATCTTTGCTTAGTTAGTTTTCCATTGCCACTGTTACAATTACTACAAAACTGCTACTGTTACTTTTGCAACCGTTACCGTTACTTCCATACTACTTTGCTACTAACCATTTGCTGCAGATATTAAGTAATCCAGGTGTGGTTGAATTGACAACTCAACTGCTAATACTTGAGAATATTCTTTCGCTCCCCTTGTGTCGAATCAATAAATTTGGGTTAAATACTCTACCCTCGAAAACTGTTGCGATCCCCTATACTTGTGGGTTATCAATGTCCATATATTCATGCGGAAAGATCTTCTTGTTGTCATAGAGGACCCGAGAGCAATATATAAAATGTCCCTTTGTCCAGAAGTGAGGCGATTTAGAAGTGCGTGGCCCATCATACAGAGTGTCCTGAAAGAATTTTGGATGGGTATTCCAATTGAAAAGAGTGTTGGAAATATTCCCTAGAGGCAATAATAAATTAGTTATTATTATTATATTTCCTTGTTCATGATAATCGTTTATTATCCATGCTATAATTGTATTGATAGGAAACTCAGATACATGTGTGGATACATAGACAACACCATGTCCCTAGTAAGCCTCTAGTTGACTAGCTCGTTGATCAATAGATGGTTACGGTTTCTGGACCATGGACATTGGATGTCGTTGATAACGGGATCACATCATTAGGAGAATGATGTGATGGACAAGACCCAATCCTAAGCCTAGCACAAAGATCGTGTAGTTCGTATGCTAAAGCTTTTCTAATGTCAAGTATCATTTCCTTAGACCATGAGATTGTGCAACTCTCGGATATCGTAAGAATGCTTTGGGTGTACCAAATGTCACAACGTAACTGGGTGGCTATAAAGGTGCACTACGGGTATCTCCGAAAGTGTCTGTTGGGTTGGCATGAATCGAGACTGGGATTTGTCACTCCGTGTAACGGAGAGGTATCTCTGGGCCCACTCGGTAGGACATCATCATAATGTGCACAATGTGACCAAGGGGTTGATCACGGGATGATGTGTTACGGAGCGAGTAAAGAGACTTGCCAAGAATGAGATTGAACAAGGTATCGGGATACCGACGATCGAATCTCGGGCAAGTACAATACCGCTAGACAAAGGGAATTGTATACGGGATTGATTGAATCCTCGACATCGTGGTTCATCCGATGAGATCATCGTGGAACATGTGGGAGCCAACATGGGTATCCAGATCCCGCTGTTGGTTATTGACCGGAGAATGTCTCGGTCATGTCTGCATGGTTCCCGAACCCGTAGGGTCTACACACTTAAGGTTCGGTGACGCTAGAGTTGTTATGGGAAATAGTATGTGGTTATGGAAGGTTGTTCGGAGTCCCGGATGAGATCCCGGACATGACGAGGAGCTCCGGAATGGTCCGGAGGTGAAGATCGGTATATTGGACGAAGGGTATTAGAGTCCGGAATTGTTCCGGGGTACTGTGTGATGACCAGCGTGTCCGAAAGGGGTTTGGAGGCCCCGTCAAGCTTTGGGGGCCTTATGGGCCAAGGGAGAGGGCACATCAGCCCACTAAGAGGCTGAGCGCCCTCCCACCCCATCTCACGTGAATCGGAGAGGTGGGGGCGCCACCCCTAGGGCAGCCACCCTCCCGGCTTGGGGGCAAGTTTCCTAGGGGTGGGGCGCCAAAACCCATCTAGGGTTTCCCCTATGGCCGCCGCCCCTCCCCTAGGGAACCCTAGGGCGCCTCCCCCTCCTCCCTTCCCCCTATATATAGTGAGAGAGAGAGAGAGAGGGCAGCCGCACCCTTCCCCTGGCACAACCCTCTCTCTCCTCCAACACCTCCTCCGCCTCCGTAGTGCTTGGCGAAGCCCTGCCGGAGAACCACGAGCTCCATCACCACCATGCCGTCGTCTTTGCCGGAGTTCTCCCTCAACTTCTCCTCTCCCCTTGCTGGATCAAGAAGGAGGAGACGTGCCTAGGCTGTACGTGTGTTGAACGCGGAGGCCCCGTTGTTCGGTGCTTAGATCGGAATCAACCGCGATCGGAACCGCTGCGAGTACGACTCCTTCATCCGCGTTCTTGCAACGCTTCCGCTTAGCGATCTACAAGGGTATGTAGATGAACTCCCCTTTCCCTCGTTGCTAGATTACTCCATAGATTGATCTTGGTGATGCGTAGAAATTTTTTGAATTTCTGCTACGTTCCCCAAAAGTGGCATCATGAGCTAGGTCTATGCGTAGTTTCTATGCACGAGTAGAACACAAGTTGTTGTGGGCGTTGATTTTGTTCAATATGCTTACCGTTACTAGTCCAATCTTGTTTCGACGGTATTGTGGGATGAAGCAGCCTGGACCGACCTTACATGTACACTTACGTGAGATGTGTTCCACCAACCGACATGCACTTGTTGCATAAGGTGGCTAGCGGGTGCCGCCTCCCACTTTAGTCGGATCAGATTCGATGAAAAGGGTCCTTATGAAGGGTAAATAGCAATTGGCATATCACGTTGTGGTTTTTGCGTAGGTAAGAAACGTTCTTGCTAGAAACCCATAGCAGCCACGTAAAACATGCAAACAACAATTAGAGGACGTCTAACTTGTTTTTGCAGGTATGCTATGTGATGTGATATGGCCAAAAGAATGTGATGAATGATATGTGATGTATGAGATTGATCATGTTCTTGTAATAGGAATCATGACTTGCATGTCGATGAGTATGACAACCGGCAGGAGCCATAGGAGTTGTCTTAATTTATTGTATGACCTGCGTGTCATTGAACAACGCCATGTAATTACTTTACTTTATTGCTAAACTGTTAGCCATGGTAGTAGAAGTAATAGTTGGCGAGACAACTTCATGGAGACAATGATGGAGATCATGATGATGGAGATCATGGTGTCATGCCGGTGACGATGATGATCATGGAGCCCCGAAGATGGAGATCAAAAGGAGAAAAATGATATTGGCCATATCATGTCACTTTTTGATTGCATGTGATGTTTATCATGTTTATGCATCTTATTTGCTTAGAACAACGGTAGTAAATAAGATGATCCTCATTAAAATTTCAAGAAAGTGTCCCCTAACTGCGTGCACCGTTGCAAAAGTTCGTTGTTTCAAGCACCACGTGATGATCGGGTGTGATAGATTCTAACGTTCACATACAACGGGTGTAAGCCAGATTTACACACGCAATACACTTAGGTTGACTTGACGAGCCTAGCATGTATGCACATGGCCTCGAACACAAGAGACCGAAAGGTCGAGCATGAGTCGATAGTAGATAATGATCAACATGAAGATGTTCACCGATGATGACTAGTCCGTCTCACGTGATGATCGGACACGGCCTAGTTGACTCGGATCATGTAATCACTTAGATGACTAGAGGGATGTCTGTCTGAGTGGGAGTTCATTAGATGAACTTAATTGTCCTGAACATAGTCAAAAGTTTTTGCAAATTATGTCGTAGCTCGCGCTTTAGTTCTACTATTTTAGATATGTTCCTAGAGAAAATTTAATTGAAAGTTGATAGTAGCAATTATGCGGACTAGGTCGATAAACTGAGGATTGTCCTTGTTGCTTGGAAGAAGGCTTATGTCCTTAATGCACCGCCAAAGGTGTTGAACTCGAACGTCCCTGTGGATGTTGCGAACATCGACATACATGTTTTGATAACTATGTGATAGTTCAAGAATGTTAAATGTTTAGAGTTAAGGCAATCAAGACGATTTTGAAGCGTCATGAAACATCTCGAGATGTTTCGAGGGCTGAAATTGGGATTTCAGGCTCGTGCCCACGCCAAGAGGTATAAGACCTCCGACGAGCTTCTTGGCCTACAAACTAAGGGAGAAAAGCTCAATCGTTGAGCTTGTACTCAGATTGTCCGGGTACAACAATCACTTGAATCGAGTGGGAGTTAATCTTCCAGATGAGATAGTGATGTTTCTCCAAAGTCATTGCCACCAAGCTACTAGAGCTTCGTGATGAACTATAACATATCAGGGATATATATGATGATCCTTGAAGTATTCGCGATGTTTGACGCCGCGGAAGTAGAAGTCAAGTAGGAGCATCAATTGTTGATGGTTAGTAAAACCACTAGTTCCAAGAAGGGCAAGGGCAAGAAGGGATACTTCATGAAACGGCAAAACAGTTGTCGCTCCAAAGTTGAAAACCCAAGGTTGAACCCAAACCCGAGACCAAGTGCTTCGTAATAAGAGGAATGACACTAAAGCGGAACCACCCTAGATACTTGGTAGATAAGAAGGCAGGCAAGGTCGACGGAAGTATATTGGATATACATTATGTTAATGTGTACTTTACTAGTACTCCTAGTAGCACCAGGGTATTAGATACCGGTTTGGTTGCTAAGTGCTAGTAACTCGAAATAAAAGCTACGGAATAAAAGGAGACTAGCTAAAGGTGGGCTGACGATATGTGTTGGAAGTGTTTCCAAGGTTGATATGATCAAGCATCACACGCTCCCTCTACCATCGAGATTGGCGTTAAACCTAAATAATTGTTATTTGGTGTTTGCATTGAGCATAGACATGATTTGATTACGTCTATCGCAATATGGTTATTCATTTAAGGAGAATAATGGTTACTCTGTTTATTTGAATAATACCTTCAAGGGTCTTGCACCTAAAATGAATGGTTCATTGAATCTCGATCGTAGTGATACACATGTTCATGCCAAAAGATATAAGATAGTAATGATAGTACCACCTACTTGTGGCACTGCCATGTAAGTCATATTGGTATAAACGCATGAAGAAGCTCCATGTTGATGGATCTTTGGACTCACTCGTTTTTGAAAAGTTTGAGACATGCGAACCATGTCTATTGGTGTATATGCATGAAGAAACTCCATGCAGATGGACCGCTTTGGACTCACTTGATTTTGAATCACTTGAGACATGCAAATCATACCATATGGGCAAGATGACCTAAAGCCTCGTTTTCAGTGAAATGGAACAAGAAAGCAACTTGTTGGAAGTAATACATTTTGATGTGTGCAGTCCAATGAGTGCTGAGGCACGCAGTGGATATCGTTATGTTCTTACTTCACAAATGATTTGAGTAGATATTGAGTATATTTACTTGATGAAACACAAGTCTGAATTATTGAATGGTTCAAGTAATTTCAGAGTGAAGTTGAAGATCTTCGTGACAAGAGGATAAAATGTCTATGATATGATCATAGAGATGAATATCTGAGTTACGAAGTTTTGGCACACAATTAAGACATTGTGGAAATTGTTTCACAATTAATACCACCGAACACCATAGTGTGATGGTGTGTCCGCACATCATAGTTGCACCCTATTGGATATGGTGCGTACCATGATGTCTCTTATCGAATTACCACTATCATTCATGGGTTAGGCATTAGAGACAACCGCACTCACTTTAAATAGGGCACCACGTAATTCCGTTGAGACGACACTGTTTGAACTATGGTTTGGAGAAACCTAAGTTGTCGTTTCTTAAAAGTTTGGGGCCGCGACGCTTATGTGAAAAAGTTTCAGGTTGATAAGCTCGAACCCAAAGCGGATAAAATGCATCTTCATAGGACACCCAAAACAGTTGGGTATACCTCCTAATTCAGATCCGAAAGCAATAGGGATTGTTTCTAGAACGGGTCCTTTCTCGAGGAAAAGTTTCTCTCGAAAGAATTGAGTGGGAGGATGGTGGAGACTTGATGAGGTTATTTAACCATCACTTCAACCAAGCAGTGTAGCAGGCACGTAAAGTTGTTCTGTGACACCTACATCAATTGAAGTGGAAGTTGATGATAGTGATCATGAAACTTCGGATCAAGTCACTACCGAACCTCGTAGGGTGACAAGGATGCGTACTACTTCAGAGTGGTACAATAATCATGTCTTGAAGGTCATGTTGCTAGACAACAATGAACCTACGAGCTATGGAGAAGCTATGGTGGGCCCGGATTCCGACGAATGGCTCGAGGCCATAAAATCCGAGAGAGGATCCATGTATGAAAACAGAGTGTAGACTTTGGCAGAACTACTTGATGGTCGTAAGGCTATTGGGTACAGATGGATATTAAAAGGAAGATGCATAATGATGGTAAGTATCACCATTAAGAAAGCTCGATTTGTCGTTAAGATGTTTTCCGACAAGATTCAAGGAGTTGACTACGGTGAGGCTTTCTCACTCATAGCGATGCTAAGAGTCTGTTGGAATTGGATTAGCGATTCTTGCATTATTTATGAAATCTTGCAGATAGTATGTCAAAACATTGTTTCCTCGACAATTTTCTTGAGGAAAGGTTGTATGTGATACAACCGTAAAGGTTTTGACAATCCCGAAGACACTAACAAGTATGCAAAGCTCCAACAATCCTTCTAAGGACTGGAGTAAGCATCTCGGAGTTGGAATGTACGCTTTGATGAGATGATCAAAGATTTTGGGTTTATACAAAGTTTATGAGAAACCTATATTTCCAAAGAAGTGAGTGGGAGCACTATAACATTTCGGATGAGTATATGTTGTTGACATATTGTAGATCGGAAATGATGTAGAATTTCTGGAAAGCATATAGGGTTGTTTGAAAGGTGTTTTTCAATAGAAAACCTGGATTAAGCTGCTTGAACATTGAGCATCAAGATCTATGAGGATAGATCAAAACCGCTAAATGGTACTTTCAAATGAGCACATACCTTGACATGATCTTGAAGGTGTTCAAGATGGATCACCAAAGAAGGAGTTCTTGCACGAGTTGTAAGGTATGAAGTTAAGAGTTAAAGCTCGACCAACGCAGAAGAGAGAGAAAGGACGAAGGTCGTCCCCTATGCTTCAGACGTAGGCTCTATACTATGCTATGCTGTGTACCGCACCGGAAGTGTGCCTTGTCATGAGTCAGTCAAGGGGTACAAGATCTAGGAATGGATCATTGGACAGCGGTCAAAATTGTCCTTGGAGTAAATAAGGACATGTTTCTCGATTATGGAGGTGATAAAGAGTTCGACATAAAGGGTTACGTCGATGCAAGCTTTAACACCTATCCGAATGACTCTGAGTAGCAAACCGGATACGTATAGTGGAGCAACCATTTGGAATAGCTCCAAGTGGAGCGTGGAAGCATCATTTACAATATGACATAGAGAATTGCGAAGCACATACGGATCTGAATGTTACAGACCTGTTGACTAAAACCTCTCTCACAAGCAAAACATGATCAAACCCCAGAACTCATTGAGTCTTAATCACATGATGATGTGAACTAGTTTAGTGACACTAGTAAACTCTTTGGATGTTGGTCACATGGCGATGTGACTGTGAGTGTTAATCACATGGCGATGTGAACTAGATTATTGACTCTAGTGCAAGTGGGAGACTGTTGGAAATATGCCCTAGAGGCAATAATAAATTAGTTATAATTATTATATTTCCTTGTTCATGATAATCGTTTATTATCCATGCTATAATTGTATTGATAGGAAACTCAGATACATGTGTGGATACATAGACAACACCATGTCCCTAGTAAGCCTCTAGTTGACTAGCTCGTTGATCAATAGATGGTTACGGTTTCCTGACCGTGGACATTGGATGTCGTTGATAACGGGATCACATCATTAGGAGAATGATGTGATGGACAAGACCCAATCCTAAGCCTAGCACAAAGATCGTGTAGTTCGTATGCTAAAGCTTTTCTATTGTCAAGTATCATTTCCTTAGACCATGAGATTGTGCAACTCCCGGATACCATAAGAATGCTTTGGGTGTACCAAATGTCACAACGTAACTGGGTGGCTATAAAGGTGCACTACGGGTATCTCCAAAAGTGTCTGTTGGGTTGGCACGAATCGAGATCGGATTTGTCACTCCGTAATGTAGAGGTATCTCTGGGCCCACTCGATAGGACATCATCATAATGTGCACAATGTGACCAAGGGGTTGATCATGGGATGATGTGTTACGGAACGAGTAAAGAGACTTGCCGGTAATGAGATTGAACAAGGTATCGGGATACCGACGATCGAATCTCGGGCAAGTACAATACCGCTAGACAAAGGGAATTGTATACGGGATTGATTGAATCCTCGACATCGTGGTTCATCCAATGAGATCATCGTGGAACCTGTGGGAGTCAACATGGGTATCCAGATCCTGCTGTTGGTTATTGACCGGAGAACGTCTCGTTCATGTCTGCATGGTTCCCGAACCCGTAGGGTCTACACACTTAAGGTTCGGTGACGCTAGAGTTGTTACGGGAAATAGTATGTGGTTACGGAAGGTTGTTGAGTCCGGATGAGATCCGGACATGACGAGGAGCTCCGGAATGGTCCGGAGGTGAAGATCGGTATATTGGACGAAGGGTATTGGAGTCCGGAATTATTCCGGGGTACGGTGATGACCAAAGATGTCCGAAAGGGGTTTCTGAGGCCCGGCAAGCTTTGGGGGGCCTTATGGGCCAAGGGAGAGGGCACATCAGCCCACTAAGGGGCTGAGCGCCCTCCCACCTCATCTCACGTAACTCGGAGAGGTGGGGCGCCACCCCTAGGGCAGCCACCCTCCCGGCTTGGGGGGCAAGTTTCCTAGGGGTGGGGCGCCAAAACCCATCTAGGGTTTCCCTATGGCCGCCGCCTCCCTAGGGAACCCTAGGGCGCCTCCTCCTCCCTTCCCCTATATATAGTGAGAGAGAGAGAGGGCAACCGCACCCTTCCTGGGCGCAGCCCTCTCTCCTCCAACACCTCCTCCTCCTCCGTAGTGCTTGGCGAAGCCCTGCCGGAGAACCACGAGCTCCATCACTACCATGCCGTCGTGCTGTCGGAGTTCTCCCTCAACTTCTCCTCTCCCCTTGCTGGATCAAGAAGGAGGAGACGTGCCTAGGCTGTACGTGTGTTGAACGCGGAGGCATCATTGTTCGGTGCTTAGATCGGAATCAACCGCGATCTGAATCGCTGCGAGTATGACTCCTTCATCCGCGTTCTTGCAACGCTTCCGCTTAGCGATCTACAAGGGTATGTAGATGAACTCCCCTTTCCCTCGTTGCTAGATTACTCCATAGATTGATCTTGGTGATGCGTATAAATTTTTTGAATTTCTGCTACGTTCGCCAACAAAGAGGACCTTTGGCGCCATCACCTGCCAAGAACAAAGGCAGTTCTTCACAAGGATATAGGTATTTGAGTTTGTCTTCTATTGAGATAACTTCATCACCATATACAGCTGAGTTAGTATGGCGAGTAGAGACATATTTATTTACGGAGGGACCAACATCTTGAATTCTTGGCGCTGTGTCGATAGACAACTTCAGTTGAGAGGGAGCAGATGGCACAATGAGGGTGCTGCAGAGGAAGTAGGCAACAGAGCAGATTCCTTTACGGTAGGCCCTCGGGCCGAATCAAGAACTGGATTCACTGGAGTCTGTTGTTGCTGGTCAATTGGAGGATCTGAAACATTTGGTGTTTCACGAGAGGGAGAAGCTTGAGGTTCAGAGCGAGGGATTTCATCTTTCTAGATGATATTAGCTTGAGCAGGGGAGGCCACATGCACTGGTTCAGTTGGCCTTGGCGAGGGAGGAGCATCCGAGACTTGAATTGTGGGTTGAGAAAGAACAACTGGCTCAGGAGATTTTTCTTTCCGAGGCTGAGCTTCTAAGCGATCAGGTGCCTTTTTTGTCGGAGTAGGAGGAACATTTTTCTTCACAGTTTTCTTTCGCCGCTTATTAGTTTGCTAAGAAGTTTGATCAATATGGCCTTTGACTAGATCATAGTAGACAATAACCTTTGCTTGATGTTCACCATAGATCTTGTTAACAATTTCATCTAGATCCATGTGAAAAAGCAACCTTTTGTTGCGGAGGAGAGTCAAGGCACGATTGATGTCCTTGTAGGAATCTTCTTGTGCTCTAATGACAAACTTGGAAGAGGCAGTTTTTATTCGACCATCAAGATCATTAAGTTCGGCAGTTGTCACGGGAAACCACGACCACCTATGGGACCAAAGGTCCCTTGCTAGTTCAGCGGGGCGATGGCACGTTGCACAAAGAGCAGAAGAGCGTGGGGCAGCACGGCAGAGATGACACGGGCAGTTTTACACAGGTTCGGGCCACCGTGAGACGTAAAACCTTACTCATGCTTTGGTGGATTGATGGTGGAAAAATGGTGGTGGTCGCAACACGTTTTCCCTATAGGGTTGCTTTAGGGCGAAATGGCTACTTGCGTATGAAATATGAGGGGGTGGATTTGCTAACCCAGGGTCCAACCCTTTCTAAGGTTGCCTCGGGCCTCCTTTTATAGACTAAGGGGTCACCATAGTGGCAATTTAGTCACCATGCACTGATAAGATAGCAACAGTGCTATCATACCTAACTCTGCAGGCTGACAGAGCGCATTAAATGCGTCGCTCAATGTCACATCGTCGCTTGCCCGGCAAGCCTTGCCGGGCTGTTTTGCCAGCTTCGCGCCTGCTCGCTCAACACGTCACATGACGGGTGTCGTCTGTAGGTATTTCCTATAGAAAGAGGCAGCCATGTGGCAAATGGCTGCCACTTAGTCACTTTGCGGTTCGACTCTGCATTGATCGACGACGTGCGTCGTGGTGAAGTTGTTTGGTGAGGTGGCTCCGCCCCCGCGAGTTCCGGCAGGCCCTGCCGGGACGCCTTGGAGGTTTCCTTCCGGGGGCGGCCCCGTCCTTGCCATGCTCGCCTGCCCGGCAAGGGAGGCTTTTCTCCTGGTGGTTTCTTACTTCTCTGTCTTGGTCTTGGTCCTCTTGATCTGCACATTGGTCCTTTGAAGATCTTGATCTCTTACACTTTGGCCTGATCTTGGTGTTGTAATCTTGCTCCCAAGCATGTGCACAGTCTGGGCAACAGACCCAGGGTTTGTTGCACCGACAGAATCCCCCGGCCTGCCCCGAACGCGCTGCTGAGCATCATCGGGGTAGGCCCTAATAAGTGCACAGGCAGGGGTGCAGTAGAGGCTGGCCCCTTGAGGTCTTCTTTGATTCTTGATTAATCTTGAGACCGGGCCAGTTTCCGGTTTTCCCACGCGTCGTGTAAAGCCAATCATGGTGGGGCCACCCTTGTAATGGCCCGTGAATGAATTTAACGCACGAGGTAGAAACTGCCAATTCACTCTTCCCACCACGCCCTTATCCTTAGCCACGTATGCTGCATGCATCGCGCGGGGTAGTTAACGGAGGCGCGTGGTGCGGGAGAGCATCAAGGCGAGGGCCCCGTCTTCTTGAATTTGCGGAGGAGGGCGGTGGTCACTTGTTGAGGGAGCGACTTCCCTCCTTGGCCCGTCTATAAAAGGAGGGGCGAGGGGAGAGCGGAGTCATCCATTTTAGCATCCCTTCTCCTCCGTTTTCTGCCTCCAGCTGGTTATGTTGAAGAGAAGAGCTTTGGGCCAGGCCCCGGGCTCTAGCCTGGGGTTGGTGCCGCCAAATGTTTATGTTGGCGCTTGGGGAGTGAGTCTGGTCCATGCTTGGAGAAGACGCCGTGGATAAGCCGCCCGTGGCGTGGGAGATATCAAGCTTACCTATTGGGTGGAAATGCTTGCCCCTTCCGCCACTTTCGGTTTCCCATCGGGTATTGCAGCATTTAGCCCTGGGCTGCTATTACTTGTCGGCTTGGCGACCAGGTTCTTGGTGTCTTCGATGCTCGCCCGGGAGGCAGGGCTGGGGATCGTTGGTAATCCCGTCACTGCCCTTTCCGGAGGCCCTGGGCTGATGTTGACGAGAGGCGCGCCTTCCTGCCCGCCGAGGTGGGGAGCGGCGCGCTTCGAGCCCCCTGGATGTCTTGGTCGCTTGCCGTCTCTTCGGAAGGGGCAGCGGACCATGAGGTCGGCATTTCCCTGGGACGGTGTTGATGAATATGAAGCCGAGGAAGATGGAGAAGACGGGAGGCAGGCCGTCCAGTCGGAGTACGATAGCACTGACGCGTTCATCTCGTACTCGCGACCTGCTGTCTCGTATTTCTGTCTTTCCCCTCCTTTCATCGGCACCACCATCACCGTTTTGTCAGTTGCCAGGGAAAGGGTCGCCCTCCTAGCGCTTTCGCTTCCTCAAGTGGTCTTCCAGCTGGGCCTTGACGTCCTTCTCTGCCGGTGCCTGTGCTAGAGCCTTTTGACTAGTCCTGGAAGTGGTGACCAGGGGGCTGCTGAGGTGCTCCTCCCGTCTTCCTCCTTCACAGCCTTGCCACTCCCGATCTTGTAAGGCTGTGCTTTGACAGGCCCTGACAGGATCAGGGTGGCGTTGTGCCGGTGCGCCTCCTACCCTCTGCTCCTCCCACTGCACTACCTGGGACAAAAGGGATAGGGAGAGGAGTTTACGGGGCACTTATCTTTTTCCAATCTTAAATCTGTAGGTACTTTTTCAAATTTTAGTTCAAATAATGTAATCTCTCGAGTCCATGTCTGTGTTCTATAAGGTTTGTACTTGTATGACCAGCATATTAATGAAAAAGATGAACCTTGCCGGGGACTCGTGCATGTATATGTCCATGCAGAGGTGGGATGCCTCTTTAATTTAAATAAACGAGTTTTCCCCGACAGGCTATCCTGCCGGTACCCTTTTATTTTTTTGTCGGAGAACTGAGCCTACCAAGCATAAATAAAGGGACCAGCCCCCCGCCAATCTCTTTTCACCAAAGGCCATTGCGACCATCCTAGCTGAAGCAACATTCGAGTCCAGGGATGGGAGCACCTAAGTTTCAAAGAGCGGCGAGGTTTTCTCATGCACATGTTTCAACTTACATAACACTTATGGACAAGAGGTAGAACTATCTGTTTGGCTTGCCGGAGATCGCAGTGCTGGTTCATCTTCCCAACTCCCTATAGAGGCCAAGCTCATGGTAGGAACTTGCAGCCTTATGCATATGGGAATGATGCAAGATGTGACCTTGTCTATATGCATATGCAATGCTCATGAAATGCTTATGTAATGCTCTTGAAATGCTCATGTATGCATGCAACTTTGTCGGGGGCCCCCAACGCTTCCTTTTCTGTTGCTTAGGGTCTGCTCCTGGCTTTGTACAAGGGGTTACATGCAACTGAGGCAAGGCCTGAACAAAAGGGTGGCTGCCGGGCAAGGCCCGACAGTCGCGCCTTACGAGTAGAACTTGCGGAGATGCTCAATATTCCATGAGTTTTGCAATTGAATGCCATCTCCGGTCTCCAGACGGACTGCGCCAGGTCTGGTGACTCGAACTACCTGATAAGGGCCTTCCCACTTTGGTGTCATCTTGTTTGTACCTTGGCGGACTTAACGCGCCTAAGGACAAGATCCCTTCCTCAAAACACCGGGCATGAACCCAACGGTTGTGATAGCGATTGAGGGCTTGCTAATAGCGTGCAGCACGCGTAGCAGCCCGGAGTGGTTCTACTCGAGTAGCACATCATTGTCACGCCGGTGCCGATCTCGCACTACTTCGTCGTAGGCAAGCACTCGAGGTGACCCGTAAATGAGTTCCGTGGGGATAACTACTTCTGCCCCATAGACTAGGGAGAAGGGAGTCTGCCTGGTAGCTCGATTCGGTGTCGTTCTGAGGGACCAGAGAACTACTCGCACCTCATTGATCCACCGCCTGTCGTGCTTCTACAGCGTATCAAAGGTTCTCATCTTGAGTCCTCGCAACACTTCAACGTTCGCCCCTCTCAGTTTGCCCATTGCTTCTGGCATGCGCGATAGAGGCAAATGAGATATTGCTTCCGAGGGCATGAACATATTGCATGAAGGCGCGGCTCGTGAACCGGGTGCCATCGTCGGTAATGATCCTTGCCGGAACTCCAAAACGGCACACCAATTCTTTCAAGAACTTGATAGCTGACTGAGCAGTCACCTTTCTCACGACAGCTACTTCCGGCCACTTTGTAAGCTTGCCAATATCAACGAACAAGAAGTCCAAGCCCCTGCCAGCTGGGGGGGGGGGGGGGAGGGCCAAGGATATCGAGCCCCCAAACCAAAAACGGCCATGACAAAGGGATTGTCTGAAGAGCTTGTGCAGGCACGTGGATGTTTTTGGAATGGAACTGGCAGGCTTCACATTTGGTGACTAGCTCAACCGCATCTTGGAGGGCTATGGGCCAATAGAATCCTTGCGGGAATGCTTTCCCAACTAATTCCCTTTATCCAATGTGGGAGCCGCACATGCCTTTGTGTATCTCAGCTAGCAGTTCCTTTTCTTCTTCCCGATAGATGCACTTCAATTTCACACCATTGGGCCTCCTTCTATATAGAGTGTCATCGGCAAACTGATACATACTGGCCCTCCGGGCTACCCTTTCAGCTTCATCTTGGTCATCGGGAAGTTCTCTGGTTTGGAGGGAATGGACTATGTGCCTTGCCCAAGTTGGAGCCTGGGGCTCGGCAACAAGGACTAGTGACACCTCCTCAACTGCGGGGGCACATTCCTCGTTCGCGGGGACCATAGGCCCGGCTGGAGGGTGCGATCCGACAAGTGATGAGGAGTTGTTTCCGGCAGGGTCCCTACCAGGAGCCCCGGTAGGCTCTACCGGGAGAGGCTTACCAGAGTCCATCTTTCTCCTTTTCTGGGCAATTGTTGCTGGGGATATGGAGGGCTGAGTAAGATGGAGAACAAACATTCCTGGTTCCATAGGAAGCTTCTGCGCATCACACTTTGACAAATGATCAGCTATGCTATTTTCCGCACGGGGTACGTGCTCTGTTTGCAATCCGTCAAAGCGCTCCTCCAATCTTCTCACTTCCTCAACGTATGCCTCCATCAATGGACTTTGGTAATCCTTGTTGACTTGTCTCACCACAAGCTGTGAATCTCCTCGAATGATCAGCTTCTTGATTCCCAATTCCATGACAATTCTGAGCCCGGCAAGGAGCCCTTCATACTTTGTTGTATTGTTAGTCGCCTCTTCCTGGGCAAAGTGCATCTGGACGACGTACTTCAAGTGCTCCACGGAGGGGGCAACGAGAAGCACGCCAGCCCCTGCACCTTGTAGGGAAATGGCACCATCGAAATACATGATCAATTCTTGGGGCGCTTCCTTGCCGGGGATAACTATTTCCAGCACTTCCTCATTAGGGGTTAGCGTCCATTCTGCAATAAACTCTGCCAATGCCCTACTCTGAATTGTTGATGTGCTCTCAAACTTTAGGCCGAAGCTGGATAACTCCAAAGCCCACTCCACTATTCTGTCGGTAGCCTCAGGGTTTCGGAGTGTCCTTTGCAACGGGAAGTGAGTGACAACCGTGATCTCATGGGCTTGGAAGTAGTGGCGCAGTTTCCTTGAGGCCATGACGAGACCAAAGATCAATTTTTGCACACTAGAGTACCTCGATCTAGCTCCTTGTAGCAGGGAACCGACGAAGTACACTGGGCGCTGCACCACTTTCTTCTTTGTCGTGTCCTTGGGGTCGCCCTCGCTGCCGTGCTCATTTCTGTCCTGATCCTTACCTGGCTTTGCCGGTCCTTGCTCACTTTCTGCTTCTTCCACTTCCCGCTGTGCCACTAAGGCTGCACTAAACACTTGATTGGTTGCCGCCAAGTATAGCAGCAACTATTCTTGTGGTCTGGGGGCAACCAAGGTGGGCACAAAAGACAAGTAAGCCTTCAACTCTCGCAAAGCCGCATCTGCTTCTAGGGTCCACTTCATGGGCCCTGCCTTCTTCAGGATTCTGAAGAATGGCAGGGCGTGCTCGACAGACTTGGAAATAAATCTGCTTAGCGCGGCAACGCACCCTATCAGATGCCTCACATCCTTGACTGTCCTGGGCTCCTGGATCTGCTTGATAGCTTTGATCTTGTCAGGGTTGGCTTTGATCCCCCCGATGGGATACAAAGAACCCAAGTAGCTATCCGCAGAGAATGCCAAACACACACTTCTCCGGGTGCTTCAAGTTGATCTTGTGCAGATTAGCAAATGTCTCCTGCAAGTCCTGGATCAGAGTTGCTCTCTCCTTGGTCTTGACCACAATATCATCCATATAAGCCTCAATGTTTATGTCTAGTTGTGGCTCAAAACCAATCTGGACTACCCTTGCAAAAGTAGATCTGACACTCTTTAATCCAAATGGCATGCAGATAAAGCAGTACGTACCACATGGGGTGATGAACGAGGTCTTCTCTTCGTCTTCTTTGGACATGAAGATTTGATGATATCCAGAATATGCATCCAAAAAGGAGAGAAAATCGCAGCCTGAAGTGGAATCCACAATCTGATCGATGCGTGGCAAGGGAAATGGGTCCTTCGGGCAAGCCTTGTTGAGGTCTGTGAAATCTATGCAAAGCCTCCATTTCCCGTTAGCCTTGCGGACAACCACTGGATTCGCTAACCATGTTGTATGGAGCACTCCTCTAACCAAACCAGCTGCCTCAAGCTTCTTAACCTCCTCTGCAATAAACTGCTGCCTCTCCAAGGCCTACTTCCGAACTTTCTGCTTGACAGGTCGGGCATGTGGGCAGACAGCAAGGTGGTGCTATCAGATGGTTTCCAAGAAAACACATCGATATTCGCCCGTAGGAAGGCAACGAGCGTGCTTTCCTATTTGTCATCAATGGTGGCGCTGATAGTGAGGGTACCATCAACGCCAGCCAGCCCTGTCGGGACCTCCTTCACTTGTGGTGCAACAACCTTGGATCGCTTGATGTTGGAACTCTCCAGCAAGTCATCAACAGGTGCAGCACACTCCGAAGAGGTACGCTTCCCGGATTCCTAGCTAGCGTACCTGCTATCCTTCTTTCTTCCTCTGTTCTCCTTGGTGGGAACTACTGTTGCCGCTGCCTCTGCCACGACTGCGTCCTGGTACATCTTATCCACGCAAATGATTGTGTCCTTCTCATCTAATGGGATGGAAATGACTCCTACCAGTCCAGGCATCTTAAAGGTGTTTGATACATCCATTTTGCATCATGTTTTCCTACTGTTATTTATGATGTTTTTATCCATAATAATGCTTTTTGGAGTAATTCCAATGCCCTTTCTCTCATAATATGCAAGGTATACACAAAGAGGGAGAATTCTGACAGCTGGAAATCTGGACCTCGAAAAGCTGCGTCAGGCCACCTATTCTGCACAACTCCAAACAAGCTAAAACTTCATGGAGGTTTTTTTATCAATTATATGATGAATATTGGAGCAAATAACTACCAGAGGGGGCCCACCAGGTGGGCACAACCCACTGGCGCGGGCCAGGAGCCCAGCGCGCCTCGGGTGGGTTGTGCTCACCTGTGCCCACCTCCGGTGCCCATCTTCTGGTATATAGGTCATTTTGACCTAGAAAAAAATAAGGAGAGGACTTTCGGGACGGAGCGCCACCGTCTCAAGGCGGAACTTTGGCAGGAGCACTTTTGCCCTCCGGCGAAGCGATTCCACCGGGGGAACTTCCCTCTCGGAGGGGGAAATTATCATCATCATCATCACCAACAACTCTCCCATCTTGGGGAGGGCTATCTCCATCAACATCTTCAACATCACCATCTCATCTCAAACCCTAGTTCATCTCTTGTGTTCAATCTTGTTACCAGAACTATAGATTGGTGCTTGTGGGTGACTAGTAGTGTTGGTTACATCTTGTAGTTGATTACTATATGGTTGATGACCCACAAGTGTAGGGGATCTATCGTAATCCTTTCGATAAGTAAGAGTGTCGTACCCAACGAGGAGCAGAAGGAAATGACAAGCGGTTTTCAGTAAGGTATTCTCTGCAAGCACTGAAATTATCGGTAACAGATAGTTTTGTGATAAGGTAATTTGTAACGGGCAACAAGTAATGAAAGTAAATAAGGTGCAGCAAGATGGCCCAATCCTTTTTGTAGCAAAGAACAAGCCTGGACATGAAGGAAAACGCTCCCGAGGACACATGGGAATTATCATCAAGCTAGTTTTCATCACGCTCATATGATTCGCGTTCGTTACTTTGATAATTTAGTATGTGGGTGGACCGGTGCTTGGGTACTTCCCTTTCTTGGACAAGCATCCCACTTATGATTAACCCCTATTGCAAGCATCCGAAACTACAAATTAAGTATTAAGGTAAACCTAACCATAGCATGAAACATATGGATCCAAATCAGCCCCTTACGAAGCAACTCATAAACTAGGGTTTAAGCTTCTGTCACTCTGGCAACCCATCATCTACTTATTACTTCCCAATGACTTCCTCTAGGCCCAAACAATGGTGAAGTGTCATGTAGTCGATGTTGACATAACACCACTAGAGGAGACACAACATACATCTCATCAAAATATCGAACGAATACCAAATTCACATGACTACTTATAGCAAGACTTCTCCCATGTCCTCAGGGACAAGCGTAACTACTCACAAATCATATTCATGTTCATAATCAGAGGTATACTAATATGCATAAAGGATCTGAACATATGATCTTCCACCAAATAAACCAACTAGCATCAACTACAAGGTGTAATCAACACTACTAGCAACCCACAGGTACCAATCTGAGGTTTTGGGACAAAGATTGGATACAAGAGATGAACTAGGGTTTAAGAGGAGATGGTGCTGGTGAAGATGTTGATGGAGATTGACCCCCTCCCGATGAGAGGATCATTGATGATGACGATGACGATGATTTCCCCCTCCCGGAGGGATGTTTCCCTGGCAGAACACCTCCACCGGAGCCCTAGAGTGGTTTCGCCAAGGTTCCGCCTCGTGGCGGCAGTGTTTCTTCCCGAAAGCTTGCTTATGATTTTTTCAGGATAAAAGACTTCAGATAGCACAAGATGGGCACCGGAGGCCAGCCAGGGGGCCCATGAGGCAGGGGGGCGCGCCCAGGGGGTAGGGCGCGCCCCCACCCTCGTGGCCAGGGTGTGGGCCCCTTCTGGTTGACTCTTTCTCCAGTATTTTTTATATATTCCAAAACGTGCCTCCGTGAAGTTTCAGGACTTTTGGAGTGTGCAGAATAGGTCTCTAATATGTGCTTCTTTTCCAGCCCAGAATTTCAACTGCCGACATTCTCCCTCTTCATGTAAACCTTGTAAAATAAGAGAGAAAAAGGCATAAGTATTGTGACATAACATGTAATAACAGCCCATAATGCAATAAATATCGATATAAAAGCATGATGCAAAATGGACGTATCAACTCCCCAAAGCTTAGACCTCGCTTGTCCTCAAGCGGAAGCCGATATCGAAAAATATGTCCACATGTTTAGAGATAGAGGTGTCGATAAAATAAAATACGAACACGAGGGCATCATGATCATTCTTATAACAACAACATATATATTGTCATATGATTTCTTATGCTCAAGTAATAATATATTCACAATGTAAAGTATGAATCAGAAACTTCATTGAGAACCAACAAACTATAATCTCATTCATTGAAGCAATTGTAATTTATCATAACATCTGAAAGAGTCAATATAAGAGCTTTTTAGCAAGTCCACATAATCAACTGTCATTTAGTCTTTCATAATTGCTAACACTCACGCAATACTTATGTGTATGGAGTTTTAATCGGACATAGAGAAAGATAGGGGCTTATAGTGTTGCCTCCCAACCTTTTACCTCAAGGGTAATGTCAACAATAATAATTCATGCTAACTTACATCCAATTTGATATATATATCAGGATATTTCAAACACAAAGTGCTTGCCAAAGGATAAAATGTAAAAAGGAAAGGTGAAGATCACCATGACTCTTGTATAAGGTATAAAACAAAAGTAAAAGATAGGCCCTTCGTAGAGGGAAGCAGAGGTTGTCATGTGCTTTTATGGTTGGATGCACGAAATCTTAATGCAAAAGAACGTCACTTTATATTGCCACTTGTGATATGGACCTTTATTATGCAGTCCGTCGCTTTTATTTCTTCCACATCACAAGATCGTATAAAGCTTATTTTCTCCACACTAATAAATCATACATATTTAGAGAGAAATTTTTATTGCATGCAACATGACAACTTACTTGAAGGATCTTACTCAATCCATAGCTAGGTATGGTGGACTCTCATGGGAAAACTGGGTTTAAGGATATTTGGAAGCACAAGTAGTATCTATACTTGGTGCAAAGAATTTGGCTAGCATGCGGGGGAAAGGCAAGCTCAACATGTTAGATGATCCATGACAATATACTTTATTTTGGATATAAGAAAACATAACCCATTACATTGTCTTCCTTGTCCAACATCAACTCTTTATCATGTCATATTTTAATGAGTGCTCACAATCATAAAAGATGTCCGAGATAGTATATTTATATGTGAAAACCTCTCTTTCTTTATTACTTCCTATTAATTGCAACGATGACCAAAACTGTGTTTGTCAACACTCAACAATTTTTTTCATCATACTCTTTATATGTGAAGTCATTCCTCTCCATAAGATCAATATGATCTCTTTATTTCTTTTTATTCTTTCTTTTTCTTTACTTTCCTCACGATCATAGCAACATAATCAAGCCCTTGACTCAACACTAATCTTTATTATATATAGCTCACGGACTCGATTACATAGAAGGATCATAAGGCAAAACTCAAAACTAAATCATACTAAAACTTTTATTCTCCTAGATCAAGATATTACTAAAAGGATCGAACTAAGAAAAATGGTAAAGATACGAGTGTGATGGTGATACGATACCAGGCCACCTCCCCCAAGCTTGGCAGTTACCAAGGGGAGTGCCCATACCAGATACTCAGTTCTCCTTTGCTGGTGAAGAAGATGGTGGTGATGATGGATAGTCGCACATCGAGTGTAGGAGATCCTCCAATTTACGGATAATGCCCTTGAGTGCGGTGATATGCTCCTTCAACAAAATATTTTCACGAGTGAGATACTTATTTTGTATGCGAGCTAACTCAATCATCTTGAATTCTTCAATCTCCATTGGGGTAAGAAGATTGTGATGAGGTTGAAGGATGTCTTCGTCTTCGATTGCTGGAGCTTGATCCTCCATGGCCTTCTGGATCCCACCATCCTTGTTGGTCTCCCTGGGTTCTTCTATCTTCAGCTCTGTCTTCATTAGCCAAGAATTGGTGCCCTCATTGTTGGAGAAGGGGGGCGACATGATGCCTAGTCTTTGACAACTCTAGCAGAAAACAGCTCGAAACAAAGACAGAGGATATTTGCGTGATACGGTGGTCAAAACCTTCGGGAGATTATATAATAAATTTTTACCGACCAAAAGAAGTATCGTGCAAGAAAACGGAGTCCGGAGAGCACACGAGGTGCCCACGAGGCAGGGGGCGCGCCCAGGGGGGTAGGGCGCGCCCTCCACCCTCGTGGACGCCTTGTGTCCTTCTCGAACTTCTTCTTATTTTCCTATTTTCTTAAATATTCCAAAGAGAAAAATTGCCATAAGAACTGTTTTGGAGTCGGTTTACTTACCGTACCACATACCTATTCCTTTTCGGAGTCTGAAGCGTTCTGGAAAGTGTCCCTTATGTATTCCTCCGGGGTCACGGTTTCAATAACATTAGTTTCAACATTTATAGGATTACCTGAGATATAATGTTTGATTCTTTGACCGTTCACCACCTTTGGATTTATGCCTTCAAAGTTGTTGATTTTTATGGCACCGGAATGACAGACCTCCTCGATAACATAAGGACCTTCCCATTTAGAGAGAAGCTTTCCTGCAAAATATCTTAAACGAGAGTTGAATAGCAACACATAATCACCTACATTAAACTCATGCTTTTGTATCCTTTTGTCATGCCATCTTTTAACTTTTTCTTTAAACAGTTTGGCATTCTCAGAGGCCTGGGTTCTCCATTCATCAAGTGAGCTTATGTCAAATAACCTCTTCTCACCGGCAAGTTTGAAATCATAATTGAGCTCTTTAATGGCCCAATATGCCTTATGTTCTAGTTCGAGAGGTAAGTGACATGCTTTTCCATAAACCATTCTATACGGAGACATACCCATAGGATTTTTATGTGCAGTTCTATAGGCCCATAATGCATCATCAAGTTTCTTGGACCAATTCTTTCCAGATCTGTTAACAGTCTTTTGCAAAATTAATTTGAGCTCTCTATTACTCAATTCTACTTGACCACTAGACTGCGGGTAATACGGAGATGCAATTCTATGATTAACATCATACTTTGCAAGCATTTTACGAAAAGCACCATGAATAAAATGTGAACCACCATCAGTCATTAAATATCTAGGGACTCCAAACCTTGGAAAAATAACTTCTTTAAGCATCTTAAGACATGTTTTATGATCAACACTACTAGTTGGAATAGCTTTTACCCACTTAGTAACGTAATCAACATCAACTAAAATATGTGTATACCCATTAGAGGAAGGAAACAGTCCCATATAATCAAAGCCCCAAACATCAAATGGTTCAATAACAAGTGAATAGTTCATAGGCATTTCCTGATGTCTACTAATATTACCAATTATTTGACATTCATCACAAGACAAGACAAACTTACGGGCATCTTTAAAAAGAGTAGGCCAATAAAAATCGTATTGCAATACCTTATGTGCAGTTCTATCTACAGCGTGGTCTCCATAAGCCTCGAAGTGACACTTGCATAGGATCTGTTCCTTTAATGTCCTTAGGAAATGACATCTTTTCAATAGCATCAACTTTAGCTTTATCAACTTCAATACCTCTTTTAGAATTGCATCTCCTTATCACCCACAGTCTAGTGGTCAAGTAGAATTGAGTAATAGAGAACTCAAATTAATTTTGCAAAAGACTGTCAATAGGTCTACAAAGAATTGGTCCAAGAAACTTGATGATGCATTATGGGCCTATAGAACTGCATATAAAAATCCTATGGGTATGTCTCCGTATAAAATGGTTTATGGAAAAGCATGTCACTTACCTCTTGAACTAGAACATAAGGCTTATTGGGCTATTAAAGAGCTCAACTATGATTTCAAACTTGCCGGTGAGAAGAGGTTATTTGATATTTGCTCACTTGATGAATGGAGAACCCAAGCTTATGAAAATGCCAAGTTGTTTAAATAAAAAGTTAAAAGATGGCATGACAAAAGGATACAAAAGCGTGAGTTTAATGTAGGTGAATATGTATTGCTATACAACTCTGGTTTAAGATTTTTTGCAGGAAAACTTCTCCCTAAATGGGAAGGCCCTTACGTTATCGAGGAGGTCTATCGTTCTGGTGCCATAAAAATCAACAACTTCGAAGGCACAAATCCGAAGGTGGTGAACGGTAAAAGAATCAAACATTATATCTTAGGTAATCCCATAAATGTTGAAACCAATGATATTGAAACCGTAACCCCGGAGGAATACATAAGGGACACTTTACATAACGATTTAGAATCCGAAAAGTAATACGTATGTGGTACTGTAAGTAAACCGACTCCAAAACAATTTTGATGGCAATATTTCTCGGCTTTGGAATATTTAGAAAAATAGAAAAAGAAGAAGCAGTCCGGGAAGGACACGAGGCCTCCACGAGGGTGGAGGGCGCGCCCTACCCCCTGTATGCCGCCTCGTGGGCACCTCGCGCGCCTCCTCCGGACTCCGTTTTCTTGCACGATACATATTTTGGTCGATAAAAATCCATTATATAATCTCCCGAAGGTTTTGACCCCTGTATCACGCAAATATCCTCTGTTCTTGTTTCGAGCTGTTTTTCTGACAGATCTAGATTATCATGACGTCTCCAAGTGCCCCCAAGGACAAGTTCTTCGAGAAGGTCATCAACCCTTACCTCGCGGAGGTGCTGCGACACCCTCAAACCATTGAGATGCATGATGGGTTGCTGCACATCCGCGATGTTGAGGGACCGAAGGGGACCGGAAGCGTGGAGACGAGGCTCGAAGCAATGGAGCAACAAGTTTTCAAGTGCCAGGGGATGGTGGAACGTGGACTCAACTCCAACAACATGATGATCGCGGAGTTCACCAACAACCACAAGCTGGATGCCGACAACATCGGGGAGACCATCTTCAAGCTTCACGATAAGATCGAGCACCTTCAAGCCCAAATCTATGACCTGCAAAACCAAAACTGTGAGTATGAATATAGATTCAAAAGGATGAGTTTGGGTGCAGATTTGAGGATCCCGGAGACTCGATCATTCTTCTATGATGGTGAGCCTATGCCTTGGAAGATGGACGACAAGCCCGCATCATCAACAACACCGCCACCTTCTTCACCAAAGAAAGGAGACATAATCACATTGGTATGGGCACTCCCTTGGGAACTGCCAAGCTTGGGGAGGTGCCCGGTATCGTATCACCATCACACTCCTGTCTTCACCGTTTTTCCTAGTTCGATCCTATTAGTAGTATCTTGATCTAGTAGAATAAAGTTTATGGAATGATCTAGTTTTGAGTTTTTGCTTTATGATCTCTCTTTGTAATTGAGTCCATGAGCTATATAATAAAGATTAGTGTTGAGTAAAGGGCTTGATTATTTTGCCATGATCTTGAGTGAATAAAAGACAAAGAAAGAATAAAAATAAATAAAGAGTTCATATTGATCTTATTGAGAGTAATGACTTCACATAGAAAGAGTATGATGATTAAAAGTTGTTGGGAATTGGCAACATAGCTTTGGTCATCGTTGCAATTAATAGGAAGTAATAAGGAAAGAGAGGTTTCACATATAAATATATTATCATGGACATCTTTTATGATTGGGAGCACTCATTAAATATGACATGCTAAATAGTTGATGTTGGACAAGGAAGACAACGTAATGGGTTATGTTTTCTTATATCTGAGATAAAGTATATTGTCATGGATCATCCAACATGTTGAGCTTGCCTTTCCCCCTCATGCTAGCCAAATTCTTAGCACCAAGTAGAGATACTACTTGTGCTTCCAAAAAACCCTTAAACCAGTTTTGCCATGAGAGTCCACCATATCTACCTATGGATTGAGTAAGATCCTTCAAGTAAGTTGTCATCGGTGCAAGCAATAAAAATTGCTCTCTAAATATGGATGACTTATTAGTGTGGGAGAAAATAAGCTTTATACGATCTTGTGATGTGGAAGAAATAAAAGCGACGGACTGCATAATAAAGGTTCATATCACAAGTGGCAATATAAAGTGACGTTCTTTTGCATTAAGATTTTGTGCATCCAACCCCGAAAGCGCATGGCAACCTCTCGCTTCCCTCCGTGAAGGGCCTATCTTTTATTATTACCTTCTACCTTATGCAAGAGTCATGGTGATCTTCACCTTTCCTTTTTACATTTTATCCTTTGGCAAGCACAAGATATGTTGGAAAGATCCTGATAGATATATCTAATTGGATGTAAGTTAGCATGAGTTATTATTGTTGACATTACCCTTGAGGTAAAAGGTTGGGAGGCGAAACTATAAGCCCCTATCTTTCTCTGTCTCCGATTAAAACTCCATAACCACAAGTATTGTGTGAGTGTTAGCAATTATGAAAGACTAAATGATAGTTGAGTATGTGGACTTGCTAGAAAGCTCTGACATAGACTCTTTCTGATGTTATGATAAATTGCAATTGCTTCAATGACAGAGATTATAGTTTGTTAGTTCTCAATAAAGTTTCTGATTCATACTTTTGCATTGTGAATAGATTATTACTTGAGCATAAGAAATCATATGACAATATCCATCTATGTTGTTGTTGTGAGAATAATCATGATGCCCTCATGTCCGTATTTTATTTTTTCGACACCTCTACCTCTAAACATGTCGACATATTTATCGTTATCGGCTTCCGCTTGAGGACAAGCGAAGTCTAAGCTTGGGGGAGTTGATACGTCCATTTTGCATCATGCATTTATATCGATATTTATTGCATTATGGGATGTTATTATACATTATGTCACAATACTTATGCCTATTCTCTATTATTTTACAAGGTTTACATAAGGAGGGAGAATGCCGGCAGCTGGAATTCTGGGCTGGAAAAGGAGCAAATATTAGAGATCTATTCTGCACAACTCCAAAAGTCCTGAAACTCCATGAAAGTCATCTTTGGAAATAATAAAAAATCTTGAGCGGAAGAAATACGCCGTGGGGGGCCACCACCGCTTGAGGGGCGCCTACCCTCCGTGCCCCTGCCTCGTGGGCCCCCTGTTGGCTCTCCGGTGGCCATCTTCTTCTATATGAAGTCTTTCGTCCAGGGAAAAATCACAAGCAACCTTTCGGGACGAGACTCGGCCGCCACGAGGCGGAACCAATCTAGGACTCTGGCAGAGCTGTTCTGCCGGGGACACTTCCCCTCGGGAGGGGGAAATCATCGCCATCGTCATCACCAACGCTCCTCTCATCGGGAGAGGGCAATCTCCATCAACATCTTCACCAGCACCATCTCCTCTCAAAAACCTAGTTCATCTCTTGTATCCAATTCTTGTCTCCAAGTCCGGGATTGGTACTAGTAGGTTGCTAGTAGTGTTGATTACTCCTTGTAGTTGATACTAGTTGGTTTATTTGGTGGAAGATCATATGTTCAGATCCTTTATGCATATTAATACCCCTCTGATTATGAACATGAATATGCTTTGTGAGTAGTTACGTTTGTTCCTGAGGACATGGGAGAAGTATTGCTATTAATAGTCATGTGAATTTGTTATTCGTTTGATATTTTGATGAGATGTATGTTGTATAGCCTCTAATGGTGTTATGTGAACGTCGACTACATAACACTTCACCATTATTTGGGCCTAGAGGAAGGTATTGGGAAGTAATAAGTAGATGATGGGTTGCTAGAGTGACAGCAGCTTAAACCCTAGTTTATGCGTTGCTTCGTACGGGGCTGATTTGGATCCATATGTTTCATGCTATGGTTAGGTTTACCTTAATACTTTTGTTGTAGTTGCGGATGCTTGCAATAGAGCTTAATCATAAGTGGGATGCTTGTTCGTAAGAACAACACCCAAGCACCGTCCACCCACATACCAAATTATCAAAGTACCGAACGAGTCATATGAACGTGATGAGAACTAGCTTGACGATAATTCCCATGTGTCCCTGGAGCGCTTTTCTCTATATAAGAGTTTGTCCAGGCTTGTCCTTTGCTACAAAAAGGATTGGGCCACCTTGCTGCACTTTGTTTACTTTTGTTACTTGTTGCTCGTTACCAATTATCCTATCACAAAACTATCTGTTACCTATTATTTCAGTGCTTGTAGAGAATACCTTGCTGAAAACCGCTTATCATTTCCTTCTGCTCCTCGTTGGGTTCGACACTCTTACTTCTCGAAAGTACTACGATAGATCCCCTATACTTGTGGGTCATCAGTATCCATAAAAGATTTAACACAATCAAACTTGGGTGTTATACCTGACTCCTTACCTTCGTCGAGATCCAAATCCTCAGAGTTGCATTTAATTCTTTCCAATAAATCCCATTTAAATTCAATAGTCTTCATCATAAAAGATCCAAAGACAAGAAGTATCGAGCATGGAGCGATTATTGAGAGAAAGCCGAGCATAAATTTTTTGAATAATAATTTCTCTTGAGAGCTCATGATTGGGGCATGAATATAACATTGAATTAAGCCTCCCCAAGCTTGAGCGATGCTTTCTCCTTCGTGAGGCAAAAAATTATATATATAATTACGATTATGATGAACAATATGCATAGGATAAAACTTCTGATGAAATTCCAATTTCAATCGGTTGTAGTTCCATGATCCCATATCATCACATAGCCTAAACCATGTCAATGCCTTTCCCTTCAAAGATAAAGGGAAGACCTTCTTCTTGATAACATCCTCGGGCATACCTGCAAGCTTAAATAATACACAAATTTCATCCACATAGATTAGGTGCAAATCAGGGTGTAATGTTCCATCACCTGTGAAAGGATTAGCTAGGAGTTTCTCCATCATACCCGAAGGAATTTCAAAGTAAACATTTTCAGTAGGTTCAGTAGGTTGAGGAGCAACTCTTTGCTCTACTAGTCGGGGTGAACATACCCCGAACAAGCCCCTCAAAGGATTATGTTCCATAGTAACAAGTGACAGTAAATTTCAGCACACTATATAAATCTTTCCTTACCAAATTCCACCTACCAAAGGCGCTTCACTCCCCGGCAACGACGCCAGAAAAGAGTCTTGATGACCCAAAAGTGTAGGGGATCTATCGTAGTCCTTTCGATAAGTAAGAGTGTCGTACCCAACGAGGAGCAGAAGGAAATGACAAGCGGTTTTCAGTAAGGTATTCTCTGCATGCACTGAAATTATCGGTAACGGATAGTTTTGTGATAAGGTAATTTGTAATGGCAACAAGTAATGAAAGTAAATAAGGTCCAGCAAGATGTCCCAATCCTTTTTGTAGCAAAGGACAAGCCTGGACAAACTCTTATATGAAGGAAAACGCTCTCGAGGACACATGGGAATTATCATCAAGCCAGTTTGCATCATGCTCATTTGATTCGCGTTCGTTACTTTGATAATTTGGTATGTGGGTGGACCGGTGCTTGGGTATTGCCCTTTCTTGGACAAGCATCCCACTTATGATTAACCCCTATTGCAAGCATCCGCAACTACAAAAGAAGTATTAAGGTAAACCTAACCATAGCATGAAACACATGGATCCAAATCAGCCCCTTACGAAGCACCTCATAAACTAGGGTTTAAGATTCTGTCACTCTAGCAACCCATCATCTACTTATTACTTCCCAATTCCTTCCTCTAGGCCGAAACAATGGTGAAGTGTCATGTAGTCGACGTTCACATAACACCACTAGAGGAGAGACAACATACATCTCACTAAAATATCGAACGATTACCAAATTCACATGACTACTTATAGCAAGACTTCTCCCATGTCCTCAGGGACAAGCGTAACTACTCACAAATCATATTCATGTTCATAATCAGAGGTATATTAATATGCATAAAGGATCTGAACATATGATCTTCCACCAAATAAACCGACTAGCATCAACTACAAGGAGTAATCAACACTACTAGCAACCCACATATAGCAATCTGAGGTTTTGGGACAAAGATTGGATACAAGAGATGAACTAGGGTTTTAGAGGAGATGGTGCTGGTGAAGATGTTGATGGAGATTGACCCCCTCCCGATGAGAGGATCGTTGATGATGACGATGGCGATGATTTCCCGCTCCCGGAGGGATGTTTCCCTGGCAGAACAGCTCTGCCGGAGCCCTAGATTGGTTCCGCCTCGTGGCGGCGGTGTTTCTTCCCAAAAGCTTGCTTATGATCTTTTTAGGGTAAAAGACTTCATATAGCAGAAGATGGGCACCGGAGACCTGCCAGGGGGCCCACGAGGCAGGGGCGCGCCTGTAGGGCGCGCCCCACCCTCGTGGGCTGTGGTGTGGGCCCCCTCTGGTTGATTCTTTCTCCAGTATTTTTTATATATTCCAAAACGTGCCTCCGTGAAGTTTTAGGAATTTTGGAGTTGTGCAGAATAGGTCTCTAATATTTGCTCCTTTTCCAGCCCAGAATTCCAGCTGCCGGCATTCTCCCTCTTCATGTAAACCTTGTAAAATAAGAGAGAAAAAGGCATAAGTATTGTGACATAACGTGTAAGAACAGCCCATAATGCAATAAATATCGATATAAAAGCATGATGCAAAATGGACGTATCAATGGTTTATTTGGTGGAAGATTATATGTTCGGATCCAATATGCCATTTAATACCCCTCTGGTCTTGAGCATGATTATCATTTGTGAGTAGTTACTTTTGTTCTTGAGGTCACGGGAGAAATCATGTTGCAAGTAATCATGTGAACTTGATATGTGTTTGATATTTTGATAGTATGTATGTTGTGATTCCCTTAGTGGTGTCATGTGAACTTCGACTACATGACACTTCACCATATTTGGGCCTAAGGGAATGCATTATGGAGTAGCAGTTAGATGATGTGTTGTGAGAGTGACAGAAGCTTAAATCCCAGTTTATGCGCTTATTAGGAAGGACCGATTGGATCCTAGAGTTTAATGCTATGGTTAGAATTTATTCTTAATACTTTTCTCGTAGTTGCGGATGCTTGCGGGGGGGGGGGGGGGGGTTAATAATAAGTAGGAGGTTTTTTCAAGTAAGAACAACACCAAAGCACCGGTCCACCCACATATCAAATTATCAAAGTAGCGAACACAAATCAAACCAACATGGTGAAAGTGACTAGATGAAATTCCCGTGTACCCTCAAGAACGCTTTGCTTATCATAAGAGACCATTTTGGCCTGTCCTTTGCCTCAAAAGGATTGGGCTACCTTGCTGCACTTTTACTACTACTATCATTACTTGCTCGTTACAAATTATCTTGCTATCAAACTACTTCGGTACTTACAATTTCAGCACTTGCAGACATTACCTTGTTGAAAACCACTTGTTATTTCCTTCTGCTCCATGTTGGGTTCGACACTCTTACTTATCGAAAAGAGCCACAATTGATCCCCTATACTTGTGGGTCATCAAGTGTCGTGGAATTGTCACGGCAGAAGTCCTCGCGGAAGGACTTAGTTGCGGAGCCATTGCGACGAGGTTAGCTTAAAGGGGTTAAAACAGGACAAAGGACACGAGGAATTTATACTGGTTCGGCCCCTTGCGGTGAAGGTAAAAGCTTAATCAGTCTGAGGTGGTATTGCTAGAGTTCTGATTACCAGGGAGCGAATACGCTTGGCCTGGCTTTCGATCTGTTGTTTTCTTGCCCTAAGCCGCTACCGGGTCATCCCCTTATATACATGGGTTGACGCCCCGCGGCCTACAGAGTCCCGGCCGGTTCATACAAACGTGTCCGGCTCGGTAACTTATCTTACATGCCTTACAACACAAGTCACATATACATGGCGTTTTATACTCACGGGCCTTAAGCCGCCTTTAGGTTTGGGCCCTTTAACAAGCCTGCATCATGAACCGCCATCTTCAACATGTAGGAAATATGCCCTAGAGGCAATATAAATGATATTATTTATCTCCTAGTTCATAATTATTTTTATGTTCCATGCTATAACTGCAATGATTCTGGAGTCTGCAATATCCACGAGGCTCGGAGGAAGACTCATATGCACGTGTGGAATAATAAACGGTAAGAAGTATTCCTAGTCTGGCCTCTAAGACTAGCTCAAGTGTTTCATGATGGTTCTGTTTTCCTGATCATGGGCATGTCTATGCTAGCAATTTTGAGGGCACAATGTTAAGAGAACATTTGTTTTAAATCGACCCGGATTGATGTTATGCTAAGAGATTCATTCGTCACAAGTTAATGGTGCATAACACAAAGATGGTTAACGTTTGCGTGATTCCTTAGACCATGAGAGTATCGAGTTTCTTCATGCTTGCTTCATGAACTTTGGGGTTTGTTAAACGTCATCCGTAAATGGGTGGCTATTACGGCGAATTACTGGTTCATGGAAAAGTGTGTCAAGTAACTTGATAGCCCAAGATTGGGATTTGCTCCTCTGACGATGGAGAGATACTCTCGGGCCCTCTCAGTATTACGGTATCCATCATCATCTGGCCAGACACAGTGTGATTTGGTCACTGGGATGCCGGAACACGGAAACGAGAAAAGAGAACAAAACCGGTAACGAGGTAACTTGCATGGTGGACAAATTTTTCGTCCATGGGGATGCAACAAATCTCACCTTAGGTGTTTGTGACATATCGCGAAGCAACAGGAATAGCTCACTTCAACTGGAGGTTCACTCGAATATTCATTCATGTGGGTATAGGGGTCAATATGGGTGTCCACGGCTCCGATGTTGATCATTGATCGGAAGGGGTTCCGGGTCAAGTCTATACTTCACCGAACCTATAGGGTCACACGCTTAAGGGTCATCTATCTGCTGAATACTAGACAGGGAGTCTGAGAGAAAATCATCAAAAAAGTTTCGGACACCGAAAAGTTTCGGACAACAGAAAAGTTCCGCAGAGAGAGGTCACCGGATGAGTTTCGGTGAAACCGAAATAGCTGTTTCGGGGTATGCCATTAAGTCAAAATGGTTTCGGCACATTCCTGATAATTCTTGGAGGGTGCCAGAATTATTCTGGAAACTTTTTGGAATTTTCAGAAATAAAAACCGGAAATGTTCCGGAGCTGCAGGAACCGGTTCAGATGCTTTTCGCAGATGAAAATCACTAAACTGGAATTGTTCCAGAACACGTTGAAAATTATTATGGTGGGTACTAGAAATTTTCTAAGCCCACATAAATATTTTCAGTTCGAACGGACGCTGAAAAATGTCGTCATGAATAGTGAAAGTGCTTTTTGGGATATTTTATGGAAAGCCACCTTTTGGGGCTTTGCCCAAAAGATCTAGGGATGACATGGATGGATTGGGAGGCCCTCATGGGCCCCCCCCAAGGGGTGTGGCCGGCCACACTTGGGGCTCCACCTTGGAGCCCCTCTTGTTCCTTGGTTTCACTCTTATGTCCTTGAGGAAGGACTTCATTCATGTGCATTTTGGGTTTTTGTGTTAAACTACCCTACCCCTTGGGATTTCCTATAAATAGAGATGGAGGGGCAGCCCTCCACACTCACTCTTTCTCACATACAAGTTCCATGCATGATCTGGCTTCTCTCCCCCTCCCAGCGAAATAGTTTCGTAGAGTCGTAAGGCTGTCTGTGTTTCGGCAGGAACTAGTTCTGGACGGTGAAGCCCTGCCGGATAGATGACACCATATGTGTGCAACTCTGTAGAGAGGTCGTAGTTTCGATCTTAGTTCGTACGTGCCTCCCGAAGGGCTGTCCGTGTGACCGCCCGAGTTTCGAAGATCCTCCCGAAGGGCTGTCTGAGTGACCATTCGAGTTTCGAAGGTCCTCCCGAAGGGATGTCCGCGACACCGTCTGGGGGGTTGTTCGACTGCCTCCCGGAGGGCTGTCCGAGGATCAGATGAGGGTATACAACCTCGCGGTTGGGAGGTTGTGAATCCTAGCTGCGGGGATCTGCACCGCCGATCGTCATCGACTCTACTTCCCGCTGCGCTACGAGTTGGTAACGAAAAAGATCAAACCATGTATGCAGTCTCCATAGTGGTCCTGGGCTGGTGCGTAGGTTGGAATTTTTTTGTTTTCTATCGTGTTCCCCTATAGTGGCATCATGAGCCGTGCTATGCGTAGATGCAGGTTGCTATATAGAATACATAGAGATGTATGGGTATTGCATAATATAATTAGGTAGTAGATGAGATCTATTGCTGAAAATTATTTATGCGGGTGACAGATGAAATCTGTTACTCGACGTTCTTGTTGCTTCCCTAGAATTTGCGTTTGCTCAATCTTGAGACAGCATGGTGGAATTTGACAAAGTTCTGGCAGTCCGTGATCCTGATTGATCATGGAAGTGCTATCAGTTCTTTGGGTTCTGCCATAGTCAAAAGAAAGATGAAATTCGCAGATGAAAGGGAATTGCAGATATGATCTGCACGGGGGTCATGCGTATGACAAAGTTTAGTATGGGGCTCGAGATTTAATTATCTCGTGTTTCATACACCCCGAGATGTTAATCTAGCAACTTGAATAATCCTACTTGATGATAAAACGTTGGTAGCTGCGGTTTAAGGTCAAAACCTTAGAAGCCACGAAAAATAAAATTTTGCATAAACCGATTAGAGGCGTCTAACTTGGTTTTGCAGGATATGCATGTGCTGTGGTATAGCAATGCTCATATTCAATTTGATTATGTATGAGATGACTATTTGATGTCATTAACATGACCTGCGTGTCATGATTCGGCATGATGGCTGGAGCCATATGATTGTCACTTTAATGACCTGCGTGTCAACCTTAAGTAATGCACTTATTTTATTAGCTATAGAGATAGCAATATTATCTGGTGCATCAACAGGTGGTGGCAATCTTCGTGAAGGTGAACACCGACGCGAATGCCGAAGACGAAGAAATGAAATACTTCTCCGTCAGAAAGGGCTATACCATATCATGCTATTGTGAATTGCCTGAGATGTTTATCCCTTATGATGCACCCTTCTTGATTGCGTGGTAGTCACTTTTTATTAGGGTGATCTCTCACTGAAAATATCAAAGTAGTTAGTGTTCACCCAAGTGTAGCACCTTCTGAAATTCGTATCTTTTCGGGGTGCGCCATGTACACATGAGCACGAACAAATCGAGAGGAATGAGGCAGGTGAGGTCAGACCTCGCAGCACGATCACTTGGTTCTCTTTGACGTTCAGGCAGGAGAGTCCAGAGCACGGAACATGCCCATCGAAAGATGAACAAGAATCACATAGAGATGTGATCGGCAAGTTGGCCTACCGATTGAAATTCGTGTCATCAGTGATGAACCAGTCAATGGCATCAAATAGAAATAGGGATCTTGAATCACTCTAAATCAATTATGAGAGATATTGATTTGAGTGGGAGTGCACTGTTGAATTAACATGTTTAATTCAATTAATTATGAACACTGTTTAAGTGTTTCTTGCAAAATAGTTGTAGAATAATGGCTCGCGTTTCCACCTTCCCTGTTAAAATGGAATAGCTGTTAAATATCTGGTTAAAACTTTACGTTTGGTAACGTAATGTGAGGATTGTCCTCAAAAGTGCCGAGAAGGATTTTGTCGTATCACATGCTTTCCGTATCCTCCCGCTAATGCTATGGATCATGTGACTCTCGTCCTTCGATCCAAAAGCTAGAATTCTGGTACGGTCAAGTGGAATATGTTTGCTTCCATGAAACCCAAACTTCAAAAGTTGGGATAGTTATATGATATTCATGGAACTAAAAATTATTTTCAAATACAAACAAAGCAATGTTTGTTTGCAAGTATTAGTAAAAGTGTTTACTATGCATTTGACTGTTGGGAAAGGGATCCAGAAGAACGCCTATCATATAATGAATGGTGAATAAAACAACAACTTAAAGAGAAAGGAAGTGTCCAAAGGGTGTTAGTATGACTTATACGCCGAGGAAGTCCAGGGCTAACGCCACTCTTAAGTTGGGTGCTTCTTTTGCGAGTAGGATAAATACTAAAATTTAAACAGTTAGAAGTATAAAGGCAGAAAGAGAGATGACTGGAATATCCAGCTCATGTATGAATGTCATACAAGTTTTTGATGTATAGTAGGCTGCTCAAAGATATAGTTCTTGGAAATTATGGTTAAACATGTTAATCACTAATTCTTGGGTATTGTGAGTTAATCACAAAGGTACCCGCTCGATTGCATTATGTTGTGAATCAATGTAAGAGCTACTATGGCCTAAAAAGACTAGCCAAAAATGAGGTTAAGGTATACACAGGGAACATAGTAAATGTTACTATACCTTCCATCGGTGTATTGCCGTCTATATTTATTTTCATAATTCATTTAGAGTTTTACAAACTCTAGCCCATTGCATAAGGTATCTTGCAAGAAGGTTGTCCATAAGAGAACTTTTTATGTTCGATGTTATGAATAACACAAGGGCCATACTTTCATTATGAATGAGATGTATGTTATGAATATTGATAATAATACAATACTACAGGTTTACTTTCATAATTCATTTTAGAGTTTCTTACACTCTAGCCCATTGCATAATGTTTATTGCAAAAGGGTTGTTCATAAAATAACAATTGGTGTTCAGTATTATGAATAACATGAAGGGCCATGCTTCCATCCAAGATGGGATGTATGTTATGAATATTGATGGTAAAATGATACATCCATAACACTGACGCTAAATGTTGCAAGACTATGAGAATACCACACATGTGTGGAACTGCATTTGGTCACATTGGAGAAACCCGCATGGAAAAATTCCATTATGATGGATTTTGAAGTCGTTTGATTTTGAATCATCTGACACTTGCAACTTTCTCCGAAAAATGAAATGACTGAAATACCGTTCACAGGCCATAAGGAACGAGCAACAAACTTATTGGTGATCATATATTTTGATGTGTGTAGTTCAACAAATGTTCTTGCAAGTACTGGATTTATATATCTTCAGAAATGACTCAAGTAGATATATGGATATTTTCTTGATGAGACGTAAGTCTGGATCTTTTGAAATCATTCGAAAGGTTTTCAAAAATGAAGTAGAAGTTATTGTAACAAGGAAATTATGTTTCTACAATTTGATTGCAGAAAGGAATATCTGAGTTACAAGTTTAGCGAATGTCTGATGAGTTGTGAAAAGAGTTTCATAACTTACACCTTCCGAAACACCACTATGAGTGGAATGTCTGTGAAGATGTAAACAAACCATTTATGACATGGTAAGGTCAAAGATGACATAAATAAATTTTCCATTATCCCTTTTAAAGTGATGCTTTAGAGACTGCGGCTTTTACACTGAAAAGAGCTACATCGGGTCTGTTGAAATGAAGCCATGGTATGGTACGCCAAACTATGCTATATCTTTTCTTAACATTTGGAATATGGGGCTTGTGTAAAAGGTTACAAACCTATTCCAAATCAGACAAGTGCCACTTTGTAGGTTATACCAAAATGTTGGGTATTCCTCCCTCACTATGCCAAGGCAAATAGTTTTGCCGCGAAACGGTGTGCTTTTAAAGAGAATTGTTCTTTCAAAAAGGTGAGTGGGAGAATAGTGCAACTCGACGAGATAAATAGTATCTTTGTCATCAGATCAAAGGACAGAGAACTTGGAAGTAATTCCAGAGTTTCCTACTGCGACTGATACGGAAGTCTCTACAATAAAACGTATGAACTTCGGTCGAACTTGCAGCTGAACGACGTAGGCAAGGCTTGTGCAAACCTCTCAGGTGCACAAACGAGATATTGTTGGTAGACAACATTATACCTACGATACACAAGGAAGCGTTGATGGGCCCTGACTCCGGAATTGGCTAAATGCCAATACAACCCGAGTTAGTTTCCATATAAGTGATTCAAGATTAAAACCTTGATACACCTTTCGAAAGACTTAGAGTCTAACGAATATTTATGGAACTTTAAACTGATACGGATAAAAATGTTTTATCCATAAAGCTCGACTTGTTGAAATAACAAGTTCAAGAGTTGACTATGATAAGGTTGTTTTCATCGTAGCGATGCTTAAAGTCGGTTCGGGTTGAACTAGCAATTAATATATATTTCAATCATGAGATATGAAACATGGATGAAAATAGGATTTCCATCTAATGGAAATGAAACCAAGGACTTGCATGTGTTACAGTCCAAGGCATTTTGTCTATCCAGAGGATGTTAGTGAGGGTGCAAACTTCAAAGTTCCAGCGATGGACAGAAGAGAGCAAAATGGAGTTGGAATCTTCGTGCTTTGATGAAATGGTCAAAGGGTTCTGACTTCATCAATGGGTAACGAAGATGCTTGTAATTCAAGAAAGTAAGTGGGAGCGTAATAATATTTCTAAAAACCTTGTGTGCTTGACACATTGTTAATTGGAAATAAATTTCTTGACATCAATTAGGACTTCATTTGAAATTGTTTTGATGAAGTGCTTAGGCTAAATAGCCTCAATTTTAGGCATGATGATCTATGGAGATAGATTTACCTAATATGGCTAAGCAATGAATACATATTGACAAGGTGCTAAAACCTATATAGCATTTAAAACGCCAATGAGTGATTCTTGACTAAGTCACATGGAAAGAGTTTTTACAAGACTCGGTGTCCCAAAACACTGAGGAGTAAAATACATGATGGAGATTCCACACACCTTCGTGTTTTGGATTAATCATGTATTCCATGGTATGTAAAACAACCAGATATGTCCGATACTCCCAAGGTGTTGCGAGTATGGATACTAAATTGATCAAAGTACTGATCGTGGGACAACAGTGAAAGATGTCATTGAGTACTAGAGTAAGTACCGATGATATGTTTTCTTGCAAGCGGAGATCATGAAGAGTTCGTTGTAAAATATTACATCGATACAGTCTTCATCTTTTCTCCATGCGATTTTCGATGTAAGTTAAGGGTTTTGTGTAATACACAATATGGTGGCATGGTAGTTGGAAATTGTTCCCAACAGGATACTGTGGCGAATTCTATAATAAATGACTAAGTATGTTGACGCTTTAGAAGCGACAAAAGAAGATGTTGAATCATATAGTTCATTCATGAACTTAGTATGGTTCCAAGATGGCTTTTGTCAATGGGACACTACTGCAGGTAGTTGCTCCATAACTCAGTCTGAGGAATCCAGGTTCGACCTATGATTCACATACATACAACACCAAGTCCACACAAAATATGAATTTTGTGAAAGCATGAAAATGCGAGGTTATGCAGAGATACACACAGAGCTGATATTGTCAGATCCGATGGACATCAGGCTATACCACATGCGAAGCATTTTTTACACCAATATGCCATAGGTGTAAAGTGCATTAGCATTAACTAGATTATTGACTCTAGTGCAAGTGGGAGTCTATATGCCCTAGAGGCAATAATAAATGATATTATTTATCTCCGAGTTCATAATTATGTTTATGTTCCATGCTATAACTGCAATGATTCTCGAGTCTGCAATATCCACGAGGCTCGGAGGAAGACTCATATGCACGTGTGGAATAATAAACGGTAATAAGTATTCCTACTCTGGCCTCTAAGACTAGCTCAAGTGTTGCATGATGGTTATGTTTTCCTGATCATGGGCATGTCTATGACAGCAATTTTGAGGGCACAATGTTAAGAGAACATTTGTGTTGAATCGACCCGGATTGATGTTATGCTAAGAGATTCATTCGTCACAAGTTAATGGTGCATAACACAGAGATGGTTAACATTTGCATGATTCCTTAGACCATGAGAGTATCGAGTTTCTTCATGCTTGCTTCATGAACTTTGGGGTTTGTTAAACGTCATTCGTAAAGGGGTGGCTATTACGGCGGCTTACGGGTTCATGGAAAAGTGTGTCAAGTAACTTGATAGCTCAAGATTGGGATTTGCCCCTCTGACGATGGAGATATATTCTCGGGCCCTCTCGGTATTACGGTATCCATCATCGTCTGGCGGACACGATGTGATTTGATCACTGGGATGCCGGAACACGGAAACGAGAAAAGAGAACAAAACCGTTAATGAGGTAACTTGCACGGTGGACAAATTGTTCGTCCACGGGGATGCAACAAATCTCACCTCGGGTGTTTGTGACATATCGCGAAGCAACAGGAATAGCTCACTGCAACTGGAGGTTCACTCGAATATTCATTCGTGTGGGTATAGGGGTCAATATGGGTGTCCATAGCTCCGATGTTGATCATTGATCAGAAGGGGTTCCGGGTCATGTCTATACTTCACCGAACCTATAGGGTCACACGCTTAAGGGTCATCTATCTGCTGAATACTAGACAGGAGTGCGAGAAAATCATCAAAAAGTTTCGGACAGAAAAGTTTCGGACAACGAGAAAAGTTCCGCAGAGAGGTCACGGATGAGTTTCGTGAAACCGAAATAGCTGTTTCGGGTATGCCATTAAGTCAAAATGGTTTCGCACATTCCTGATAATTCTTGGAGGGTGCGTAATTATTCTGAAACTTTTGGAATTTTCAGAAATAAAACCGGAAATGTTCCGAGCTGCGAGAACCGGTTCAGATGCTTTTCGCAGATGAAAATCACTAAACTGGAATTGTTCCAGAACACGTTGAAAATTATTATGGTGGGTACTAGAAATTTTCTAAGCCCACATAAATATTTTCAGTTCGAACGGACGCTGAAAAATGTCGTCATGAATAGTGAAAGTGCTTTTTGGGATATTTTATGGAAAGCCACCTTTTGGGGCTTTGCCCAAAAGATCTAGGGATGACATGGATGGATTGGGAGGCCCTCATGGGCCCCCCCAAGGGGTGTGGCCGGCCACACTTGGGGCTCCACCTTGGAGCCCCTCTTGTTCCTTGGTTTCACTCTTATGTCCTTGAGGAAGGACTTCATTCATGTGCATTTTGGGTTTTTGTGTTAAACTACCCTACCCCTTGGGATTTCCTAAAAATAGAGATGGAGGGGCAGCCCTCCACACTCACTCTTTCTCACATACAAGTGCCATGCATGATCTGGCTTCTCTCCCCCTCCCAGCGAAATAGTTTCGTAGAGCCGTAAGGCTGTCAGGTTCGGCGGGGAACTAGTTCTGGACGGCGAAGCCCTGCCGGATAGATGACACCATATGTGTGCAACTCCGTAGAGAGATTGTAGTTTCGGTCTTAGTTTGTAAGTGCCTGCCGAAGGGTGTCCGTGTGACCGTCAGAGTTTCGAAGGTCCTCCCGAAGGGCTGTCCGCGACACCGTCCGGGGGGCTATTCGACCGCCTCCCAGAGGGCCGTTTGAGGAGCAGATGAGGGTATACATCCTTGCGGTTGGGAGGTTGTAAATCCTAGCTGCGGGGATCTGCACCACTGATCTTCATCGACTCTACTTCCCGCTGCGCTACGAGTCGGTAACGAAAAAGATCAAACCATGTATGCAGTCTCCATAGTGGTCCTGGGCTGGTGCGTAGGTCGGAATTTTTTTGTTTTCTACCGTGTTCCCCTACACAACATACTCATGGGCTTTGTCTAGATGAACCGCCATTGGGATAACCCGGCCCCTCCTGGGCGGGTAATATCCCCAACATTAGGCCCCAGGTTGATTTGAACTTTGTTCATGTCAATCTTCAACACCTAGAAAAAATCCTTCTTCATTTTCCTGTGAGATGTTGTAACCCACCATGACGTCACCTCCTGAAATTGCGGTAACTCGCCATGACATCACATGTTATTAATACCACATACGACCCAAATCTTAATAAATCTTCTCTTTTAATGAACCTCCAAAAATCGAGGCTTTCGTGCCGTCACATATCCATTTCCTTGTCTCTTCGATTCCCGCACTTGACACTTATTGAGGGAGTCCCGGACTAGGGGGTGTCCGGATAGCCGAACTATCATCATCGGCCGGACTCCAAGACTATGAAGATACAAGATTGAAGACTTCGTCCCGTGTCCGGATGGGACTTTCCTTGGCGTGGAAGGCAAGCTTGGCGATACGGATATGTAGATCTCCTACCATTGTAACCGACTCTGTGTAACCCTAGCCCTCTCGGGTGTCTATATAAACCGGATGGCTTTAGTCCATAGAACAACAATCATACCGTAGGCTAGCTTCTAGGGTTTAGCCTCTTTGATCTCGTGGTAGATCCACTCTTGTAACACACATCATCAATATTAATCAAGCAGGACGTAGGGTTTTACCTCCATCAAGAGGGCCCGAACCTGGGTAAAACATCGTGTCCCTTGCTCCTGTTACCATCTGCCTAGACGCACAGTTCGGGACCCCCTACCCGAGATCCGCCGGTTTTGACACCGACATTGGTGCTTTCATTGAGAGTTTCTCTGTGTCGTCACCAACAGGCCCGATGGCTCCTTTGATCATAAACAACGACGCGGTCCAGGGTGAGACTTTTCTCCCCGGACAGATCTTCGTGTTCGGCGGCTTTGCACTACGGGCCAATTCGCTCGGCCATCTGGAGCAGATCGAAAGCTACGCCCCTGGCCATCAGGTCAGATTTGGAAGTTTAAACTATACGGTCGACATCCGCGGAGACTTGATCTTCGACGGATTCGAGCCGCAGCCAAGCGCCGCGCCTTTGTCTCGATGGGCATGATCTAGCTCTGCGGCGAGCGATTGCCACGGAGGCCGCACCAGAATCCGCTCCAACCCTTAATCCAGAGCCGGATTCCCCGATCGAGGACGAGTGGTTGGACACCGCCTCGGGGGATTTAATCTTTACGGCGATCGAGCCGAACTCCATCCCTGTCCTTTGTGAAGACCTCGACTCTAGGGTGTCGGACTCCTCTCCGGACTCCGAACCCTCCGCGCCCTTGCCAATCGAATCCGATTGGGCGCCGTTATGGAGTTCACGGCCGCGGACATCTTTCAGCACTCGCCCTTCAGCGACATCCTGAATTCACTAAAGTCTCTCTCTTTATCCGGAGAGCCCTGGCCGGACCACGAACAGGAAGGTTGGGATGCGGACGATGAAGAAACTCAATGCCCACCCACCACCCACTTCATAGCCACTGTCGAAAGCATACACGACGTCCTCGATTTCGACTCCGAAGACATCGACGGTATGGACGACGATGTAGGTGACAACAATGAACCAGCACCTATAGGATGCTGGACAACCTCATCCCATGATGTATACATGGTGGATACACCTAAAGGAAATGAAGACGAGGAACAACGGGACGCCACGAAGGATAAATCCCTCGAAAAGCATTCAAAACGGCAACGTAAACGTCGAACAAAGTTCCGCCTCAACAAAGACCCAGCCATGGAGCAGGGCGAACCGGTGGACAACGAACAAGCTATCGAGCAATCGTCCGAACAAGACAACTTGGATAAACAATCTGTCCCCGACGAAGAAAACAGTCCGGACGATCTCACGCCGGACAAACCATTGGAACAAAATGACCTCCAGAAAAGGCTCGTCGCCACCGCGCGTAGCCTGAAAAAGCAGAAGCGGAAGCTCAAAACAACGGAAGATGCACTCAGGATTAGATGGAGCAAAGTATTTAACACCACAGATAGAAATGCGGTGACGATCGCGAACAAAGAGCTACCGAAAAGAAAGCTACTGCCCGAATTCGACGAGGAGGCCTTGGAGCCCCCACAATTAAAAAGCAAGAAGGCCACCCGGTCGGATGGACGACCTCACAGCAAAAAGAGAGCGGCGAATGGTGCCGCACACAAGCCAATATGCGATCCACCTAAGGATTCACATCAAAAGGATGGCCCAGTTAGGTCCATCTATGGGCCAAGAAAGCACGCTCGTCAAAGCAATGCAACACGCCAAAATTCCGAAAACCACGGCACACCCAAATATAGGGGCGCCACACACGCCCTATGTTACACCGATGAGGTGCTGGATCATGAATTTCCAGCGGGATTCAAACCCGTAAACATAGAGGCATACGACGGAACAACAGACCACAGTGCGGATTGACGATTACATCCTCCACATACACATAGCTAGAGGAGATGACCTCCACGCCATAAAATACTTACCCCTTAAACTCAAAGGGCCAGCTCGACATTGGCTTAAGAGCCTCCCCGAAAATACCATTGGAAGCTGGGAAAAGCTCGAGGACGCATTTCGGGCAAATTTTCAGGGGACCTACGTCCGCCCTCCGGACGCAGACGATCTAAGTCACATAACTCAACAGCCCGGAGAGTCAGCCCGGAAATGCAGAACAGGTTCCTTACTAAAAAGAACCAAATAGTCGATTGTCCGGACGCCAAGCCTTATCAGCTTTCAAACACAACGTCCGAGACGAATGGCTCGTCAGACACCTCGGCCAAGAAAAGCCAAGAACAATGGCCGCATTAACAAGCCTCATGACCTGCTTTTGCGCAGGGGAAGACAGTTGGCTGGCTAGATGCAGCACCAACGACCCGAGTACATCCGAAATCAGGGATGGAAATGGGAAATCACGACATAAAAATATCGGTAGCGGAATAAGGAAAATGGCCCAAATAGTACGGCGGTCAACGCCCGGATTCAAAAGCTCTCGGCCGAACAACAAAACGCTGCCCCTAAAGGATAACAATGACGAGCTATCCAACCTAAACAAGATTACGGATAGATCGTGTCAAATATATGGTACCTCCGGGAAGCCTGCAAACCATACCCACAGAGATTGTTGGGTCTTCAAGCAGTCCGGCCGACTTAACGCCGAACACAAGGGGCTCGGCACACCAAGTGAAAGTAACGAGCACCACAAGCAGAGCCCCGAAAAACAAAAAACTTTCCCACAGGAGGTTAAAACAGTAAACTCACTTCACGTGGTCAAAGGGAAAAACAGAGCGGCGCCCACCAAAAGGCGCGCCTTTGCTGGTTGTTAAAACCAATCACCTTCGACCATCGGGACTATTCCAAAAATATCCGAACGCAGGATGGACTGCCTTGATATTGGATCCTATAATCGATGGATTCCAATTTACACAAGTCCTCATGGATGGCGGCGATGACATCAACACGATATATCAGGACACAATCCGCAGGATGGGGATAAACCCAACCAAAATTCGCCGTAGCTCCACCTCCTTTAAAGGAGTAATGCCAGGCCCATATGCCCATTGTACGGGCTCCATACTGCTAGAAGTTGTGTTTGGTTCATCCGACAACTTCCGTCGCGAAAGGTTACTCTTCCATGTCGCCCCGTTTGAAAGTAGCCATCAAGCACTATTGGGACGCGAAGCTTTCGCCCGTTTCAACGCAATACCGCATTATGCATCTCTAACACTTAAAATGCCCGGTCCACGCGGCACCATCTCGTTAAAAGGAAGTATTAAGTGTTACTCGAGCACGGAAGAACGGGAGACTGCCTTGACAGCCCCACTGCTATCCGGCTCTGCTAGGCAAAGAACACGAATTGGTCATTCAAACCCGGACACGGCTAGACGAGTCCGGCGCCTACTAGCGGCATACCCCATACGAGGGGCCGCATGCATGTATAACAAGAGACAATAAAGCTCAATTTTATTCACTTCTTGAACCGTACTCTGTTTATTTAATATTAAGTACATCTTTCGCATGATCCTTTTCTTTTAAACTAAGTTCCTCTCTTTTACGGATGAACAACGTGCTACACCCGTCCAGGATACGGCTACTTGAGAGACACGGTAAGCGTGCGGTAGGGACCCGTTGCAAGGATTCTTTTCAGATAAAGACCCTGCGTAAACCTTTTTTCACTGTCTCTTGTTGATATACATCCCCCTGGTTCCTTAATATAACCGAGGAGGAGGCTGGTGCTTTGGCATTGGCCGCACCAGAATTTATGCGCGTACCTAGACACCAGGGGCTTAGGGCATTATTCTGCCCATTTTCGTAAAGACCGAATACCTTAGGGAGTATTCGGCATCTCGAGTTAGGCCTTATATGCATCAGCTCCGAATCATGTCTTTGGTCAAACGTTGGGTTGCCCGGCTCCTGTGTTTTGCTGCCTTACGTTCCGTTTTCACGGCTAACACGACACCAGGAGAACTACTGTGATTGTGCCCTGGTTCGCCGCAAGCGAGCACCTCGAGAGAAAGCGAAAATTGACTGTCATGATATAGCGAGAGATGGTCAACCACTCGATGACTCACGGGAATGTTTAGGATTCCTCCGCATTAACGAAGGACCGGTTTTCGTCGGGCACATACGCACCCTGGATTCGGGAGAGTGCGGTGCCCCCAGGTGATATATACTAGCCCCACAATAGAACTCATATGGCTAAGATAAAGTGATAAAGCATTATAGTCAGATTGCCTGGTTTGCTACGCTATCACCTCATTAACATGACCAATACGTTGTATTAAGTGTGGAAAAGCGCTTTTTTGCAAACACCCCGCACTATGTGCGTGGGGCTAAACCAAGGACTGCCATCTTTCGAGTTATATACACATATACATAAGCGGCCGACAGGGAGTAGTTTACTACTTGAACGCACAAGTATAAAAAGCACTTATATTACATTGAAACATTGTTTTCACAAATCATACATGTCATTCAAACATAATATCCTTCGAAACCTGCGTCTCTATTAAACGAGCGCGGCAGGACTTCTTCAAAGTAGTGCTCGGCAGTACTCGGCTTATGCGAATCTTGGGATGCAACGTCGGTGGCCTTCATCTTTACCCAAAGTATGTCTTGACACGGGCAAGAGCCATCCGCGCTCCTCAATACACACCGATCGCTTCATTGCGTCGTCTGCGACACCGCACCAAGAAAGCTGTTGCACTAAACAAAAATAGCTCTTGGTGGGGTCCGTCCGACCACAAGTGAGTCAAGACATGCTTCATGGCAAATCCGGACAATCGATTCAGCTCGGCCCATTCAGCCAACCGATCGGTCAGCGGCAGAGGACGCTCTGGACTATGGAATTGCGACCAATATAGCTCTTCCCTTCTGTGCCCCTTCTGGCCCCGGAAGTGCTCAACCGCGTCCACAGCGCTCGCCGCCAAGTCCAGATAAGCATCCTCTAAACTCCACAATTTATCCAACTGAGCATACTTTGGATCTGTATATTTCCTCCGCAGCAGAAACGGTTTTCCAGCCGCAATTGCCCCGGCCTGACTCAGCTCCTCCTTGGTAGCTCTCAAAGCCGATTGGGCATTCTTGGATTCGGCGGCGGCCTTCTTTAGGCCCTCTTGTTCCGCTTGACGTTCCTTTTCAAGAACCGCGCAGCGATCGGTAGTATTCCTTAACTTTTTGGCCATATGGGCCATCTCCTCTTTGCTTTGGCGGTGAGCAGCCCGTTCAGCTTCTAGCTCTTCGGCCGCCTTTAGAGCGGCCGCATTACTAATTCTGGCTTGCTCTTTCGCTCGGGCGAGTTCTGCCCGCAGCTCCTCCACGGTAGCGGCACCATCTGCATTAAGCATACAAACAGTAAGACATGGGCGTCAAGCTCCCTTACAAGGTGTCCGCATAGAGGTCGCATACCTTGTGACTCGTCAAACCGTTTATTGACCAGCGATGTCGCATCCGCCTCATCAAGTTGCCGCTTTAGTTCGGCATATTCAGCAGTCCGGCTGGCCTCCGGACGCCCTGCCACCTGTTCAGGAGCGGCGATATGTTATAACTGAGAATTTGATCCTCGGCACATTGTCAATTTTGACAACATACCAAGTCTCAGGGGCTACTATCTATACAAGGCACATTTTATATGCATACTGTCAGAAGGTACATCATTTTTGCGTACCTCAAACCCCGTCAGTAAGCTTCTGACGGCTTCATGCAATCCGCTCTCCACGGATGCAATTCTTTGAATCACCGTACCCATTAGAGCACGGTGATCCTCTGAAATAGCCGCTCGCCCGAGCAGATCCTTGACTCCTCCGACCAGACGCCACTTGGCGCTGGACCTTCCGGCCCCGGGACTTGGGGAACCCTCCGCGACGACACCTCCGGGTCATCCGCCTCACATGAGGGTGCGACAGTGGAGGCGTTGCTCTCCATCATCTCCGGAAGAAGATCCTCAAGACGAGCTCATGAGAAGGGCTGAAGTCCGAACTACAAGGTACAATTTCGGTTATCCTCATGAATAAATACAGGATGTTCCTTATTTACAAGACCCTTTCTTTTTACTTACGGCTGGTGGAGGGTTGATCCTTGGGGAAATAATGCGGCTGGGTTACTTCCCAGTTCCGGACTCTCTGCCGAAGATTCCTTCCCCCTCTTTGAGGCCTTGACCTCCGGATCTTCCGAAGTGGTCCTCTTCTCTCCTCGGAAGGTGGGACTCTTAATCCCTCCTTCCTTGATATCCTCCTTCGTAGAGGCTGTTGCTTCCCCGCTCCCCCCTTCGCCTTCTTCAAAAGGCGCGACCTTCAACATCTTGGTCAACATGGGATCCGGCGTGGTCTCTGGGTGGGGAGCCGGACACCTTATTAACTTTGCCTTGGCTATCCACTCCTGTTCAATAAACGACTCCTTTAAAGGGCATATATATATGAAATAAATGAATGAACAGCTTGTCCGGTTACAGGACTACTTACTTGAGTATCTGGGCGATTGCAGCTTAGTCCTGCGTCCTCGGTCAAGTCCGGACACTTCCCTTGTGATCTGAAGAACAGTTTATACATCTCCACGGGCGTCGTGCCCATAAATTTTTTGAGAGCTCGTGGTCCCTCCGGATTGAATTCCCACAGGCGGAGGGGGCGACGTTTGCAGGGCTGAAGGCGCCGGATCACCATAACCTGCGCCACTGCAACCAGATTGATCCCTCTTTCCTGGAGATCTCGAATACGGCCCTGCAGCAGGGGAACGTCCTTGGACGGCCCCCAGTCGAGCCCCTTGTTGACCCATGATGCCAGCCGCTGTGGTGGACCTGAGCGGAAGGCAGGGAGCGCCGCCCATTTGGTGCCCCTGGGAGCGGTGATATAAAACCACTCCGTTTCCAACCAAGCTCCTCTTGAAAAGAGCCCTCGGGCCCGCGGAGCATCGCATATTTGCTTATGACCGCCCCTCTGCACTCCGCTTGCTGCCCCTTGATCATCTTTGGCTCCACCTTGAAGGTCTTGAGACACAATCCAAAGTGGGGGGTAATATGGAGGAAGGCCTCACATACGACAATGAATGACGAGATATGGAGGATGGACTCCGGATTCAAGTCATGGAAATCAAGCCCATAATAAAACATGAGCCCCCGCACAAAGGGGTCCGTCGGGAAGCCTAAACCCCGAAGGAAGTGGGACACGAACACCACGTTCTCGCCGGGCTCAGGAGTGGGAATGACCTGCCTGAGGCGGGCAGTCTATGCGAGATCTCACCGGTTAGATACCTGGCGTCTCGCAGCTTTAGCACATCTTCTTCTGTGACGGAGGAAGACATCCATCGGCCGTGCTGGTCGGAGCCGGACATCGTCAAAAGTCCGAAGCGGTTGAATCTGAAGCTTTGGGTGTTGGAACTCGAAGCGCGAGGCGGACTCGATGGAGGGTGTAAAGAACAAGAGGGCCTTGGTCTCATCATAAAGAGCTTGAATACCAAGTGCCCACCCCGTGGTTGATTAGGACTCACCTTCGATAGAGAAGGCAGGCCAACGGGCATGGTTGGGTTACCCACGTCCGTATTGATGAGAATCCCGGAATAAGGGGGCACGATCTACGCTTTGATAAGACGTGCCAAGGAAACCGCCTCGCTAAACACGCTGAGGTGGAACAAAAAAAAACGACTCATATAAAGGCCTGGCCGTGGTGTGATGTCACGCCGCGGAATACGTCAGCAGATCCGTGCAAAAATTATTCTCTCTACGGTGTTATGTGGAACTTGTTTTGCGAGCGGACACTATCCTTGTGTTCAAAACTTTCTATGAAGTATTCGGAGGAGGAACCCGCCTCGCAATGCGAAGACAATCAACGCGCCCGGACTCATCGTCATTGAAGCCTGGTTCAGGGCTACCGAGGAGTCGGACTAGGGGGTGTCCGGATAGCGAACTATCATCATCGGCCGGACTCCAAGACTATGAAGATACAAGATTGAAGACTTCGTCCCGTGTCCGGGGGACTTTCCTTGGCGTGGAAGGCAAGCTTGGCGATACGGATATGTAGATCTCCTACCATTGTAACCGACTCTGTGTAACCCTAGCCCTCTCCGGTGTCTATATAAACCGGATGGCTTTAGTCCATTGAACAACAATCATACCATAGGCTAGCTTCTAGGGTTTAGCCTCTTTGATCTCGTGGTAGATCCACTCTTGTAACACACATCATCAATATTAATCAAGCAGGGGCGTAGGGTTTTACCTCCATCAAGAGGGCCCGAACCTGGGTAAAACATCGTGTCCCTTGTCTCCTGTTACCATCCGCCTAGACGCACAGTTCGGGACCCCCTACCCGAGATCCGCCGGTTTTGACACCGACACTTATCCTTCCAGTCCTATAAATAAGGCCATGGGTTCTCTTTCCATTATCCCCCTTTGCCTTCTTGTCTTCGTCTTTCTCCATGCAACGCTCCAGCACGCCCGAGCTCCGCCACCGTTGACCTTGTTCCACTGCCTCAACTCCGGACACTGCATCGCCCTGAACGAACCAGAACGCCGTGGCGCCCCTCCGCTGCCCATCAGCATGGGTAAGCCTTCACCTTTCCTCTTGATAGATCTATCTTAGGGTTCCCTTGTTCGTCGGCGTTCATCACCGTTCCTCCTTCTCCTTCCTAGATTGCATAGCTTTGATTCGAAAAACAACATAGATCTTGCGCGGTAGCAGTTTTAGCACTTGTTTTTTGATACTAGAATGCATCCTCATTGCAACAGATCTCATCTGGGCACCCCCACTTTTCTGATGCCACCACCTTAGGTCTATATTTTATTTCTTTTTCTGAACTGCTGCAGATCCGATCTTATAGCTATAATCTGTAAAACCTGTTTGTCCCAACACTTAGTAAAATTCACTCCTGTCAGATCTTAAATACCAGTGCTTGTCATGGCGGCTTAGGTCACCGGCTTACAATTACCAACATATCATTAGGCCCCATTTAAGCCGCCATTCTGAATATATACTACATTTTTTACTTCTGGCTTAATGAATCAATTTGAACCGCCAGAAATTTTTTCTTTCCTTTAGGCTTCTTCACAATGCCGCCAAAGGCAGTCACTTCCTGTAACTGAGTTCCCTCCATTGTCACTGAGAACACATTCAGAGACTTTGTCAAAGTTGGGTACTTGCCAGCAAAAAATGTCATGCACTACCGCGCCCCTGATCCAGGCGAAGAAAGACTTCAGCCAAAGGATGATGAAGTCATTGTTTTTACTGTTCACATGAATCGGGGCTTCTCATCGCCCGGTTCTAAATTTTCCAAGACGTTCTGCACTTCTTTCAACTCCATCCTCAAGACATCGGACCCAATTCTGTGTCAAATATCTGCAACTTTCAAGTCTTCTGCGAAGTATACCTTCAAGAGGAGCCCAGCGTCGAATTCTTTAGGGAATTTTTTATTTAAACCGCCAAAACGAGTTTACAAACGGACCCAGCTTGGAACTTGGCGGAATCTCAATCCAACGAAGAAGAGATGCCATCTTTGCTTATTCTCGCCTGCCGAGTCACCCCAAGGATTGGAACCAGACATTGTTTTACTGCAAAGATACCTCTCCGGCTGATGAGAATCCACTGCCGGGTTACCGTGTCGAACGCCTGGATCCACAGCATAATCTTCCTGAAAAACTTACCAGTGCCGAACGTACAAAGCTTGCTCCCACCCTTGCGAAGGTTAAAGCTCTGCTAGGAAATGGGTTAACTGGCATTGATTTGGTTAGGTGCTGGATTTCTTGGCGGATCGTACCCTTGAGCCGACGGTCCGGCTTAATGTGTACTTACACTGGTGGTGTAAAGGATCCACTGCGCCACAACTCTGCGCCATTAACTGACGAGGCAATTAACGAAATGACCAAGTCCCTTCTGAATGAAGATCCAGAAGATTGCACTAAAGTGGGTCTGAACCCTTTCTGCAAACTTAACCCGCCACTGGATGTAAGTCTCTGAACTCACTTACTTTTACCTCATTATTCAAATACTTTATTAACTCAACCTTTGATGACCTTTACAGGCTGAGCCTGACTTTTGGAAAAAGAAATATGATCATGAAGCTACCAAGAAGGCCAGGGCTGCTAAGAAAGCCACCAAGAAAACCACTAAGAGAAAGAAGAAGAAACCAAGCGCCTCTGTTATGTTTGAACTGAATGACAACTCTGAGTCGGAGGTAGCCCTTGACTCCCTTGGCTCTTTTTTCAATCACCTTATTGACACTGACTATTATCAGGATGACACGGGGTCAGCCAAGCAGTTGAAGAAGAGGTAATTATTATTTCCTCTGGCTCGAAACCTTTGCCAAGACAGGAACTTCGACAAGTAACCCAGAAAGTAAGGTTTTCACACCCCTTGGCTCATTTAGATCCTCACTTTCTTTTGAAGCAACAACAACACGAGAATCGGCGATAGACCCTGACTAGTGGAGGTGAAGAATTGTCCTCCGGCTTACCGAACATTCCAGCTCCACAAAAATGTCGAAACGAGGTTCTTCCGAACATAAACTCTTTTTACCCGCTGGCGGGTCTCGTTCACTAGCCACTTAATTCTGCCGATTTAATTGACCAGGAGGTTTCTCGTTCTTCCTCTGGCGACTCATCACAGACCGAGCTGCCGGCTTTTAAAACTGCCCCTGGGTAACAACCATTACTTTTGTTCTATACCTCCTTATGCTTTCATAATTGTACTAACGTGTCATAACCCATGCAACGGCCAAGCAAAGCCTAGTAAAAAGACAAAGGTGACCAAGCTGACTGAAGATCCTAAAGTCATTGAACCGGAGCAACAAGTTCCTGCACCAGATGTCTCTGAAAAAGAACCAGAAGACCCTGCCTATGATGTTCCGCCAGAAATTCCTGACCTCTCCGGCGACCAATCAAAACTCAATCCCTTGAATACTGAATCATCAAGCCCAGTTAAACCATCAGAGACTCATACTGATGATGTTGTGATCACTGGCACCAGTTTTACAGAACCGGGAAATCCAACTGCTCTGGCCAAGCACTCTGCCAAACAAGAGGTTATTGAAAGGGGGAAAGTGAGGTTTGATGTCTCCCATTATGCGCAACTGAGCAGCAGTGAAGTACTCTCTGGCTACCTCACCAAGTACACTCCATCCGTGATCTTGAAATTGATATGGTGAAGCAGATGCATCAAAAGTATGAGGTATGAATTCCTGTTTAAATAAATTATGTCCATCATGCCAGCCCCCAAGTCTACTAAGTATGATTAATTTAAATAGACTGTAGACTTTAGAAGAATCATGAACATCTTTGAAAAATCCTTCCAAGACCGGCTTTTGTCTGTATAATTGAACCGAATTCTTAAGCAATTAACTTTGCATCCGTAGCCCCCAAGGGCCGGTTTAATCAGCATGAATGAGCCGGTCCTGTTCACCCTTGTTCATAAAGAGAGCTTACCTGTATAGCCCCCATAACCTGGCTGTGATTGTTTACGACACAACCAGGTTATCATAAAGCAATAAGGAGACACAAGGGATATGCATTAGCCCCCAAGTGCCAAGTACTCTTGCTTGCAAAGTGCTTGGGACTTATTGTCATAAACCGTTGTAGAAAAAAATATTTCGGCAGGCATTAGCCCCCAAGTGCGAGTGTTGTTGCTTGCAAAAGACTTGGGACTTATATTCCTGTACTCCGGATATGACTGTTGTTGCAATTTTGTGCTTGTACAGGATGCCACTGCTGATCTTCAATCACAATTGTGTGATGCAAAGACCAGGCTGAAGAATCAAGAATCTGAGACCCAGAAAGCTGAGTCAAAATTCCAATTTAGCGTGGCTGAAACGGAAAAGCTGAAGACCAGTTTTGAGGCGGAGAGAAACACTTGGGCTGAAGAAAAGACTACTTTGACGCAGTGAGCTGAGAAAGCGGAGGCGACTCTTCAAGAGGTGACCACTGAGCTCACCGATTTAAAACACCGTGTATCCCAGATGGTTTTTGCTATCTTTGGTGAGTCACTTTGCTTTCCATCAAAAGTGAATCTTTTTCTTTGATGATGTAAACCGCCTCTAACCAATCTATGACATATTCAGGTCCCAGGAGCAGCAATCTTAACCAAGATATGCTTGTGAAGCTCAAAGCTGTCTACACACTTGTTGAACAACTATACACTGGAGCTCAGCATGCACTGGCCCCAATTTCTCCAACTAATCAAGCACCTACTCTCTTGATAGATGTCTTGAAAAACTTTCTGTGCTGCCTGCCAGGATTGATGAGATGAAGCGGTCTTATGCAAGAGCCGGTGCCGTGACAGCTTTGAGCCGGGCCAAAGCATGAGTACCAGAGCTAGACCCGTCTGAGGTAGCCACTGGATACCCAAGCTTGAAAGAAGATGACACTCTGTTTGATCAAAAAGACTTTGCTGCTTGTGTGAATAAAATACGCCCAATGGCGACTCTGATTGCCAATGACTCGGACCTTTCAAAGTACCATCCGGCTTATAACAGGGAGAATCAGAAGATGCCTACATCGGCTTATAGAGTGATGGATCTAACCCCTCCAATCCGTAAGAATACTTTTGCCCATGAAGTTGAGCCGTCTGAACTTATAGACGATGAAGCTGAATTTCAAGATTTATGTGGTATCGATTGGTCATTACCAAACTTTCAGACGGCGGAGGAGGACGAAGAACCAGAAAAGGATGATCCAGAGCCCTCAAGTCAGCAAGGCCAAGAAGAGTGAGCCGCCGGGCGGTTAATCTGTTTGATCCTTTGAAAACACTTGTTGTTGTTTGGCTCACAGAGCCATGTGATAGGGTAGTAAAAACTTTAATCTGTCATGCCAACGTGCACATTTTTGTTTTGCGCAATACTGCTGATTCGCCAGTTTAAGAAAATATCACTTTATGCTTATGATAGCCTTGATTTATACAGATCAGATTGATTATTGCCCTGCACACAAACACATCACAAGTACCCTGACGTTTTACCGCCTAGCGGGTCATAGTACCCAATTAAAACCACTGGGGACATATAGTCCATAGCCAGGGCCGGTCTAATCACAATGCTGACTCAATTGTTAAATAAACAATCATACATGTAGTGTATGTTTAAACCGCCGGCTTATCAGCTTCATGCAGTGAGAGTGTTTAGAGGTGTAACTCGAAACATAAGGGTTTAATCCTCTGGCGACTTAGAGTCTGCCATCCTGACGGGTAGCAGAGACCCGAAGATGCTTCAAATATGAGACATAAATAGGGCAACTTGGCCCGGTTTGCAAAAACCAAATGGCAAGAAAAAGATATTATATACAAAGAAAAAAGAAGAAAACAAAAAATTAGAGGCTTTTGCAGGCCGCCAAGCCAAAGTTTCTTCTTCAATGAAACTAGCCCGATGGCCACTAGAAGGTACGCGCTTTCTGTGAGCCGGCACTTGCAGTACCCAATCGACATTTGAACCCAGATAAGTTCAGGTCTTATTGAAATATAGACTTATCAGGAGTACGCGGGGTCAGAGTAGCATCATGCATCACAGGCCGATTTATCCGAGTCTCAAGGAAGGCGGCTTATGAGCCTGGATCTATCCTGACTATCTGTAAGCCGTGCTCTCACATGACAAACCGACGTTTTATCCTTAACAAGCTCATGATCTTTGGTGAATACACCATAAAAGATTGATCGTTAAGAGTTCGACGGGTCAATCAGGATTACCTGATGAAGTAGCAGCTGGTATACAGGTAGGATGATCCGGAATGGTTATGTCCCGTTTGGTGAATACACCTATGTTTGAACAAGATAACCTGGTCAATAGGGTAGTAACGCTATTTTCTCTTTGGTGAATACACCTATGTTTGAACAGGAAGCCCCCAAGTGACGTACTTACGAGTTGTGTTTGTCGGGGATCTATGTTTGAGTTGTGTTGTGCATCCAAACTCTCTTTGATCCCTGTAATTTGGGCGTCAAGCCTCTTAAGTGAACATGTAAGACGATGATAAAGACTCAGCTTCGAAGAAGTGAAACGACAGAGGCCCTGAATTATCAGGGATGCCAGCTTTATTATACTGTTTATAATATATACATCATCAAACTATGTACATCATGAGAGCCGGTGGCTCAAGTATAGTAGGGCCGGAGATGAGCAATATTCCACGACCGGCGGGTCTCCTACTCCGATTTGCGTAAGTCCTTGTGGTCTCGAACGTCGATAAGATAGTACGACCCATTATGTAGATTCTTGCTGACCACCAAAGGTCCTTCCCAAGGCGGGGACAGTTTATGCATATCAGTCTGATCCTGGATAAGCCGGAGCACCAAGTCGCCTTCTTGAAAGGTTCTGGTTTTGACCCGGCGGCTGTGATAACGTCGTAGGTCTTGCTGATAAATCACTGAGCGAGCCGCCGCGAGGTCACGCTCCTCATCCAACATGTCAAGTGCATCCTGATGTGCCTTTTCATTATCAGCTTCCACATAAGCCGCCACACGGGGTGAATCATGACGGATGTCCCTAGGGAGAACCGCCTCTGCTCCATAAAACCATGAAGAAAGGTGTGTAACCCGTAGATCTATTGGGAGTTGTATTGATACTCCATAACACTGAGGGTAACTCCTCCACCCAACAACTCGGCGTACGTTGCAAAGGAACCATAAGTCGGGGCTTGATGCCTCGCATAATCTCTTGATTTGCTCGTTCCGCTTGACCATTGGACTGTGGGTGAGCCACAGAGGAGACATCAAGTCGAATATGCTCTCGTTGACAAAATTCTTTCACAGAACCCTCAGATAGATTAGTGCCATTATCCGTTATAATGCTGTGGGGAAAGTCAAAACGGAAAATCACCTTCTTGATGAATTGAACCGTCGTTGCGGCATCACACTTGTTGACCGGCTCTGCTTCAACCCACTTAGTGAACTTGTCAACTGCCACCAAAATTTGGGTCTTCTTATCTCGGGACCTCTTAAAAGGCCCAACCATATCAAGCCCCCAAGCCGCAAACAGCCAAGTAATTGGAATCATCCTCAATTCTTGAGCCGGCACATGAGCTCGTCGTGAAAACTTCTGACAACCATCACATTTGCTGACCAAACCCTCAGCATCAATGTCGGTGTACTAGAATAGTGCTTACCGGGTGCACGGGCAGTTGCAACCCTCCGCGGCAAGGCTTACCGGGTGACCGCCAAGGTCCTCCGCGGTTCCTTTGGAGCCATTCAAGAACAAAGTATTCAAGCCAAGGAGACAAGGCCCGGGCAAGAGGAGCTTGCCGGGAAGGCCACCCAAGGCACATAGGAGACAAGGCCCCGGCAAGAGGAGCTTGCCGGGAAGGCCACCCTTGGCACCTAGTAGACTAGGCCCCGGCAAGAGGAGCTTGCCGGGAAGGCCCGTGAGCGACAAGCTTCCGGTAGCGACAAGAAGACAACAACCGCGGCAAAGGCGCTTGTCAGGCAGACCACCTCTTCTGTACCCTACGCTCCAGCGCATCCACTAACGTGTCGCCTACAGGACCCTTCCAGCAGCGTGGCGAGAGGTCTGTGCAGCCCGGCGGCGAGGTGGCAAGCAGCGCCGACAAGTTTGCCATCGTGGCGAACGGTGGCACCGACGGTCCCTGTTTGCCTTTGTTAGGGCGACTAGACGGGCATTTAATGCCTTTGTCCCCTGCCGCCGTGGTTAGGTATAGCACTGCTTGTACCTTTGTACAAGTAGGTGTACCAACCACTATTTTTCCATTTGTACCCCCGTCTACGTTGCCACCTGTGGAGCCCCTTGAGCATATAAAAGGAGGCCCATGCGCAACGTAGAGCGGGTTGGTCGATGAGTTCCCTCCATGCTCAGTCTCGTTAGCAGCTCGTCTGTACTGTAGCATTCGAGTGCTCCTGAGCAAGAACGCAATACACCTAGACATGCAGCAGTAGGAGTATTATCTCTCCGGAGAGCTCCGAAGCTGGGTAAACCTCTCGCGTGCTTCGCCTCGACCGCTCTTAAATGCGACCTCCGCTCCCCGCCGAACCGAAAGGGGCTCGGTCCGCCAGTCCCATAGGTGTTCATGGGCCAGATCAGCCTGCCCCGACATCTTTGGCGCGCCAGGTAGGGGGCGTCGCGGTTGTGTGAACCTGATACGGCGTCCACGCGAGCTAGATCTTCATCATCTTCGTCAACATGCCACCGAAGAAGAAGGCTTCGGCGGCAGAAGCCCCGTCTGCGTCGAACCCACCACCACCGGAGCAAACGGGTGGTGGGGTAGACGCCGGCGGAAGAATGGACGGCGACGGGGGAGCTCACGGTGCTGCCAAGTCCAAGGACAAGGCTGCGCAGACCTCGGCGTCCGTACATGCACCGCGCCCATCTCAGGAGGCGCGGGACCGGCAGCGTCATGGCATTCACAATGCCATACGCTCGTTGGACCGAGATCGAGCTGGAGGATCTCGGGATGTTCAAGACCGGCATGCACGCCAACATCTTTGGCGCGGCGAAACGGTCGCCGGACGGGATACTGCTCCTTCTAACATAGTTAGAAGTCCGAGCATATCCGCTCCTCGCGCCGTTCGCCACTGCCACCCACTACTCCAGCGAAGCTACTGGCGAGAGCTCAATCGCTCCTAGATTACCCTCAACGGCCGACAAGGTCGACGAGTGGAGGGCCACCATACAAAATCTCATCGGCTTCGCCAACGGCGACGCTCCGCGGAAACCGAGTGCGTCGCTGTCGCGGCAAGAACGCCAAACACGAGCCGGTGGCGACGAGACCGGTGGGGGTGCAACCACCATGCACTCTCCGCCCCGAAGGCCAAGATCGCCGACTCGCCGGATCCACCTCGACAGCGACTCCACTGCGTCATCAGATCCACGAGCTCATCGCGATCAGCGCCAAGTTCTTCACGGACGACAAGCAGAAGAGGACGCTTTCGAACTCGCATCGGCGCCGAAGAGAAGCGCTGACGTCAATCCGACAAGCGCGCCGGGCCCTCTGTCGACATGCACGCGCCCGGAAGAACCAGCGACTTATCGTGACGCTGTAGGTTGCCCTGCGTTCACTCGTGAGCTGCGGCAAGTCGATGGCCCACAAGAAAAACTTCAAGCCAAATGTACCGGAGAAATACGGCGGCAAGACGCATCCATCGGAGTTCCTCGGCATCTACACCATCGCGGTGCAGGCTGCGGGGCGAGACGACAAGATCCTTGCCAACTACTTCCCGGCTGGTGCTCAAGCCCAATGTCGAGATCTGGCTCATGCACTTGCCGGACAACTCCATATCTTCTTGGGCAGATCTATGCCATCGGTTTGTCGGCGCCTTTACAGCGCCACAAGCCCCATGGCCAAGAAAGCGACCTTCATCTGCTCGCCTAGAAGGAAGGAGAGCCCCTGCGCAAATATATTCAAAGATTCAGCTGTGTACAGCACAACATCCCAGACGTCCACCACTGCCCGGTAATCAGCGCGTTCCATCGAGCGTCGCGAAACCGCAGGATGCGAGAGGAGATGGCGATGTGCAAAATCAGAGACGTCGATGAGCTATACACCACGGCCGACAAGTGTGCACGTCTTTGAGGAAGGGAGGAGACTCCCGGAGAGAATACCGAAGCAAGAGGATCGGCGGTGAGGAGACCGCCCGGCAAAGAAGAGCGGTGGCGGGGCAACAGAAAAAGAAAGGCAGAGACGTGCTAGTTGTTGAGCAGTCCGCAGCGGAGGTGGCGACAAGAAAGCCAAGGCTGGTAGCTCCGGCAAGGAGGTTGCCGCTGGCGGCAATCGCCCGATCTGGCGGACGCCGACAAGCGGGGACGGCTCCGGCAAGCGATCTGCAAAATCCACCGCACCAAGGGCCATGACCTCGAGCTGCAAGAAGGTCGAGCAGCTTGTCGAGCCACTGAAGGCTGAATACTGAACGACGCGACAAGGAGAAGGCCGGAAGGTCTTTGGAGGAGCTAGCAAGAAAGCGTCCGGCGGGGAGGCGGCGGCAAAGGCCAAGCGGCGGCAAGGAGACAGGCCTCAGCGGCGCGACAAGGATGAAGACGAAGACGACGATGAAGACATGGATGATGACGAGAGCGATGAGCAGGAGTTCCAGAAAGCCACAAAGGTCCTGTGCATAGATGGCGGTGCTTCTCTGCATACTTCATACCGCCGACTCAAGCAGTGGATGCGGGAAGTCAATGCAGCAGAACCATCCATCGAGTCACATAAGCCTCACGAAATGGTCCAGACGCCTATCATCTTTGATATTGAGGACCACCACGATCGTAATAGCTGCAGTCGGGTGCTTGCCGATGTTGGTTTCACCAACTATCCGCAACCTCAAGGTCACCAATATGTTAGTTGATGGCGGGGCCGGCTTGAATCTGATCTCCTCCGCGGTGCTCCAGAAACTCCAGATCCCTGATGGCGAGCTCGAAGAGACCGGCACTTTTCAAGGAATTAATCCGGGAAGGAGCAAGCCGAAGGGAAAGATCACGTTGCCGGTAACATTTGGCAGCGAGTTAATCTTCAGGACTGAGAGGGTCACCTTTGATGTTGCTGACTTTCCATTGCCTTACAATGGAATACTTGGCAAATCCGGCGCTTCGCCAAATTCATGGCGGCCTCTCACTATGCCTACAACATGCTGAAGATGCCGGGCCCGATAAGTGTCATCTCTGTCCCTGGCGACAAGAAGGATGCTCTTATCTGCGCCGACAAGATCTACCGGGAAGCAGCAGTCGCGACAGATTGCAAGCCACTTGCCGCTGAATCTCCCGGAGGGAAGAAGGAGACCAAGTCCGGCATGAGCTCTGATGCCCACTCCGGCAAGCGCACCTCTTCGGGGTGCTTCACTACCGTCGAGGACGCACCATCGAGCTCCACCGGCAAGTGTAAGAAGACGATGACAGCTCCACCAAAGACCAAGAAGGTGTCCGCCAAGGAGGACGGCACTGGTGGTACCTTCACCATCAGTGCCTCTCTCGACCCCAAATAGGAAGGCACGCCGTTGCTTTCTCTGCGGGCGAAACGTCGGCGTGTTTGCATGGCAGCCGTCGACATCCCGGTGTTCCTGAAAGTAATTGAGCACCATCTTGCCGTTTGTCCTCATCGCGGCCCGTCAAGCAGAAAGTCGAAGCAAGCGGTGGAGCGCCAAGAGTTCATCGCGGAAGAAATCAAGAAACCGGAAGCAGCAGGCCTTGTCGAGGAGTGCTCCATCCCACGTGGTTGGCCAATCCTGTAGTTATGCATAAGGCTAACGGAAATGGAGGCTTTGTATCGACTTTACCGATGTCAATAAAGCTTGTCCCAAAGACCCATTTCCCTTGCCGCGCATCGACGGATTGTTGACTCCACGGCGGATGTGATTTGCTTTCATTTCTGGATGCATACTCAGGATATCACCAGATCTTCATGGCGGAAGAGGATGAGGAGAAGACCGCATTCATCACCCCATGTGGCACATACTGTTTTGTACGGATGCCCTTCGGGTTAAAGAATGCTGGTTCAACGTTTGCAAGAGTAGTTCATGATGCTTTTGAGCCACAAATACACAGAAATGTGGAAGCCTACATGGATGACATAGTGGTCAAAATCAAGGACAAGGCGACCCTAATTCAAGATTTAGATGAAACCTTTGCAAATCTGCGAAAGATCAACCTCAAGCTCAACCCCGAGAAGTGCGTGTTTGGAGTCCCTTCCGGCAAGCTTCTCGGGTTCTTCGTGTCTCAGCGGGGAATTGAAGCCAATCCCGACAAGATCAAGGCCGTTGAGCAGATTGAAGCACCAAAGCGCGTCAAGGATGTACGAAGACTTGCCGGTTGCGTAGCTTCTCTCAGCAGGTTTATCTCTAGGTCTGCTGAGCGCGCCCTGCCATTTTTCAAAATTTTGAAAAAGGCAGGTCCGATGCAATGGACTCCGGAAGCGGAGGCTGCGCTGCAGGACTTAAAGAGATACCTGTCCTCCACTCCAACACTTGTCGCACCTAAGCCACAAGAGAAGTTGCTGCTATATATAGCGGCAACCAATCAAGTGGTTAGTGTTGCGTTAGTAGCGGAGAGGGAGGCGGATGATGAGTTGGCAACCATGGCAGACGCATCCAGCGACAAGCAGGGGGCTTCGCCGGCAAGCTCTGGTCCCGACAAGGACGGATCTGCGCAGACGCATGAGAAGATGCAGAAAAGGATGGTGCAGCGCCCAGTTTACTTTGTCAGTTCCCTTCTGCAGGGGGCTAGGTCAAGGTACTCTGGTGTGCAGAAATTGCTTTTCGGCCTCCTCATGGCCTCGAGAAAGCTGCGCCATTACTTTCAGGCACATGAGATCACAGTTGTCACTCGCATTTCGCTGAAGAGGATACTGCAAAATCCAGAGGCAACAGGCAGGATTGTCGAGTGGGCCTTTGGAACTATCAAGCTTTGGCCTCAAGTTTGAGAGCACTTCAACTATCCAAAGCAGAGCATTGGCGGAGTTCATAGCAGAATGGACACCAACACCAGATGAAGAAATTCCAGAAATGAGCATCCCCGTGAAGGAAGCAAGCAAAGAGTGGCTGATGTACTTTGATGGTGCCTTCTCGCTGCAAGGCGCCGGTGCCGGCGTGCTGCTTGTCGCACCCACCGGAGAGCACCTCAAGTACGTAGTCCAGATGCACTTTCCGAAGGAGCAAGCAACAAACAATACTGCAGAGTATGAAGGTTTGCTTGCCGGTCTCAAGATCACAGTAGACCTTGGGATCAAGAAGCTCATTGTCAGGGGTGACTCACAGCTTGTTATCTGCCAAGTGAACAAGAATTATCAGAGTCCGTTGATGGAAGCTTATGTTGATGAAGTGAGAAAGCTAGAAGAGCACTTTGACGGCCTACAAATGGAATATATCCCAAGAGCTCAGAACGACGTTGCTGATGGCCTGTCAAAGTGCGCCGCACTTAAGTTACCTGAGGAACCAGGAATTTTTGTGCTCAAGCTGACTCAACCGTCTGTAACACCACCAACTAGACAGAGCAAGAAGAGGAGGTTGATCTCTGGTGACTACTTTCCGGCACAGCTCCCCGAAGCCGCCGCCACGAAGGTCCCCAAGATCGACACCAACAGTGCTGAGGAGCAGTCTGCTCCGACAAGCTCTAGGGTTTGTTCCGTTGAAGCAGACACTCCCGACAAGCTTTGCTCCGGCAAGCTTGCCGGGGAACATCAAGCTCCGGCTAAGCCGCAGGTTCTTGCCGTGGAAGCTGATGTTCCCGCAGCAGCAGATGTGCCTTTAGTCCTTGTTGTCGAGCCGCAAGCTCCAGCATGGGCGCAGCAGATTGTCCATTTCCTTCAGACAGGAGAACTTCCCGAAGAGCAAGAAGAAGCGGAAAGAGTAGCCCGGCGATCAAGTATGTACCAGGTTTGTCGACAAGACACTATACGTAAGAAGACTCAACGGTGTGAAATTGAAGTGTATTCACCGGGAAGACGGACAAAAGCTGTTGGCGGAGAGACATGGAGGCATATGTGGTCACCACATTGGCGCCAGAGCCCGTGCCGGCAAAGCGATCCGGCAAGGTTTCTTTAGGCCGACAGCCCTCCAGGATGCAAGCGCACAAGTAACCAAGTGTGAAGCGTGCAGTTCCATTCCAAACAGATACACCAGCCAGCTCAAGCTCTCGGGACGATCCCTTTATCACGGCCATTTTCGTCCGGGGCTCGACATCCTCGGCCCCTTCCCCCGAGCTGTCGGGGGCTTTGAGTACTTGTACGTTGCAATCGACAAGTTCACAAAGTGGCTGGAAGTGGAAGTAGTGAGGAAGGTGACAGCACAGTCAGCGGTCAAGTTCTTCCGGTCGATTGTTTTCCGTTTCGGAATCCCTAACAGGATCATCACCGACAACGGCACACAGTTCACAAGCCGCACCTTCATGCAATACGTCCAAGATCTTGGCGCCAAGATCTGCTTCGCTTCTGTTGCTCATCCGAGAAGCAACGGTCAAGCGGAGAGGGCAAATGCTGAAGTGCTGCACGGGCTCAAGACCAGAACTTTCGACGAGTGCTGCACAAGTGCGGAAGAAAGCTGGATTGAGGAGCTGCCGGTGGTTCTTTGGTCGATCAGACGACGCCAAATCGAGCCACCGGCGGACACCTTTCGCACTAGTCTATGGAGCAGAGGCAGTTCTCCCTACGGAACTCATATACGGATCGCCTCGAGTGCTCTCTTATGATGAGCTTGAGCAAGAGCAGGTGCGACAAGATGACGCGCTGCTCCTTGAGGAAGATCGTCTTCAGGCTGCTGTACGAGCTGCTCGGTACCAGCAAGCTTTGCGCCGCTACCATAGCTGCAAAGTCAATGCCAGAAGTCTCGAGGAAGGCGACCTTGTTCTTCGGCGCGTTCAGTCCGCCAAGAATTCCAACAAGTTGGCCTTGAAGTGGGAAGGCCCTTATCGGGTGAAACGAGTCACTAGGCACAGCGGCCAGACGCCTTGAGACCGAAGATGGCATTCCGGTGAGCAACTCCTGGAACATCGAGCATCTTCGTAAGTTTTACTCGTGAGGCGCGGTTGTCGGAACCTGTTCCGGCAACCACTTTATACAAGTCTTGCCGCTGATGCATGTAATCCTTTGTACAAAGCGAGCGCAGACCCTGCATCAGTAAAGCTAGCGTGCTTCGCACACCTTGTCGATTTCACGCTTTTTACTTCTATTTGCATGCGTTATCTGACACTTTGTGCAGCACCTACCCCTGGTAAGTGATAACGAGCAACAAGGCTCCATATCTTTATTTTCTCTTCTTTCTCTTTCTCAAAGAAAGGAAGGTCCCCTCACACACAAGTTTGCCGGGGGGAAAGGAGAAGATAATGGTGTGGACCAAGCGTCGCTCAAGGAAGTCTAGCCTTACCGGGAAGCAAACGACAGAAAAGCTAAGTTGCCAAAGTTTGAGCAATCAGTTTTAAAAAATTTAAGTTATCTTCCTTGAACGACCGAACTTTGTATGGAAAACCTATGCGCAGAGGAACCAATTCATAGCTAGTTGTGCCCTTACTTTCTTTCGAGTCCGCTCAACAACTTAAGTGAGCTGCGACTAGTTGCGACAAGGTTGCTTGCGAAGCGGCACCGCCAAAGAAGCTCTTGACGTTCAAGACTTTCGGCCATGGCAAAGTGCCCGCAGCGAAAAAGTTCCCTAAAAGCGTAAGGCAAAAACATACAAAGGAAGGAATCAAGTAAAGGAAATAACATAGCAATTGATACTCAAAATAAAGTTATATTACAAGATAGCTTGCCGCAGCTCTAATGGATTGTTCCTATGACATGACCAGCAGCGGCAAGAGAAAGAGAAAAGCAGGCGGCCCTAGTCTACGCGATCGCCCTCAACCCTCTTGATTCCGCTCACCCTGTCCACAATGGGTGCGACAAGGGTCTTGAGCGCATCCACATCAGCATCCGGAGGCAGGGACTTGAGGACGTTGGTGAGGTTGAGGCCTGGGTTGCGGAAGGCCACCTTCATCAGCACCTTTTGGAGGGCTCCCGCGCAGATCTAGCGCGACTCCTCGGTCAGCTGTTTTGGGACCTCTTCCCGGAGTCGCTGGAGAGCCGTCACCACGCCCTTGAAGAACAAGCTGAGCTTGGCGCTGGGTTGGAGATGCTCGTCGGAGGAGTATCCGAGATCCACCATCCCCAGCTCCATCAGCTCCCTCTGGATGGCTGCAGCAGTATCCACGAGACCCTCGGTCCAGTGCTCCACATTCTCCCTCAAGGCACTCTGGGCGGCAACAAGATTCGCCAAAGCAGCTCCTCGTCGGCCTTGATCTTCTCCTTCAAGGCCACCTCCCGCTCCTTGGCGCCGTCCCATGTCCGAGTCAAAGTAGTTAGCTTCAACTCAAGATCTGCATTGGAGTCCTGGCGGCCAGGCTCCTTGCTCCTCTCGGCGAGACGGCCTGCAGCTCGCCAAGAGTGTAGGCGTCCTTCTCACGCTTCGTGCTTGAGTGCAGCAAGCTCCTCGCCGCTCTCCTTGAGGCTGGCCTCCAAGCTGCGCCACCTTCGTCTCCAGCTCCTTCTTGGCGGCCTCGGCAGAGCGGCTGGCATCCTTTGCCTCCTTGAGAGCCCCGCCAAATGTTTCCTCGCGCATGGCGAGATCCTCCTCGTGGCTGTCCAGGTTAACCTTCCACTGCGCCAGCTTGCCTTCCTGCGCAAACAGCTTCTCGGCGGCAAGCCGCTGTTCCTCCTCAGCCGCAGCCTTCTCGAGGATGAAGGCCTTGCGCTCCTCGGCGAGCTGCTCCCGCTCCTCCGCCAAGGACCGGAGAGCTTCCTGGTTGCGGCCCCGGAGCTCCTCCACGCGCTTCTCGATGTCTGCTCCCGCCTTCACGACAAGCGCTTCCCGGGATGCCAGTTTGGCTTAGCCGGCGTGATGAAGCGACAGCGGCTTCGCGGCATTTGCTCCTCCTCGAACTTGCTGCTTGCTGCTTAGCGCGTCAACTAAGCGTCGGCCAATGGAGGCGAGCAGCTCTTCATCGAAGGTTTCTCCTCGGTGGCGCCACAGGCTCGACTCCCATGGGAGCTTGATGAAGACGCCGTCGCCCGGCCTTCAAGTAGGCGTCGGGCTGGGGCTCTTTGGAGCTGGGCTGCGGCAGCGGCGGAGGGATCGGCGGTGATTATGGCGCTGGCGCTCCTGCGGCCTTAGGGTCGTCGGTCACGATCGCGGACCCTCGCCCGGCTCTGCGGCGGCAGCTTGATGGCCTCTTCGCGGCAGGCTCGTCGGCGCCGACTTCTTCTTCCACGGCGGTAACCGTCGGTGTTGCCAAGCACATCCCTCGCCCGGCGACCTCGGTCTCCATCGGCTCTGTGGCGGACGGATGAAGAAAGTCAAGCAAATATTCAAAGACAAAATCAGAAGAAGAAAAACACAAGGGAAGTACTCAGGCGAGAAGGTTACTGGCGCCGGGGGCTGCGGTCATGTTCTCCGCCGCCAAGGGATCGGCTGGTGCCGTCCCTTGTCGGAGAGCTGCCCCTTGCGGGAGAAGGCTCCTTGCGGAGATGGCTCCCTTGCCGGGAACGCTCCTTGCCGGGAATCCACCCTTGGTGGCGTGGTCGGCAGAAGGAGGCTGCTCTGCTCCTACACAAGTCAACAATCAGATATCAGCAAAGGAAAAAGCACCCATGCACGCCGAACAGCAAGAAGTAGACCATATACTTACGCTGGGGGCTGCGCTGGGGGCTGCTTTGAAGGAGAGTTGCCTCATCCGGCAAGGTTGTCTCGGACGCGCCTCCTGCCGTCGCATTAGGTTCGTCCTCGACGACAATCACCGGGGTCTTGGCTCTCTTCGACATCCTCTGGGCGGCGTCACGAAAAGGAATGGATTCAGAATAAAGCAGATCAGATACAAGACAAGGCAACAAATCGAAGAATTACAAGTGCTGACAAGGAATCTTACTCTTCCTCTCCCTCGTCGGAGCTGGAGCGGAGAGGTGGTCTGGCCCGCCTGCAGTGACGAGGCGGAGGAGTGGGCTCCCTTGGGCGCTTGGCGGGAGGCGGGACGGTAGCTGTGAGGGCCCCGCCCGATTGCCGCAGCCAGCGTGAGGAACTCAGCGGCAACTTGATGCTTGCAGCGGTGGAAGCGCGTCGGGCGCTGCGGCTGTTAGCCCGTCTGCCGCCCAGCTGCGTCTCCGGCCTTGCGAAGACGCCTTCTTGGTGGAGCAGTGGCTCCGCTCGCGGCAAGCTGCTTGGAGGTGGAGAGGATGCGCCCTCGGCGGGCTCGCTCGACTTGGCTTCAGGCTCGGCAAGCTCTTCCTCGCCGACGAACTCCTTTCGCTCGACAAGGCTTGATCCTCGGCTGCCTCTGCCTCCTCCACAGTGAAGCCAAACTCGCCCGCGGCAGCGGCTGCTGCCGCCTCTTCTAGCCTAGTGGCGATGCGCTGCATCTCATCGTCGATGAGTGTCGGGTGAGGCCCCTCTGCCGTCGGGCGGACCGGCATTTCCACTAGATTGTCAAAAACTGCCGCACCACATCATCTGCGGCTCTTGCCAAGTTGGGACAATTCCATGGGAGTCACACAACGGCATCATTGCAGGATGCGGTCAAGTGACGAAGTTGTTGCACAGCCGAACGACGCCCTCGGCAACCTAAACATCTCCGGATGATCGAGGATCAGGCTTGAACAGCTCTAAGAGCATTGTGTCAAGCTCCAAGATAGTGAAGTTGAAGTTGAGGCCTGGGCGCAGCCTCATGATGTCTGCTGCGTTACGAAATTCCCAGGCAGGTCTCCTTCTCTCCTGCAAGAAGCGTCTGGCGGCGAAGAAAGTCTGCGCCAACAAAGTGCCTCTGAAGTGAGTCCGGCGAGTGCGAGATGGAGGATTGAATAGCTGCGATCTTCAGCCTAAGCGTCCTCCGGGGCCAGATTGCTCCAATCATTGCAGCGTACTCTACGGGGTTTATTTGGGGCGGTAAAAGGCTGCGGGTTCTCCTCAACAATCCGGCACCAATCTGCCCTCCACTCCTCCCATTTGCTACGGAGCTCTCCCTCCAGATAGGCCTCTTTCTTGCCGACCACAGAGACCCAAGCAATTCCTCCGGCAAGGGGCTCTCCTCTCTCGGCTCGGGGTAAAAGAAGTGACGGAAAAGAGCTACATTTGGGTGGATTCCGACAAAGTTTTCGCAGAGATGTGCGAAAACTGCCATGGTCGAAACGACATTGGGGTGAAATCAAGGAGGCGGAACCCGTGAGGTGTTCATAATGTCACAAAAGAACTTCAGAGAAGGCGGGCAGAGCCCGCAGAGAAGAAGAGCGCGAAGAAGGGATACCCGTCGGGGCCAGTTCTGCAGCGGCGGAAGTACTCTTCAGGCGGATGCACCCGCGTCTCCGTCGACCCGGAAGGTAGTAGTTCTCCCTCGGCTCCCTCGCGGCGAGCTGAGGGGGAAGAAGCAACCAGCTCCTTCATAGCGCAAGAAGTCAGTGCCTCGGCCGACTTCACGGTCTTCCCCTTGTTGTCTTTCGAGCGCATGGCGGAGGCGGTGGAGGAGATCGACAGCGTTGAGTGTGTTGGTGGCGATGGGGGGCGGAGCGCTGCTCTCTTTTCAGCCTTGAGAAGAAGGGGGGGAGCAGTGGTGGTTTTTTGATGGGACATCAACTGGCAAGGTAGGCGACGTGCCCGTGTTTCCCCTGCTTATAAAGAGGGAGGGGGCGGACGTTCCGATTTTCCGAATAAAGAAACCCCCACGATCTCGCCCACGATCTTCTCACGACGCCACGTTCGATGCGTCTTTGTTCATAGAGGCGTGGTGGGTCCGGGGTGAGTTATGGTGTGACCCGAACCGCGTGTGCCCGTGCCCTGTTTTGGGCCTGGCCCAACAGCGCTCGGCACCGTGTGTGGCCCAGGCCCGGGGGCTCCTGTCGGTGTACTAGAATAGGGGTACCCTAGTATCCCGAACTTGTGCACGGGCAGTTGCAGCCCTCCGCGGCAAGGCTTACCGGGTGACCGCCAAGGTCCTCCGCAGTTCCTTTGGAGCCATTCAAGAACAAAGTATTCAAGCCAAGGAGACAAGGCCTCGGCAAGAAGAGGAGCTTTGGGAAGGCCACCCAAGGCACATAGGAGACAAGGCCCGCAAGAGGGAGCTTGCCGGAAGGCCACCCTGTGCACATACGAGACAAGGCCCGGCAAGAGGAGCTTGCAGGGAAGGCCCGTGAGCGACAAGCTTCCGGGCGACAAGACAACAACCGCGGCAAAGGCGCTTGTCATGCAGACCACCTCTCTGTACCTACGCTCCAGCGCATCCACTAACGTGTCGCATACAGGACCCTTCCAGGTGGCGTGGCGAGAGGTTGTGCAGCCAGCGGTGCGAGGTGGCAAGCAGCGCTGACAAGTTTGCCATCGTGGCGAACGGTGGCACCCCTGACGGTCCCTGTTTGCACTGTTAGGGTGACTAGACGGGCATTTAATGCCTTTGTCCCTTGCCGTCAGGGTTAGGTATAGCACACTGTACACTGTACAAGTAGGTGTACCAACCACTATTTTTCCATTTGTACCCCCGTCTACGTTGCCACAGCCGGAGCCCCTTGAGCATATAAAAGGAGGCCCATGCATAGCGTAAGCGGGTTGGTAGATGAGTTCCCTCCACGCCGGTCTCGTTAGCGGCTAAATGCATCTTTGTAGCATTCGAAAGCCGCCTCGAGCAAGAACGCAATACACCTAGACATGCAGTAGTAGGAGTATTATCTCTCCGGAGAGCTCCGAAGCTAGGTAAACCTCTCGTGTGCTTCACCTCGATCTACTTTTCATGCGACCTCCGCTCCCCGCCGAACCGAAAGGGGCTCGGTCCGCCAGTCCCATAGGTGTTCGTGGGCCAGATCAGCCTACCCCGACAATCAGCATGATCCGTCAACCAATAAAACCCATGACGGAAAGCCTTGGCTACAAGAGATTTAGAGCCGACATGATGACCACAATCTCCTTCGTGAACTCGCAGAATCTCACAACCTTCTTCAGGAGAGATGCAACGTTGAAATGCCCCTGTGACACTGCGATGGTGCAACTCCCCATTGACAATCGACATTGACTTAGACCGCCGAGTTATCTGCCTGGCCAAGATCTCATCCTCCGGTAACTCACCCCGGGTCATATAAGCCAAATACGGAACTATCCAATCAGGAATAGCATGAAGAGCCGCCACCAATTGTACCTCCGGGTCAAGAATAGCAAGATCCTCCTCTGTAGGTAATTTGACAGAAGGGTTGAGCAGAATATCCAGTAACATGTTAGGTGGCACCAGCTTACGCTGAGATCCTAACCGGCTTAAAGTGTCACCCGCCTCATTCTTCCTACGATCAATATGTTCAACTTGATAACCCTTGAAGTGACCCGCAATAGCATCAACCTTTCGACGATAAGCCACCATGAGTGGATCCTTGGAATCCCAAGTGCCAGAAACTTGTTGAGCTACCAGATCTGAATCACCGAAGCACCTCACCCAGCTTAAGTTCATCTCTTTAGCCATCCGAAGACCGTGGAGCAAGGCCTCATACTCAGCTGCATTCTTAGTACAAGGGAACATCAACCGGAGAACATAAGAAAAATTATCACCTCGTGGGGAAGTCAAGATAACTCCAGCCCCCGAGCCTTCCAACTGCCTGGATCCATCAAAGTGAATAGTCCAATATGTGTTATCCGACTTTTCCTCAGGCGTCTGCAACTCTGTCCAATCATTGATAAAATCCACGAGTGCTTGTGACTTGATGGCCATATGAGGCACATACTTTAAACCATGGGGTCCAAGCTCAATGGCCCACTTGGCTACCCGACCTGTGGCTTCTCGATTCTGGATGATATCCCCTAAAAGAGCAGAGCTAACCACACTAATGGGATGACCAAGAAAATACTGTTTGAGCTTCCAGCTTGACATGAAGACCACGTACACAAGCTTCTGCCAATGCGGATACCTCTGCTTGGACTCAATAAGTACCTCACTGATGTAGTAAACCGGTCGTTGAACCGGATATTCTTTGCCTGTTTCCTTCCTCTCCACCACAATTTCAACGCTAACAGCTCGGCTATTGGCAGCCACATATAACAGCAAGGGCTCTTTATCAATGGGAGCAGCAAGAACGGGCGGTTCAGCCAACTGCCTCTTCAGATCCTTGAACGCTTGATTAGCAGCATCACTCCAAACAAAGTGGTATGTTTTGTTTATCATCTGGTAAAGAGGGATAACCTTCTCACCTAACCGGCGTATGAACCGGCTTAAGGCCGTAATACGACCTACCAAACGCTGAACATCGTTGATGCATGCCGGTTTAGCCAAGGAAGTAATAGCCTTGATCTTCTCCAGGTTAGCTTCAATGCCTTTGTTAGAAACCAGAAAACCCAAAAGCTTACCCGCCGGTACACCAAGAACACACTTGGCCGGGTTAAGCATCATTTTATAAACCTGGAGATTGTCTAACGTCTCCTTCAAATCATCAATCAGGGTCTCCTTATTCCTGGATTTCACCACAATGTCATCTACGTAAGCATGAACATTACGCCCGATTTGATTGTGAAGGAAATTCTGCACACATTGCTGGTAAGTCGCCTGGGCACTCTTGAGCCCAAATGGCATAGACACATAACAGAAGGCTCCAAACAGAGTAATGAAAGCTGTCTTCTCCTGGTCCTTAACTGCCATCTTGATCTGGTGATAACCAGAGTAAGCATCCAAAAAACTCAAACTTTCAAAACCCGCCGTAGCATCAATGATTTGATCAATACGAGGAGAGCAAATGGATCAGCTGGACAAGCCTTATTTAAGTCCGTGTAGTCCACACACATTCGCCGAGTGCCATTCTTCTTAAGCACCAACACCGGGTTAGCCAACCATTCAGGATGAAAAACTTCAATGATAAACCCGGCCTCTAAGAGCCGGGCCACTTCTTCACCAATGGCCTTCCGCCTCTCCTCGTTAAAACGACGAAGAAATTGCTTGACCGGCTTAAACTTTGGATCAATATTAAGAGTGTGCTCAACGAGTTCCCTCGGTACACCCGGCATGTCAGAAGGCTTCCATGCAAAGATGTCCCGGTTCTCACGGATGAACTCGATGAGCGCGCTTTCCTATTTCGGATCCAGGTTAACAGTGTTGCTGAACTGCTTAGATGAGTCGCCTGGAACAAAATCAACCATTTTGGTGTCATCTGCCGATTTAAACTTTAGCAAAGGATCATGCTCTATGGTTGGCTTTTTCAAGGACGTCATGTCCGCCGGGTCAACATTGTCCTTGTAAAATTCCAGTTCCTCTGTTGCACAAACAGACTCAGCATAAGCAGCATCGCCTTCTTCACACTCCAAGGCCACCTTACGACTCCCATGTACTGTGATAGTGCCCTTGTAACCCGGCATCTTAAGCTACAAGTAAACATAACAAGGCCTCGCCATAAACTTAGCGTAAGCCGGCCGCCCAAACAGAGCATGATAAGGGCTCTTGATTTTAACCACTTCAAAGGTTAGGGTCTCAGATCTGGTATCATACTCATATCTGAAAGTAACCTCTAAAGATATCTTACCCACCGGATACGCCAACTTACCAGGCACCACACCATGAAACATGTTGTTTGATGGCTTAAGATTTTTGTCTGTCAGTACGATGCGATGGAAGGTTTCGTAGTAAAGTATATTAATGCTGCTACCTTCATCCATGAGCACTTTAGTAAATTTATAGCCCCCAACCTAAGGCACCACTACTAGGGCCAGCTGACTCGGATTGTCAACCTGGAGCGGGTGATCCTCACGACTCCATACAATAGGTTGCTCTGACCACCGCAAGTAACGCGATACCGCCGGCTCAATAGCATTCACCGCCCTCTTATGAAGCTTCTAATCCCGCTTACACAAGCTAGCAGTGAAGATGTGGTACTACCCACTATTCAATTGCTTCGGGTTGCTCTGATAACCAGACTGTTGCTGTTGATTCCCCTGATTATTCTGCTTGTTGTAAACACCTTGATTGCCCTGGCCGTGAAACCCAGAATTCGAGCCGCCGCCTCCATGACCCGGACCATGAGAGCCGGACCCTGAACCGCCGTTCGGGCCATGGTTGTGCTGGACAGACTACCTGAAGTGTCTCATGATACTGCAATCCTTCCACAGGTGGGTAGACGGCTTCTCCTCCGTTCCGTGCTTGGGACATGGCTGATTCAATATTGCTTCAAGGTCAAATTTTGCCCCTTGAGCCGGCCTCCCTTTACGACGCTGGTTATAATTCTGTGCACCGGTGTTAGCCAAAAAATCGTCAGCTTTGCGCTTACCGTTGCCGCCCTGACTGGCAGGGTTGTACTGTTGTCCCTTCATGCCGCTACTCTTCTTTCCCTTTCCCGATCTTTCATCGTTAGAGTCAGGGTCCTTGGTACCATCCGAGTCGGCATAATTGACTAGAGCCGCCATGAGCTCCCCCATGTCATTGCAATGACGCTTAAGCTGCCCAAGCTTCTGCTTGAGAGGAATGAAACGGCAATTTTTCTCCAACATTAGAACCACTGAGCCGACATTGATGTTATCTGAAGAATGTATGATAGTCGAGACCCGACACACCCAGCTGGTTGTTGATTCACCCTCATCTTGAACACAAGAAACCAAATCCATGATCGACATAGGCTGTTTGCATGTATCCTTGAAATTCTGGATAAACCGGGCCTTCAGCTCTGCCCATGACCCGATGGAGTTGGCTGGCAGCCCCTTCAACAAAGTACGAGCCATCCCTTCCAGCATCATGGTGAAATACTTAGCGCATGCAGCGTCACTAACATCCAGCATCTCCATAGCCATCTCATAACTCTCCACCCAAGCCTCAGGGGGCTAATCTGCTATGTAATTAGGCACCTTACGAGGGCCCTTGAAGACCTTGGGCAGACGCTCGTTTCGCAGAGCCGCCGTTAAGCACGGCACACCCCAAGCTCTAGAGGTCACACATGCCTCCGCTAAAGCCGTCGGGTAAACCAGCACGTGCTGATGAGCCGCCAGCTCGGCCTTCCAACGAGCTCTGCCCTGGTCCACCAAGTCCTATGCATTGGGACCATTACGCACCGGGTCATGCCCATGAGGTTGATCACGGCGCTGCTCAGTACTCAAAACTGCTGGCGAGTCAATGTGCCTACTGTAGCTCCGGCTTGGACGAGGGGTCGAATGAATCCGATCACGACTATAAGAATCAGCCTGTTGCTGCACCAGTGCTGTTTGAAGAAGTTCCCTGGCCCTTTAGGTTTCAACCGCCGCCGGAGTCTCGCCCTCGACTGGCAGAGCCGCCAGTCGCGTCGGTGCAGAATAATGACCCGGTGGTGTCACCACATGCTGAGGCGGGGTGTTATTCATACACGGAGAACCTGTCGCGTGTGGCTGAACTGGCACTCCACCCCCTGGTGCTTCAGTCATCTGGTTCGTCATTGGTGGGTTACTGGCTCCCGCTCCGGGTGTGTTGAAGAGGTTCCTCGACTCATAATCCAAAGGCAGACGACTCCGGTGTTTTCTCCTCAAGACTTCATTTGAAGCATTCTGATCCACCATGAGCCGGTATGAATCCGCTTGAATCCGCTGCGCTCGGGCGCTCAAACGGCTCGCTCTGCAGTCATCCTAGCACACTCCGCTGCCAGCTCTATCTTGGCCTGCGCTATCTCATCACGTAGCTTAGCCACATCCACTTTATGTTGTTCCTGGTTGTCCGGGGTTACCTCCACCCCCATCAGCGTTCCCAGATCCTCCAACAGATCTGCTAAAACCTCAGCCGGCGGGCGTGCTGGCCCGCCAGCGTCTGCTGTCGTAACCGCTGCTACACTAGAAGTCATAGCCGCGGCGGCTGTTTAACCGAGAATCGACTGGGTGCCAGCCATGAAGATCGCCACCCTGTTCGGCGGCTCACGGGGGTCCGGAATACTGTCGCCATCGGAACAACCCCCAAGCCGTCCGTCTTGTAGTTGATACATTGAGTTGGTCTCGCCCGTGGACGACTCACCATCAGAGTAGATGGTCGTCTCACCGCCAGACACAGAGCCTTCCAATTCAGCCCCATGGATGAACCCAACAAAGGCACGCTTCACGGTGCACTGAACCCGGGAGGGTCATCCACGCTAAGCCGTCTCGATGATGTCGGTGCAGATGTCCGGCTCAGGGCCCGGTTCACCGATCTTGCCGATGAAGATGTGGATTCCGCCAAAGGGGACCCGGTACCTGTACTCAATTGAGCCGGCCTCGGGGCCCCAACCTGCATCGTCGATGTAGAGCTTGCCGTGACGACTCTTGGTCATCCGACCCACAGCATATCCCTTGATCCCTTTGAAGCTGCCCTTCAAGAACTTAAAACCACCATGCGCAGGCCCCACGGTGGGTGCCAACTGTCATGGATTTGTCACGGCAGATGTCCTCGCAGAAGGACTTAGTTGCGGAGCCATTGCGACAAGGTTAGATTAAAGGAATTAAAACGGGACAAAGGACACGAGGAATTTATACTGGTTCGGCCCCTTGTGGTGAAGGTAAAAGCGTAATCCAGTATGAGGTGGTATTGCTAGGGTTTCAATTACCAGGGGGCGAATATGCTTGGCCTGGCTTTCGATCTGTTGTTTTCTTGCCCTAAGCCGCTGCCGAGTCGTCCCCTTGTATACATGGGTTGACGCCCCGCGGCCTGCAGAGTCCCGGACGGCTCATAAAAACGTGTCCGTCTTGGTAACTTATCTTACATGCCTTACAACACGAGTCACATATACATGGCGGTTTATACTCACGATCCTTAAGCCGCCTTTAGGTTTGGGCCCTTCAACAAGCCTACATCATGAACCGCCATCTTCAACATATTCACGGGCTTTGTCTAGATGAACCGCCATTGGGATAACCCGGCCCCTCCTGGGCGGGTCATATCCCCAACATCAAGGCTGTTTTCTAGCGCCGTTGCCGGGGAGTGAAGCGCCTTTGGTAAGTGGAATTTGGTACGGAAATATTTATATAGTGTGCTGAAATTTATTGTCACTTGTTACTATGGAAAACAATCCTTTGAGGGGTTTGTTCGGGGTATCTTCACCTCGACCGGAACCACAATTAGCTACCCCTCACCCTATTGCACCTACTGAAAATGTTTAATATGAAATTCCTTCGTGTATGATAGAACAACTGCTAGCTAATCCTTATGCAGAGATGGAACTGAACATCCTGATATGCACTTGATATATGTGGAACAAATTTGTGGATTGTTTAAGCTTGGAGGTTTACCCAGAGATGAAGTTATGAAGAAGGTTTTCTCTTTATCTTTGAGGTAAAGGCATTGGCATGGTATATGATATCAGATGATATTGGATCCTGGAATTGGAATCGATATAAATTGGAGTTCCATCAAAAAAAATCCTATGCATCTAGTTCATCGTGATCAGAACTACATATATAATTTTTGGCCTCGTGAAGGAGAAAGTATCTCTCTAGCTTGGGGGAGGCTTAAGTCAGTTTTATATTCATGCCCCAACCATGAGCTCTCAAGAGAAATCATTATCCAGAATTTTTATGCTCAGCTTTATCGTAATGATCAAACCATGCTTGATACTTATTGTGCTGGTTATTTTATGAAGAAGACTATTGAATTCCAGTGGGATCTTTTGGAAAGAATTGAACGCAACTTTGAATATTGGGAACTCGACGAAGGTAAAGAGTCAGGTATTAAGCTTAAGTATGATTGTGTTAAATCTTTTATGAATACCGATGCCTTTCAAAATTTTTGCACTAAATATGGACTTGACTCTGAGATAGTAGCCTCCTTTTATGAATCATTTGCTACTCATGTTGATCTCCCTAAAGAGAAGTGGTTTAAATATCATCCACCTATTAAAGAAGAAATTAAAGAACCGGTACCAATTAAAGAAGAAACCATGATTTATAATGTTGATCTAGTTGTTCCTTCTGCTTATATTGAGAAACCACCTTTCCCTATTAGGATAAAAGAACATGCTAAAGTTTCAACTGTGGTTAACAAAAGCTATATTAGAACACCTAAACTTGATGAACAAATCAAAGTAGAACCTAGTATTGCTATGGTTAAAGATCTCTTGGAAGAAGATATGGATGGGCATGTTATTTACTTCTGTGAAGAAGCTGCTAGAATTGCCAAACCTGATAAAAAGGATAAACATAGACTTGTTGTTGGCATGCCCGTTGTCTCAGTTAAAATAGGAGATCTCTATTATCATGGTTTATGTGACATAGGTGCTAGTGTGAGTGCTATTCCTTACACCTTATATCAAGAAATTATGAATGACATACCACCCGCAGAAATAGAAGACATAGATGTTACTATTAAACTTGCTCACAGAGACACTATATCACCAATTGGGATTGTTAGCGATGTTGAAGTCTTGTGTGGGAAAATAAAATACCATACTGATTTTCTTGTTCTTGGTTCCCCACAAGATGATTTTTGTCCCATTATCTTTGGTAGACCTTTCTTGAACACCATTAATGCTAAAATAGATTGTGAGAAACAAATTGTCGGTGTTAGTTTTGGTGATGAGTCTCCTGAGTTTAATTTTTCCAAGTTTAGTAGAAAGCTTCATGAAAAAGAATTACCTAGTAAGGATGAAATAATTGGTCTTGCTTCTATTGCTGTGCCACCTGCTGATCCCTTAGAACAATATTTGCTAGACCATGAAAATGATTTACATATGCATGAAAGAAATGAAATAGATAAGATTTTATTTGAACAACGCCCTCTGCTTAAACACAATTTGCCTATTGAAACTCTAGGAGGTCCTCCTCCACCTAAAGGTGATCCTGTGTTTGAATTCAAACAATTGCCAGACACTTTGGAATATGCTTATGTAAAGAAGATATATCCTATTATTATTAGTGCTATCCTTTCAGAACATGAAGAAGAAAGATTATTGAAAGTTCTAAGGAAGCACCGAGCTGCTATTGGATATACTCTTGATGATTTAAGGGTATTAGTCCCACTCTCTATCAGCACAAAATTAATATGGAACATGATGCTAAACTCGTTGTTGATCACCAACGTCGCCTAAATCCGAAGATGAAAGTAGTGGTAAGAACGAAGATATTAAAACTTCTGGAAGCAGGTATAATCTATCCCATAGCTGATAGTAGATGGGTAAGTCCTGTTCATTGTGTCCCTAAGAAAGGAGGTATTACTGTTGTTCCTAATCATAAGAATGAAATTATTCCACAAAGAATTGTTACAAGCTATAGAATGGTAATTGATTTTTGAAAATTAAACATAACAACAAGAAAAGATCATTACCCTCTTCCTTTTATTGATCAAATGCTAGAAAGATTATCTAAGCACACACATTTTTTGCTTCCTTGATGGATATTCTGGTTTTTCACAAATACCTGTTTCTCAACCTGATCAAGAAAAGACCACTTTTAGTTGTCCCTTTGGAACTTATGCTTATAGACATACGCCTTTTGGTTTATGCAATGCACCTGTTACCTTTCAAAGATGTATGACTGTTATATTCTCTGACTTTTGTGAAAAGATTGTTGAGGTTTTCATGGATGATTTCTCTGTTTACGGGAAGTCTTTTGATGATTGTTTAAGCAATCTTGACCGAGTTTTGCAGAGATGCGAGCTAACAAATCTTGTCTTGAATTGGGAGAAGTGCCACTTTATGGTTAATGAAGGTATTGTCTTGGGTCATAAAATTTCTGAAAGAGGTATTGAAGTGGACAAAGCTAAGGTTGATGCAATTCAGAAAATGCCATTTCCCAAAGATATTACAGGTATTCATAGTTTCCTAGGTCATGCTGGTTTCTATAGGAGATTTATCAAAGACTTATCTAAAATTTCTAGGCCTCTTACGAGTCTTTTGCAAAAGGATATTCCTTTTGTTTTTGATGATGATTGTTTAGAAGCCTTTGAAACACTCAAGAAAGCCTTATGTTCTGCACCTATTGTTCAGTCACCTGACTGGAACTTGCCTTTTGAAATTATGTGTGATGCTAGTGATTATGCTGTTGGTGCTATTCTAGGACAAAGAGTTGATAAGAAACTGAATGTTATTCATTATGCTAGTAAAACTCTAGACAGTGCTCAAAGAAACTATGCAACTACTGAAAAATAATTCTTAGCGGCGGTGTTTGCTTGTGATAAATTTAGACCTTATATTGTTGATTCAAAAGTAATTGTTCACACCGATCATGCTGTTATTAAATTTCTTATGGAAAAGAAGGATGCTAAACCTAGACTTATTCGATGGGTTCTCTTGCTACAAGAATTTGATTTACATATCACTGGTAGAAAAGGAGGTGAGAACCCTATAGCTGATAACTTGTCTAGGCTTGAAAATGTATCTGATGACCCACTACCTCTTGACGATAGTTTTCCTGATGAGCAGTTAGCTGCAATAAATGTTGCTCATAATACTCCTTGGCATGCTGACTATGCTAATTACATTGTTGCTAAATATTTACCACCTAGCTTTACCTACCAACAAAAGAAAAAAATATTCTATGATTTAAGACACTACTTTAGGGATGACCCACATCTTTATAAAGAAGGAGTAGATGGTATTATTAGATGTTGTGTACCTGAGCATGAATAGGGACAAATCCTACGGAAATGTCACTCTGAAGCTTACGGAGGGCATCGTGCTGGAGATAGAACTGCTCACAAGGTATTGCAGTCTGGATTTTATTGGCCTACTCTCTTCAAGGATGCCTGTAAGTTCGTCTTATCTTGTGATGAATGTCAAAGAATAGGTAATACCGATTAGCGTCAAGAAATGCCTATGAATTATTCACTTGCTGTTGAACCGTTTGATGTTTGCGGATTTGATTACATGGGACCTTTTCCTTCCTCTAATGGGTATACACATATTTTGGTTGTTGTTGATTATGTTACTAAATGGGCAGAAGCTATTCCAACTAGTAGTGCTGATCACAACACCTCTATTAAAATGCTTAAGAAGTTATTTTCCCACGGTTTGGAGTCCCTAGATATTTTATGAATAATGGTGGTTCTCACTTTATTCATGGTTCTTTCCGTAAAATGCTTGCCAAGTATGATGTTAACCATATAATTGCATCACCTTATCATTCTTAGTCTAGTGGTCAAGTTGAACTTAGCAATAGAGAAATAAAATTAATCTTGCAAAAGACTGTCAATAGGTCCTGGAAGAATTGGTCTAAGAAATTAGATGATGCACTTTGGGCTTATAGAACAGCATATAAAAATACTATGGGTATGTCTCCTTATAAAATGGTTTATGGAAAATCTTGTCATTTGCCTCTTGAGTTAGAACATAACGCATATTGGGCAATCAAAGAACTCAATTATGATTTTAAACTTGCCAGTGAAAAGAGGTTATTTGATATTAGCTCACTAGATTAATGGAGAACCCAAGCTTATGAAAATGCAAAGTTATTCAAATAAAAAGTTAAAAGATGGCATGACAAGAGAATCCAAAAGCATGAGTTTAAAGTCAGAGAATATGTTCTTTTGTACAACTCTTGTTTGAGATTCTTTGCAGGAAAACTCCTCTCAAAATGGGAAGGCCCGTATGTTATCAAGGAGGTTTATCGGTCTGGAGCCATCAAAATAAATAATGCCAAAGGTACTAACCCGAAGGTTGTCAATGGGAAACGAATAAAACATTATATCTCAGGTATGCCCATTAATGTTGAAAGTAATAATATCCAAACTTTGACACCAGAAGAACACATAAAAGAGTCCTTCCGGAACACTCCAGAATCGTGAAAATAAGTAGGTATGTGATCCGGTAAGTAAACGGACTCCGAAAAATCCGCAATTTTTTTGTCAGTTTTGGAATATTTAGAAAAATAGGAAAATAATAAACTTCTAGGAAGCGTACTTTGGTGGGCACAAGACACCAGGGCGCGCCAGGCTTGCCTGGCGTGCCCAGGTGGGTTGTGCCCACCTAGGACACCTTTCGGACACTGATTTTTTTACAGTTTGCTTGTTCCCCCAGATAAAAGTTCTATATATACTCCCCAAACCTGTTGATCACCGTATCACGGAGAAATCTTCTGTTCTCTTTTCCTTGCTAGCCTGGCGCGCCCAGGTGGGTTGTGCCCACCTAGGACACCTTCCGGACACTTATTTATTACAGTTTGCTTGTTCCCCCAGATAAAAGTTCTATATATACTCCCCAAACCTGTTGATCACCGTATCACGGAGAAATCTTCTATTCTCTTTTCCTTGCTGTTTTTTGACAGATCCAATCTACCATGGCCGCTCCATGCTCCTCCAAGGACAAATTCTTTGAGAACATCATCAACCCATATCCGCGGGAGGTGATGCAGCACCCTCAAGCTATCCAGATGCATGAGGGGGTGATGCACATCCGTGATGTGCAAGGTCCTAAGGGGACAGGAACCATGGAGGCCAGGTTGGAGGCTATGGAGCAGGAAGTCTTTCGGTGCAAGGGGATGGTGGAACGTGGAACCAATGCCAATCACCTCATGATCGCGGACTACACCCGTGATCTCAAGGTGAATGGCAAGTCTATGAAGGACACTATCTTCATCCTCAACGAGCAAATCAACTTCCTCCAGAGCCAGGTCTATGATCTTCAAAACCAAGTCTTTGAATATGAGGCAAGGTTTAAAGGTATGAGTTTGGCTGCCAATTGCAGAACCCGTGAGACTCACTCCTCCTCTTATAATGGTGAGCCTCTGCCATGGAAACCCGAGGACAAGATATCTACATCACCACCACCACCTTCTTATTCACCACCAAAGGAAAACTAAGTATCGGGTATGGGCACTCCCCTTGGCTTCCGCCAAGCTTGGGGGAGGTGTCCCGGTATCGTATCATCCCCACTATCTTTTTGCCTTTACTTATTTTAGTTCGATATTTTGCTTTAGATGAATAAAATTTTAGTTCGATCCTTTCTTCTTTGAGAGTTTGCTTAGTGGTCTATCCTTGTAATCGTGTGCAAGTTATATAATAAAGTTTAGTTTGAGTTTTTGATTTTTTACTTTTTTGTTGCAATTAAAAGAAAATAAATTAAAAAAAGGAAAGGAAATAAACAAAAGAAAGGAATTAAATCAAGAAGATCATATACTAATCTTATGGTAGGTGATTGCACCACATAAGGAAAAGTATAAGTAGAACATTTTATTAGAGATTGACAAACATAGCATTAGTCAATGATGCAACTCATGAAAGAATTAATAAGGGAAGAGAAGAATCACATATAAATATACTATCCTAGAAATCTTTTGTGATTGTGAGCCCCCATCAAAATATTATATGCCAAAATTGTTGACGTTGGACAAGGAAGACAACTTAATGACTTATGTTTGTTCATATTCACATAGAAGTCATATTTTCATAGATCCTTTAACATGTGGTGCTTGCGCCCTATCTTTGCTAGCCAAAAATTCAGCACTAAGTAGAGATACTACTTGTGCATCCAAAAACCCTTAAACCCAAATCTTATTTTCAAGTGTCCACCATACCTACCTAGGGATTGAGAAAGATCCCTCAAGTGAGTTGTCATCGGTGCAAAAGGGAAATAAAAATTGCTTTTAAAATCGTGAGATCATTTAGTGTAATAGAAAATTGAGCGTTGCACGAACTTGTGATGGTGAAGAATAAAAGCGAAAGACTGCATAATAAAGGTCGCTATCACAAGGGGCAATGCAACATGACGTTCTTTTACACTAAGGGGTTGAGCATACAAACAAATAAGCGCATGGCAACCTATGCTTCCCTCTGGGAAGGGCCTATATTTTACTTTTATGTATTTACTTTTATGCAAAGAGTCAAAATTTTCTCTCTATTCCTTTTTATTTTCTGCTTTGGCAAGCATCATGTGGTGAGGAAAGATCTAGACACATATGTCCAGTTGAATATGGGTGGCATGAGTTATTATTGTTGATATCACCCTTGAGGTGAATACGTTGGGAGGCGAAACTATAAGCCCCTATCTTCTTATGTGTCCGGTTGAAACGTTTTGCTCATGTGTATGCAGTGAGTGTTAGCAATCATAGAAGAATATATGATGGTAAGAATATATGATGGTTGAGTATGTGGACTTTCCTAGAGGCTCCGATACGTGACCCTTCCTGAAAATATGATGAATTGTTGCAAAGTTGACTGAGAACATAGTTTGTTGGTTTTTAATAGAGTTTTTGCTTTATACTTCGATTGTGTGATGAACTGTTACTTATTCATGAGAAGTATATGATAAAAGTTCTATGACAAAAGCCTTATGTTTAATTTTGTTGTTGTTATAATGGTGAACATGATGCTTCTATGTCCGTATTTTTTTTTATTGACACCTCTCTCTCAAAGCACGTGGACATGTTTTTCGATTTCGGTTTTCGCTTGAGGACAAGCAAGCTCTAAGCTTGGGGGAGTTGATACGTCCATTTTGCATCATGTTTTCGTAATGTTACCTATGATGTTTTTATGCATAGTAATGCTTTTTGGAGTAATTCTAATGCCTTTTCTCTCATAATATGCAAGGTATACACAAAGAGGGAGGATTCCGGCAGCTGGAAATTTGGACCTGGAAAAGCTACGGTAGGCCACCTATTCTGCACAACTCCAAACAAGCTCAAACTTCACGGAGATTTTTATCAATTATATGATGAATATTGGAGCAAATAACTACCAGAGGGGGCCCACCAAGTGGGCACAACCCTCTTGGGCGCGCCAGGGAGCCCAGGCGTGCCCTGGTGGGTTGTGCTCACCCAGGCCCACCTCCAGTGCCCATCTTCTGGTATATAGGTCATTTTGACCTAGACAAAATTAGGAGAGTACTTTCGGGATGGAGCGCCACCGTCTCGAGGAGGAACTTGGGCAGGAGCACTTTTGCCCTCCGGTGGAGCGATTCCGCCGGGGGAACTTCCCTCCCGGAGGGGAAAATCATCATCAGCATCATCATCATCACCAACAACTCTCCCATCTTGGGGAGGGCTATCTCCATCAACATCTTCAACAACACCATCTCATCTCAAACCCTAGTTCATCTCTTGTGTTCAATCTTGTTACCGGAACTATAGATTGGTGCTTGTGGGTGACTAGTAGTGTTGATTACATCTTGTAGTTGATTACTATATGGTTTATTTGGTGGAGATTATATGTTCAGATCCAATATGCCATTTAATACCCCTCTGATCTTGAGCATGATTATTATTTGTGAGTAGTTACTTTTGTTCTTGAGGTCACGGGAGAAATCATGTTGCAAGTAATCATTACTTGCTTCATATGTGTTCGATGTTTTGATAGTATGTATGTTGTGATTCCCTTAGTGGTGTCATGTGAACGTCGACTACATGAAACTTCACCATATTTGGGCCTAAGGGAATGCATTGTGGAGTAGCAATTAGATGATGGGCTGTGAGCGTGACAGAAGCTTAAACCCCAGTTTATGCGTGATACGTCTCCAACGTATCTATAATTTTTGATTGCTCCATGCTATATTATCTATTGTTTTGGACTATATTGGGCTTTATTTTCCACTTTTATATTACTTTTGGGACTAACCTATTAACCGGAGGCCCATCCTTAATTGCTTTTTTTGCCTATTTCGGTATTTAGAAGAAACGAAATATCAAGCGGAGTCCAAACGGAATGAAATCTTCGAGGCGTGATTTTCTCATCGAGATAAGATCCAGGAGACTTGGACCCTCGGTCAAGAAAGGAGGAGGCGGCCACGAGGGTGGAGGGTGCGCCCCTAGGCGCGCCCTGCGCCTCGTGGGCCTCAAGCTCCACCAACGCGTACTCCTTCCTCCTATATATACCTCGTAACCCCAACAGATCGGATCTGAGCCAAAACCTAATTCCACCACCGCAACTTTACGTATCCACGAGATCCCATCTTGGGGCCTGTTCCGAGCTCACGGAAGGGGAATCCACCACGGAGGGCTTCTACATCATCATCATAGCCTCTCCGATGAAGTGTGAGTAGTCTACTTGAGACCTTGGGTCCATAGTTAGTAGCTAGATGGCTTCTTCTCTCTTTTGGATCTCACTACAATGTTCTCCCCTCTCTCGTGGAGATCTATTCGATGTAATCTTCTTTTTGCGGTGTGTTTGTTGAGATTGATGAATTGTGGGTTTATGATCAAGATTATCTATGAGCAATATTTGAATCTTCTCTGAATTCTTTTATGTATGATTGGTTATCTTTGCAAGTCTCTTCGAATTATCCGTTTGGTTTGGCCAACTAGATTGGTAGTTCTTGCAATGGGAGAAGTGCTTAGCTTTGGGTTCAATCTTGTCGTGTCCTTTCCCAGTAACAGTAAGGGCAGCAAGGCACGTATTGTATTGTTTCCATCGAGGATAACAAGATGGGGTATTTATCATATTGCATGAATTTATTCCTCTACATCATGTCATCTTGCTTAAGGCGTTACTTTGTTTTCATTAACTTAATACTCTAGATGCATGCTGGATAGCGGTCGATGAGTGGAGTAATAGTAGTAGATGCAGGAAGGAGTCAGTCTACTTGTCTCGGACGTGATGCCTATATACATGATCATACCTAGATATTCTCATAACTATGCTCAATTCTGTCAATTCCTCAACAGTAATTCGTTCACCCACCGTAAAATACTTATGCTCTTGAGAGAAGCCACTAGTGAAATCTATGGCCTCGGGTCTATTTTCATCATATTAATCTTCATTTGCTTTATTATTGCTTTGCTTTATTACTTTGCCTTTTATTTTACTTTGCATCTTTATACCAAAAATACCAAAAATATTATCTATCATCTCTATAAGATCTCACTCTCGTAAGTGACCGTGAAGGGATTGACAACCCCTATTCGCGTTGGTTGTGAGGAGTTATTTGCTTTGTGTAGGTACGAGGGACTTGCGCGTGGCCTCCTACTGGATTGATACCTTGGTTCTCAAAAACTGAGGGAAATACTTAAGCTACTCTGCTGCATCATCCTCTCCTCTTCGAGGAAAACCAGCATAAGCTCAAGAGGTAGCAAGAAGGATTTACGGCGCCGTTCTTGAGAGTCTCATAAAAGTCAACATACCATGTACCCATCACAATCCCTTATCTCTCGCATTACATTATTTGCCATTTTCCTCTCGTTTTCCTCTCCCCCACTTCACCCTTGCCGTTTTATTCGCCCTCTCTTTTCCATTTGCCTTTTTCTCGTTCGCTTGTTTGCTCGTGTGTTGGATTGCTTGCTTGTCACTATGGCTCAAGATAATACCAAATTGTGTGATTTTACCAATACCAACAATAATGATTTCCTTAGCACTCCGATTGCTCCTCTTGCCAATACTGAATCTTGTGAAATCAATGCTGCTTTATTGAATCTCGTTATGAAAGATCACGCCGGCCTTCCTAGTGAAGATGCCGCTACTCATTTAAATAGCTTCGTGGATATGTGTGACATGCAAAAGAAGAAAGATGTTGACAATGAAATTGTTAAATTGAAGCTATTTCCTTTTTCGCTTAGAGATCGTGCTAAAGCTTGGTTTTTGTCTTTGCCCCAAAATAGTATTGTGGAACAAGTGCAAAGGTGCTTTTATCTCTAAGTATTTTCCTCCCGCCAAGATCATCTCCCTTAGAAATGATATTATGAATTTTAAGCAACGTGATCATGAACATGTTGCACAGGCTTGGGAGAGGATGAAATTAATGATACGTAATTGCCCTACTCATGGTTTACATTTGTGGATGATTATACAAAAAATTTATGCCGGATTGAATTTTGCTTCCAGAAACCTTTTAGATTCGGCCGCGGGAGGCACTTTTATGGAAATCACTTTAGGATATGCTACTAAACTCCTAGATAATATTATGGATAATTATTCTCAATGGCATCTTGAAAGATCTACTAATAAAAGGTGCATGCGATAGAAGAAATTAATGTTTTGAGTGGAAAGATGGATGAACTTATGAAATTATTTGCTAATAAGAGTGTTTCTTCTGATCCTAATGATATGCCTTTGTCCACTTTGATTGAGAATAATAATGAATCTATGGATGTGTATTTTGTTGGTAGGAATAATTTTGGTAACAATGCGTATACAGGAAACTTTAATCCTAGGCCTTATCGTAGTAATTCCTCTAATAATTATGGAAATTCCTACAACAATTCTTATGGAAATTTTAATAAGATGCCCTCTGAATTTGAGACTAGTGTTAAAGAGTTTATGAATTCTCAAAAGAATTTTAATGCTTTGCTTGAAGAGAAATTGCTTAAGGTTGATGAATTGGTTAGGAACGTTGATAGAATTTATCTTGATGTTGATTCTTTAAAGCTTAGATCTCTTCCTCCTAAGCATGATATCAATGAGTCTCTCAAAGCCATGAGAATTTCCATTGATGAGTGCAAGGAAAGAACCGCTAGGATGCGTGCTATGAAAGATGCCTTTATTAAAGCATGTTCTTCCAATTTCCATGAAAATCAAGATGAAGATCTAAAAGTTATTTATGTGTCCCCTATCAAATCCTTGTTTTGCAATATGAATCTTGATAATGATGAGATCGAATATGAGACACCTTTACCTAGAAGGCGTTCTAAAAACTCAGAGCTTTTAGATTATGATGCTAAAATTGATAAATGTGGGATTGAAGAAAGTAAAACCTTAGATGTTGCTAAACCCACTATTTTGGATTTCAAGGAATTTAATTATGAAAGTTGCTCTTTAATTGATTGTATTTCCTTGTTACAATCCGTGCTAAATTCTCCGCATACTTATAGTCAAAATAAAGCGTTTACCAAACATATCGTTGATGCCTTGATGCAATCTTATGAGGAAAAACTTGAGTTGGAAGTCTCCATCCCTATAAAAATTTATGATGAGTGGGAACTAACTATTAAAATAAAGATTAAGGATCATGAATTTTATGCTTTATGTGATTTGGGTGCTAGTGTTTCCACTATTCCCAAAACTTTGTGTGATTTGCTAGATTTCCGTGATTTTGATGAATGCTCTCTAAACTTGCACCTTGCAGATTCCACTATTAAGAAACCTATGGGAAGAATTAATGATGTTCTTATTGTTGAAAATAGGAATTATGTGCCTGTAGACTTTATCGTTCTTGATATAGATTGCAATCCTTCGTGTCCTATTATTCTTGGTAGACCTTTCCTTAGAACGATTGGTGCAATTATTGATATGAAGGAAGGGAATATTAGATTCCAATTCCCATTAAATAAAGGCATGGAACACTTCCCTAGGAAGAAGATAAAATTACCATATGAATCTATTATGAGAGCCACCTATGGATTGCCCACCAAAGATGGCAATACCTAGATCTATCCTTGCTTTTATGCCTAGCTAGGGGCGTTAAACGATAGCGCTTGTTGGAAGGCAACCCAATTTTTTTTGTTTTTTTTGTTTCTGTTTAGGAATAAATAATCCATCTACCTTCTGTTTAGATGTGGTTTTATGTTTGAATTAGTGTTTATGCCAAGTTAAACCTATAGGATCTTCTTGGATAATAGTTATTTGATCTTGCTGTAATTTCCAGAAACTTTCTGTTCACGAAAACAATTGTTAAAAATCACCAGAACGTGATAAAATAGTGATTCCAATTGATTCTGATCAATAAAAACTTTTCCTAGGTCGTCCTATTTTTTCTGAATTTTTGGAGTTCCAGAAGTTTGCGTTAGTTACAGATTACTACAGACTGTTCTGTTTTTGACAGATTCTGTTTTTGTGTGTTATTTGCTTATTTTGATGAATCTATGGCCAGTAAAATAGTTTATAATCCATAGAGAAGTTGGAATACAGTAGGTTTAACACCAAAAAAAATAAAGAATGAGTTCATTACAGTACCTTGAAGTGGTCTTTTGTTTTCTTTCGCTAACGGAGATTATGAGATTTCTGTTGAGTTTTGTGTTGTGAAGTTTTCAAGTTTTGGGTGAATATTTTGATGGATTATGGAACAAGGAGTGGCAAGAGACTAGCTTGGGGATGCCCATGGCACCCCCAAGATAATCCAAGGACACCAAAAAGTCAAAGCTTGGGGATGCCCCGGAAGGCATCCCTCTTTAAATCCACTTCCATCGGTAACTTTACTTGGAGCTATATTTTTATTCACTACATGATATGTGTTTTGCTTGGAGCGTCTTGTATTATTTGTGTCTTAAACATTGTTAGTTTACCACAATCATCCTTGCTGTACACACCTTTTGAGAGAGCCATACATGAATTGGAATTTGTTAGAATACTCTATGTGCTTCACTTATATCTTTTGAGCTTTATAGTTTTGCTCTATGTGCTTCACTTATATCTTTTGAGCTTTATAGTTTTGCTCTAGTACTTCACTTATATCTTTTAGAGCACAGTGGTGGATTTGTTTTATAGAAACTATTGATCTCTCATGCTTCACTTAGATTATTTTGAGATTCTTAAATAGCATGGTAATTTGCTTAAAATAATAATATGCTTGGTATTCAAGATTTGTAAAACTTTTCTTTTGAGTGTGTTGAATACTAAGAAAAGTTTGATGCTTGATAATTGTTTTGAGATATGTAGGTGATAATATTAGAGTCATGATAGTTGAGTAATTGTGAATTTGAGAAATACTTGTGTTAAAGTTTGTGTTTCCCGTAGCATGCACGTATGGTGAACCGTTATGTGATGAAGTCGGAGCATGATTTATTTATTGATTGTCTTCCTTATGAGTGGCGGTCGGGGACAAGCGATGGTCTTTTCCTACCAATCTATCCCCCTAGGAGCATGCGTGTAATAATTTGCTTTAATAACTTGTAGATTTTTGCAATAAGTATATGAGTTCTTTATGACTAATGTTGAGTCCATGGATTATCGCATTTTCTCACCCTTCCACCATTGCTAGCCTCTCTAATACCGCGCACTTTTTGCCGGTATCATACATCCACCATAAAACCTTCCTCAAAACAGCCACCATACCTACCTATCATGGCATTTCCATAGCCATTCCGAGATATATTTCCATGCAACTTTCCACCGTTCCGTTTATTATGACACGCTCCATCATTGTCATATTGCTTAGCATGATCATTTAGTTGACATCGTATTTGTGGCAAAGCCACCATTCATAATTCTTTCATACATGTCACTTATGAATCATTGCATATCCATACATCACGGAGGCATTCATATAGACTCATATTTTGTTCTAAGTATCGAGTTGTAATCATTGAGTTGTAAGAAAAATAAAAGTGTGATGATCATCATTTTTAGAGCATTGTCCCTAGTGAGGAAGGATGATAGAGACTATGATTCCCCCATAAGTCGGGATGAGACTCCGGACGAAAAATAAAAAAAAGAAAAGAGGCCATAAAAAAAGAGAAAAGGCCCAAATAAAAAAATGAGAGAAAAAGAGAGAAGGGACAATGTTACTATCCTTTTACCACACTTGTGCTTCGAAGTAGCACCATGATCTTCATAATAGAGAGTCTCTCGTTTTGTCACTTCCATATACTAGTGGGAATTTTTCATTATAGAACTTGGCTTGTATATTCCAATGACGGGCTTCCTCAAATTGCCCTAGGTCTTCATGAGCAAGCGAGTTGGATGCACACCCACTTAATTTCTTTTGTTGAGCTTTCATATGCTTATAGCTCTAGTGCATCCATTGCATGGCAATCCCTACTCACTCACATTGATATCTATTGATGGGCATCTCCATAGCCCGTTGATACGCCTAGTTGATGTGAGACTATCTTCCCTCTTTTTGTCTTCTCCACAACCACCATTCTATTCCACATATAGTTCTATATCCATGGCTCACGCTCATGTATTGCGTGAAGATTGAAAAAGTTTTGAAATTTTCATAAGTATGAAACAATTGCTTGGCTTATCATCGGGGTTGTGCATGATTTAAATACTTTGTGTGGTGAAGATAGAGCATAACCAGACTATATGATTTTGTAGGGATAACTTTCTTTGGCCATGTTATTTTGAGAAGACATGATTGCTTTGTTAGTATGCTTGAAGTATTATTATTTTTATGTCAATATGAACTTTTGTCTTGAATCTTTCGGATCTGTATATTTCATACCACAATTAAGAATAATTACATTGAAATTATGCCAAGTAGCACTCCGCATCAAAAATTCTCCTTTTATCATTTACCTACTCGAGGACGAGCAGGAATTAAGCTTGGGGATGCCTGATACATCTCCAACGTATCTATAATTTTTGATTGCTCCATGCTATATTATCTATTGTTTTGGACTATATTGGGCTTTATTTTCCACTTTTATATTACTTTTGGGACTAACCTATTAACCGGAGGCCCAGCCCAGAATTGCTGTTTTTTGCCTATTTCAGTATTTAGAAGAAACGGAATATCAAACGGAGTCCAAACGGAATGAAATCTTCGGGAACGTGATTTTCTCATCAGATATGATCCAGGAGACTTGGACCCTCGGTCAAGAAAGGAGGAAGGCGGCCACGAGGGTGGAGGGTGCGCCCCCCTAGGGCGCGCCCCCTGCCTCGTGGGCCCCCCGAAGATCCACCGATGTACTCCTTCCTCCTATATATACCTACGTAACCCCAACAGATCAGATACGGAGCCCAAAACCTAATTCCACCGCCGCAACTTTCTGTATCCACGAGATCCCATCTTGGGGCCTGTTCCGGAGCTCCGCCAGAAGGGGAATCCACCATGGAGGGCTTCTACATCATCATCATAGCCTCTCCGATGAAGTGTGAGTAGTTTACTTCAGACCTTCGGGTCCATAGTTAGTAGCTAGATGGCTTCTTCTCTCTTTTTGGATCTCAATACAATGTTCTCCCCCTCTCTCGTGGAGATCTATTCGATGTAATCTTCTTTTTGTGGTGTGTTTGTTGAGACTGATGAATTGTGGGTTTATGATCAAGATTATCTATGAGCATTATTTGAATCTTCTCTGAATTCTTTTATGTATGATTTATTATCTTTGCAAGTCTCTTCAAATTATCCGTTTGGTTCTTGCAATGGGAGAAGTGCTTAGCTTTGGGTTCAATCTTGCGGTGTCCTTTCCTAGTGACAGTAAGGGCAACAAGGCACGTATTGTATTGTTGCCATCGAGGATAACAAGATGGGGTATTTATCATATTGCATGAATTTATTCCTCTACATCATGTCATCTTGCTTAAGGCGTTACTCTGTTTTCATTAACTTAATACTCTAGATGCATGCCGATAGTGGTCGATGAGTGGAGTAATAGTAGTAGATGCGGCGGAGTTGGTCTACTTGTCTCGGACGTGATGCCTATATACATGATCATACCTAGATATTCTCATAACTATGCTCAATTCTGTCAATTGCCCAACAGTAATTCATTCACCCACCGTAAAATACTTATGCTCTTGAGAGAAGCCACTAGTGAAATCTGTGGCCCCCGGGTCTATTTTCATCATATTAATCTTCCTACGCTTTATTATTGCTTTGCTTTTTTTACTTCGCCTTTTATTTTACTTTGCATCTTTATACCAAAAATACCAAAAATATTATCTATCATCTCTATCAGATCTCACTCTCGTAAGTGACCGTGAAGGGATTGACAACCCCTATCCGCGTTGGTTGCGAGGAGTTATTTGCTTTGTGTAGGTACGAGGGACTTGCGCATGGCCTCCTACTGGATTGATACCTTGGTTCAAAAAAACTGAGGGAAATACTTATGCTACTGTGCTGCATCATCCTCTCCTCTTCGGGGAAAACCAACACAAGCTCAAGACATAGCAATGTGCTATTCCGGAAGGGACCGATTGGATCCAAAAGTTTAATGCTATGGTTAGAATTTATTCTTAATACTTTTCTCTTAGTTGCGGATGCTTGCGGGAGGGTTAATCATAAGTAGGAGATTTGTTCAAGTAAGAACATCACCTAAGCACCGGTCCACCCACATATCAAATTATCAAAGTAGCGAACACAAATCGAACCAACATGGTGAAAGTGACTAGATGAAATTCCCGTGTACCCTCAAGAACGCTTTGCTTATCATAAGAGACCGTTTTGACCTGTCCTTTGCCTCAAAAGGATTGGGCTACCTTGCTGCAATTTTACTACTACCATCGTTACTTTCTCATTACAAATTATCTTGCTATCAACCTACTCTGCTACATACAATTTCAGCACTTGCAGACATTACCTAGCTGAAAACCACTTGTCATTTCCTTCTGCTCCTCGTTGGGTTCGACACTCTTACTTATCGAAAAGAGCTACAACTGATCCCCTATACTTGTGGGTCATTAGTGTTGTAGGCATAGTGGGATGCCGCCATGAATTTAGCCAGGGCTGGGCATCCAAGGATCGCATTGTACGACAGGGGGAGGTCGACCACATCAAACACAATCTTCTCAATCCGAAAGTTCAATTCTCCCCCAAATATCACTGGCAACATGATCTTTCCCTTAGGATGACTCCTACCGAGGTTAACTCCTTGACCTTTAGCTCTTCCTCTGCTATCTGAAGTTTGCTGATGACCTTTGGAGAAATTAGATTCAACCCGGCCTCACCGTCAACCAACATCTTCGTGACCTTGAGGTTGCGAACTGTTGGAGAGGCCAACAATGGCAAACATCCTACCGCATTGGTACGGTCAGGATGGTCCTCTTCAACAAAGATGATGGGCGTGCGTGACCATTTGAGCAGCTTCCGAGCTTCTGCCGCTGGCTCCGCGGCATTGACCTCACGTGCCCACCGTTTGAGTTGGTGGTGAGAGGAGTGCAGGGATGCACCCCCGTCAATGCACAGGGCATCAGTGGCCTTCTGGAACTCCTGCTCACTGCTTTCCTCTTCATCCCCTCCATCACTCTCATCATTGCAAGCTTCCTTCTCTCGACCCCTGGCGGGGTTTCCTTGGTTCCGGAAGGGTTTGCCGGGGCGATTTTCTTCACCGCCTCGGCCGTTCCCGCCAGCGGCATTCTGACCTTTTTCCTATCACACTTCTCATATTCTTCTCTCTGCCTCTTGACAAACTGCTCAACCTGATGACACTCTTGAAGATCGTGGCCCTTGGCCTGATGAATCTTGCAGTACAACCCATCGCCTTTCCCGGCCTTCTCGGCAGCCGCAGCCTCTCGGCAGTCAGCAAACACGACCGCTTCCTTGGCGGGGGCTTCGGCTCTAGCCTTCTTGCTGATACTAAGTTTGCCCGATCCTTTGACAGTCATCACTGCCTTATCCTTGCGCCTCTTACTGCGCTTCTGGCTCTTCTTCTGACTGGTGGATTCGTCGTCATCCTCTGAGTCGACGTTGATGCAATCCTCCTCTCCGAGGAGTTTCCTTCCCTATTCCATTCGAGCACACTTGTCCACCAAGGTGTAAAGCTCCTTCACAGTCTTGGGCAACCGCATGTTCATCTTGGAACGAATCCTGCAGTTGCGCACATTGGATTGGAAGGCAACTATCACAGCTGCTGGATGGATTTTCACTACAAAAAAAAGACACATCCGTGACATTTTGGGCCGAACGAAAATCTTTTCTGTCATACTTATGACACTTCTATGATGATAATTGTGACAAAACCCGGTATCATCATAGATGTGGTGGGGTCCTACTTCAATGACAAAAAATCATGACAGAAAATGGGCTTTTCGTCCTGGGCGGGCCGGAGACGCAGCTGCATGACATTCTTTGGGCCATCCATGACGGAAAAACCGTGGTAGAAGTGAGGGCGCGGAAAATATCGGGGAGTCCCCGGTTACGATGGGTGGTTGGGGGCCGAGCGATGCACATTTCTCTCGTACGTACGTGCGTTTGTGCGAGGCGTTGGGCTCTAACTGAACCCGAGCGAGGCGTTGGGCTCTAACTGAACCCGAGCGATTACCGCTGCGAGTTACGCGTTCTTGAACCCGAGCGATCGATCGATGGCTGTTAATCGAACCCGACGGCGATTCTTCGCCATCGCCGCTAATGAAGCCGATTGATGCTGCCTCTGGATGAACAGTGAGCGTTGCGGGGGGGGGGGGGGTTGGATGAATAGTCCTGGTGGGGGTGGATGAAAAGGACCCCGTGGTGTTGCCCCTGGATGAACAGGACCCTGATCGTTCGAGCCGGTTGGGGCTGGATGAAAAGGACCCGTGGAGGGCAGGATGAACAGGACCACCCCGTGGAGGGCAGGATGAATAGTAGACGGTAGAGGGCAGGATGAACAGGAGCCCGTGGAGGGGTGGATGAACAGGAGCCCGTGGAGAGGGATGGTTGAACAGTAGCCGGTGGAGTAGCGCGCGGTGGAGGCTGGATGAACAGGAGTAGCCGGTGGAGTAGCGCGCGGTGGAGGCTGGATGAACAGGAGTAGCCGGTGAAGTAGCGCGCGGTGGAGGCTGGATGAACAGGAGCCTGTGGATGAACAGTCGCAGGTGGAGGCTGGAGGAGGTCGACGGTGGATGAACAGTAGCCCGTGGAGGCTGGAGGGGGTCGACGGTGGAGATTAACAGTATCCCGTGGAGTCCCGTTTTGTGGTACGCCACACCCCTCCCGGTGAACAGGACCCCCGTTTCGACCGTAGCGCTCCAACACAAGTCCGTTTCCTCCGTTTTGCGGTACACCAAACCCCTCCCGATCAACAGGACCCCCGTTTTGACCGTAGGAGGTCCGTTTCCTCCGTTTTGCGGTACGCCAGACCCCTCCCGATGAACATGATCCGTTTCGAACGTGGCCGGTCGAAAACAAGGCCGTTTCCTCCGTTCTGCGGTACGCCAAGCCTCGTTTCCATCAGCTGTTCCGTCCAAACCGGTTGGCTCCCACGCGTTCGTTTCCTCCCGATGAACATGACGCATTCTGTTGGCTCCCCATGAACACGACGACGACGCAGTTTCTCCGTTCCGACCCAGCCATGTACACGAGCCCTGGCCGTACGTATGCGCGAGTAGGCATTCGAGACCCTGCCCGTATGTACGTACATGGCCGTATTTTCTTTCTTGCACACTGGCTGCTGTACGTACGTGTACATGCTACGTGTGTGCCTCTACTACGACACGTGCGCGCCTCTACATCGACCAGTATGTACGTACACGTTCGCGACCAGAATGACAACACTCCGTACGCTTTGACCAGGTGGGTCCTGACTATCAGGCACTTCCTTACCTGCGAAGATGTAGCTGGTGGGTCCCAACAGTGAGGGGGCGAATCATTTTTTTTGCCCGGACGCACTTCCTTGCGTGCGAAGATGTAGCTGGTGGGTCCCAGCAGTCAGCGGGAAACGTTTTTTTCGCGAACACGGTGGCTCGTCCGGTGGGTCCCCGCTATCGGTGGAGGAATAATTATTTTGCGCGTAATAAGGAGGCACTTCCTTGCTGCGGCCGTGGACCCACCGTCACCTCTCCACGACGATCCACGTCCGATGGAAGCCGTTCCTTGACCACGTCGACCACGCCGCGCCGAGAGCACCAGGGCGGTGGACGACGGCGAGGCCTAGGAAGGGGACGACACGGAGCCGGGGAAGACGCGTCAGTGGATGCCCATGCGTAGAGGAGTACGAGGGTTCACTGGTTCGCTGCGGTGTGAGGCTGTCGTCGCCGCAGAATAATAGGGGGTGTGGGTGTGTAGAGGGTTGGCCTGGCCAGCGGTGGGAATAGTAGGGGGCGGTGAGGCCTCCGCGGCAGCACAGCCGGCCACGGGAGGTAGGAGCATGCGGCACGACCGGCGCTACTTTGGGCGGCTGGAGCAACAAGACCAGAGGTTGAAGAAGCACTACGGTCGTTGGATGGACATCGTACGGTCACTGGAGCTAGAATCGTTCATATTGACTAAGTTGACAAAGCACTACGTCCCCGTCAACTTAGTAAGCCCACAAGTCAGCCTCCCACCAAGGTGGGTCCCAACCAGCAGGGGGAGTATTCATTTTTTTGTGCGTAATAAGGAGGCACTTCCGGTGGGTCCGAGCTGACAGCGGGGGGAACGTTTTTTTTGCGCAATACGGTGGCCCGTCCGGTGGGTCCCAACAGTCAGGGGGCAAACTTATTTTCGTGAAATACGGTGGTCTGTCCGGTGGGTCCCTGCTGTCAGGTGGAGGAATCATTATTTTCCGCGTAATAAGGAGGCACTTCCTCGTGCCATCGTGGACCCAGTTGTCAGCCTCTCCACGTACAGTCCATGTCCGATGGAAGCCGTTCCTTGACCACGTTGACCACGCTGCGCCGAGAGCACCAGGGCGGTGGACGACGGCGAGGCCTAGGAAGGGGGCGACGCGGAGCCGGGGAAGACGCGACAGTGGAAGCCCGCACGGAGAGGAGTATGAGGGTTCACTGGTTCGGCTGCAGTGTGAGGTTGCCATCGCCGCAGAATAACATGGGTGTGGGTGAGTAGAGGGATGGCCTGGCCAGCGGTGGGAGTAGTAGGGGGCGGTGAGGCCTCCGCGGCATCACAGCCGGCCACGGGAGGCAGGAGCACGCGGCACGACCGGCGGTGCTTTGGGTGGCTGGAGCAAGAAGACCAGAGGTTGAAGAAGCATTACGGCTGTTGGATGGACATCGTACGGTCACTACAGCTAGAATCGTTCATATTGACTAAGTTGACAAAGCCCTTGCACGCTGGCCAACTTAGTAGGCCCACACGTCGACTTCGAAATGGTGCGCCCAGATATCGGGGAGGAATCATTTTTTGGGCGGGTGAAGCCAGAATATCCGAGATTGAAGAAGTAGCACGGCATCCGTTGGATGGACATCCAACGGCCACTGCTGCTAGAACTGTGTGTTGACTATAATAGGTTGACAAGGCCTTGCATAGGCGTCAACTTTTTTTTAGGGGACGCGTCAACTTAGTAGGCCCATAAGTGTGTGGGAGAGAACTTATAGCCCATTTGCGATTTGTAAGAATGTACAGCCAATTTTTGAATTCTAATGGAATTTACTACAACCCATTTACAGTTTGTTAAAAGTACAACCCATTTGAACCAACCGTTCAAAACAGAATTCAATAAAATTTCCCACATTTTGATGGGATCCGAAATATTTTTATCCCGAAATTTCTAGTCAGATTAAATACAATTTCAATATAAATTTATATTACGTAAAAATCCAACAAAACATTGCGCATGCAATAATTAATGAAATTAAAATTTCCAATCTCCAAAAATAATAATTTATAAAGTAATTACGTGTTTGGTGCATTTTTTATAGTTACTGCCTAGTTTTTATAATTACATCCCATTTATTATTTCTTAAAGCCCATTTTATTGTCAGGCCTAATGCATCCCTCCTAGGAAAGATTTGCAGAAACAAGCGGAGAATAACAACTTGACCTTGCATGGGTATTCCTAAAAAAGTATAGCTGGGCTAGCCATTTTCAGCTTGAAAAAATTAATATCTAGGCTGGATATCCGCCCTGGCTAGACGGGCCACAACCCGCCTGATTAATAGCTGCAGCGATGTTTTCGTTGTTGTTCAGAGGAGAAAAATTAATATCTGGGCTAAACATCGCTCAAGAAAAACTCTACAATGCTCACACCTCAAAAACACAAATACTGCTCGAGCTGCTTGGTCCCAGCTGTCGGCCACTTATTGTGCAATTCTCTCGTTTATTGACTACATAGGTTCACAATGGTGTGGGACCGTGATGTCAGGAAACCAGGAGGAAGCAAAAAAATAATATAGTTTTATATACTAATAAGGAGGCACTTGCTGTCATCCTCTCCAAGTAAAGTCATCTCCTCATCCTCATGTCCGTTGACCATGTTGACAACGCGAGACGGCGGCGCCACGGCGAGCGCAACAACTCGAAGGACGACGGAGAGGGCCTCGCGGGCCCTACGGATGGTCTGATACAGCGCCCGCTGCTCATTCGGGAAGCCAGGATCATAGGGCCACATGTCCGCGACGGCATTGTCGTTCGCTTGTTCACCAGTGCTCGTTGAGGAGACGGAGGTTGCAGCACAGGTCCCATCGCTACCGGTAGCTCTTCCGCCATTAGGGTGTCGGGCGCGGCCGCACTGCTCTATGGTGAACACGGCATGAACCGGCTTGGACATGTGGCGCTGGCTCCTGGTCGGGTTACTCGTCAATCGTCGATTGTCGCCCCTCATTTCGGCGAGGTAGCTAGCAAGCCAAAGATGTCCGATCGCTGGACCGACCGCTACAAGGCACGAAGTCCGACCGCTTCGCCCACCTGCACCGCCTCCCTTGCCCCCGCGCGCTTTCCGCCCGAAACGGTCAGCGCCTTCAAATGACACAAGTGTCGTCCGTCCGTCCTTATACCGCCCACGTTAATGATACGCGGTTGCCGATGCGGCTACTCCGGCGCCACACGTCCGTCCCTCCGCCGCCCACCATTGCTATATAAACTGTTGCGTCGGCCATAGCCGCAGTCACCCGCATCCGTTCCTATTCTCCTGTCCACACCACTACTACCCACCATGGCTTCCTCACGCTCCAGCGCTCTTCGGGACAGGCGGACGACGGACCACAAGGAGATGGCAGCCATTGCTGCCGACTGGCTGGCCGGCGGGCAGCCGGGGGACGACGACGTCCTAATGGAGAACATGGTAGTCGATGATCCGGCGCCAACTCCCTCTTCCGCGTCATTCTCGCCGGTGCATTGCACCATGACCATCGGCGAGGCCCGTGCCCAATATACGGACACGGTGACGCAGAAGCATGAGGAGCAGTTCTGGGAGGCGCAGGCCGACGCCGCCTACAACCACCATCTCCTCCAGGAGCACCTGCAGGCGGAGGAGCAGATCGCCACGGAGCGGGCGGAACAGGAGGCGCTGCTCGACTCGTACCGCTCCGCCCGCGAGGGCCGCCTCGAGCGTTGGCGGTACCGCATGCGGGCGGCGGAGGCTGCGGCCGCCTACAAAGAGGGTGATGAAGCGGCCAGGCGCTGTTTGGTCAGACCGAGGACGAGGCAAAGGACAATGCCGGCTTCGATGAGGCCCTGCTCCGCCGAGGCCCCGCGGGGCCAACAATGAGGCAGAGGACACCGTTGGCTCCACCGAGGCCCCACCCTGCCGGCAACAAGGGGGAGGATTTTCCCCCGCTCCGCCGAGGCGCCGCCCGCCGGCAACGAGACAGAGGACATCGCCGGCTCCGTCGAGGCCCCGCCCCGCTGCCAACGAGGCCGCGCCACACAGAAAATGAGGAAGAGTAGAACATGGTAGGTCGCCGTCGCTCGGGTCCAAGTAAGGCCACCGCTGCTACCCTCCGGTTGCTGGCACTAAGCTGTACATCATGGAGCAATTCTATGATTACAGGCTGATTGAAGAGCGCTCCGTGGTTGAGCAAGCTCATGAGATAATCATTTGCTAGAGAACTTGAGCACTTGGTTGTATGCTACTGGGACAATGTGCGAAGTAAAAAGGAACATAAGGAGTACAAAGAGTTTGAGCAGCTTTTTAGCGTTCCTGTACATTGCAATCACAACGATTCACATGTCATAGATAACATTCAAAACAATCGATGATTATGCATCTCAGCGATTCACATGTCAGAGCCAATATTTACTTCACAACTAAAGAATAAAGAAAAAATGGATCGACGCTGGTGACAAAGAAAGGCGTCCCATTCAAAAATATCAAACGCATGTCTTCTTGCTAAAATCAATGAGCAAAATTTGACAAGGTTTTCCCATTCCAAAATATCAAATGCCTACGATTGTGGAATGGGCAGGGTTTGCCATCAGTTCGGACATTGACATGGCACCTCGTGCTAAATAAACCAGCTGTTCTTTTTGTGCAATTCCACCAAAATCAACCAAATTCGCGCGTAGCTTGTATGATTTCGCCCTTATATGTTCCAACGCCAACTTATTGGCACCTCCTTTCTTGTGGTGGAAATGAATGAGTCGATGTATTCATGAACGTTTTGTGCAGTTCCCATTGAAATCAAGCTGAGCACCCCTGTTTGGACAAATAGAAAAAAAGTGATTAGTATAAAGCAAACTGTACTATGAACTGACAGTTCAAACAGGCACCTACATGGTCCATGTAGAGCACACTTTTACAAAAATGGAACTCACCGGAAAGAATCCTAGAACAACATTGTACTCGCGCATCATAGTAAGAAAATGGAGATTTGTCAGTCCTTCTGTGCTGAAGTTAGTTTGGTCTCGTGGGGGGTAATGTAACCATCCTTCAACTTCTCCTTCTGATGAGAAGATAGTGTAGCGACCCGACCTCAGACGGTCAAGCCTCTGTGTTACTGTGCCATCCCTGGATCAGTATGCTGGCACACACAGTACATCAATGTATATATCAAAGTGCAATCACATGCATAAATAACGTAAAACTGATATATACCTCATAATACTCAGCGGAAACAATCAAGCGGGTGTGGAGTCCCATCAACGCGCCATCGGCAGGTTGAGTGTAGACCGTAACCACTGCCGTACTCTTACTCGTCGAGGAAAATATCTGCAACATGATACGTTGCAGCCGTAGGTCAAATCGATTACATTGAATGTACCGGCAAGATCACAACATGAATAAACAGATGATAAAACTATACTATATGCAATATGGCTTTATGGCTCTGTATCTGAGTTTTGTTTGCGTAAAAGCTGATTTTATTTTCCCTACATCAAAGGAATAAATGAAGTTTGTACTATGGAGTTTTCTATCATGACATGGTTCCGCCAACCGATGTCTCATAGCCCAAAATCATCATATGTTGCCCACAATTAAGTTATCAATCCGGTGTTGAGAGTTCCGAGATAGATCCAAGTCCAGATGCTCAAATTGTCCGTAATCGGGACACGGCTAATCGATTAGGTTTAAACCCTCTGCAGAGGTTTGTACACTTTACCCGCAAGATTCGATCCCTCTCTTTACGCTCGCACTTCAGAGTGTTTGAGAACAAGATGACCAAACATGGTCTTCCAAAGAGTTCCTCGACCACTGTCGGTACTCATCCCATCCTACCGTAGTTCTACATCTGCTAGTACCGGCCCCAGCCAGAGTCACTACTAAGGTCAACCAAGCGAGCCCATAATGACTTGCGGTTGCGGGTAAGCTTCCGGTCATGAAGTATTCTTCCGTCTCTTTGAGTCTGGGTGAAGCTTTCCGCAAGATGTCATGGCGCTTCTCCATGCATCCCGCCAACCACTGGTTTCTCCAGGTGCCCGTCAACCGCCCTTCACCCAAAGAGTGTGTATTGAATTCTTGTCTCGAGTCTTGAAGTCTTGAGGTCTTGAAGATGCAGTCCTTGCAGATTCCATCATGGAGTTGTCGTCATTGACGTAGGGTCCTCCTTCTTCACACCACTCTCGAACACTCATACCAAACCCCGTCTACTATAGCGTAGCATTAAAATAAAATATCGTCCCGGGCTTGGTAACAGGGTGATGGGTTCCTACCTCATGCATACTACTCAACTACAAGAATTTCAATATCACTACTGAGGGGTGGATGCAAGGATGACACTAAAAGCAATAAAACATAGGAAAGAAAAGCATGGTCAAAGTGAACTTGCACGGTTGACGATCTTGAAAAACTAGGGTTTCAGAGTAGCAATCTTCGCACTCAGGAAATTCTACCGAGGCAAACAATAACTATAATAAGCACATAGCATAACATCACTTAACACAATAACATAACAATAGCAACATAACACAACAAAACAACCAAACCAAATCCAAAAGAAAAACTCAAAGAAAGGTCACTCAAAGTTTCCCTACTTCAAACCATAGCAAAAATAGTTTTTATATAAAAAAAATTCCTTAATATAACACAATGATGGTTTTAAGTTAACTAATCAGAAAATGATTCACTAACCAACTAGGAGCAAATAGAATTAATTTAAAGGCTATTATAAAACTCATTTTATGCCTAATCCAATTTCTATTTAGAAAAATAAATTAAAACCTTTATTAATTATAAATAAAAGTTCATGTACTAGAATGACAGAAACTAACCTATAATAACTAATCACAAGTTAAAAATAAATTCATTTACTAATTAAAATATTAGGAAAACAACATCTAGCTAATTAATTAGGATTAATAGGATTCTGCTTAAAACTAATTATTTATTAATCCTAAAATACCCAAGTTAATTTCTATGGTTTGGCAATGCCAAAATAAAGTTGGGGCAAAAAGAATCATGCAAAAATAATTTTTCTAACTCAAGTTATAGCAGATTTACTATTCTGACTAAAACTAAATTAAAGCATTTTTAATTAATTTTAACATAGCTAAATATATATTCTACAGAAACTACATAAAATTTGCAATCCAACAAAAAAAGAATCACTCAAAAATAATGAACATAATAAAAGATATGAATTTTGAAAGCAGAAACTATTCTGCTAAAACAGAAAATCAAATTAAAAAGAAAAAGGCCTAATGGGCCTATCTGCGTATACAGGCGTTAAATAGTCTAAACGGGCCCTAGGGTTAACTAAGACGAACCGGGCCTAAAAATAAAAAAACCTAACTAGTACTAAACCGGAAAGAACCGGCCGGTTTTCTAATAAAAACTTACCCCTTCGGGTGTTCTAATCCTAGCCGCTTATTTAGGATCGGACGGGGATGTTTTCCGACGACGCATCGAGTCCGTGACGGCGGCGGCGGGCGGGCGAGAGTCTTGTCAGGGCTTCCGGTCGTCGGGAGCTTTGGGAGTCGCCGTATGGATGCGGAGGAGCACGGGAGTGGTTCGGTGGGGTCGGGGTGCTCGGGAGGGTCAAGGCGTCGACGGCGGCGACAATGGCGGCGGAGGGAGCTCGGGTCTCCGGCGTGGTCGAACGGGAGAGAGAGGGGGTCCGGTGAGGTGTCGGGGAATGGGGTGCGGGGCTCCGGCTTTATAGCCAGGGGTCGGCCTCGCCGGGGAATCGGGGCGATCGGGGATCCCGGATCGCCGGGATCCGGCTATCTCCGGCGAGCTACGTTGCGTGGGCGAGGGGGAAAGAAGATGGGGCGGGGCCCGCGGGTCAGAGAGAGAGAGGGAGGGGCGAGGCGATCGGGTGGCCGAGGCCAAGGGGATTCGGGCGAGCGGCGAGGGTGAGCCGGGCTCGGCTCGGCTGGCTCGGCTGTGGGCCACTGGCCGGGCCAAAGGGTGGGTGTGGCGCTGGGCTCGGGGTGGCTGGTGGCGCCTGGGGGTTTTTCTTTATTTTTTAAATAAAGCTAAAACAGAAATAAAACAATATCTATAAATATTTTATATAGGGTATATATATACCAAAATGATCAGGGAATATTCCCTTTCATTTGAACATTTTACCAAAGGCAAAATCCAAACTTTATAAAAATTCATTTTTTTCAAATTCAAATAAAACTCAGATTTGAATTCAAAACTTTTGGCATTGTTTCCCTCTGATATTTTTGGAGTGTCATATTTACTCCTCTCATACTTTTGCTCACGTATTTATCGGGCATAGATTTTGAAATGAATCCCACTTGCCAATGTTTGAATTCAATTTCCAAAAATCAATTTGAAAGAGGGTTTCAAGGCACTTTCAAATGACTTTCAATTTGATACCTTTTAACTTCCAACTCATATTTCATATAATTGAAGAAGTCATTTTATCTTCCCTCATGAAAATCATTGAGTTGCATAAAGCTTTGAATTTGAAATATTCCCAAATGAAATTTAAATCTTTTCCAAAACCCTTTTCATTTCAAAATGGAAGAAGTCATGTCATCTTCACTCTAGGGTTTGGTGTTGGAATGAACTTGAATTCATTGGGATCCAAAAGGCAAAGGGAAAGTTTGGGAAAGTCATTTCATTCCCTCTCATTCAACTTTCAAAAGTTTTCAAATTCCACTCAGTTTCACTCAATCAATCAGACAAACAATCAGACAACAATCATAGTTATTTATTTAATATAACATTCCAAAATTTAGAATTTTGGGATGTTACAGATAGACAAGGCTTCTTCATCCTGGCATAATCGGAACTATTCACTTCAAGTACTCCATATTCTTCTTCAGAGGAGGATGATCCTGTTGTGCAAAGACAAGAGGATAACTAAATGCTAGCATCCCTGTTTGCTCGAAAAAAAGGAAAGTACATATTTAAAGCAGCACAGATGAAGCACTTCTCAAGGACAATACCACTTTTTGATGACAGCATCTAAACAGTAGCACAACACCAATAGAGATGACAAAGCTCAATCATATGGATGAAATCAGTGGGCGAGTACCAACCTTTGTCAGGAGGCTTATTGTGTAGAGCATACAGATGAAGAACTTCTCCGGAACCATCTGTTGCTATCTACTGTGGTGGCCATGCTTACTATATACTCCTCGATTAGATTAATGTTTCCAACATCTTCTTGTGTAGTTCCACTAGAATATGTGGTATCTTCAAAGAAGATCCCTGTTTGCACAAGTAGAGATAATTACGTATTACATTAAGAGTGGCATCAAATCAGTGGCAAAACAATTGCTCGTTCCAGCCATAGCAATAAATTAAGATGCAAAACTATATCATTACTTGTGTCATCACAGTCCCAGTGCTTCATTACAGCACCAGGAGTTGTTTTTGTTTTTCTTCCACTTGTTCTTCCCCTTCATCACTTGGTTCAATAACAGACAAGCTTCTCCTTCAATGTAAGATTTGGCATGTCAATTAGGTTGCACAAGTATAGCACTAAACAATGACATTAATTTTCTGATGAAAGTGGCAAAATATAGGCCAATAGTTGTGAAATACCCTTACCTTACCTCAATGGGATATTACAGTGGACATACAGATTGTAAGTCATGTCTCCATTTGTGCAGTTCACTAAAATCAAGCAACATTACTGTACAAGTAGCACAACATATGAAAGCACACTGCAGAATCATGTGAAAGAAGGCTAGTACTGACCTTTCATGACGCGGAATTCAAACAACTCACAAGAAGAAGTTACGAACCAAATTTGCCAACACGGATAGGAAGTAAGATCTCCTCTTGTGCAGTTCCACTAAGATCAAGCAATCAAGCAACGTTGTCGGTGTGACATTTTGGTTGAACTGCACAAAACACTCTTAAAACAAAAGTGTTTTGTGCAGTGCAACAAAAGGTCACAACGGCAATGTGGTGAAGTAGATAAACCTGTTTACACAGAGGTGCAAAGGAAACAACTAGTGGTCAATAACGGTGGATGACACAGAAGCCAACAAAAAGAAGCATCTACCTTATCTAAATGGGAAAGAAAGCAAGACAGTCACATTTATCAAACGGTGGCATCAATTAATATTAACAGAGAGGTTATATTAACAATAAAATTCGTTAAACATGTAATTTGCTTTTAAGTGTGGCATTGCATCAATTTTTCAGCGGCATTATTAGAGGGTGTTTGTTTACAGGGACATTTTGGTGGAGGGACTAAAAAAACTCCGTGTCAGTCCCGAGGGAGTCTTTTTGGGACTTTTTCCAACAGTTGCCCCTGCCACGCATCGCACCTTGTCTCTATTAGTTCACTACTAGGGATAACATGGTCTTTTAGCATGTCATTTAATAACCTCTAGTCCATGTTTAGTCCCTGTAACTAAGTAGGTAGGGACTAGGGAGTTTTTAACCAAACAGGGCCTTAGATTAACAACATCTAAAGAGTTGCAGGGGCGGTGGGCCTTTTGACACCATGTGCATCTACCGATGTCTTTGGGGTGATGCCTGATCTGTTGCAACAAAGAACAAACAACCAAGGAGCATATTTGTGTTGGTCCCAGTTTTGTTATCTTTAGACACCTTTCCCTATGTGAGTGCAGCAAATCTAGTCCTGCTCAAACTCTACAGCCTTGTCCCCCAAAACAAAAGATCAGTTCATTACAAATGAGCGTACTGCGTTTGTCATTGTTTTCCCTTTTCGACCAACGTAGGTGCTGGATAGCCAGTCTGTACTAGTACTTTCCCCACTTCCTTTCCTCTGTGAACCACGTCCTAGATTTATGCTATACAACTTTCCCCACTACTTTCCCCCATTCATGTCCTCTTTGAACCACGTCTTAGATTCATGCGATACAATTTTCCCCACTACTTTCCCCCTTCCTTTTCTTTTTGAACCACATCCTAGATTCATGCTATACAACTTTTCCCACTACTTCCCCCATTCCTTTCCTCTTTGAACCACGTCCTAGATTCATGGTATACAAATTTCCCCACTACTTTCCTATTTTATCCAACACCTAGATTCGAGTGCAGAAGCGGAAAAAGCCCACATGCAGCTAGAGCAATGCATGTGGAATAAGTAAATTATACCTTAAGGTTCTTGGGGTGTGGTTTGGTGGGCGACCGGAGGCCGTTCGACCCACACTATGTACGGCGGCGAAGAAGAAGGGGTCAGAGGCCCTCCCGCGCCGCCGCTGGGTGAAAGTGAACAGCTGCACCGGTAGTGGATTCCCTTCCTCGCCGACAGCGACAGTGTTAAGCCTCCTTCCCTTCCCGACAGACGACTCTTTGACCAGCAGTGAGGGGAGAGAGAGAGGCCAGCGAAGTCTTGTTTAGATCTGGAGAGGGTGAGAGAGTGTGAAGAGAGCAACTACAAGCAGACCAGCAGTGAGGGGAGAGAGAGAGGCCAACGAAGTCTTGTTTAGATCTGGAGAGGGTGAGAGAGTGTGAAGAGAGAAACTACAAGCGCCGAGGCTCCAGCGTGTATATATATACTGCAGAGAGTGTGAAGAGTGCAAACCCTAGAAAACAAGCGCCGAGGCTGCAGCTTAGACGTGATGAGGTGATTATACGGTCACTACGAGATCGTATAGCTCCGCATTCATCCATTTTGACCAGTCAAAGAATCCTTCTGGCACGAATTATGCTCAAGTGTAGTTATCGAACCCGAGACCTCCAGTTTGATGAGCGAACAGGCTAACCAGCTACACAACCCTCCCGTTATGTTCAACGAGAGGAAAATAACCTTTTATACATTCCTGCATTCGTGTGACAAGCATGCCGTGTTTTTTTGTGTGTGGGAGTCATTGGGATTTAAATCATAATCGTGTCATGTGGCTTTGGTGGTAAGACCATTGAAAGTGCGTTATATCGACTAGAGTGGGGGGGGGGTGAATAGGCGATTTTTATGAATTCTTCATTGAGGAATTTGCCGGTGAGGAAATTCCTAAGTGAAGAACTACTTGCAGCGGAATAAGTACTCAGAAGTAAGCATAACAGAATGCGGGCATGGTCATCATGATGAAATGAAGACAATCACAGAGTACAGAAAGTGTAAACACAGGATAACACAAGATGAAGACAAACAGACTGAAGAAATTGAACTAAGGAAATTGGGAAAGTCTTCAGTCAAAGTCTTCAAACACAGATATGAACAAACACTCAACACAGTAATGAGGAAATGAAAGAGTTGAGGAAATAGAACCAGTAAGCTTGGTGAAGACAATGATTTGGTAGACCAGTTCCAACTGTTGTCTCGGTTGTACATCTGGTTGGAGTGGCTGAGTATTTAAACTCGAGGACACACAGTCCCGGACACACAGTCCTGAGCACGCAGCTCAGGTCACCAAGTCCTCACCGTATTCTCCTTGAACTAAGGTCACACAGACCTCGTCCAATCACTCGTGGTAAGTCTTCAGGCGACTTCCAAACCTTCACACACTCGGTCACTCGGCGATCCACAATTCCTCTTGGATGCTCTAGACCATGACGCCTAACCGTCTGGAAGAAGCACAACCTTCAAAGGTAACAAGCGTCGGATCCACGCAGGATCAATCTCTTCAGTGATACTCAACCACTTTGGGTTTGTAGGGGTTTGGTTTTGGGTTTTCCTCACTCGATGATTTTCGCTCAAAGTCCTCGGAGGATGGGTTGCTCTCAAATGACAAGTGTCAAGTTCTCTCGGAGCAGCCAACCAGCTAGTGGTTGTAGGGGCGGCTATTTATAGCCTAGGGAGCAGCCCGACATGATAAGACATAAATGCCCTTCAATGATATGACCTTTATATGGATAAGATATTTTGGGACACCAAGACAAAGACAAAGAACGGTCGAAATTTGACTCTCAAATTCCTTAGGGCTATCATGTTCCTCCTTTGTGTAGGCAATCCGCATTGGCGAATTCCTAACTCCTCGGTCAGAACAAATTCTCAAATGACTGTAAGAACTTCGTCTCTCACATCAAGAAATTGACTGAATCGTATGAGAGATTTCCAAAGGCTTCACTCGAAGGGATTGGTAGGTGTAGGATTTTGAGTTGAGCATCACATGGAAATTTTTCCTTAGCATTTCCTCGACCCCCTTTAATAGTATGGTGTTTCCTATGACTCAAGAAAGAGAAAAACGAAACTACGAAAACAAAAGTCTTCACACTTCATGTTCCCCAAATGAATACCAAGTCTTCAAGGTCACACCAATTTCTTCACTTTCAAAGTCTTCAGAAAGTCTTCAGAATACCAAAGTCTTCAAATAAAGAACTTCATTTTTAGGGGTCGACTTTCTCTCAGAAATATCAAACTCCTCATAGGCTTATAGACCTGTGTACACTCATAAACACATTAGTCCCTTAACCTATAAGTCTTCAATACACCAAAATCACTAAGGGGCACTAGATGCACTTACAATCTCCCCTTTTGGTGATTGATGACAATATAGGTTAAGTTTTCAACAGGATAAACATATGAAGTGTAAATACTGATATTGAGGAATTTGATTGCAAGATATAGAAGAACTCCCCGAAGATGTGCATAGTGAGGAATTTGCTTTTGAGGCAATGCACATTGAAGAGTTGAATCATGGAGATCTCCCCCTATATCTTGTAATTCATACACGCATTTGACATATAATATGAATAATTTGAAATGCATGATGAAATATGGTGGCTGATGTAATTCAACATGCGTGTATTAACTCATAACAAGGAATAAGCATGCAGAGGAACATATCAAAAGTATCAGAGCACCATCGGGTTTAAGATTACGACTCGATCCAATAAAAGTTTCAGAAGAGCGAGAGTTGTAAATTAGCAGAAAAAACACCCATATAATAGACCCGCTTGAAGACTAACTCAAATTTCTCCCCCTTTGTCATCGAATGACCAAAAGGATCGAAACTGAGGACTAACGCCCCTAAAGAATATCAAGTTGATGGAGGAGCGCCAGCGTTGTCGGGGTCGGTTGTCGTAGTAGGGTCTGCCGCAGTGTCATCCAAATGTTCATTTTCATCAGTGTCACGCGATGAAGAATAGGAGCTGGCCACCAAGGAAGGAACCTTGACCTTCTTGAATTTCTTCGGCGGAGGTGCAGACCAGTCAAATTCTTCCTTGAGACCCATGTTCTTCAGATCTTCTATTTGTAGAGATGAGACAGAACAGCCTGTGCAGTTGAAGGTATCATGGAGGTAGTATTGGTTTTTCTTCACCGCATTGTGTGTTGAGGTCATGTTGTGAGGAATTGAACCAAACCGACGCTTGACCCATTTATGATTGCGATCAACCTTCCGATGAAGACCGAGGAGTAACTCACGATCACCATCACCACAGGTCTTTGTGGCTTGAGGATTTTGCTTGGCGAGAGGTGTTGGCGGCAAGAGTCATGTGTGGCAGAGTCATCATTGGTGGAGTAGGATGCAGCCTTGCGAAATTGACCATCCAATGGACGAATGCCTTCATCTATCACAGCAGTTGCCTTGCCTTTGTCATCACCGAGGAAAATGTCCGTTTGAGGACTTCAATTGGAGGCAAGTAGCTGCAGTGGTTCAGAGTATCAGCCTTATAATTGAGTGAAGACCTTGTCCTGATGAACCTCATAATCCATGGAGCATAAGGCTTCAGCTCAAATGGTGACATAGCAATATTAGCCAGAGTCCTCATGAAGAAATCATGGAAGTTGACGGGAACGCCATGAATGATATTGAAAAGCATATTCTTCATGATGCCAATGACTTCATCATCATTTGAGTTGTGGCCTTTGATAGGACTCATTGTCTTCGTCAGAATGCGATAGACAGTCCGAGGCACATACATTAATTCCTTGACGAGGAATTTGGTTCGTGGGGCCTGCCCTGGCTTCAAAGGCTTCATCAGAACTTGCATGTAGTGATTTGTAAGCTCAAGTTCGCTGTAGATGCAACGAGCACCATCAAGGGGAGGACTGAGTGGGAGGGCACGAAGCAATTCAGTTCTTTGGTGCCTTGTAGTGAGTATTTTCTGTCATCCAGTCCAGTACCCATGAGTTCACATCTTCAGAATCTCCGATGATGTGCAGCGTCGCATAGAACTGAAGAATGAGTTCTTCATTCCAATCACAGATGTTAGTGCAGAAATTCAGCAATCCAGCATCGTGAAGAACACTGAGGACTGGCTCGAAGCCTGGCAGAGATTCCATGTCTATGTGAGGAATATGTGCATGATCGAAGACTTTGTCTTTGTTGAATAGCATAGAGGACTAGAAGTTGGCTTGACAAGCAGTCCAGAAACGCCTCTTCCTTATGCGAGCAGAGTCATATGGGTTGTAGTCAGTGAAGAATACATGCTTGCCGAAAAAATCTTCAGCCTTGAACTTTTGCTTCATTGAGAATGGATTCTTTGGCTTTGGCAGTGGAGTGTCAGTGAGTTGCATTACTACCTCAGGAATCACAATCTCAGGTTCTTCAGGCTGAGGATTTTCTGGTTCCTCTTCATATGCAGTCTGCGTGTTCAAAGGATCAGCAGCAGCAGGTTCTTCAGCACTAGTGGCTGGAATTTCTTCATGCACGGATGAGGTGGGATGAGTTTCTTCAGAGCCCATTTGAACTGTTGGTGCAGGGGACTGAGGAATTTGTTGTATTGGAGTGAAGAGTGGGGAATTTGGATGCTGACTATCCCAAAAGTCATCGTTCATCACTGGCGTTGTGCTTCCAATATCCACATCTTCTTCAATTTCTTCAACGCCTTGACCTCTTGACTATGAACTGAGGCATTGGCGAGGAAATGATTAGTGTTGAAGGGAACGCATCCACTTCAATTTCTTCATCAATCTGCTCTGACGAAGTAGCAGAATGATTTTCTCATCAGATCTGCTAGGGATCTCATATTCTTCACCAAAAGTAACAAGGTCCTTTGATGGAATGGAGGAAATCGGAACAACATCAATTGGATTTTCAAAAGAGCTTGTCATAGGCTTCATCTTCTTTGGGGCTGAAGATTCTGAAGCAGTTGATGCTTTCCTTTTCTTCACTGCAGCTTGCTCAGCAGCCTTGGTCTTCTTCACATCTGATGCAGATGGAAGGAAAGGAGTTGGTGCAGGCGCAGGAGGAGATGAGGAATCTGTTTGAATTTCCTCAGGCGCAACTGATGCAGTTGCCCTCACTTCTTCAGTTTCTTCACGCGCACCACTAGTGGATGCATTGGCAATTTCTTCAGCGGATGGAATGGATTGATCAGCCCTGGAACTAGCATTGTCTTCAGCAGGCTGAAAATCATCAGCGGCGCTGGCATGTTCTTCAGTAGGCTGAGAAAGAGGCTCCAGCCTGAGGAACTTCTTGTTGCGTTGGAGCTGCAACATTTGTGAACTTCTTGGTTAGGTTTACAAATCTGACTTTGGCTCCTTGCCAATCAGCATAGTAGGCATCAAAGTCATCGCTGAGGGCTTTGATTTCAGACTGGATTTTTAGAAGATCATCAGGTGTCATTCTGACAACATTTTTCCTCAGGAACTTCTCTTTCCTGAACTGAGCCTTCTTGATCTGCCTAGCCTTCTCAAATTTCCATTTCTCTTCAGAAATGAAATGGGTCAGCATGTGACTTTGGCCAGGAGTCAAATGAAAATTAGGCATAGGTGTCTCTGGATCCTTGTGCCAGAGATCAATGTACTCGAGGATCGCCCTTGGATCCAAAAGCAGTGCCACAGGTGTGCCTTTGGCTCTAGCGGTCCTTTCTTGTCGGTCTCTGATGATTTCTGCAAGTTCATCATCATTAGCTTCATCATCAGATGACACTTGGAAGGCAACCTGTTTCTTCTTCGGACTTGGCCAAGGACCTTGACCAGCCGTTGCCTTTTTCTTCAGCAGAGTGGGGCCTGATGAAGAATTTGGTGCAGTTGAGGAACTTGCTGAGACACCAGAGGCAATAGAGATGCCTGTTGTCCGTTGGCACGTGGCCAGATGCACACGTGCTGAGGACTTTGCCGGAGCAGCTGAGGACTTTGGAGGAGGAGCTGAGGATTTGGGAGGAGCAGCAGCAGCATGAGGAACTGGCCGTGAGGGCATTGAAGATTCTGGCCGTGAGGGCATTGCCGGGGATTTTGGCCGTGAGGGCATTGTTGGTGAAGCACTTGGCTTGTAATCGGCTTCTTTGCCATTGATTTTACGGGCTTGACAGGGCCTCGGTGGCAACAGCAGATGCAGAGTCTTCATTGAATTTCCTCATCGCTTCTTTGGCTTGTCTCGCCAACTTGGCTTGGCGCCGGCCCATTCTTGGGAAAATCCTCACCACGCTTGATCTTTGGTGGGAATTGACTTCTTGGCCAGGTGCCAATGGAGCTCTTTGGCATGGAGGATTAAGAGCAAATTTCTTCATGTACTTTGGAGTAACATACCTGTAATGCCTCCATTCTCTTGCCCATCCCCTTTCAATCCTCTGTATGCGCACCTTGCGCTGATTTTTGTTCTCCTTTCCGAACTTGGCCTCATCAGGTGTGCAATAGTCAGCATAGATGTCCTCAGGTATTTCAAAAGCGGTCATGACCTCAGGCATCTTTCCTCCTTTCTGGGGCTTCTTACCGTCAGCCATAGTCTTCAGATGAGGAATTTAAACAATCGAATTCTCTGAAGAAGTATGCAACTTTTCTTCGAGGAACGCTGCAAATGAGTTAAGTTGATGAGAACCTAGTGATTCAAAGAATGGACATGAGTACCTATGAACAGAGTATAGTTGCGAGGAATTTGGAGAGGTCATATGCGTTCTCAGAAGGTTTTTCAAAAAGAACAAGTTTGAGAAATTTGACCAGATGAGCCTTGAAGAATTTCACTAAGCGATCTTTGTCTTAGGTTCCAGAGTTGTATAGATCGAGGATCCACACAATTGAGGAATCTTGAAGAAAAATCATTGCTTAGAGAAACGAATCAAGAGCATATTTCGCTTGAGGTGTTCATATGTGTGAAGATTTGAAGAATAAACACCTTTGAAGATTTTCAGGAAGGTTTGAGAATCAAAGCGAGTAATAAAAGTAACTTTTAATTACCCGAACTGAAGAACACGACGAACTGAGAAGTGTAGATTAGAAGTTCGTCAGTTCATATCTCCCACGCCCTAACTCGGCGGAGGAAGACAGCTACGGCGGCGGCGGAGTGAAGATTTCCGCGGTCGGCGCGAGTACGATGGCGACGAGGTTGAGCCAGTGAAGCTCTTCCTCACCGGCAACTATGGAGAAGCGGGCGCTTAGGGTTTGAGAAGCTCGGCGAGAGAGAGAGAGAGCGGTCGGCGAAGTAAAGGAAGTGAGGAAGGGAGAGGGGTATATATAGCCATGGTGAAAACTGTTCGCCCAAAGATTTTGGACGAACGTGCCTGACCCTTCTCATTCGCAACATGTGTCACCCACGTACTGAAAAGTGGAGATCGTGTTAGATCGTGGGTGAATAGATAAGTCTATCGTAGGAAGCGGAACGGTTTGAGCGGCAAAGCCGAAAATTTGGATAAGATAAGTTAAAAGTTCCGTTCGCAATTTCTTCAGCTGACAAGGACACAGTGAAGATTTTGAACGAGTTTCAAATAGAACACACATGAAGAATTTGTGAATAGATTGGGTTGAGTATAGCATAGAGGGGAAGGGTCCGATCACATTCACTTAGCAGAAAATGCAACTTGAAGAATTAGCCATAAGTGAATGCTATAGAGGACATAAACCCATATATATATATATATATATATATATATATATATATATATATATATATATATATATATATATATATATATAGCCAATGAAGAAAAACAACGGAAGCAGTGAAGATTTTGCAAAGTTGAAGAATTTAAAAAGCGAGGAAAAACTCAAATTGAAGATTTTCAACTTTGGTGGTGGCGTGTCCCAATCAGTATAAGAATGATGATTTCAGACACCGCTGCATACAATTGTCGTAGGGTTCTCGAGAATCAAATTCTTCATTAATTTCTTCATACTTAGAGTGTTATTCTTCATTGATTGAAGAAAACGCTTTCTTCATGTGTTGCACATCTAAGTCATCAACTTTGCATAAGTGTCGGATGTGTGTCCTTTTCAAAGAACATTCAAGATTCTAAGATATTTATCTCACACCGCAACTTGCTAAATCTCTTCTCATCCAAGGGCTTTGTGAAGATATCGGCTAGCTGTTCTTGATCTTCACATGATCAATAAAGATGTCGCCCTTCAACACATGATCGCGAAGAAAATGATGACGAATCTGAATGTGCTTTGTCTTCGAGTGCTGAACTGGGTTGTGAGGAATCTTGATGGCACTCTCATTGTCACAGTAGAGAGGCACATTCTTCACGTTGATGTCGTAGTCCTTGAGAGTTTGCTTCATCCACATCAATTGAGCACAACAAGAACCAGCAGCAATGTACTCAGCTTCCGATGGGCGGTGATCTGTGATTCTGTTTCTTCTTGGACCAACAGACCAAAGATCGTCCGAGGAAATGACAAGTACCAGATGTTGACTTGCGGTCCACACGATCACCAAAGATACTCAGTCGTAATATCCAATGAGATCAAAAGTAGAGCCCTTGGGGTACCATAATCCTAGTGTTGGTGTGTGAGCTAGTTATCGAAGAATATGCTTCACAGTCTTATGGTGTGATTCCTTCGGTGTAGCTTGAAGTCGGGCACACATGGAAACACTAAGCATTATATCTGGCCTAGATGCACATAAGTACAATAAAGAACCAATCATGGAGCGGTATACCTTGTGATCGAAGTCAATACCATTTTCATCGATTGCATAGATGGCCATTTGTGGGCATAGGAATTTTGACGCCTTTGCAATCTTGCATGCCGAATTTCCTCGTAACATCCTTGAGGTATTTCTCACGAGATATGAATATGCCATTGTGTTGTTGACGAATTTGAAGACCTAAGAAGAATTTCAACTCTCCCATCATAGACATTTGATATTCTTCACTCATCATATAGGCAAATTCATCACTATAACATTGGTCAGTACGACCAAAGATAATATCATCAACGTATATTTGGCACACAAACAGTTCACCATCATAAGATTTAGTAAAGAGAGTAGGGTCGAGTGAACCGGGTGTGAAGCCATTCTTCACGAAGAATTCCTTCAAAGTATCATACCACGCCCGCCTGTTTGAGGCCATAGAGGGCCTTGTTGAGTGTGAAGACTTTGTCGGGATTCTTTGGATCTTCAAAACCTAGGGGTTGAGCAACATATACTTCTTCCTCAAGCTTACCATTGAAGAATGCACTTTTCACATCCATTTGATATAAAGTGATATTATGATGGTTAGCATAAGCAAGCAATATGCAAATAGCCTCAAGTCTAGCAACAGGTGCAAAAGTTTCATCAAAGTCAATTCCTTCAACCTGTGTGTAGCCTTGAGCTACAAGTCGTGCCTTATTCCTCACCACGAGGCCATTTTCATCTTGCTTGTTGCGGTAGATCCACTTTGTGCCAATGATATTATGCTTACGAGGATCTGGACGTTTGACCAGTTCCCAGACGTTGTTGAGCTTGAACTGATGTAATTCTTCTTGCATGGCCTGAATCCACTCAGGCTCCAGAAATGCTTCATCTACCTTAGTGGGCTCTGTGATAGAGACAAAAGCATAGTGCCCACAAAAGTTAGATAACTGTGAAGCTTTTGAGCGTGTGAGAGGACCTGGTGCTTCAATGTTATCAATGATCTTGTCAACTTGCACTTCTTTTGCAACGCGAGGATGGGCTGGTTGTCGTCGAGGAATTTGATCAGCATTTTCTTCAGCATTATCTTTAGGTGCATCAGCTCGACGTTCTTCGTGTTCTGCAATGAATTCTTCAGCAGATTCTTCAGTAGGAATTACATCCTCAGTCGCCTTGAACTTGATAGATTCCTCAGGTGCTGGTTCATCTATCATAGAAGGTAGGTGCTCTCTTTGCGAGCCATTAGTTTCATCGAACCACACATCTACAGTTTCAACAATCTTGTAAAGAACATTGTTGAAGACTCTGTAGGTGTGCGAGTCCTTTCCGTAACCAAGCATAAAACCTTCATGTGCTTTTGGTGCAAATTTAGCATTGTGATGAGGATCTCTAATCCAACATTTAGCACCAAGACTTTGAAATAACTCACATTGGGTTTCTTGTCGGTGAGGAGTTCATAGGCAGTCTTCTTGAAGAATTTGTGAAGATATACTGCTTGATGATGTGGCACGCGGTATCAATTGCATGAATCCAAAAGCGACGAGGCGTTTTGTATTCATCAAGCATAGTGCGAGCCATCTCAACAAGAGTTCTGTTCTTGCGCTCCACGACGCCATTTTGCTGAGGAGTATAAGGAGCAGATAACTCATGAGTAATACCAAGTTCATCAAGATAGTTATCAAGACCGGAATTCTTGAACTCAGCCCATTGTCACTCCCCGATGTGCTTGATCTTCACACCAAAGTTGGTTGAAGCCCTCGAGGAAAATCGTTTGAAGAATTCCTGCACTTCATGTTTGTAAGTAACACTGTGTACCCATGTATAACGAGAGTAATCATCAACAATAACAAAGCCATATAGAGATGCATCATTAGTGACTTTGAGTAATGATTAGGACCAAAGAGGTCCATGTGAAGCAATTCGAATGGACGAGTAGTGGTCATGATAGTCTTCGTTGGATGCTTGGTTATCACGCCCAAGATGCGACCCTATCCTAAAGGAACTCGAAGGTCCCACCAAGGATAGAAGCGCATCTTGAAGACGCTTTTGCAAGGTGGATATCATTACATCAACATTACATAATAGATGGGGATACATACATAAGGCACAAATACCACAAGAATACATCAACATCATATACAAGATCAACATCCGACTACGGATGAAACATAAATGAAGCTCAAACGACATCCACCCTGCTAGCCCAGGCTGCCGACCTGGAACCTATCCCCTGATCGAAGAAGAAGTAGAAGAAGAACTCCAAAACAAGCAAACATCGCTCTCGCGTTATGATCATCGCACCACCTGTACCTGCAACTGGTGTTGTAGTAATCTATGAGCCACGAGGACTCAGCAATCCCATTACCATGGGTATCAAGACTAGCAAAGCTTAATGGGAAAGGAAGGGGTGAAGTGGTGAGGTTGCAGCAGCGACTAAGCATGATATGGTGGCTAACATACGCAAATGAGAGCGAGAAGAGAAACAAAGGAACGGTCGTCAACTAGTAATGATCAAGAAGTGATCCTGAACTCCTACTTACGCCGGACATAACCCGAAACCGTGTTCTCCTCTCGATCAACCCGAAAAGAGACACTCACGATTCACGCATACGATTGGTGTATTTTAGAAGAGTTTGCTTCAAGTTTACTACAACCGGATATTAACAAATTCCCATCCGCCACATAACCGCGGGCACGGCTCTCGAAAGTTTATACCCTGCAGGGGTGTCCCAACTTAGCCCATGATAAGCTCTCGCGATCAACGAAGGATATTCCTTCTCCCGGGAAGACCCGATCAGTCTCGAAATTCCGGCTACAAGACATTTCGACAGCAATAAAACAAGACCAGCAAAGCCGCCCGATGCGCCGACAATCCCGATAGGAGCTGCACATATCTCGTTCTCAGGGCAACACCGGATAAGCGAAGCGTACAGGAACCGACGTAACCCAAGTTGCCAAGGGATGGTCCCGCACGGTGCTCTAGTTTGGACCAACACTTAGACAAGCATTGGCCCGGGGGGCTGAATAAAGATGACCCTTGGGTTAATTACTCCCAAGGGAAAATAGGTGGTGGTGAGGCAAATGGAAAACCAATGTTGGGCCTTCTTTGGAGGAGTCTTATTCAAAGCGAATTGTCAAGGGGTCCCATAAATCACCCGACCGCGTTAGGGACGCAAAAATCCGGGAACATAATACCGATATGATGTAAACTAGAGGCGACAAGAGTGGAACAAAACACCAGGCATAAGGCCGAGCCTTCCACCCTTTACCAAGTATATAGATGCATTAATAATATAAGAGATATTGTGATATCCCAACAAGTAAACATGTTCCAACAAGGAACAACACCTCGATGTTCCAACAAGGAACAAACTTCATCTTCACCTGCAACTAACAACGCTATAAGAGGGGCTGAGCAAAGCGGTAACATAGCCACACAACGGTTTGCTAGGAAGGGTGACAAAGGTTAGAGGTTCATGGCAATTTGGGAGGCTGGATAAGCAGGTGATAGGTAGCGCAGCATAGCCATAGAACGAAGCAACTAGCATAGCAATGATAGTAATGAGATCCAAGGTGACAGTCATCTTGCCTGAAATCCCGCTAGGAAGAAGAACGAGTCCATGAAGAAGATGAAGCCACGAAGACGAACCAAGCGTAGACGAACGAATCCTCACGATCGCAACGAAACGGGAACTATCGAGAAAAGCACACAACATGGTAAACACACCACACATGAACAAGGCATGATGCACACCCAAGCATGATGCATGACAAAGCTACATGAAGCTACTCATGGCAAAAGATGATGCAAACAAGAGCAACACATCAAAGCAAGTTTAAATGAGGCCGGGAACAACATAGAACAATTAGGTAAGTCCTCATATGCAAATTTCGAAATTGGTCCAGATCTGAATAAACCTTATGTTCAAGTTGTTAAACATCAAGTTAAGATGCACCACGATGATCTACACGAAATTCTAGCCAAGTTACATATAAAGTTCATTAGATTCGGAGCTACGGCCTAGAAGATATGAGCAAAACAAGATAAGCATGGCATTGATGCAAAATGCATCCAAACATCAAGAAAACACCTCAAAACAAGGATGCAACATGATAATATGAAACTACATGCCAAATCAAGCAAGTTTCATATAGAGCACACTCAAAACGGAGCAACGGTTCAACACATACACATGAAACAAGTTATAGCCACAATCTGTCCAAAACAGCAACTAGGCATATTGCAAGCATCAAAACACTATGCTACAGCATCTCAACGTGAAAACAAAAGGCATGGGAATGATGTACAGGTAAAGCATGACAAAACATGAACACTGAGCTATCTCCATAAATCACTAGAACATGCTCAAAATGACATGGCAAGATTGCAAATAATAACAGTTTCACAGACTTGGCAGAATTTCAGGACATGGCAGAAATAACATCAGGTTAACAAGTTTAGAGCTATGAAACAACATGCTACAGGAATTTATCATGGCACAGAAAATATGATGGCACCCATGTAAACATGACAAGTTGTATGACAGATTCATACAAGGCAGGAACAACAATAAGTAGGCATGTTGGTGAGCTTGAACCACTCACCACAGAGCAATACATGGCATGGAAAGGCAACTCACAGTAAGAAGACATGGCATAGAAGCTATACATGGCAAGAACAACATCATAGCATACACGGATCAACTACAACAACCTTGGCAAAATTGAATAACATGTAAACAACCTGCCAGGAAACATTTTATAGCAAAAGTAGAGCTCGATTGAGACAAGCTATTGCACTCCATAATTGCAAACAAGGGCATGGTTGGATAGAGCACAACCATATGTTCAAAACATCCTTACTGAAGTATCTCAAAATAAGCATGGATCTCTCGGTAGCATCAAGTTTACAGAGATCTCAAAAATACATGGCATACACCCCTGTGAAGATGGCATGGCATAGATCAAAACACATGTAGGACTCAAGTTCATAGGGTGCACACATCAATCATGGCAAAAATGACAAAAGTGCATGTTCTGATAAGAATCTGAAACTAACATCACATAGCCCTCTTCTAACAGCATTTCGGGTATCAAGATGAGTTCAAATGAAAATGATGCAATGGAACGAAATGATGTACTCGTCGAGGCGAACAATTTGACATATTACACGCACGAAACGGAGCAATATGCAGAGAGTTATGGCATGATGAACATGGGATGGCAGAAAAATGACTTAAACGAGATCGGGGTCAACCTCCGGTCCAGATCTAGGGTTCATGGCACGGTTCCCGAGGCGGCGGCGCGAGCTCGCCGGAATCCTCGCCGGAGAGGAGGGAGGTGGCCGGAGCACCGGATCTGGTTGCCTTGCCGGATCCGCCGGCGACGGACAAGGCGGCGACGACGGCAGGTAGAGGGAGGAGGCCGGCGAAGTGACGCGCCGGCTGGGCGGCGGCGGCGGGCAGCCGGGCGACGGACGCCGGGCGGCGCGGCGGAGGCGACGGCCGCACGGGCGGCGGCGTGAGGCGAAGCGCTTGGGCGCGGGCGGCGAAGCGGCGGCGGGCGCGGCTGGTTGGCGGGTTTCGCTGGCCCGGCGGCTGGCGGCGCTGGGCGCGGGCGGAGGCCACGTGGCGCGATGCCACTGGCGCGGGGCGGCGGCGCGGGACGTCCGGCGGGCGTCGGACATGTCCGGAGGCGGCGAGAGAGATTTTTAGGGTGTCGTCTGCGGATTCATCCGCGAATTTCGGGGGGAGGGGCTTATAAATAGGTAGAGGGAGCTAGGAGAGTCCAAATGAGGAGCGGTTTTCGGCCACGCGATCGTGATCGAACGACCGGGAGCATGGAGGGGGTTATGATGGGTTTTGGGCCACTTTGGAAGGTGTTGGGCTGCAAGAAGAAGGAGGCTTTCGGCCGTTACCCGGTTAACCGATGGGGTATCAAACGACCTCCAAATGACCCGAAACTTGACAGCGGTCTACGGTGCTATACCAAGGCCGCTTGACAAACCTCGGTCCATTCCGAGAACGTTTAACACCCGCACATGAAAAGAGGCAAAAGGGGGCGCCGGGAGACATAGGAGTGCCGGATTGCAAAATGGACAACGGGGAAAATGCTCGGATGCATGAGACGAACATGTATGCAAATGAAATGCACATGATGACATGATATGAAATGCATATGATGACATGGCAAAGGGCAACACGCAAGCACATGACATGGCAAAGACGGCGAATAACTGACGGACACCTGGCGCATCGAATCCGGGGCGTTACATTGGCCTTGGTCATTTTTCCAGCTTCACAGGCTCCACACAAGTGACCCTTGAGGAATTTGACATTCTCAATGCCAATGACATGATTCTTCTTCGCAAGCGTGTGCAAATTCCTCATGCCTGGGTGACCAAGTCGTCGATGCCATAGCCAGCCTTCTGAAGCTTTTGCAAGTAGGCACACGGCTGGTTGTGGTCCTCAGAGAGAAATCAACAATATACAAGTCTCCTCTCCTAAAGCCTTCAAGACTTTGGAATTGTCACTTCCATAATCACAACACAATGATACTTGCCAAAGAAAACAACCATATCAAGATCACAAAGCATTGAGATCGACATGAGGTTGTATCCTAAGGACTCAACAAGCATGACTTTGTCCATGTGTATGTCCTTAGAGATCGCAACCTTACCAAGACCCAATACCTGACTTTTGCCTTTGTCAGCAAAGATGATATGCTTCAGATGTGGCGGTGATAAGGGAGCATCCATCAATAGATTCTTGTCACCAGTCATGTGATTTGTACATCCACTATCGAGGACCCACTCATTGGCTTTGGGTTGATCATCCTACAGATGAATTAGTGCAACTTACGATCTCATATACTTCATCAGTGAAGAATATGATATCAATTTCATCAGATGAATTTCATCAAGCAGTAAAACAGATATAGCAGTATGAGGACGTGCGAAATGAAAGTTCATTTCTTCATGATTAGCCTGCGTCCTTTCAGGCAATGTTGTCAGGTCCCTAGCAAATTCTTCAGAGTTAAAGCTCGTCTGGAGACCTGACCCTGCAGAAAAGATTAGTTCTTTTTCTTCACCACCCACATCTGAAGGGGTGGCAAAGAGTTCATCACTCTACGAGCTCCATATGAGAATGGTGGCATAGAGGCCAATCCATTTCGTTTCACATAAGAGGGGTTAGGGTAAGCATATGAATAAGCAGAGAAATTCTTCGAGGACTTATTATCATATTGGTTTGAAGAATAATGCATATATTCATAGCCCTTAGCTCTACCCTGCGAAACAGAGTTGTTAGCACGATGAGAATCATATGAGGACTTTGATCCTTTTGAGTAATTTGATCCATGTGAGGACTTTGGTCCGTATGAGGACTTGGATCCATATGAAGAATTTGGTCCATATGAAGAGTTTGATCTGGCGTTCCTATTCTTCACAGGTGGTGTCATGAGGACATTCACCTGAAGACTTTCAAGGCATTTCTTGGGAACCCAGATTTTCTTCATAGGAGAACCATTCCTGCAGTTAGTGCCAACATATCTAGCAAATATTTCACCATTCTGATTTTTAAACAGTTTATAGTTGGAGTCAAATGACTCATCAGAAGAATGAGGAGATTCACATGTAAAGCCAGATAAGTTAGATGGATCAACTAGAGGTCCCTTTGCAGCAAACCATGAGGTTTTGGGGTACTGCTCAGGCTTCTAATATGTTCCATCAGCATTGAGTTTCCTCTCAAAGGCAGTACCCTCTTTCCTAGGGTTCTTAAAGAGGATCTGCTTTTTAAGCACATCACAAAGAGTCTGATGCCCTTTGAGGCTTTTGTACATGCCTATCATGTACAATTCCTTCAGCCCTTCATCATCAGTGATACTAGCAATGTCCTCAGATGAGGAATTAGTGAAAACAGGGACAGATGAAGAATTTGTAACAGTTGAAGCATTTGAACATTCAGGTGAAGAATTAGCAGATTCACGTCCAATGCACTTTAAGCATGGAGGAACAAATTCTTCCTGAGAAGCGATGATTTGTTGAGCTAGCAATGAATCGCGCTCCTTCTGAAGATCTTCATAACTTACTCTTAGCTTCTCAAGATCTTGCTTTCTTTGAAGAAATTCATAAGAAAGCTTCTCATGATCAGATAAGAGAGTGTTATGATGACCTTGAAGGCTGTCAAACCTAGATCAAGTCTGAAGATTTTCATTCAGGGCTTTTGTGCGATCCATTTCTTCACCCAACATATCATCACTTTTATCTAGCATGTTTTGAACCTTTTCAAAAGCCCTTTGTTGTTTTACAACAATCTTTGCAAGTTTAGAGTAGCTGGGCTTGAGATCTTCATCAGATTCATTTTCACTAGATTCAGAGGAGGTATATTTGAGTACCTTGGCACCCTTTGCCATGAAGCAATAGGTGGGAGCGTAGTCATCACTATCTTCATCAGCTTTGTTGGTGAGGTCGGTTTCTTCAGAGTTGAAGATGGACTTGTCGACGAATGCAAGAGCGAGAGCCGACTCGCCACACCGCACTCGGACTCCTCTCGATGCCTCCTCTTCCTCATGTTCCTCAGATTCAGCTTGAGAGTCCATTTCCTTGCCAATGAATGCCCGGCCTTCTTGGAGCTGCTCTTCTTGTGAGATGAAGACTTTGAGGATTTTGATGATGAAGATTTTGATGATTTCTTCTTCTTCTTAGCGCCATCGTAACTGTAATCCTTGTATTTCTTCTTCTTTAATTCCTTTTCCCAATCGAGGACAATCTTGAATATAGTGACCGTGTTTCTTGCATTTGTGGCATAGCCTTCTCTTATAGTCACTAGATGAGGAATCACTGCTCCTTGAGGATTTTCCAAAGCGACCACGCCTTGAGAACTTTTGGAACATCTTCACGAGCAAAGGTTAGCTCCTCGGCTTAATTCTTCAGTGGTCACCAAGGCTACTACCGTAGTCTTCATAGTCGATTCGCATACAGCCTTGGCCTTCAGGGCACGTGACTTGCCATAGCTAGAACCATAGAGATCTCTCTTTTTAGCAAGCTGGAACTCATGAGTATTTAGCCTCTCGAGGATATCAGCTGGATCAAGTGACTTGTAGTCAGCACGTTCTTGTATCATCAGTGCCAGAGTATCAAATGAGGAATCAAGAGATCTCAACAATTTCTTCACCACCTCATGGTCGGTAATGTCAGTTGCACCAAGCGCTTGAAGCTCATTTGAGATGCCAGTGAGGCGATCGAAGGTTTGTTGAACATTTTCATCGTCGAGTCTTTTGAAGCGGTTGAAGAGATTGCGAAGAACATCAACTTGAGAGTCACGCTGAGTTGAGACTCCTTCATTTACTTTGGACAGCCTGTCCCAGATGAGCTTAGCAGTTTCCAAAGCACTCACTCTTCCATACTGTCCTTTTCTCAGATGGCCACATATTATATTCTTTGCTTGAGAATTGAGTTGCTTGAATCTCTTCACATCGGTAGCGTTCAGTGAGGGTGAGATAGAGGGAACACCATTTTCCAAAACATACCAGAGATCATTTTCAATTGCCTCAAGATGCATTCGCATCTTGTTCTTCCAGTATGGGTAGTCTGTACCATCAAAGGTAGGACACCCAGCCGAGACCTTGATCATACCTGCGGTCAACATAACTAAAACTCCAGGTGGTTAAACCAAAATCACACAGAACAAGGGAGTACCTTGCTCTGATACCAATTGAAAGTGCGTTATATCGACTAGAGGGGGGGTGAATAGGCGATTTTTATGAATTCTTCATTGAGGAATTTGCCGGTGAGGAAATTCCTAAGTGAAGAACTACTTGCAGCGGAATAAGTACTCAGAATTAAGCATAACAGAATGCGGGCATGGTCATCATGATGAAATGAAGACAATCACAGAGTACAGAAAGCGTAAACACGGGATAACACAAGATGAAGAAAAACAGACTGAAGAAATTGAACTGAGGAAATCAGGAAAGTCTTCAGTCAAAGTCTTCAAACACAGTTATGAACAAATACTGAACACAGTAATGAGGAAATGAAAGAGTTGAGGAAATAGAACCAGTAAGGTTGGTGAAGACAATGATTTGGTAGACCTGCTCCAACCGCTGTCTCGGTTGTACGTCCGGTTGGAGCGGCCGAGTATTTAAACTCGAGGACACAGAGTCCCGGACACCCGGCCGAAAGCACGCAGCTCGGGACACCAAGTCCTCACCATATTCTCCTTGAACTAAGGTCACATGCACCTCGTCCAATCACTCGTGGTAAGTCTTCAGCGACTTCCAAACCTTCACAGACTTCGGTCACTCGGCGATCCATAATTCCTCTTGGATGCTCTAGACCATGACGCCTAACCGTCCGGAAGAAGCACAGTCTTCAAAGGTAACAAGCGCCGGATCCACGCAGGATCAATCTCTTCATGATGCTCAATCACTTTGGGTTTGTAGGGGTTTGGTTTTGGGTTTTCCTCACTCGATGATTTTCGCTCAAAGTCCTCGGAGGATGGGTTGCTCTCAAATGACAAGTGTCAAGTTCTCTCGAGCAGCCAACCAGCTAGTGGTTGTAGGGGCGGCTATTTATAGCCTAGGGAGCAGCCCAACATGATAAGACATAAATGCCCTTCAATGATATGACCGTTATATGGATAAGATATTTTGGGACAGCCAAGACAACACAAAGAATGGTCGGAAATTTGACTCTCAAATTCCTCGGGGCTATCATGTTCCTCACCGTGTAGGCAATCCAAGACTTGGCAAATTCCTAACTCCTCGGCCGAACAAATTCCTCAAATGACCGTAAGAACTTCGTCTCATCACTAAAGAAATTGACTGAACTGTATGAGATCTCCAAAGGCTTCACTCAAGGGATTGGTAGGTGGGATTTTGAGTTGAGCATCACATGGAAATTTTTCCTTAGTATTTCCTCGACCCCTTTAACAAGAGACGGTGTTTCCTATGACTCAAGAAACAGAAAACGAAACTACGAAAACAAAAGTCTTCACGCTTCATGTTCCTCAAATGAATACCAAGTCTTCAAGGTCACACCAATTTCTTCACTTTCAAAGTCTTGAGAAAGTCTTGAGAATACCAAAGTCTTCAAATGAAGAACTTCATTTTTAGGGTCGACTTTCTCTCAGAATATCAAACTCCTCATAGGCTTATAGACATGTGTACACTCATAAACACATTAGTCCCTTAACCTATAAGTCTTCAATACACCAAAATCACTAAGGGGCACTAGATGCACTTACAACTATCCACAGTGGTGCAAAAATAATGCAGCCTTAGTCACCTTACCTCTCTCCACGTAGTACGTTGGGTCACACCAGTCAGAGGGTGAAACAAACAAATTAATAAGAAAAATTAAAAGCCCCAGCGGTGTATCTTACCTCACACATCTCGCTACTGCTCGGGAGCACTGTCCAATTGATCCCTCTATTCACTCACCTACTATTTTAAGTGAATCCTTATTATAACATGCACACAATTTTGGGCACTTGTATTCGACCTAAGTTAGTGTGCCACCGTATCTCGTACGACTCCCTCCGTCTAGGTGTAATAAGTCACGTAAGAAGGTGCAGCGGGACCAAGGTGCAAGAAGATTGGAGGAGAAGGAGAAACTTGACCGGTCATTCCTCCAATCAAAGCCCTGATTTCTGTCTCTAAACGCAACAATTAATCCAAACAACTAAGAGATGCCTCTTCTCTTCTTGTACGTACTCCATTTGTATCTCACTTCCTGTGGCTTCGCACTCGCACGATTTTCCTATTCTATGAACCTGTGTGTGCGTGTGTGTGTTTAACAACATGTGTGTGTTAGAGAGAGCGATAGATCGATCTACTCCTACAGAGAGATGGTGTGTAGTGTACGATTTTAGCCGTGAGAGTCGGTGCATTCTCTTGTTTTCGGGCATCTGGTAGGGACAGGCGGACAGCTGCCACGCCCGCTCCTACTAGCCTGGCCCACCCAAAGCCCCTCCATCGCCCGCGCGCGCTTCCCGCCCGAAACGGTCAGCGCCGCTCCAAAGAATTGGTGCCGCATTCATGCCCGGATAGAGCGGACGTGACCTCTCACTGGCGCCTGCATTGAAGGGAGAAGCGGATTCAAGAGTGATGGTTGCTTCATCCGTCCAACTTACTGCTGGGTCTATGTGATTTGACGGCTCATTGGTCATTATTACTGAGGTGGTAGGACTGCTGGATGTCCCACGCCGGGCGTAAAGGAGGTACTACTAGATTACAATTTTCTCCATTCTTACTACGGAGGAGTGCAAGAGCAAAGTGAAAACACGCAGGCTCGGTGATTACATGGCCCACCTCACACTATCACCATATTTTACGGACACCGTGCGACACCTAACTCTTTACATAGTACTACTTGTATAGTATGTAATTGTAATTTATCGATGAGATAGTACAATGCTATGAAGCTTCCAGCACGTTACATGTATCTTGCATCCAAGGTTGCCCGTTGCAACATTTCATCAAATACAAAGGAGACTAACATGCATGCTATTGCATCTCAATGATTGACAGATCATAGCAAATATGTACTCCCTCCATTCCAAAATAAGCGTCTCAACTTTATGCTACATACAGAGCAAAATGAGTGAATCTAAACTCTAAAATATGTCTATATACATCAGTGTTTGGAGTATGTACTAGTAGTTCATTTTGAAATGTACTAAAGGACATATATATTCCAAACAATATGATAATCTCTCTAACCAAGGTAGTAGGGACGAGGAGTAAATGAAGGGAGTCCTAGTAAAATTTTCTCAACGTCCTGCGAGCCACCACGCGTGGGCGAGGGAGCTGGCGTAAGGCGTACAGTACTACTACTACTCATGCAGTCCCTAGCCATTGAAACAGAGACAGCTAAAGAAACGATCCATGCAATCCCTAGCCCTTGAACCGTAAACCCTAACCAGGCTTTAATTTGCTGGCAACGTTGACGCTTCCTAAGAAATGAAGTTTGCAACCCTTTGACCATCGGATCATTTTGTGCAGTTTCACCAAAATCGAGATGAGCATCCCTGTGGCAAAGAAATTGAAGAAGCGTGATTAGAATAAGATTATTGGGACTAGTTGATGAGACATAAACTCATAAAATACGACGTAGAAGCCAAGAGAGGTATGTGCGGGGCAAAGAAGTAGAGAAATATCCACATGGAGTGATGTGGGTAGCTGGAGCAGCGATGGTGCAGTCAGAAAGGGAGTTGTACACGAGGGATGTCGGACGTAGCTCAACCAATAGGAGGGCGGCGGGAGGAGGCAACTACCCACGCTATGCATAAAGTGAGCAATGGACGAAGGCAACCTCACCGGCTTTGTGAGAGAGAATGGCGGGGACCCCTGATCGACGTGCCCATTGGGTTTTCGCCGTCGGCGATGACGGCGAAGATCTACACTAAGCATCCATTTTTCCCGGCGGACGTGATCCGCCGGGATGTTAGAGATGTGGCCACAGTGGTTTTGTGCGAGAGATTGTGAAAACTGAAGAGAGCAACCCCAGCAAGCAACCGTGTAGGCTCGTCCTGCCTATGTATATAGTGGAGCGGTTTCCTTTTCTCTCCATATGAACCTATTTATATTGCATACATTCCAGTGAAGAAAAAAAACTTTATTTACAAATTATGCGGCACCTACTACTCATTCTCCTATAAACCTTGCGCTTGGCATCTCTAAAATATTAACCTTGCGATTGGCTCTTCGCCTCTTCGGGAAGTCGAGCAATAATGGTACTGAAGTATATATCGTTCTGGCTATATGAGACCGAATGAATTGCTGCATGTACACCACGTGGCGAGGGTCGAGGGGCGAGGCAGAGTGCGTACTACTACGTCCATTTCAATATGGACTACATACAGTGCAAGATGAGTGAATCGACACTCTAAAATATGTCTATATACATCAGTGTTTGGAGTATGTACTAGTAGTTCATATTGAAATCTACTAAAGGACATATGTATTCCAAACAATATTATAATCTCTCTAACCAAGGTAGTAGGGACGAGGAGTAAACGGAGGGAGTACTAGTAAAATTTTCTCCTCGTCCTACGAGCCACCGCGCGCGTGGGCGAGGGAGCGGGCGTAAGGCGTAGTAAGCAAGCTTCACCTCATCCTGCGAGCCACCGCGCCCGTGGGCGGGGGAGACGGCGTACTAAGCAAGCTTCTCCTTGTTTTGTGAGTTGACGAGACACATCAAAAGTACTCCAGTGTATAGCCTTGCCTCCAAGGTAGGCCCCACATGGTTTGCCTCTTTTTTTAACATAACGCGTCAAGTCGCAATTTGTTTGTTCACCCGTGGTAGACGATCCTCCCTCCATCTAGTGGACAACCAGTACACGTGTCAAGTTACCACGTGGGCTGCCTTTTCGTACAGAAATGAGCTCCACCGTGTACCCGCGCGGGTGTGGTTGGGAAAGAGACGGGAGTACGTGCGCCGTGCGTGCACCTCTTCTCTTCGTGCACGTCCCCCACCTACGTGGGTGTGTGTGAGAGATACAAACCTAGACAAATGGCTTGTACGTTCGTGAGTGTTTTTTATTTTGAGGGGGGGAGGTTGATTTCGTGAATGTATTTGTGGGAATATGTGTCGATGACATCTCAAACAAAATTTTGCATGCAATGTGTGTGAAATGGAGGCCTATCCATATCATATATAGAGGGTCGGGCGATCCACGAGAAGAGAGGGAGGGGTCATAGACATTGATAGAGTCGAAGAGAGGATCAAGTGGGTGGGTGCGAGATCGATGAAGAGAGCCATCAAAATTGTGTGTGTGCAAGTCAAAGATATAGGGCGACTGACCTAGCTACCGGAACGTCAGAGGGCATAGGTCAAGTTTGTGTGTGGCAGGGAGACATGACTAGAGCGCTTTATGTATCGGTGTGTGTGTGTGTGTGTGTGTGTGTGTGCGAGGGGGTGGGGGAGGGGTAGGCAGAGGCCTAACTATAGAGGTAAAACGACTCGTATATGTGTTGAGAAGGAGAGACCCAGCTATGTCTTTAGGTAGATCGGTCGACATTCATACATAACTGAAGGACGGGAAATAGGATGGGACAGAGAGAGAGAGGAGAGAGAGAGGGAGGGGGAGGGGTAGAGTGTTGGATGGGTGATGGAGTTGCTTCTCAAATATGGTGGGAGAGGCCTACTAGACAAACTGAGGGTGGAACTGCAATATTATCAATAAGAGTGGGGATGTGTTTCTGTGTGTGCCTGTGCATGATAGAGCTGTCGGGAAACATCCATGGATGATGAAGGGGAACCATGTGTTTGGTAAGCAAACCTAACTAGATCGGTAGATCAATTGTTGTTTGTCGGAGGAAGGGAGATACATAACTAATGAGGTAGATCAATCATCGCGTGGGGAAAAACGAGTTATAAGGACCTAGCTAGCTATATGTATAGCGGGAGATCGGTCAGTGTACGTCCATTTGTTAGAGGCAAATAAGGCCTGACGAGATGGATAGACAGAGAGAATGGAGCTAGGAGGTGGTGCGAGAGGCCCAGCTACTAGCTAGATAGGGGGAGGAGTGTGCAGTTGTGAGATTGATGAAAAGAGGGGCGAGAGTTTACACGTGAGTGGGACCGTATGAGAGACACGAGGCAAGGACACATAAAGGAGAAGATTGAAGGTGCGTGTGTATGTTGTAGGCAGACATCGCTGGAGAGGTTTATCGATCGGTGTGTGTTGGAAAGGAGTTGTGGAGACTATGGGAGAACGACCTAAAGAAGAAAATCAATGAATGTGCGCAATGGATATAATGCTGAGGGAGGGGGAGGGCGAGGAGGGAGTGTGCATGCACGAGAGAAAGTTAGTGGTAGCTACAAAGGTTAGAGGATTGTGTGGGTGTAAGAGACTAAAAAAGATCATAATTTGATATGAAAGTGGATTCATATATTTGAATAGGAGATCATAGTGTTTTAAACATATGCATGCATGAATATAGCGGTGATACGCGTGTTGTGGTTTTGCACATGTTATACCATAATGTGATAATGCATGGCGTTTGCAACTCACAGCTAAATGTCAAACAATCTAAACCATACTATACATCGAACAATCTCACATTTTATTTGAATTTGTGATAATGTGTGGCTTATGCAGCTTACAACTAAATATCGAACAATCTAAACAATACTATATATCGAACATTCTCACATTTTATTTGAATTTGTGGTAATGTGTGGTGTGTGCAACTCAAATCTAAATACTTGTAGGCATAGGGGGCGGGGCACCATACATAACGTGATAAACACATTATGCATATGAGACATGGTTTAGTTTGTGAAGATCTAGCTAGAGCTTGAAATGTACCATGATTTGAAATCAACATAAAGTGGATTCAAAAAATCGAGTTCGAGTTCATATAGTACACATAGTTCATATGTAACTCGAGACTAATCATGTGGTGTGATGTGAAGATAATACACAAACGATGGTTTAACTTGACAATAATGATGATTGTAGATCTTATTAAAACAAAGAAACAAATTCAAACGCTTTGACTTCACAACAATCATTATTGTAGATCTTATTCAAATAGAGAAACAAATTCAAATTTGGTTCATATTGATGCGGTAGTATATACGTTTGGAATGCACTAAAACGTTCATTTGAGTACTAGGTTCCATGCATTATACACGTAGCGAAATATTTTAATTGAACATAACATGAATTCAAAGTTTTGAATGACATTTGTAGTGCGAATTGATTTGGTACAGTACACGTTAGGCTTGTCCGGAAATTTCAACTCGTGCCTTGTTAGCCCGAAATATTTAAGATATATTTTGTCTCATGGTGCTCCGACAAGTACCTCCATCTCAACCCGCGCCTTGCTATTCCAAAATTATAATGCGCGTGAAAACTCCCACCTCCTGTGAAATCCCGACACGCAAAATGCCCGTGATACCCCTGAACCGAAAGAACCGCCTCAAATCGGTGGGGGTACTTTTGTAATTTACTCCACATTTCAGAGCGCGTCCCTAAGCCATGGTTCCCCACTCCCATCCCATCTGCCCACCCATTCGTACACCGAGGCCGGAAAAACCCGCGAAGCCCCACACGCTCCTCCATCCGCCACCCAGCCGGAGCCTCTTCCCCGACGACGTCATCCACAGCAACACCTCGACGTCCCTTATCCACCATACCGGATGAGGATCCGTCGTTGATCTGGTCGTCCCGCCGGTTCAGCCACCCTGTCCTCCACCTCCAAGGAGCTGCCCTGACGTTCCCCTCGTCTTTCGCGCCACCTCCATTCCCACACCGCCGTCTTCACCTACACCACTGGAAGAGCATCAACATCACTGTTTCCTCGGATGAAGCTGCGGCCTAATCGGCGCCACCAAAGAGGTTGTACACTAACCGCCGCATTTTCTTCTTGATTCGATCTCATGGTACTGCCGGCGCTCGGTCCCGAGCCGACAAGGCGCGGCACCATCCACCGCGGAGTCGCCGGCCACTTCCTCCACGGCGTCTCTCCCTCGGCGGCGATGTCCACATCAGTAGGAGATGCTACTGCTTTAGCTCTCGCTCGCGTTGCTGCTCTGCTCTTGCTCTCGATCCCCTGCCTGGTCCGCTCTTGCTCTTGCTCGCGTTGCTGCTCTCGCTCTTGCTCTTGCTTGTGATGCTGCTCCGATTTAGCTACACTTCAGTCAACTGAATCGACTTTTGGGTCAGTCGATTTTGGGGGGGCTCACGGAGTTAAGGGAGAACCAACCGCAACGGGGAGGGGGGTTCGCCGGAGAAGTACCCCACTATCTATCTTAGGGTTCAGGGTGGAGACGGTGGTCGCCGGCAGTGGTGGGGCGGTGGCGTGGGGATCGCCGGAGAAAAACTTCGACGGGGGGGGCTAGAGGATGGCCGGGCGGCACGGACCGCGGTGGGGAGTGTTTTCGAAGGCAAAGGGCGGTTGTTTGGCCGGTGGTGGTCAAGCGGCTCGTGGGGTGGAGGTTGAAAATGAACTGCAGGCCCTTGATTTCGTATCCAATGGCTGCAAAATCGACTGACCAGAGATGAAAAAGTCAGTCGACTGACGTGTAGCCTCACCTCTAGTGCATTCAGTTTCGATAGTAAAATTCAGTTTCGATAGTAAAATTCAATTTCGATAGTAAAATTCAGTTTCGACTGCAAAATTCAGTTTCGACAATGAAGTTCAGTTTCGACAGTTAAATTCAGTTTCAATAGTTAAGTTCAGAGATGAGTGGCTGATGTATACATCTAGCACTTTGTGGTTATGTATTTTACGTCATCTATTGGAGATGCTATTAGAATTCCACTCAGGTTAACGTTGTCTCTCTTGTCCCGCTTCACCTCGGCGTCAGACAACTCACCGGAGCTGCTCCAACGATTTAAACCCTCCATCACAGCGGAGCAGTACCTCGGGCTCCATCTCCAGACGCCCAAGAGCTTCTTCCCCTCCTCCGACAGCCAAGTCAGCTGGAGCATCCTCACCGGCCAACCCAATCACGCTGAGATCGACATGGCTTCACCAAAGAGGTTGTACACTTCTTGTGGCTTGACTTAATCTCACCATACTTCTTCGCATCCTGTGATCTTCCAATTCTTGTGAACCAAACACCCAGATTGGTAAATCTCGTGTTTTTAAATTCTCTGTTTTGCACGTGCATTCCTATCCTATTCCTGTCTATTTCCTATCCCTGCATTGTTAGAATCCTCAAATTCAAAAAAGCCCTTATACAATTACTTTTGTTATAGATATGTGTCAAAGAAAACCTTGTGTGGTTTGTCCTGCTCTGTGATCTTTGTGTTCCACCCAGCTCAAATTTGCTCCAACAACGAAAGGGTTCACCACAGCAGGATCCGCCTCCAGATCGCTCTTCGCCGCCTCAGATCTTCTTCCCCGCCACCGCAGCCACGACAACTGCATTACCATCATCAATCGAAAGCAGATGACCTTGAGGACTACACGGGTCCGCAAGAGAGGTCGCACTCTTCCGTGGTTCCGCCACGTTATGAATCGCTAATATGATGACATGCTACTTTATCATCGTGTTCGCCTATTAGACTCGATTGAGGTCCAAACTTATCCGAAACTTGAGTTTTAAATGGTTGTGGGGTACATATTGGGGCAGCAATCAAGACTATATGTCTACTATCCGGTTAATCTCTGGTGTCTACTATGAGTTTCATGTTGGGTGCAAACAAACATTAAAGGAGCCATTATCTGTATTTTTAAATAAAGCTATTATCTGCCTGCTATCATTGGTTTTGGGTCTATCCACAGTTTGCTACCATCACTCTGGATTTGTGCATGCACTCCTTACATAATCTCACTATGTTTTATTCCTATGCATGTCAGTTATTGTACACAATGGAACTGAACATGTATAGCAAAAGAGACGAGCCTTGCGTGGCAATAAAATTTCATGCAGACATCGCTCCATGGTGGGCGCAAAGGCAGCCCCCCTCCACCCATTTTGGATCGTAATCAAGAGGAAGATAACTGTTCTGAGGAGGACTCAGAAGCAGAAGACCACTCCTATTTACCCCATGAGGTCTTTGCTCTAACTTAGCATGCTGATGTTGGTTATATCATGCATATGGTGCCTTGCATTGCTTACTTTATACATCAAATATTCAACTGCTTAGTTTAGACATGCTTTGTGTGAATGCCATCTGTTTAGTTTATGCATCGTTTATGTGAATTATGCAATGCCATCTTGTTTAGCCAGGCATCATATATGTGAATTTTGCAATGCCATCCTACTTAGCTAGTCATCTTATATGTGAATTATATCAGGCTATCCTTTTTTTCGTTACGTATTACATTTGTCAACAATGTTAGTACATTCAACTACTCTTCGTGTGCATCAGCCATTTGACACGGTGATGGAAAATTCTGGAGTGAAAACAAGGTCTTCAGAGCAGACTATGCTATCTGACGAAGCGCATATCTCGCTGGTTACAGATAGCTCCTCAGAGGAGGATTCAGAGACAGATGACCAGTCCTATTCCCCCCGAGGTGCATGCTCTAACTTGGCAGGGTTATGTTGCTCATATCGTGCATATGGTATCTTGCATTGCTATGTAATTTTCTTAGTTTAGACATGATTTGTGTGAATGCCACCTGTTTAGTGTCTAATTACCATATATGTGTTATGCAATGCCATCTTTTTGCAAGACATTATATATGTGAATTATGCAATGCTATCTTGTTGCAAGGCATTATATATGTGAATTATGCAATGCCATGCTGTTTAGCCAAGCGTCATATATGTGAATTATATCATGCCGTCCTTTATTTGTATTTCTCATTGCTTTTGTCGATAATGTTTGTATATTCAACTGCTCTTCCTGTGCATCAGCCATTTGAATTGGTGATGGAGAAATCTGGAGCGAAAACAAGGTCTTCAGAGCAGACAATGCTACCTGGTGAAGCAAATATGTTGTTGCTTACAGACAGTTCTTCAGAGGAGGATTCAGAGGCAGATGACCAGTCCTAATATCCCCCTGAGGTGTATGCTCAAACTTGGCAGGGTTATATTACTCATATCATGCCTATGTTGTATTCAATGCTTAGTTTTTACATCATATACACGATGTTGAATGCCATCTCCTTAGTTGACACATCATATATGTGATTGCCCTCTGCTCACTTCCTTAGTATATAAATCATATATTTGAATTATATCATGCCATGATGTTTACATAGACAGCATGTATCGGAATTATGGCATGCCAACCCATTTTCTAAAGACATAATATAGTTATATCATCTCATCCTGTTCACATAGTCATCATATTTTGAATTATGTCATTCTATCTATGAATTATATCATGCCATTATGTTTCCATCAACGGCATGTTTTTGATTTATGGCATGCCAACCACTTTAATAGACACATCGTATAGTTATATCATGTCATCCTGTTTACATAGTCATCATATTTTGAAGTATGTCATTCTATCCTGTTTAGTTAGCCATCATACATGTGAAATTGTGTCATGCTATCATGTTTAATTAGCCATCATATATTTGAAATCATGTCATGCTATTCTGTTTGTTTAGACAACATAAATGTGAATTATTTCATGCCCTATTTTCTTCCCTACTATCCATTGCACATGTCTATCTTACAATGCCTGTACATTCAATTAATTTTCTTGTTTATCAGCCATTTCAATTGGAGGGGGTGATGGTAGTATCCGTGGGAGTAAAAACATGGTCTTCAGAAAAGATTGTGCTACCTGTCGATGGAGATAGAACCACGGTTGTACTTGCCCAAGAACCGACCCCACCACACATAACCCAGACTCACGCAGATTGTACCCCTACCTAGTTGGACAAAGAACCAGCTACACCCCTTCTAACCCCAACCCCAGCAGATACTAACCCAGCCTCCTGCTGACACAAAGACCGTCTCCACCACAGAGCACCCAAACACGAGCAGTTAGTAAGGAAACTGCAGTGCCCAAAGCACGAGGGCCACCACTCCGAACCACAAGTCAATGCTTAAAGCAGAAGAAGAATTGTTCTTAGTTCAGGTTCCGTAGCTATGGTTCATACTACTTTGCTCTTGCATCATCAGATTTACTCATACCAACTAATTTCAAATTTGAAGGATGCAATTGAAACTCCAATGGCGCAATAGGTATGTTTTAAACCTGTTTCTTTAACGTGTTTGCTGTTGTAACTTGCTCTATGTTGATTTCAGTTTCAATTGAATAAACAGTTATGTTCTCATGCCATGCATATTACAAGTGTTGTTATTGCTGTGTAGTTTCCCACACTTATATTATGTCTATGCTGCTTTGTCTTAAATAGATATGATTCAAACTGTATCTATCTTGATTTGGCAACATAAACTAGAATGATATAGACCATACAGTGACAATACTACATAGATATATGTTTGTTTTATGCTGTTATCCTGTCCACCTTACTACTGAACTGGTTTACCAAAATAAGTTTCATATACTACATTGTAAACCTGTGATGTGTTTGTTTGTTTCTCCTTTAGAACACGGATAAAATATTGGAGAAGAGTACCCCGTTATGCAATGGTAAAGGAAGTAATGCAGGTCAGGTTCAAGATAGTGAGACATCCCTATTGTTCTCCAAGAAAGCGGATAAAAACTATATTGAAGATACTGAGACAACCCCAAAGTCCTGTCTTGATGTAGTGTTCGAAAGCATCGGCTACTATTGTCGGCACTAGCTCTTCGTGATCGCTGCTGAATAAGTTCGCTTCTTGAGTCTCAACTTCAAGTCGAAAGACATCGATCGATGTTATGCGACAGAACCGAAGGATCGAGGAAGTCCTCGCAGAATCCAGATGCATACTTTACGTGCAATGTTAGACAAGTCTTTGGAGGATTTAAGCGCCAAACAAGACAAAGTTAATAAGCTTGCTAAGCATCTTGCCAGCATTATGGGTACCTGTGATATTGTTTCTTGAGCTCTTCAAGTGGTTTCAGTTCGGACTTGTTTGTCTTGGCGTTTATATGCTGTTTTGTTCCCTATATTTGCACTGGTGGCGAACTTTGATGCCCAGTGGATGTAGTATGTGTAATAGCCGTGATAGCCTAGCGTAAGTTACTTGCTTATTTATTTCCGTTGTCTTGTTTATTTGTTTTCTTGTAGTCAGTGCAGCTCTTTTTCCGCGGTTTGCTAGTGGCTGGAATAACCTATTTTTTAAAACTAGGCCACATTAACAATGGGCTACATATTTACTATAGGCCTCCTACGGGTCGTAGAAACAATGGGCCTTCTAAGGGCCATAGACACAATGGGCCTTCTATGGGGCGTAGACACAATGGGCCTTCTACGGGTCGTATCATCAATGGGCCTTCTACGGGTCGTATGATCGGTTGGCCAAACATGGGCCAATAACAGACCACATTATGGCCGTAAATGGGCTAGAGTTGAAATCGTCCGTTCATGGGCCGACCATAACGGGCCGTCGTAAATAGGCCGTATTTGATGACGCTATGAAAACGGCCCAACGTATTGACGGGCCACAAACGGGCCGACTGTAACCACGGGCTGTATTTGGCCCACAAGTTGAAAATGACAGTAATGGGCCGAAAGTAACGAATGCTGGAAATGAGCCCAAGAATAAATGGGCCCTAAGAAGGCCGAAAGATAACATGGGCTGGAAACGGCCCAATGGAATAATGGGCCGTTAATGGGTATAAAGTGATACACTTTTCATTACGGGCCAGTTTTACCACGGTCCGTTAATGGGCCGAGGTTTACTAAGAGCCTCATATGGGCCAAAAGACGTCATGGGCCATACATGGGCCGAAAGTTAAAATGGGCTGGAATTATATTGGATGGCCCAGATGACGCTACTCGGCCTAATTCGGATAGGCCGTAAACGGGCCCTGGGATAGCGGGCTGTAAATGGGCTATATGCAAACAAGCCGTTAACAGGCTTACCTTGGGCTGGTGTCAAAACCGGTGGATCTCGGGTAGGGGGTCCCGAACTGTGCGTCTAGGCGAATGGTAACAGGAGACAAGGGACATGATGTTTTTACCCAGGTTCGGGCCCTCTCGATGGAGGTAAAACCCTACTCCTGCTTGATTAATATTGATGATATGGGTAGTACAAGAGTAGATCTACCACGAGATCAGAGAGGCTAAACCCTAGAAGCTAGCCTATGGTATGATTGTTGTTCGTACTACAGACTAAAACCCTTCGGTTTATATAGACATTGGAGAGGGTTAGGTTACATAGAGTCAGTTACAATGGGAGGAGATCCACATATCCGTACCGCCAAGCTTGCCTTCCACGCCAAGGAAAGTCCCATCCGGACACGGGACGAAGTCTTCAATCTTGTATCTTCATAGTCCAGGAGTCCGGCCAAAGGTCATAGTACGGCCATCCGACCACACCCTAATCCAGGACTCCTCAAGAGTCTCCTAACCAGGCTTCAATGACGCATTTAGTCCGCAAGGCAGATTGTCTTCGGCATTGCAAGGCGGGTTCCTCCTCCGAATACTTCATAGAAGATTTTGAACACAAGGATAGTGTCCGGCTCTGCAAAATAATTTCCAAATACCACCGTAGAGAGAATAATATTTACACAAATTCAACCTGCTCACGTATTCCGCAGCGTGACATCACACCACGGCCAAGCCTTTATTCGAATCGTTTTCACTGTCCCACCTCAACGCACTTAGCGAGGCGGTTTCCTTAGCACGTCTTGTTGAAGCAGAGATCGTGTCCCCTTATTCCGGGGTTCTCATCAATACGGGCGTGGGTAACCCAACCGTGCCATTAATTTACTGGCGCTTGGGAGATAAGCGAGTTTTACCAGCCGGTGGGGGCACATAGTTTCGTCCACCCATATAAGGGGATAAGGATCCACCTTTTCCATCTACGCCTTCTTCCTCCTTTGCTTATCCATTTTCACAAGACTCGAGCTCCAAAGGCCCAAGTCTGCACATCCCACCTCTACCTTCTCCAGCCATGTCCGGAGCGGGAGGCAAGTGGATGGTCTCCTCCGTCACGGAGGGACACATCAAGAAGCTGAGGGAGGTCGGATACTTGTCTAACGACATCGCGCACCGGCTCCCAGACAAGGGGCAACTCATCCCCACCCCCAGTCCCCATGAGAGGGTGGTGTTCCTCACCCATTTCCTCCGTGGACTAGGTTTCCCACTTCACTCGTTTGTCCGGGGGCTCATGTTCTACTACGGCCTGGATTTCCACGATTTGGCCCCAAACTTGGTCCTCAACATCTCGACATTTATCGTCGTGTGCGAGGCTTTCCTCCGCATCAAGCCCCACTTTGGCTTATGGCTGAAGACCTTCAATGTCAAGCCGGAGGTAGTGGGTGGCCAGCAAGCGGAGTGCGGAGGCGCCATGGTGGGCAAGATGCCCAACGTTACATGGCTCGAGGGCTCCTTCGTGGAGACCATAAAGGGTGGCAATCGGGGTGGTTCTACATCACCGAGCCGCGTGACCCTGAATGGACAGCGGCCCCCGAATTCCGATCTGGCATCCCCAGGCGGCTCACCTCCTGGAAAGAGAAGGGCCTGTCATGGGGTAATTCGGAAGAGCGGACCGGACTCCAAACCTGCGTCGAAGACCTGGTGAACAAAGAGGTTAAACTCGTCAATGTAGTCCAGGTCATGCTCATCCGCCGGATCCTCCCGTGTCAACGACGGGCTTTTAACTTATGGGAGTTCAACCCGGCCCATCACCAAACTCTGACCAGGCTCTTTGACACAACGCACGAGGATGCCTGGAAGGCGCTTATTCAAGGGCGCCGAGATTCCCCCTCCCATCACCGAGGATCGCGGATTCCGCGCGAAGCGCCAAGCCAACGTAGTAAGCTTATTTTACCCTTTACGGGATACTTGTTTTTCATAGTTTAACTCTATGCGGGATCTAAGCTCCTGTTCCTTTGACGGGAATGGCAGAAGAAGACCGGACAGATCGACTGTCCGACTCCTTTGCCCGAAGATCCAGCAGACGCCGACTACATGGGGCTACTGGTCCCGGCACCTTACGTGGTGCCGGAGAAGAAGGCCAAGAAGAAGGCCACGGGAACTCGAAAGAGTTCCCGGCGCCCGGTGGTGCCGGATTCATCGTCCGATGACTCAGAGGCGCACTCCTCCTCCGAAGATGAGGAGGAGGAAGAAGAAGCCTCTCCCTCTCCAGCGGGGGGAGGAATGAAAAGGAAGGCCGCCCCAACTGGGGGGGCCAGAGGGTCCAAGAAGGGAAGGACCCTTCCTCCGGACTACTCCACCAACGCCGACGACGGCGAAGATGAGTGGCCATCCAGGGCCAAGCCCCTGGCAAAATCGTAAGTATCCGTATACCAGAATAACTCATGGCGTTCCTTTACTGCACAGTATCTTCTGAAGCCGAATGTAATCATGCAGTCCGCCCGCGACCCAGCTCGACGCTTCGTCGAGCGGATCCCTGGATTCGTCAGATGTGAATAGCCTTTCGCTTTCGACTGCTACCTCCCCTTGTCCTACGGACGATGCCGTGGTGGAGTCCCAAAAGGGTCCAAGCCAGAGGGGTGGTCCCGAGGCGCCGCAAGGCGACCTCCCGGACTGCAGGCGCAAAGGGGATAAAACCCCGAAGGGCTCTAAGTCCGGCCCTGGGCCGGACATCGCACCGGAACCTTCAACGGTTCCGGTGTTCGCAGGTGACCCCTTACTAAGAAGGGCAAGACTACGACGCCGATGACCTCCGTCCAACCGGAGGCACCGGATAATCTGCTGGAGGTGCTTAACGGCGCCTCCATCAACGAGGAGCACCGCACTATTATGAGTGTGGTGATCCGTATGTTCGATCCGCCAAGAGCGGGCCGACTGAAGTTCGTGCCAGCCTTCTAATGTGCTTTGAGGTATGTATTTAAGATATGTAAAAATATTACCGTGACAGACAAGAGCCCCCGATGCTTAGTTTGGTGTTCGGAAAGAAAAGCCGAATCGAGGGTCAAAAAGATATACGCAGGAGTCTAACATAAGTATGTCAATATGGGAATGCAGTGTCAGTCTTGAACTCCGCCAAGACCGATCAAGGAGGTCAATGCATTGAAGTAGATGAAAGTGCGTTATATCGACTAGAGGGGGGGTGAATAGGCGATTTTTGTGAATTCTTCACTGAGGAATTTGCTGGTGAGGAAATTCCTTAGCGAAGAACTACTTGCAGCGGAATAAGTACTCAGAAGTGAGCATAACAGATTACAAGCATAGTCATCATGACGAAATGAAGACAATCACAGAGTACAGAAAGCGTAATCACAGGATAACACAGGATGAAGACAAACAGACTGAAGAAATTGAGCTGAGGAAATTGAGAAAGTCTTTAGTCAAAGTCTTCAAACACAGATATGAACAAATACTCAACACAGTAATGAGGAAATGAAAGGGTTGAGGAAATAGAACCAGTTAGGTTGGTGAAGACAATGATTTGGTAGACCAGTTCCAATCGCTGTCTTAGTTGTACGTCTGTTGGAGCGGCCGAGTATTTAAACTCGAGGACACACAGTCCGGGACACCCAACACCGAAAGCACGCAGCTCAGGACACCAAGTCCTCACCGTATTCTCCTTGAACTAAGGTCACATGCACTGGGCCCAATCACTCGTGGTAAGTCTTCAGCGACTTCCAAATCTTCACAGACTTGGTCACTCGGCGATCCATAATTCCTCTTGGATGTTTCTAGACCATGACGCCTAACCGTCTGGAAGAAGCACGCCTTCAAAGGTAACAAGCGCCGGATCCACGCAGGATCAATTTCTTGATGATGCTCAATCACTTTGGGTTTGTTGGGGTTTGGTTTTTGGGTTTTTCCTCACTTTTGGGTTTTTCCTCACTTGATGATTTTCTCTCAAAGTCCTCAGAGGATGGGTTGCTCTCAAATGACAAGTGTCAAGTTCTCTCTGAGCAGCCAACCAGCTAGTGGTTGTAGGGGGCGGCTATTTATAGCCTAGGGAGCAGCCCGACATGATAAGACATAAATGCCCTTCAATGATATGACCGTTAGGTAGATAAGATATTTTGGGACAGATGCCAAGAAGACAAAGAATCGGCCGGAAATTTGACTCTCAAATTCCTCGGCTATCATGTTCCTCATCGTAGGCAATTCAGACCGGCGAATTTTAACTCCTCGGGGAACAAATTCTTCAACACTGTAAGAGCTTCGTCTCACATCAAGAAATTGACTGAATCGTATGAGATTTCCAAAAGCTTCACTCAAGGGATTGGTAGGTGTAGGATTTTGAGTTGAGCATCAAATGGAAATTTTTTCCTTTGTATTTCCTCGACCCCTTTAACAAAGATCTTGTGTTTCCTATGACTCAAGAAAGAGAAAATGAAACTACGAAAACAAAAGTCTTCACGCTTCATGTTCCTCAAATGAATACCAAGTCTTCAAGGTCACACCAATTTCTTCACTTTCAAAGTCTTCGTAAAGTCTTCGTAATATCAAAGTCTTCAGATGAAGAACTTCATTTTAGGGGTCGACTTTCTCTGTAAATATCAAACTCCTCATAGACTTATAGACCTGTGTACACTCACAACGCATTAGTTACTTAACCTATAAGTCTTCAATACACCAAAATCACTAAGGGGCACTAGATGCACTTACAATCTCCCCTTTTGGTGATTGATGACAATATGGGTTAAGTTTTCAACGGGATAAACATATGAATTTTAAATCGATAATGAGGAATTTGATTGCAAGATATAGAAGAACTCCCCACGAAGATGTGCATAGTGAGGAATTTGCTTTTGAGGCAATGCACACTTGAAGAATTGAATCATGGAGATCTCCCCCTATATCTTGTAATTCATACACTTTGACATATAATATGAAGAATTTGAAATGCATGATGAAATATGGTGCTTGATGAAATTCAGCATGAGGAATCATAGCACATAAAGTATCAGAGCACAAGTAGATTTGCTATGAAGCATAGTGCAAAATCATAATGCATCAAAAGTATCAAAGCACCATAGGGTTTAAGATTACAACTCGATCCAATAAAAGTTTCAGAAGAACGAGAGTTGTAACTTAACAAAAAAAATACTGTATATAGGCAATAAACTAGACCCGCTTGAAGACTAACTCAAATTTCTCCCCCTTTGTCATCGAATGACAAAAAGGATCGAAACTGAGGACTAACGCTCTTGAAGAATATCAAGTTGAAGACGGAGCGCCAGCATTGTCGGGGTTGTTTTTTGAGGTAGGACCAGCCGCGGTGTCTTCCAATTCTTCATTTTCATCATTGTCGCGAGATGAAGAATAGGAGCTGGCCTCCAATGAAGGATCTTTGACCTTCTTGAATTTCTTCGTAGTAGGTGCAGACTAGTCTAATTCTTCCTTGAGACCCATTGAAGTCAGTTCTTCTTCACCTGTAGACATGTGAAAGAACAGCCCAAAAGCGCTTGAAGGTTTCATGAAGGTAGAAGTGGTTTTTCTTCGCTGCATTATGTGTTGAGGTCATGTTGTGAAGAATTGAACCAAATTGACGCTTGACCCACTTATGATTCCGATCAACCTTCTGATGAAGACTGAGGAGTAACTCACGATCAGTCATCACCCTGGGTGCAGTAGCTTGAGGACTTTGCTTGACTGAGGTATTTGCGGCTGAGTCATGTGTGGCAGAGTCATCATTGGTGGAGTAGGATGCTGCTTTGTGAAACTGTCCATCCAATGGACGAATGCCTTCATCGATCACAGCAAAGGGCCTTGCCCTTGTCATCAGCTGAGGTAATAGTCCATTTGAGGACTTCAATCGGGGGCAAGTAGCTGCAGTGGTTCAAAGTATCAGCTTGGTAATTGAGTGAAGACCTTGTCCTGATGAATCTCATAATCCAAGGCGCATAAGGCTTCAGCTCAAATGGTGACATAGCAATGTTTGCCAGAGTCCTCATGAAGAAATCATGGAAGTTGACTAGAACGCCATGGATGATGTTGAAAAGCATATTCTTCATGATGCCAACGACTTCTTCATCATTCGAGTCGTGACCTTTGATTGGACTCATAGTCTTTGTCAGAATCCGATAGACTGTCCGAGGCACATATAATAATTCCTTGATGAGGAATTTGGTTCTTGGTTCCTGCCTTGGCTTCAAAGGCTTCATCAGCACTTGCATATAGTGATTTGAAAGTTCTTTTTCTTCATAGATACGACGTGCACCATCAAGTGGAGGCCTGAGTGGTAGGGCACGAAGCAATTCAATTGCAGGTGCCTTGTAGTGAGTATTTTCGGTCATCCAATCTAAGACCCATGAATTTACGTCTTCGTCTCCGGTGATATGCGTGGTTGCATAGAATCAAGAATTAGCTCTTCATTCCATTCACAAATATCGGTCAGAAGTTTAGAAGTCCTGCGTCGTGAAGAACACCGAGGACTGGCTCAAAGTTCGGCAGCGACTCCATATCCACATGAGGAATATGAGCATGATCAAGATTTTATCCTTGTTGAAGAGCACCGAGGAATAGAAGTTGGCTTGGCCGGCAATCCGTAAGCGCCTCTTCCTAATCCGAGCGTAATCATAAGGATTATATTCAGTGAAGAATACGTGCTCGGCAAAGAAATCTTCAGCCTTGAACTTTTGCTTGGATGAGAATGGATTCCTTTGCTTGGGCAGAGGGGTGTCGATGAGTTGCATCACCACCTCGTGAATCACAAGTTCGCTTTCTTCACCGAGGAATTTCTTGCTCCTCAACTTGTGCAGTACCGAGGATTAGCAAGCAGCAGCTTTCATCAAGACTAGTGGCTAGAATTTCTTCATGCACGTAATCAAGGGTTGATTTTCTTGAGTTGATTCGACTGTTTGCAGGTGGACCGAGGAATCTGTTGGAGCAGGGTGAAGAGAGGAGTATTGGGATCTTGACTTTCCCAAAAGTCATCATTGATAACTGGTGTGGTGCATCCAATATCCACATCTTCATCTTCAATTTCCTCAAAGACCAGCCCGAGGAATTTCATAGTCCGATGAGGGAATAATCGGGGTTGATGGGATGGCATCCACTTCAATTTCTTCATCAAGCTGCTCGACAAGCGGCAGATCGATGTTCTTCATCGGATCTGATTGGGATCTCATAGTCTTCTCCAAAAGGAACAACTTCCTTTGATGGTATGGAGGAAATTGGAACAACATCAATTGGAGTTTCAATGAGCTGGTCATTGGCTTCATTTTCTTCACCAAATTAAGAATCGACGCAATTGATGCTTTCCTTTTTCTTCACAACAGCTCGATTCAGCCTTGGTTTTCTTCACATCAAAAGCAGATGGAAGAATTGGAGTTGGAGTTGGCGCAGGAGGAGCTGAGGAATTTTGTTCATTTCTTCAGAGCAACTGATGCGCTTCCCTTTGTCTTGAGCAAGTTCTTCAGCGCACCACTAGTGGGTGCCCCAGCAATTTCTTCAATGGCGGTGAATGGGATCATCAGCCACGAATCAACGTTTTCATCGCCAGTTGAACGTCATCGGTGTCTTGGCATTTTCTTCATTAGGTTGAGCCGAGGCTACTGACCGAGGAATTTCATGTTGCATTGGGACAAAGAACATTTGTGAGATTCTTCGTCAGTTGACGAATCTGACCTTGGCTCCTTGCCAATCAAAGCATTGAATGAATCAAGTTTTTGCCGAGGTTTTGAATTTCACCCGACTGGAGAAGCTCCTCGTGTCATCTTGACAACGCTTTTCTTCGTGAACTTCTCCTTCCTGTATTGAGCCTTTTTGATTTCCCTCGCCTTTTCATACTTCCATTTTTCTTCAGCTATGAAGTGAGTCAACATATGACTTTGTCCAGTGTCAAATGAAGGTCAGCAGAGGGGTATTGGGATCATTGTGCCGTAGATAAATAAAGTCGAGGACTTTCTTCGGTCCAATAGCGATGGCACAGATGTACCTTTGGCTCCCGCGCCCTTACTTGACGGTCTCTCGATGATTTCCGCGAAGTTCTTCATCGATGCCCCATCATCAGATGGCACATGGAATGCAACCATTTTCTTCGTTGGGCTAGGCCGAGGACCTCGTCCAGCTGTTGCTTTGGTCTTCAGCTGAGTCGGACCAGTTGAAGAAATGGGAGCTGCTGAGGAACTTGCAAAGATGCCTAAGGCAATTGAAAAGCCAGCAGTCCTTTGACATGTAGCTAGGTGCACAGAATCAAGGTTTTGACGGAGCTGTTGAGGACTTTGGTGGAGCAGCAGCAGTTTGAGGAATTTGCTTGGAAGGTGCTTTGAGGAACTTGGCCGTGAGGGCGCAGATGATGAAGCACTTGGCTTATGAGCAGGCTTCTTTGCATTGATTTCCTCGGTTTGACCGAGACCTCTGTGGGCAGAGCGTGCGTAATCCTCATTGAATTTCTTCACCGCCTCCTTTGCTTGCTTTGCCAATTTTGCTTGGCGTTTAGCCCATTCCTCGGGAAAGTCCTCACCTCGTTTGATGCTTGTGGGATCAGCTATTTGGCCAGGTGCCAAAGGAGCTCTTGGGCATGGAGGATTAAGAGCGAATTTCTTCATGTACTTAGGAGTTACATATCTATATTCCCTCCATTCCCATGCCCATCTCTGTTCAATCTTACGAATACGCACCTTGCGTTGATTTTACTTTCTTCATCCGGTGTGCGATGAGTCAAGATATATATCCTCGTGGATTTCAAACGCAGCCATAACCTCGTGTTTCTTTCCTCCCTTCGTGGCTTCTTACCATCTGCCATTTTCTTCATTTGAGGAAATTGAACAATTGAGTTCTCTGAAGAAGTGTGCAGTTTTTCTTCGAGGAACGCTGCAAATGAGTTAAGTTGATGAGAACCTAGGGATTCAGAAGCGGACATTTGTACCTGTGAACAGAGTATATGTGCGAGGAATTTGAAGAGGTCATATGCGTTCTCAGAAGGTTTTTCAAAAAAAAACAAGTTTTGAGGATTTGACCAGATGAGCCTTGAAGAATTTTACTAAGCGTTCTTTGTCTTAGGTTCCAGAGTTTTATAGATCGAGGATCCACACAATTGAGGAATCTTGAAGAAAATCATAGCTTAGAGAAACGAGGCAAGAGATTTGAGGTGTTCATACGTGTGAAGATTTGAGGAATAAACACCTTTGAAGAATTTGAAGAAAATTTGAGAATCAAAGCGAGTAATAAAAGTAACTTTTAATTACCCAAGTGAAGAACACGACGAACCGAGAAGAACAGTTGGGAAGTTCGTCTGCTCAGATCTTCCACGCCCTAACTTGGCTGAGGAAGACAGCTACGGCGACGGGCGGAGTGAAGATTTCCATGATCGGCGCGAGTACGTCGGGCGATGAGGTCAAGGCAAGGAAGCTTTTCCTCACCGCTGACGATGGAGTAGCGGCGGCGCTTAGGGTTTGAGGAACTCGGCGGAGAGAGAGGTCGAGCAGAGTAAAAGAGTGAGGAAGGGGAGAGGGATATTTATAGACGCTGTGAAAAAAACGGTGGCTCAAGATTTAGGACTAACATGCCTGACCATTTCCCTTCTCACGACATGTGTCACCCACGTACTGGGTAGTGGAGATCGGGTACGATCGTGGGTGAATAAAGTAATGCATCGTGGGATGCGGATCGGTTTGAGCGGCAATAACGAATGTTTGGATAATATTCGTTTTAAAGTTCCGCTCATAATTTCTTCAAATTGCCAAGGACACAAAGTGAAGATTTTGAACGAGTTTCAAAGTAGAACGCACATGAAGAATTTGTGAATGGATTGGGTTGAGTATAGCATAGAGGGGAAGGGTCCGATCACATTCACTTAGCATAAAAAAGCGACTTGAGGAAATAGCCATAAGTGAATGTCAGAGAGGACATAAACCCATATATATATATAGCCAATGAAGAAAGACGACGGAAATAGTGAAGATTTTGCAAAGTTGAAGAATTTGAAAAATCAAGAATTTCAAAACTGAGGAAAAACTCAAATTGAAGATTTCAACTTTGGTGGTGGCGTGACCCATCAGATAAGAATGATGATTTTACACCGCTGCATAATTGTCGAGGGTTCGAGAATCAATTTCTTCATTAATTTCTTCACACTTAGAGTGTTATTCTTCATTGATTGAAGAAAACGCTTTCTTCATGTGTTGCACATCTAAGTCATCAATTTTGCATAAGTGTTAGGATGTGTGTCCTTTTCAAAGAACATTCAAGATTCTAAGATATTTAGCTCACACCGCAACTTGCTAAATTTCTTCTCATCCAAGGGCTTAGTGAAGATATCAGCTAGCTGTTCTTCGCCTTCACGTGCTTTCGATGGAGATGTCGCCCTTCAACACATGATCACGTAAGAAAATGATGACGAATTTGAATGTGCTTTGTCTTCGAAAGTGCTGAACTGGGTTGTGAGCAATCTTGATGGCACTCTCATTGTCACAATAGAGAGGCACATTCTTCACGTTGATGCCGTAGTCCTTGAGGGTTTGCTTTATCCATAGCAATTGAGCACAACACGAGCCGAAAGAATGTATTCAGCTTCCGCAGAGCGGTGATACGCAATGCTTTCTTCGAGGACCAATGCACCAAAGATCGTCCGAGGAAATGACAAGTACCAGATGTTGACTTGCGGTCCACACGATCACCAAAGATAGTCGAGTCGAATATCCAATGAGATCAAAAGTAGAGCCCTTGGGGTACCATAATCCTAGTGTTGGTGTGTGAGCTAGATATCGAAGAATATGCTTCACAGCCTTTATGGTGTGATTCCTTCTGTAGCTTGAAATCGGGCACACATGCAAACACTAAGCATTATATGTGGCCTAGATGCACATAAGTACAATAAGGAACCAATCATGGAGCGGTATACCTTGTGATCAAAGTCAATACCATTTTCATCAGTGCATAGATGGCCATTTGTGGGCATAGGAATTTTGACACCTTTGCAGTCTTGCATGCCGAATTTCTTCAGGACATCTTTGAGGTATTTCTCCTGAGATATGAATATGCCATTGTGTTGTTGACGAATTTGAAGACCTAAGAAGAATTTCAACTCTCCCATCATAGACATTTGATATTCTTCACTCATCATGTAGGCAAATTCATCACTATAGCGTTGGTCAGTACAGCCAAAGATAATATCATCAACATATATTTGGCACACAAAAATTTCACCATCATAAGATTTAGTAAAGAGAGTAGGATCGAGTGAACCAGGTGTGAAGCCATTCTTCACGAAGAATTCCTTCAATGTATCATACCACACCGAGGGGCTTGCTTGAGGCCATAGAGGGCCTTATTGAGTCTCAAGACTTTGTCAGATTCTTTGGATCTTCAAAACCTGGGGTTGAGCAACATATACTTCTTCCTCAAGCTTACCATTGAGGAATGCACTTTTCACATCCATTTGATATAAAGTGATATTGTGATGGTTAGCATAGGCGAGTAATATGCGAATAGACTCAAGTCTAGCGACAGTGCAAAAGTTTCATCAAGTCAATTCCTTCAACCTGCGGTAGCCTTGAGCTACTAGTCGTGCCTTATTCCTCACCACAAGACCATTTTCATCTTGCTTGTTGCGATAGATCCACTTTGTGCCAATGATATTATGCTTGCGAGGATCCGGACGTTTGACCGGTTCCCACATTGTTGAGCTCGAATCGATGTAATTCTTCTTGCATGGCCTGAATCCACTCCGGCTCCGTAAATGCTTCATCTACCTTAGAGGGCTCTGTGATAGAGACAAAAGCATAGTGCCCACAAAAGTTAGATAAATGTGAAGCTTTTGAGCGTGTGAGAGGACCCGGCGCTTCAATGTCATCGATGATCTTGTCAACTTGCACTTCTTTTGCAACGCGAGGATGAGCTGGTTGTCGCCGAGGAATTTGATCATTTTCCTCGCACCATTTTCTTCAAAGATTATCTTCAGTGCATCAGCTCGACGTTCTTCACGTGACAGGAATGAATTCTTCAAAGTTTCTTCAAGAGGGAATGACATCCTCAGTTGCCTTGAACCTGATAGAATCCTCAGGTGCTGGTTCGTATTAGGTTTCTTGTCAGTGAGGAGTTCATAGGCAGTCTTCTTGAAGAATTTGTGAAGATATACTTTGTTGATGATGTGGCACGCAGTGTCAATTGCTTCAATCCGTAAAGCGACTAGGCGTTTTGTATTCATCAAGCATAGTGCAGCCATCTCAACAAGAGTTCTGTTCTTGCGCTCCATGATGCCATTTTTTGAGGAGTATAAGGAGCAGATAACTCATGAGTGATACCAAGTTCATCAAGATAGTCATCAAGACCGGAATTCTTGAACTTAGTTCCATTGTCACTCCTGATGTGCTTGATCTTCACACCAAAGTTAGTTGAAGCCCTCGAGGAAAATCGTTTGAAGACTTCACGCACTTGATTTTTGTAAGTAACAATGTGTACCCATGTGTAACGAGAGTAATCATCAACAATAACAAAGCCATATAGTGATGCTTCATTAACGATACCTGAATAATGATTGGGACCAAAGAGGTCCATGTGAAGCAATTCGAAAGGACGAGTAGTGGTCATGATAGTCTTATTTGGATGCTTGGCCTTGGTCATTTTTCCAGCTTCACAGTTCGTGATAGGTGATCCTTGAGGAATTTGACATTCTCAATGCCAATGACATGCTTCTTCTTCGCAAGCGTGCAGTAAATTCCTCATGCTGCGTGACCAAGTCGTCGATGCCATAGCCAGCCTTTCCGAAGCTTTTGAAAGTAGGCACACGGCTGGTTGTGGTCCCAGAGAGAAGTCAACAATATACAAGTATCCTCTCCTAAAGCCTTCAAGACTTTGGAATTGTCAGCTTCCATAATCACAACACAACGATACTTGCCAAAGATAACAACCATATCAAGATCACAAAGCATTGAGATCGACATGAGGTTATATCCTAAGGACTCAACAAGCATGACTTTGTCCATGTGCATGTCCTTAGAGATAGCAACCTTACTAAGTCCCAATACCTAACTTTTGCCTTTGTCAAGAAAGATGATATGCTTGAGATGTGACGGTGATAAGGTAGCATCCATCAATAGATTCTTGTCACCGGTCATGTGATTTGTACATCCACTATCGAGAACCCACTCGGTGGCTTTGGGTTGATCATCCTGCAGATGAATTAGTACAACTTACGATCTCATATACTTCATCGGTGAAGAATATGATATCAAGTTCATCAAATGAATTTCATCACCAAGATTCAGATAAGCAAGAGGAGGACGTGTGAAATGAAAGTTCATTTCATCATGATTAGCCTGCGTCCTTTCGTGCATTTTGTCGTGCCCCCAAGAAATTCTTCAGACGCTTAGGCACGCCCGAGACCTGACCCGCAGAAGAGATTAGTTCTTTTCTTCACCACCCACATCTCAAGGGGTGGCAAAGAGTTCATCATTCTGCGAAAGCACCATACGAGAATGGTGGCATAGAGGCCAAACCATTTCGCTTTCACATAAGAGTGGTTAGGGTAAGCATATGAATAAGCAGAGAAATTCTTCGAGGACTTATGAACATATTGGTTTGAAGAATAATGCACATATTCATAGCCCTTAGCTCTACCCTCAAACAGCGAGTTGTTAGCACGATGATATTCATATGAGGACTTTGATCCTTTTGAGTAATTTGATCCACGTGAGGAATTTGGTCCGTATGAGGACTTGAATCCATATGAAGAATTTGGTCCATATGAAGAATTTGATCTGGGGTTCCTATTCTTCACAGGTGGTGTCATGAGGACATTCACACGAAGACTTTCAAGGCACTTCTTGGGAACCCAGATTTTCTTCATAGGGAAACGTTCCTGCAGTTAGTGCCAACATATCTAGCAAATACTTCACCATTCTGATTTTTGAACAGTTTATAGTTGAGTCAAATGACTCATCGCCAGAATGAGGAAATTCGCACGTAAAACCAGAGATAAGGTAGATGGATCAACTGGAGGTCCCTTTGCAGCAACCCATGAGGTTTCGAGATACCGCTTCAAAGCTTCCAATACGCTCCATCAGCATTGAGTTTCCTCTCAAAGGCAATGCCCTCTTTCCTAGGGTTCCTATTGAGGATCTCGCTTTTAAGCACATCACAAAGAGTCTCGATGCCCTTTGAGGCTTTTGTACATGCATCATGTACAATTCCTTCGATCTGCATCGTCAAGTGATACTAGCAATGTCCTCAGATGAGGAATTAGTGATAGCAGAGGCAGGTGAAGAATTTGTAACAGTTGAAGCATTTGAACATTCGTGTGAAGAATTAGCAGCTTCACGCTCAATGCACTTTAAGCATGGAGGAACAAATTCTTCTTGAGAAGCGCTTGATTTGTTGAGCAAGTAATGAATCGCGCTCCTTCGAAGATCTTCATAACTCACTCTTAGCTTCTCAAGATCTTGCTTTCTTTGAAGAAATTCATAAGAAAGTTTCTCATGATCGATAAGAGAGTGTTATGATGACCTTGAAGGTTGTCAAGCCTAGATCAAGTCTCGAAGATTTTCTTCGGGGCTTGAGTGCGATCCATTTCTTCACCTAACATATCATCACTCTTATCTAGCATGTTTTGAACCTTCTCAAAAGCCCTTTGTTGTTTTATAGCAATCTTAGCAAGTTTAGAGTAGCTGGGCTTGAGATCCTCATCGATTCATTTTCACTAGATTCAGAGGAGGTGAAATTTAGTACCTTAGCACCTTTTGCCATGAAGCAATAGGTGGGAGCGTAGTCATCATCATCCTCATCGGGCTTGTCGTGAGTCGGTTTCTTCAGATGTTGAAGATGGACTTGCTAACAAAAGCAGGAGCAAGAGCCAGACTAGCCACACCAGATTCGGATTCTTCAGACTCCTCCTCTTCCTCATTTTCCTCAGATTCAGCTTCAGAGTCCATTTCCTTGCCAACGAATGCCCGAGCCTTTTTGGAGCTGCTCTTCTTGTGAGAAGAAGGTTTTGAGGATTTTGATGATGAAGATTTTGATGATTTCTTTTTCTTCTTCACGTCATCAGAACTGTAATCCTTGTGTTTCTTCTTTCTTAATTCCTTTTCCCACTGACGACAATCTTGGATATAGTGACCAGGTTTCTTGCATTTGTGACAAAGTCTTCTCTTATAGTCACTAGATGAGGAATCACCGCTTCTTGAGAATTTTCCAAAGCGACCACGCCTTGAGAATTTCTGGAATTTTTTCACGAGCGTGCTAGCTCTCGCCAAATTCTTCAGGATCTCCTAGGCTACTACCGAGTCTTCACTCTCAGATTCGGACACGCCTTGGCCTTCGTGGCACGTGTTTTTCCATAGCCGTAACCATAGAGATCTCTTTTCAAAGAAGTCGGAACTCGTGAGTATTTAGCCTTCGAGGATATCAGCAGGATCAAGAGACTTGTAGTCAGCTCGTTCTTGTATCATCAAGCGAGTATCAAATGAGGAATCAAGCGATCTTAGCAATTTCTTCACCACCTCATGGTCGGTGATGTCATGGCACCGAGTGCTTGAAGCTCATTTGAGATGTCGTTGAGGCGATCGAAGGTTTGTTGAACATTTTCGTTGTCGAGTCTTTTGAAGCGGTTGAAGAGATTCCAAAGAACATCAACTCGAGAGTCACGCTGAGTTGAAACACCTTCATTTACTTTGGACAGCCTGTCCCAGATGAGTTTGGCAGATTCCAAAGCACTCACTCTTCCATATTGACCTTTGCTCAGATGGCCACATATGATATTCTTCGCTTGAGAATCGAGTTGCTTGAATCTCTTCACGGTGTGACTGAGGAAACACCTTTTGTCACAACATACCAGAGATCGTTGTCAACTGCTTCAAGATGCATTCGCATTTTGTTCTTCCATGAGGGGTAGTCCGTCCCATCGAAGGTAGGACACCCTCATCGAGACCTTGATCATACCTGCGGTCGACATAACTAAAACTCTGTGGTTAAACTAAAATCACACGTAACAAGGGAGTACCTTGCTCGATACCAATTGAAAGTGCGTTATATCGACTAGAGGGGGTGAATAGGCGATTTTTGTGAATTCTTCATCGAGGAATTTCTTGGTGAGGAAATTCCTTAGCGAAGAACTACTTGCAGCGGAATAAGTACTCGTAAGTAAGCATAACAGATTACAAGCATAGTCATCATGATGAAATGAAGACAATCACAGAGTACGTAAAGCGTAATCACAGGATAACACAGGATGAAGACAAACAGATCAAGAAATTGAGCCGAGGAAATTGAGAAAGTCTTGACCAAAGTCTTCAAACACAGATATGAACAAATACTCAACACAAGAATGAGGAAATGAAAGGGTTGAGGAAATAGAACCGATTAGGTTGGTGAAGACAATGATTTGGTAGACCAGTTCCAACCATCTCGGTTGTACGTCTGGTTGGAGCGGCCGAGTATTTAAACTCGAGGACACACAGTCCGGACACCCACCATCGAAAGCACGCAGCTCGGGACACCAAGTCCTCACCGTATTCTCCTTGAACTAAGGTCACATGCACCTCGTCCAATCACTCGTGGTAAGTCTTCAGCGACTTCCAAACCTTCACAGACTTGGTCACTCGGCGATCCACAATTCCTCTTGGATGCTTCTAGACCATGACGCCTAACCATCCGGAAGAAGCACAGTCTTCAAAGGTAACAAGCGCCGGATCCACGCAGGATCAATTTCTTGATGATGCTCAATCACTTTGGGTTTGTTGGGGTTTGGTTTTGGGTTTTTCCTCACTTTTGGGTTTTTCCTCACTTGATGATTTTCTCTCAAAGTCCTCAGAGGATGGGTTGCTCTCAAATGACAAGTGTCAAGTTCTCTCGAGCAGCCAACCAGCTAGTGGTTGTAGGGGCGGCTATTTATAGCCTAGGGAGCAACCCGACATGATAAGACATAAATGCCCTTCAATGATATGACCGTTAGGTGGATAAGATATTTTGGGACAGTGGCCAAGAAGATAAAGAACGGTCGGAAATTTGACTCTCAAATTCCTCGGGGCTATCATGTTCCTCATCGTGTAGGCAATTCAGACTGGCGAATTCCTAACTCCTCGATCGAACAAATTCTTCAAATGACCGGAAGAGCTTCGTCTCACATCAAGAAATTGACTGAACTGTATGAGATTTCCAAAAGCTTCACTCAAGGGATTGGTAGGTGTAGGATTTTGAGTTGAGCATCAAATGGAAATTTTTTCCTTAGTATTTCCTCGACCCCTTTAACAAAGACGGTGTTTCCTATGACTCAAGAAAGAGAAAATGAAACTACGAAAACAAAAGTCTTCACGCTTCATGTTCCTCAAATGAATACCAAGTCTTCAAGGTCACACCAATTTCTTCACTTTCAAAGTCTTCGTAAAGTCTTCGAATATCAAAGTCTTCAGATGAAGAACTTCATTTTTAGGGTCGACTTTCTCTGTAAATATCAAACTCCTCATAGACTTATAGACCTGTGTACACTCACAAACACATTAGTTACTTAACCTATAAGTCTTCAATACACCAAAATCACTAAGGGGCACTAGATGCACTTACAGTAGAGCCTCGAGCGGTCCGAGAACGAGCTCGGCCTTGCCAAGAAGCAGCTCGAGGACAAGGAAGGTAAGTAATACCTTATGTAAGTATATAAAAAAGATGTGGTTGCAAAAATGACAGGACCAACGTGAGTATTACAGAGCCACAACCTGTGGCGACCTCAAGGAAGCGATGTCCAAGGTCAAGAAAATGCGGCCGTGGAGCGTACTCCAAAGAAGAAAAGCAGGAGGCGCGGTGGAGGAGGTGCAGCAATAGCTCCGTGCTCTCTTGGAAAACACGAGAGTTTGAGCTTGACTCAAAGACTCGAGAGTCCGAGCTCGCCTCGGCGCTTGAGAGCGCCAAATCTGCCAAGGCCGAAGCCCATAAAGCCCTCCAGGAAATTGAGGCGATGAAGAAGATAGTGGCGGGTAAGGAATTCTTTATGCAAAGCAAGCACGTGGAAGTGAATTACTTGTTACTTACCCGAGCCCGAGCTCTCCAGAGCATTCGCAGATCTTCCCCGAGTGTGTCCGACGCTGCCGCATTCTACCGAGCCAAGAGGGAGCTCGACGGAGAAGGTGTTCTGGTCTTAGTATGCCGAGGCCGAGCACCCGTGTTTTTGAGCGACCAGCTGAAGCAGCTGGTCGAGCTCCATAAGGTGGCCGAACAGGCCATGAAGGGTCTCGTAGTCCGGCTGTGGCCTTGGGAAGTCATGCCTGGGAGCTACTTCGGGCTGGTAAGGCGGCTGGTGGATGCCTGTCCAAGGCTTCAAGTCATCAAGCGCTCCGTATGCATCGAAGGTGCCTGTAGGGCCCTTGCCTGTGCTAAAGTGCACTGGGGCAAGATGGACGCTGAGAAGCTTGTGACGGACGGACCACCGCCGGGCAAGGAGCATCGCAAGCCCGAGATGTATTATGAGGGTGTCCTGAAAGGTGCCCGCCGTATAGCGGATGAGTGCTCCAAAGATGTAATTTTTGAGGAAACTCGCATTTGTGATCCTGTACGCTGAAAACTTGTTCATATGCGCTAAGCAACGCTTTTGAATTTAAAATATTACCTTCTGTGCGGCCTTTTATTAAATTAGAGAGATGGCGAGTCGTCGGCTTCTGCCCCATGCCACGAGTGTTGGGGTGTTCGGGATAAACTTGAGCGCTCTTTTTCCCATTATTGGGTCCTTCGAGGGAGGCGCTCAACACAACGAACAAGGCAATCGGACTATAATGCTTGAACACTCTCACTTAGCCATAGAATTCTATAATTTTAAATTTCGGCGAAGCCCCTAGTATTCGGAAGACCGAGTTCGGGGCGCTATCCATACCTAGGCCGAACAAAGCCGACTCCTCGCTCTAAGCGGCATAAGTCTTTAGGGACTCGAAAACCTCTCGAACAGCGACCAGCTATCGCCCTATCACGACGGTTAGTTTTAGCTTTCTCCACTGAGGTGCTTAGCCCAGCTCAACCGGGGCACGATCGCAGTGGTTCTCCCAGTTCTACCTTAGCCGATATAACGGAACGTAAGGTACCAAAACATGGGAGCCGGGCAAACCCAACTATTGACCCAAGACATGATTCGGAGCCGATGCATATAATGCTATAAGTTCGGGGTGCTGCACTCATGAGAGTATTCGGACTTCTCACACCATATTCTGGGGTACATAATCCCCTGGTGTATTGGCCGTACCAAAGTGTACGGTTGCATAACGTCATGACTGAACATATTTTTTTTAAAAAAGGAATGCAATAATAGACAAAAGCTATGTACTGTTTATTCGAAAAGTCTGCGGTAAAAGCAGAACGTTACAAATAGTGCGATAAGCAAGAGATGGGACTATTTAACATGTCCCCCTCAAGGGGCGAGCTGCGGGATGATATGTGAAACAAGTATATTGCTCGTTATAGAGACCACCTGGACACTCGACGTAGCTTTCTGCCTCCCTGGCTGTTGCATCATGTGTTCGGCGATTGTACTACCGGACAAGCCTTCCGTAGAGTGGAGTCCTGAAAGTAAGAAAAAGAATGACAAAATCGGGAGCCCCTAGTGCGGTTGAGCCGCATTTTGGGCATGTCGTGGTCGTGCCCCTCCCCCTATGCCCATGGTATTTCCAGAGCGTAGTTATGTACGCGTAGTAATGGTTTCGCAGTTCGCGAGGGCTGGGTTGGGGCCGCATCGCCACGCTGCTCGTAACGAGCGTGCCAGGCGGTCTAGTTGTAGGTTACTCCGGGCGCGCTTGACGGTGTCCGGACGTTTAATGGCCGGACTGGAGAATTTCCTTGAGAGGCTGCTTTGTACTTCTGCCGCGAGGGCCGCCGTATGCTCCTCCGTTTGGAGAGAGCGTTCAGTGTTTCCATTGACCGTAATGTGTCCTCGAGGGCCTGGCATCTTGAGCTTGAGGTATGCGTACTGCGGCACCACATTGAACTTTGCAAATGCGGTTCGTCCGAGCAGTACATGATAGCCATTGTGGAACGGGACTATGTCAAAGATTAACTCCTCGCTTCGGAAATTATCCAGGGATCCGAAGACCACCTCAAGTGTAACTAAGCCTGTACAGTTGGCCTCTACACCTGGTATGACGCCTTTAAAGGTCGTCTTTGTGGGTTTAATCCTTGAGGGATCTATGCCCATTTTTCGCACTATATCCTGATAAAGCAGGTTCAGTTGCCGCCGTCCATAAGGACTCTAGTGAGGTGAAATCCGTCAATGATTGGGTCTAGAACCAATGCGGCGAATCCGCCATGGCGGATGCTAGTGGGGTGGTCCCTTCGATCAAAAGTTATCGGGCAGGAGGACCATGGGTTGAACTTTGGGGCGACTGGCTCCAACACATATACGTCCCTGAGTGCATGCTTCCGCTCCCTTTTGGGTATGTGGGTTGCGTATATCATGTTCACCGTCCGCACTTGTGGGGGGAAGCCCTTCTGTCCCCTATTGTTCGGCGGCCGGGGCTCCTCGTCATCGCTATGCAGCCCCTTGTCATTGTTTTCAGTGTTTAACTTGCCTGCCTGCTTGAACACCCAACAATCCCTGTTGGTGTGGTTGGCTGGTTTTTCGGGGGTGCCGTGTATCTGGCACGAGCGATCGAGTATTCGGTCCAAATTGGACGGGCCCGGAGTATTACTTTTGAATGGCTTTTTCCGCTGACCGGGTTTAGAGCCTCTGAATCCGGCATTAACTGCCGTATCCTCAGCATTGTCGCCGTTAATGCGGAGCTTTTGCTTGTTGTGACGCGACCTGCCAATGCTGTCCCTTGTATCCGAATTACCAGGGCTCTTGGTCATGTTATTACTACGAGCTAGCCAGCTGTCTTCTCCCGCGCAAAAGCGGGTCATGAATGTTGTGAGGGCTACCATGGATTTCGGCTTTTCCTATCCTAGGTGCCGGGCAAGCCACTCGTCACGAATGTTATGCTTGAAGGCTGCAAGGGCCTATGCGTCCGGACAGTCGACTATTTGATTTTTCTTGGTTATGAACCGTGTCCAGAATTGTCTGGCCGATTCCTCTGGCTGCTGAATTATGTGTCTTAGGTCATCGGCGTCTGGTGGGCGCACATAGGTGCCCTGGAAGTTGTCAAGGAATGCGGCTTCCAGGTCCTCCCAACAACCAATTGATTCTGCTGGCAAGTTGTTAAGCCAATGCCGAGCTGGTCCTTTAAGCTTGAGTGGGAGGTATTTGATGGCATGTAGATCATCGCCGCGGGCCATGTGGATATGGAGGAGATAATCCTCGATCCATACCGCCGGATCTGTTGTGCCATTGTATGATTCGATGTTTACATGTTTGAAACCCTTGGGGATTTGATGATCCATTACTTCATCTGTGAAGCATAGTGGGTGTGCGGCGCCTCTGTATTGGGCTATATCACGACGTAGCTCAAATGAGCTTTTTCTACTGTGTTCGGCCCGGCCGGATTTACCATATCCGGCATGACGGTTATCGTCACGTGTCTTGGGGCGCCCACGCGATCCATAGATCGATCTTGTTTGCCTTGCCCTATCCTCCAATATATCTCACAGGTCTGGCGCATTTCCCCGTGCCTTGGTATTCTTTGAGCGACGCCAGGGTGCGGCTTGAGTGGAGGGCCGAGAGGCCTCTCTGTCGCGGCCACGAGGTGGCCGGTCGGCCGCATCATGCGCTGGTGATGTAGGTCTAGGTGCTTCCTCCTCTAATCGGGGTAGCAGCCTGCGTTTTGGGTAGCTCTTGGAGGGCGTTCGAGTTCAGATTTTCACCGAAAGGACATCACCATCCGTCGGGCTAGCAAGTCTTGGTCAGCTCTAAGTCGTTGTTGTTTTTTCTTGAGGCTGCTCGCCGTGGCCATAAGCCTGCGTTTGAAACGCTCTTGTTCGACGGGATCCTCAGGCACGACAAATTCGTCGTCGTCGAGGCTTGCCTCGCCTTCGGAGGGAGGCATGTAATTATCGTCCTCTACCTCTCTGTCTGCCGCTCTCTCATGAGGGCTGGCTTCTCCATCCTCCTGTGCTGAATCCTGCTGGAGGGGGTTGTCTTCGGCACTGTCCGGCGTGTTATTGTCTCCCGTGCCGGAATTGTCGTTTTTGCTTTGGCGGGATTTAGAGCGGTGCCACTGACGTCGACGCTTAGGCTTCTTCTTGGAGGGGTCATCCTCCGTTGTTCCATCGCCATTCCCTTCTTTTGGGGTGTCCACCATGTATATGTCATACGACGAGGTGGCCTTCCAAAGGCCCTCAGAGGCGCTGGTTCTTGGTCGCCTCGCTTGGCGTCCATACCGTCAATGTCATTGGAGTCGAAGTCGAGCATGTCGGTTAAATCATCGACAGTGGCTACAAAGTGGGTGGTGGGTGGGCTTTGAATTTCTTCATCGTCCGCATCCCAACCTTGCTGACCATAGTCCGGCCAGGGCTCTCCTGATAAAGAGAGAGACTTTAGTGAATTCAGAATGTCACTGAAGGGCGAGTGCTGAAAGATGTCCGCGGCGGTGAACTCCATGATCGGCGCCCAATCGGATTCAATTGGCAGGGGCGCGGAAGGTTCGGAGTCCGGAGAGGAGTCCGACACCTTGGAGTCACGAAGCCAAGAAAGGACATGTATGGTGTTCGGCTTGATCGCCGTAGAGATTGCAGCCCCCGAGGCGGTGTCCAGCCACCCGTCCTCGATTGGCGCAGTCGGCTCTGAGCTAAGGGTCGGAACGGACACTGGTGCGGCCTCTGTGGCAATCGCTTACGGCAGAGCTAGATCATGCCCATCGTGACAGCGCGGCGCGCTTGGCTGTGGCTCGAACCCGTCGAAGATCAAGTCTCCGGGACGTCGGTCGTGTAGTTCAAAATTCCAAATCTGACCTGATGGCTGTATGTAGCTTTCGATCCGCTTCCAGATGGCCAAGTTTAATTGGCCCGCAGTGCAAAGCCGCCGAATACGAAGATCTGTCCGGGGAGAAAAGTCTCGCCCTGGACCGCATCATTGTTGACGATCGGAGGAGCCATCGGGCCTAAAGATGAGGACACAGAGAAACTCTCAATGAAAGCACCAATGTCGGTGTCAAAACCGGCGGATCTTGGGTAGGGGGTCCTGAATTGTGCGTCTAGGCGGATGGTAACAGGAGACAAGGGATACGATGTTTTTACCCAGGTTCGGGCCCTCTCGATGGAGGTAAAACCCTACTCCTGCTTGATTAATATTGATGATATGGGTAGTACAAGAGTAGATCTACCACGAGATCGAGAGGCTAAACCCTAGAAGCTAGCCTATGGTATGATTGTTGTTCGCCCCACGGACTAAAACCCTCCGGTTTATATAGACACCGGAGAGGGTTAGGGTTACACAGAGTCGGTTACAATGGGAGGAGATCTACATATCCGTATCGCCAAGCTTGCCTTCCACGCCAAGGAAAGTCCCATCCGGACACGGGACGAAGTCTTCAATCTTGTACTCCCTCTGTAAACAAATATAAGAGTGTTTAGATCACTATTTTAGTGATCTAAACACTCTTATATTTCTTTACGGAGGGAGTATCTTCATAGTCCAGGAGTCCGGCCAAAAGGTTATAGTCCGGCCATCCGAACACCCCCTAATCCAGGACTCCCTCACTTATGATGATGCTAGTACCTTGCTTTCTAATGATTGTGTGCCACTTGGTGACTTTCTTGATAAACAAATTGCTAGAGTTATACAACATGATGTTGTTGAATCTGATGATGAGCTTGAAACTGAATCTCCTGAAACACCTGCTAGAACTAGCCTTCCTAGATATGAATTACCTAAGGTACCGGAAGGTTATGTTATGAGTGAAGAAACAACTAGAGATATTCTTGCTTGCAATGATAGAGATGATCTAGAGAAATTATTACGCAAGTATAAAGAAAAATCTCTGAATGCTAGAATGAAATGTGATCCTAAGTTTGCTACTTCACCTATCTTTATTGATGACAAGGATTATGAATTCTCTGTCGACCCAGAGTTAATTACTTTGGTTGAATCTGATCATTTCCATTGTTATGAAACTGAAACTGTTGTGGCACATCTTACTAAGTTGAATGATACGGACACCATTTTTACTCATAATGAGAAAACTCGCTATTACTTTATTCTCAAATTATTTCCTTTCTCATTAAAGGGTGATGCTGAAGCTTGGTACAATACTCTTGCTCCTGGTTGTGTGCGTACTCCCCAGGTTATAGTTTATTACTTCTCTCAAAAATACTTTCCTGCTCATATGAAACAAGCTGCCTTACAGGAAATATTTAACTTCGTGCAAACTAAAGAAGAGAGTCTCCCACAAGCTTGGGGGAGGCTTTGCCAGTTACTTAATGCTTTGCCTGATCATCCTCTTAAGAAAAATGAAATACTTGATATCTTCTATAATGGACTAACCGATGCTTCTAGGGACTTCCTAGATAGTTGTGCTGGTTGTGTTTTCAGGGAACGAACTGTTGGACAAGCTGAAGAATTATTGAATAACATATTAAAAAATTATGATGATTGGACTCTTCTTGAACTATCACTAAACCCAATTCAAGAAGTGGGGTATATTATATCTCAGTCCTGAAGATATGAAAGAGGCAAAGAAATCTATGAAAGAAAAAGGTATTAAAGCTGAGGATGTTAAAAGTTTCCCTCCTATTGAAGGAATACATAGGCTTAATACACCACCATTGCCTAAGGTGGTAGAGGTAAATTCTCTTATGAAGTTCAATGAAAATGATAATCCTCACAATATGCATCCTAGTCAATGCCTTTATGAGTTTGAAAACTACATTAGAAAACAAGATCACTTCAATGCAAATGTTATGAAACGATTGAAATATAATTCTGATATGATTGCTCGCTTGAGTGACTTGTTATTTAGAATATCAAATGATGTTAGAGGTGTTGGAAAAAATGCTTCTATGGTTCAAACTCAGTTAGAACAAGTTGCTAAATCACACAGAGAATTGCTTGATGAAATGAATCATAATATGCATGACTTTGCTGTTAGAGTTGCAACTAGAGGAGGTAAAATAACTCAGGAACCACTTTATCCTGAGGGACACCCAAAAATAATAGAACAAGATTCACAAAGAGCTAACACTAGTGCACCTAGTCCTTCTAAAAAGAAAAAGAATAATGATAGGACTTTGCACACTTCTAGTGAACACGAAATAAAAACCTCCTGATAATGATAATGAAGCTTGTATCTCTGATGCTGAAACTCAATCTGGTAATGAACACCCACCTAGTGATAATGATGAGGTTCATGAAGACTCTCAACCAACCAATGATAAAGAACCAGACAATGATGTTGAGATAGAACCACCTGTTGATCTTGATAACCCACAACCTAAAAATGAAAGATATGATAAAAGAGACTTCATTGCTAGAAAACACGGTAAAGAAAGAGAAACGTGGGTTCAAAAATCTATGCCCTTTCCACCCAAGTCAACTAAAAAGAAAGATGATGAGGAATTTGAACACTTTGCTGAAATGCTGCGGCCAGTCTTTTTGCATACTCGCTTGACTGATATCTTGAAAATGCCTCCTTATGCAAAGTATATGAAAGACATCATCACAAATAAGAGAAAAATACCGGAAGCTGAAATCTCCACTATGCTTGCTAATTATACTTTTAAACATGGAGTACCTAAAAAACTTGGAGATCCGGGAATACCAATTATACCTTGCTCTATCAAAAAGAATTATGTGAAAACTGCTTTGTGTGATTTAGGAGCTGGTGTTAGTGTTATGCCTTTCTCTTTATATAGAAGACTTGACTTGAATAAACTCACACCTACTGAAATATCTTTGCAACTGGCTGACAAATCAACTGCCATGCCTATTGGTATCTATGAGGATGTGCCCGTTGTTGTTGCTAATGTTACTATTTTGATTAACTTTGTTATACTTGAGATGCCCAAGGACGACAACATGTCCTTCTTGAATACTGTAGGGGCTGTTACTAATTGCAACAAAAGCTAGGTCACCTTTCATATTAATGGCAATGAGCATATGGTGCACTTTCCGAAGAAACAATTCCAAGTGAATGGTATTAATGTTACTGAAAAATCTCCGACAATCACTATTGGAAGTTTTCAAATACCTCTACCTACTGTCAAAAAGAAATATGAAATGCTTATTGTTGGGGAAATGCATATCCCCATTGAGGTAACTTAGTGGTCTACGAAAGCTCTTCGGTTTCATGCTAATCGAAAGTGGTTGTTAATAAGACCTCATTAACCTTATTAATGAATCATTTTTGAACGGTATGAAGCTGAAGAATTTAGTAAGCACTACCTTCTGTCCCTACTTTTTATTCTCTATTTTTATTAGTTAAATAAAATAAAATGCCATGTTTTGTCTGTTTTGTGAATTTCCAGTGCAATAAAAAAATGACCCAAAAATAAAAGTTATCAGAATGCCCTGAAAATATTTGATGATTTTTTCCTGAATATTTAAGAATTTTTGGTGCAAATAATACCAGAGGGAGGTGCACCAGGTGGGCACAACCCACCTGGCGGTGCCAGGACCCCCAGGCGCGCCCTGGTGGGTTGTGATCCCCACGTGGCCCCACTCACTTATCTCTTTAGCCCACATCATCACTCACCTTCATAAAAAAAATCCCCATTGCTCTCTCTCCCGTGTTCTTGAGCCCAAACCCGCGGATTTCAATCTCTTTGCTCGAAGCTCCATTTCCGAAACTGTTTCGGGGGATTGTTGCTTGGTATGTGACTCCATCATTTGTCCAATTAGTTTTTGTTTTAGTGGTTTATACTTTGAATAAATAGCTACTCTTGGTGCTGTTGTAGATGTGCTTGCATATTCAATTCTTAGTGTTCTAAGTAGTTTGAATGCTTGCTATGGCCTCTATGTATCCCTATGAGTAGTAGCTATCAATTTTTTGAATTTTTGTTGGAAAAATTTTGTGAACTAGAAATTCAGATTTTTGTTCATAGGAAAAATTGTACGCGGACATGAATATCTTCAGGAAGTTTGGCTCAAAGAAGAACCCCAAGGGTGTTATTGGGGAGTCTTCTGACAATGATCTCCACCCTCGGAGGTTGGCAGAGGTACGGCCGTGCGAATGGCCGCACATCCCATTCCTGCAAGAAGCTAGAATTCATGAGGAGTTCATGCAATTCATTGACAATGTGGGTCTCACCGACTTCATCGCAGATGAGTGTGACTAGCACCAAATCCTCACAAACGTCTTTTTTCAAAGCTTTACTTTCTTGCCTAGAAATAATCCTCCTGAAGTGAGCTTTGATTTATATGCTGAAAACCATCAGATACCACTTACTGAATTTTGTGACATATGCATGATCCCGTCTGATAGGAGCTTGGCTGAGCCTAGGCCGACCGAGTTTGAGGATTTTTGTCGCACTTCGACAGTGAGTGATGAGAGAAGAGTGTCGGCCATCACTGCCGGTGGCTTACATTTTCCTGTTGTTCGTTACTTTGCACTTTTTATTACCAAATGCTTGCTTGCTTGGGAGAAGGTGGGTGCACTTAGCTCACTAGACTTTGCTGTTTTACGTCATGCAATAGAGGGCGACAACACTTATAGCTTGGGAGCTATTGTGGCTCGTCGCCTCCATTTTAATAAATCTCAAGGGAAAATACATGGTTGGATTTTGGCTACTCACTTCGAGGTTGCGATATGCCCCCATGATGTCCCTCTTACCACAGTTTACCTAGATCGTGCAGCCATGGATCACCACCACTTTCTGGCACATGATCGTCCTGATATTGCCATTCCTTATAACTTGGTCTATAGCGTCGACACTCGTGATGTTATCCCCTTGCCTGCACTTGCTCTGTTTGAGTCTGTTGCCAGGGGTGGATACCGGATTATGCCTGCAGACATTATCACCCTCTTGAACAGCTCGGGCTGTCAGCCGAGGCTGCTCGAGGCACCTCAAGTGGGATGAGTGGATGCCCGCTCCTCAGGATCCCTACTACCCTCCAGGCTACTGATCGATTACCAACTTAGGCCAAAGCCTAAGCTTGGGGGAGTACGTGTTTCTCACCGAATTATATTCATGTTCACATATTATTCCATTTGTCGGTGCTCACACTTTTCCATTGTATCATCCATGCTTAGATTTATTTTCTTGCTTTCTTTTTGTGTGTTTGAAAAAACCCTTAGAAAACCTTGTAGTAATTTACTTTCTATGCATGCTTAGTAGTAGCATTAAAAAGAAAATCCAAAAAGATTTCCTTCTTCTTCTTTCGCTTGTTGGGAGCTTTCCAGTGTAAATGGTTTTTCTCGTTTTTGCTTTTCTCTTTTATTTGCTTGTTCAAGAAAACCAAAAACTCCAAAAATATTTCAGTGTGTTTCTCTGAATTTCTTTTATTTTTATTCGAGTTGTACCGAGGAGAAGACCACGATTAAAATGTTGAGTGGCTCTCATATGAATAATTGTTGAACTAATAAAGAGCCCATTTTACCTTGTCTTCTCCCGTTGAATAAAATGTTTGCAGATTGCAGCTTAGTCCATGGCACTCTTGCACTATTATAATTTTCGTATCACTCGGTCATGCAAGTGAAAGGCAATAATGATGATAATTGATGAGTTGGCCGTGGCAAAGAGAAAACTGGTATGAACTCGACTTGTTCTGTCTGTGTAAATATGTTTAACCTAGTATCCAAGCTTTAGCCCATTATGATTAAACATGTTTGCAATTACAATTAGAGATTATAGTTTCTCATGCCATGCATAAGTAGCTGGGAGTTGATAATGATTTATCTTGGATATCAACATTGCGTTAAAATGATTGTGATGTAGTATGATAATATGGTATCCTCCTCTGAATGCTTGAGTGGCTTGACTTTGTACATGTTCATGCATGTAGTTGAATCAAAACCAACATAGCCTCTATAATATTTATGTTCATGGTGTTCATATCCTACTCATGCTAGTGTCCAATGTACTTACGCATAATGCATGGTTATGATCGTTGTTGCTCTCTAGCTGGCCGCTTCCCAATCTTAATTGCTAGCCTTCGCCTGTACTAAGCGGGAATTATGCTTGTACATCAAAAACCTTGATCCCAAAGTTATCCTAGATGAGTCCACCAAACCTACCTATATACGGTATTACCCTGCCGCCCTAAGTAAATTTGCATGTGCCACCTCTAAAAAAGAACTTTTAAGAAAACTTACCCGTTTTGTGTGCCTGGATAGTTCATGGAACGACAGCAGGTGGTCGATATCTTCCGTGCTAAGCGGGTTATCCTCAGGTCGAGTGTTTATTCACTCGCCATCGCACGAGGAAATGGGCGGTAATAGGGATGCCCAGTCCCAAACTGCAAACATGAAAAAGAGTTCATCTCTTGAATAATCAAATAAAAACTCCCAATGGAGTCAAAACCTTTACTTTCCGCATGGGAACTACCACTAGCTTGCTTAGCATGGAAGATGTTGATAACTGATAGTCGTGAAGTGAATGAGAAGGGGGCATGTCCCAAAATATCATTTATCTCTGTTTTAAAAATTGAGCGCTGGCACCTCTGTAAATCACTGCTTCCCTCTACGAAGGGACTATCTATTTACTTTATATTGTGTCATCACCTTCTAAACACAAGCGCCAGAAACTGAGTAGAGCACAACTGTCATGATTTATGCATTGTGTGTAGCTAACCTTGGGTGCATCATGAATGGATCTTTTCTACCATGAATTACAATGTTTAGTCACTGCTTGAACTTTGGAGGTGCTCTGCATTTATGTTTTGCGGTCTCAGAAAGGGCTAGTGTCGATGTCAAATTCGTCGGATCTCGGGTAGGGGGTCCCGAACTGTGCGTCTAGGCGGATGGTAACAGGAGACAAGGGACACGATGTTTTTACCCAGGTTCGGGCCCTCTCGATGGAGGTAATACCCTACTCCTGCTTGATTAATATTGATGATATGGGTAGTACAAGAGTAGATCTACCACGAGATCCTAGAGGCTAAACCCTAGAAGCTATCCTATGGTATGATTGTTGTTTCTCGCCGGACTATGTACGGAAACTGACCAAACCACCATGCGATCGTTGTTAATGCGGCCACCATTTGATAGACCTGCGTATATATGATGGACAAACCAGAGTAATAATTCCTTGGGAAAAATGAACCCAAACAAGCAAAAATATCGGGATTAATAGCACCTGGTTTATTTGTTGTACCAATCCGAAGGAGGTGATTCCCAAAATTGGGACTCGATCCACGCACCCATTGCACGATGGGCGATAAAAGCACGGCATGGCAATCTTGGCAAAGGTTGGCTCGCCGAGGCAAAGCCCTCGGTCCAGCTAACGTGATGTAGCTGGTCGGCTAGCGGCCAAGCATCCAGAGTAGGTTGATGAAGAGATGGCGAAGCCCCCGGTCCAGCCGAGATGTCGAAGTAGGTCGGCGTGATGGACACCAGCTTGAAGAAGCAATAGTGCGGCCCTACCGATGCAGGTCGTGACGTGGTCGATGCCGGCTTGATGAGGCGAATGTGCGGCGATGCCGGTATGCCCGCTCCGTGTAATCCATGGGGCGGAGATGTTTGGTGATGATTTATCCATTGCGATGCCGGACTCTTGTTCGGCTTGCCGAGATGATGATCCGAAGAAGTTGAGCTCGGCTCAACAAAGTGACGACGTGTCTAGCGTAGGTCGGCAGCCGTGGAGCAATATTGCCGGACTGGTTTGACACCAGCATGATATTGAAGATCATGTTCAAAAGATTTTAAAGTTAGTGGGATGTGTTCGGAAACAAAACACAACATCCCATACAAAACTTCCTTCAAGAAGGATGTCCGAAATCCCGTTCATTAAAAAGACGAACTCGGGTCGGATTCGTTTTCACGCAGAAAACAGAGCCGAAAAGTGATGCACTAATCGGAAGGTTCCCGGAGTTTGGACGGGAGCTGAAATTTTGAGGGGTGGTAGATATAGCAATTCCGCAGCCGATCAACGGTTGGATCTTCCAAAGGAAGTCCGAGCTAGAAGCTGGGCACCACGCCCTAAACTCGTCCAGATTTTCGTCCAGATTCAATGCGGCTCCGGTATATCGGAGATTGCCAGAGATTCCTCCATCGGAACTCGACGGAATTTTCCAGGGTTGTTGTAGACTCAATTCCGCACAATTCCACCGAAGCGATCGTTAAAACGACGCTTGAGGAGGCGGTGGCAGCGGACACAAGTCCGCTGTCCAGAAAAACAGTACGGTCGCCAGAGGGCAGTGTTGACGTTGAGCCCCTGGGCTCCCTGGATGATTCCTCCATGATCTTGATAGAGATCGGAGTTGATGTTGATGAAGGCCCTCATCCGAACATGACGGTCGGAGGTAGGGCGCAGTCCTTGGTCGAACCAAGGTGACCCGGTCGTGGTGACGAAGATGCCAAAGTCGCAGTTGATCTGCAGGCGAGCCATCGACCTTTTGCCGAACACACAGCGGAACTCTCAATGAAAGCACCAATGTCGGTGTCAAAACCGGCGGATCTCGGGTAGGGGGTCCCGAACTGTGCATCTAGGCGGATGGTAACAGGAGACAAGGGACACGATGTTTTTACCCAGGTTCGGGCCCTCTCGATGGAGGTAATACCCTACTCCTGCTTGATTAATATTGATGATATGGGTAGTACAAGAGTAGATCTACCACGAGATTAGAGAGGCTAAACCCTAGAATCTAGCCTATGGTATGATTGTTGTTTCTCTGTCGACTAGCCTGGCCTCGGTTTATATAATGCACCAGAGGCCTAGGATAACAAGAGTCCTAGCCGAATACGCCGGTGGGGGAGGAGTCCTTGTCTTGATCGCCAAGTCTTGTGGAATCTTCCTTGTACGCTGCAATCGGCCCGCATCGCCCATGAGTATACGGCCATGGGGATCCTCGGCCCAATCCAACTGATCAGGAGACGACGTGGTGAGTACCCCCTAGTCCAGGACACCGTCAGCTAGCGAGATACCACTATTGTCATATTATATCATGGTTGTTTTGACAACATTTTGCTGTTTGAGATCTCTTATTATCGCTCACTAGCTGATTATGTCATTGATACGAGTCATTATAGTCTTTAAGAGTTATTCTTGACATAGTTAGTTATAATGTTGGCTGAAAACCTGGGTGTTGTTTAAGATTATTTATGCAAATAAGAGCAAAAGAGTTCGTAAAAGTTTTTATTTCTCACTTTCAGTTTATCAACTGAATTGCTTGAGGACAAGCAAAGGTTTAAGCTTGGGGGAGTTGATACGTCACCAATGTATCTACTTTTTTTCACGCTTTTCCTCTTTTTTAGACTCTAATTTGCATGATTTGAATGAAACTAACCCCGGATTGACGCTATTTTCAGCAGAACTACCATGGTGTTGTTTTTGTGCATAACTAAAAGTTCTCGGAATGGAACGAAACTTTGCGAGGATTTTTTATATCAATAATAAGAATTTCTGGAACCAAGACCCACCAGAGAGGGGCCCCTGGTTGGGCACAACCCACTAGGGCGCACCCCCTCTCCTGGCGCGCCCAGGTGGGTTGTACCCACCTGGTGGCCCCGCTGATGACCCCCCCTGATACTATAAAATCACACTATTCCAGAAAAATATTAAGGAGAAAGAATTACCACGATCCACGAGACGAAGCCGCCGCCAAGCCCTGTTCTTCTTCGAGAGGGCAGATCTGGAGTCCGTTTGGGGCTCCGGAGAGGGGGATCTTCATTCTTCGTCATCACCAACCCTTCTGCATCGCCAATTCCATGATGCTCCCCACCGAGAGTGAGTAATTCCATCGTAGGCTCGCTGGTCGGTGAGGAGTTGGATGAGATTCATCATGTAATCGAGTTAGTTTTGTTAGGGCATGATCCCTAGTATCCACTATGTTCTTAGATTGATGTTGCTATGACTTTGCTATGCTTAATGCTTGTCACTTTGGGCCCGGGTGCCATGAACTCAGATCTAAACCGTTTATGAATTCATCATTATATCCATGTTTTAGATCTGATCTTGCAAGTTATAGTCACCTACTACGGTTACGATCCGACAACCCCGGAGTGACAACAACCGGGCCCACTCTCGGTGATGATCGTAGTTTGAGGTGCTCATGTATTCACTATGTGTTAATGATTTGTTTTGGTTCTCTATTAAAAGGAGGCCTTAATATCCCTTAGTTTCCAATATGGACCCCGCTGCCACAGGAGGGTAGGAAAAAAGATGTCATGCAAGTTCTTTTAATAAAGCACGTATGACTATTTACGAAATACATGCCTACATTATATCGATGAACTGGAGCTAGTGCCGTATCGCCCTAGGTTATAACTGTCACATGATGAATATCATCCAACAAGTCACTGATCCAATGCCTATGAATTTATCCTTATTGATCTTGCTGCATTACTATTGCTAACATCACTGTTACACTTGCTACAAAATTACATCTATCACTGTTACTGTTACCATTGTTGCTGTCACTACTATCAAAACTATCAAACTACTTTGCTACCGATTACTTTGTTGCAGATAACTAATCTCCAGGTGTGGTTGAATTGACAACTCAGCTGCTAATACCTTCAAATATTCTTTGGTTCCTCTTGTGTCAAATCTATTGTGATCCCCTATACTTGTGGGTTATCGGATGTTCATGTAGCGACCCGACCTCAGACGGTCAAGCCTCTGTGTTACTGTGCCATCCCTGGATCAGTATGCTGGCACACACAGTACATCAATGTATATATCAAAGTGCAATCACATGCATAAATAACGTAAAACTGATATATACCTCATAATACTCAGCGAAACAAATCTAACGGGTGTGGAGTCCCATCAACGCCATCGGCGAGTTGAGTGTAGACCGTAACCTTGCATCAGTAACTCTTACTCGTCGAGGAAATATACGCAACATGATACGTTGCAGCCGTGTAGGTCAAGACATTGAATGTACCGGCAAGATCACAACATGAATAAACAGATGGTAAAACTATACTATATGCAATTTGGCTTTGTGGCTCAGATTCGAGTTTTGTTTGCGTAAATGCTGATTTTATTTTACCTACATCAAAGGAATAGAATGAAGTCTGTACTAAGGAGTTTTCTATCATGACATGGTTCCGCCAACCGATGTCTCATAGCCCAAAAATTCATCATATGTTGCCCACAATTAAGTTATCAATCCGGTGTTGAGAGTTCCGAGATAGATCCAAGTCCAGATGCTCAAATTGTCCGTGAATCGGGACACGGCTAATCGATTAGGTTTTAACCCTCTGCAGAGGTTTGTACACTTTACCCGCAAGATTCGATCCCTCTCTTTACGTTCTCGCACTTCAGAGTGTTTGAGAACAAGATGACCAAACATGGTCTTCCAAAGAGTTCCTCGACCACCGTCCGGTACTCATCCCATCCTACCGTAGTTCTACATCCGCTAGTACCGTCCCAGCCAGGAGTCACCACTAAGGTCAACCAAGCGAGCCCATAATGACTTGCGGTTGCACAGGTAAGCTTCGGTCATGAAGTATTCTTCCGTCTCTTTGAGTCTGGGTGAAGCTTTCCGCAAGATGTCATGGCGCTTCTCCATGCATCCCGGCCAACCACTGGGTTCTCCAGGGGTGCCCGCCAACCGTCCTTCACCCAAAGAGTTGTATTAAATTCTTGTCTCGAGTCTTGAAGTCTTGAGGTCTTGAAGATGCAGTCCTTGCAGATTCCATCATGGAGTTGTCGTCATTGACGTAGAGTCCTCCTTCTTCACACCACTCTCGAACACTCATACCAAACCCCGTCTACTATAGCGTAGCATTAAAATAAAATATCGTCCCGGGCTTGGTAACAGGGTGATGGGTTCCTACCTCATGCATACTACTCAACTACAAGAATTTCAATATCACTATCGAGGGGTGGTTGCAAAGATGTCACTAAATGCAATAAAATATAGGTATGAAAGCATGGTCAAGGTGAACTTGCCTTGTTGACGATCTTGAAAACTAGGGATTCGTAGTAGCAATCTTCGCACTCAGGAAACTCTACCGAGGCAAACAATAACTATAATAAGCACATAGCATAACATCACTTAACACAATAACATAACAAAGTAACACACCAAAACCAACAAAGCAAAACCCAAAGGGAAAACTTAAAGAAAAACAACTCAAAGTTTTCCTACTTCAAATAACAACAAGAATAGATTTATATAACAAAAATTTCTAACATAACCTAATCATGGTTTTATGTTAACTTAACGAAAAGGATGCATTAAGCAACTAGGAGCAAAAAGAATTAATTTAAAATCTAATATGAAACTCCTATTAGGCCTAATTCAATTTCTATTAAGGAAAATAAAATAAAACTTTTATTTATTATAAATAAAAGTTCATCCTATAAAGTGACAGAAACTATCCTAGAATAATCAATCACATGTTAAAAATAAATTTATTTACTAATTAAATTAATAGGAAAACAGTAGCTAGCTAATTAATTAGGATTAACAAGATTCTGCTTAAAACTAATTATTTATTAATCATAATATACACAAATAAATTTCTATGGTTTGGCAATGTCAAAATAAAGTTGGGACAAAAGAATCATCCAAAAATAAATTTTCTAACTCAAGTTATATCAGATTTACTATTCTGACTAAAACTAAATTAAAGCAATTTTATTTAATTTTAACATAGCTAAATATATGTTCTACAGAAATTACATAAAATTTGCAATCCAACAAAAAAAATCATCTAAAAATAATAAACAGAATAAAAGATATCAATTTTTCAAAACAGAAACTATTCTGCTAAAACAGAAAATCAAAATAAAAGAAAAAGGCCTAATGGGCCTAAACTGTGCCCTGTGCGTCAAATAGTCTAAATGGGCCTAGGTTTAAACTGAAACGAACCGGGCAAAAAAATAAACCTAACTAATACTAAACCAAAAGAACCGGGCCGGTTTTCTAAATAAAAACCTACCCCTTCGGGGTCTAATCCTGGCCCTAGATTAGAGATCGGACGGGGGGGGGAGTTTTCCGGCGACGTACCGGAGTCCGACGGCGGCGGCGGCGACGGCGAGAGTGCGGCGAGGGTTCCAGTCGTCGGGAGGTCCGAGTCGCCGTCTTGGTCTTGAGGAGCTCGGGAAGGGTTTGGTGGGGTCGGGGTTGGTCGGGAGGGCTAGGCGCCGACGGCGGCGACTTTGGCGGGCGGCGAGCTTGGTCTCCGGCGTGCTCGAGAGAGAGGAAGAGGGGCTTCGGTGAGGCTAGGGGGGAATGGGGTGCGGGGCAACGGCTTTTATAGCTGTGGGTCGCCTCGCTTGGGGCGATCGGCATCGGTTCGGGATCCCGGATCCTTGGGGTTCCGGCGATCCGCGGCGGCGACGGTGTGGGGGGGGGCGGGGGAAGAAGATGGGCGTGGGCCTTGGTCGAGAGAGAGGGAGGTGGGGTCGAGCGGGTGGCCGAGGCCAACGGGTTCAAAAGGGGGTGGGTGAGCTCGGCTGGCCGGGCAGTGGGTGGGCTGGCTGGGCACAAGTGCGGGTCTTGGCTGGGCACTGGGGTGCTTTGGTGGCGCCGGGGGGTTTATCTTTTTCTGAATTTATTTTTAATAAAAAAACTGAAATAAAACAATAACTATAAATATTTTATATAGGGTATATATATACCAAAATGATCAGGGAATATTCCTATCATTTGAACATTTTTCCAAAGGCAAAATCCAAACTTTATAAAAATCCATTTTTTTCAATTTCAAATAAAATTCAGATTTGAATCCAAAACTTTTGGCATTGTTTTCTTCTCGACATATTTGGAGTGTCATGTTACTCCTCTCATACTTTTTCTCAAGTAGTTGTCGGGCATAGTTTTTTGAAATGAATTCCACTTGCCAAAATTTGAATTCAAATACCAAAACTCAATTTTTGAAAAGGGGTTTCAAGGCACTTTCAAATGACTTTCAATTTGATACTTTTTAACTTCCAACTCATATTTCATATAATTGAAGAAGTCATTTTATCTTCCCTCATGAAAGTCATTGAGTTGCATAAAGCTTTGAATTTGAAATATTCCCAAATGAAATTCAAATCTTTTCAAAAACCCTATTCATTTCAAAATGGAAGAAGTCATGTCATCTTCACTCTAGGGTTTGGTGTTGGAGTGAACTTGAATTCATTGGGATCCAAAAGACAGATGGGAAAGTTTTGGGAAAGTCATTTCATTCCCTCTCATTCAACTTTCAAAAGTTTTCAAATTCCACTCAGTTTCACTCAATCAATCAAACCATAAATCGGACAACAAGCATAGTTATTTATCTAATATAACATTCCAAAATTCTAAATTTTGGGATGTTACAAACCTACCACACTTAAAATGAATCTCGTCCTCGAGATTCGAAGGGGCTAGCAAGAAAAGGTTAGGGGTTGGGGGTCTTCTAGCAAAATTCTGGTCAGAAAGGTCAGGGTGCTACCACACTCAAAACTAGGTTACAGTTCCAATAAACTCAGATACTTCCTCTGGAGTGTTGACAATGTATGTATCTTCACATATCTTACAATAGCTCCTTCATCAAAGCTCTTCTGTCAAAAGCACAGAGTTTTCCTCCGAATCTCGGTTCGGTTCTTCAAAGTTGAAATTTGTCCGGGACTGGATCTTCTTAGCTGATGGGTCTGTGTCCATTCTAGACAACTATCGAAACACTCATGGTGGTCTACCATTAATGGTTTCTCCTGCAGAAAACGGGTGCAGGTTGAACTTCACCGTATATCCTACGATTGGCAGCGGTTGCTGTAAAGGGTTCCATCGTACTACCATTCTATGGTTTTATGGCTTATCGTGTCGACACTCTTCTATGGTTTTCGAGGCTCTACGATTTTCCATCAACATATGATAGTTCATGATAGAAGTCTTCGTATGGGGCCAATCCATCCCGTGCTTGAATCATTACCACATACGTAAATATCGAATCACGTATTCTAACACTTGGGCATACTCACAAGCATTGCAGAATTTCTCTTGTTCTCGAACTGGGTTCGAGTAATTCCATGGTTTACGCAAGCCAAACGAAACATCTATTGTTACTTCACCACTCTCGGGTTTTTGGCGTAACCTCCTACGAACGTATGCTGATTGGATCACCGATTCTTCCAAATTTATTCCTTTATCAAGGTTACATCTGTTCCTTATCAAAATCCTCGGGCACGTGGGTTATGGCCCACTTCAACACCGGTGCAGCTTTAACTCATCCTTGGAGTAACTCTCATGTTACACCTCCTTTAAATCCAATAGTACTCATACTTCATACCATCATATCAAGAACAAAACTCCAACTTATTTTGTCCGGTTCCCTTCTATGGACCGTCGTGAATAACATGTTTTTTTCTCCATTGATCTTGTGGCTTTACTGAGTACTTTGACCAAAAGAAGTGCACAAGTTTATACATAAACTCTCATTATTTTCATATCACTCCTTCATTACATCCTTAATCATTTTCGTACATCCATTTTCCACAAGTTCTTTGTTTCAAATGCTGCCACCCACATGATTTGGTATGGTCGGGCATTACTTCCAACTTTATTCATTTTTCCTCCTCGAGGATTCTTGATACCACTTTGGAATTGTGCGACATGAGCCTTGAAATCTTCAATCTTCTTTTTCATCATGGTGGTCTTGAGCTTCGTCAACATCATCTCTGCATGCACTTCGCTTAGGTATTCCCGAGTATAACGGAGTCTTGCTTCAAGTATTTCTCCGATCGGCGATGGCTTCCATGGCTGCTTCACGAATAGCATCGAAGAAAGTTGCTTGTGGCACACGTGAGATGAAAAAGTAATGCCCCATCCTCTTTGGGCAAACTCCTTTCAAATGGTGGAGGTGTACCTCCACATACCAAAGTTCCACTCCCTTTTGCATGAAAGGGTAGCCTTTGTAGACTGCATCTCCTTCAAGGTGAATATGCTTCATCATGTCCTTCAGGATCTTGGTAATCGTGATCACTTGTCGAGGTCATGATCGTTTCAGGCCCTTAAGGAAAGACTCATAAAGGGTTGTCATCTGCATGTGTAGGATAAGAGAGGTGCTCGTAACAAGGGATGTATCTCCATGGGGAATTTGCAACTGTCTCCGAGAAAAGTTTGGTGTTCAGTTGTCCATGGGTTCAAGATTTCGGGTGCAGTTGAGATAGAAAGAGAAAAGCAATTACCCACTCATCAACAAAATTATCGCTTGTAATGGGCCGTTCTACTATGGTTTCGTTTCTAGGTCCTCATTTCTTGAGTCTTCAATGCTCGGGAGTTTCCAATTCCTCAGCTAGGTGTTTCTCCTCACAATGAGGGCATCCATCCTTGTGTTCCTCACAGGTGTGTCCTATTCCTCCACAAATCTTGGAGGCATAAGGTTTCTTCTTCGGTCATCATGGTGCCTCCGGATGAGACGTGATCCCAACAGGTCTTCTTGAATTCCTCCCAAGTCTTTGCTCCATTCCATCCATGTATAGCTTGATGCATCTGCCACCATGTTGCAGCACTTCCTTCAAAATCTTGAAGAGCGTCACGATACTTCATTCTTCCTTGAAACCAAATTGCTCCCGAAGTTATTCTCCATGTTACGAATCCATAGCTACGCCTCCGGCTGGGTTTTGATCCGAGAATATCAGTCCAACTTCATTCATCATCTATGGGGTTCAAGGGTTTTAAGGTGAGATGAGAGAGAGGTGGGGAGGGATATACACACAATACAAACAATAGTTTTTGAAGAAACAAGTTTTACTTTGTGGCTGTCGGAAAAACATCAAACAAATGACAGCTCACACATCGTCGCATCTAACGTAGGTGTGTAATGAGGTTTGGTCTTCTAAAGGTCAAATATTTCTTTAGGAACTTCAAATCTTAGGAGTATTAAACTGTTGTAGATTATAATACATGGTGAAATCCTATTTACTTGTAAGAGGTCATAAGTCCTCAGATATCTTTCTTGGAGTGGCTTGATTGATCCTTCATGTGGTCAAAAGGAAAAGGGGTATATCCTAACTATTTTGAGGTGAGAGTGTCTATTCGATAAAATCAGAAAAGATGATAAGTAAGAGTCTTTTTGAAAATAAAGTTTTTGAGATATCCTGTCCTAAGGGCTTTTCCGGTTTCTAGGGTCACGTCCCTGATCAACATGTGCTCGATACCATATTCAGAAGCGACCCGACCTCAGACGGTCAAGCCTTCGTATTCTCGTGCCATCCTCGGATCAAGATATCTTTGGCACACAGTACATCAATGTATATATCAAAGTGCAATCACATGCATAAATAACATAAAACTGATATATACCTCATAATACTCAGCGGAAACAAATCAAGCGGGTGTGGAGTCCCATCAACGCCATCGGCAGGTTGAGTGTAGACCGTAACCCTGTACCGTAACTCTTACTCGTCAAGAAAATATCTGCAACATGATACGTTGCAGCCGTGTAGGTCAGTACATTGAATGTACCGGCAAGATCACAACATGAATAAACAGATGATAAAACTATACTATATGCAATATGGCTTTGTGGCTCAGATCTGAGTTTTGTTTGCGTAAATGCTGATTTTATTTTACCTACATCAAAGGAATAGAATGAAGTCTGTACTAAGGAGTTTTCTATCATGACATGGTTCCGCCAACCGATGTCTCCTAGCCCAAAAATTCATCATATGTTGCCCACAATTAAGTTATCAATCCGGTGTTGAGAGTTCCGAGATAGATCCAAGTCCAGATGCTCAAATTGTCCGTAACCGGGGACACGGCTAATCGATTAGGTTTTAACCCTCTACAGAGGTTTGTACACTTTACCCGCAAGATTCGATCCTCTCTTTACGTTCTCGCACTTCAGAGTGTTTGAGAACAAGATGACCAAACATGGTCTTCCAAAGAGTTCCTCGACCACCGTCCGTACTCATCCCATCCTACCGTAGTTCTACATCCGCTAGTACCGCCCCAGCCAGAGTCACCACTAAGGTCAACCAAGCCAGAGCCCATAATGACTTGCGGTTGCAGGTAAGCTTCGGTCATGAAGTATTCTTCCGTCTCTTTGAGTCTGGGTGAAGCTTTCCGCAAGATGTCATGGCGCTTCTCCATGCATCCCGGCCAACCACTGGGTTCTCCAGGGTGCCCACAACCGTCCTTCACCCAGTAGTTGTATTGAATTCTTGTCTCGAGTCTTGAAGTCTTGAGGTCTTGAAGATGCAGTCCTTGCAGATTCCATCATGGAGTTGTCGTCATTGACGTAGAGTCCTCCTTCTTCACACCACTCTCGAACACTCATACCAAACCCCGTCTACTATAGCGTAGCATTAAAATAAAATATCGTCCCGGGCTTGGTAACAGGGTGATGGGTTCCTACCTCATGCATACTACTCAACTACAAGAATTTCAATATCACTACTGAGGGGTGGTTGCAAAGATGTCACTAAATGCAATAAAATATAGGTATGAAAGCATGGTCAAAGTGAACTTGCCTTGTTGACGATCTTCGAAAACTAGGGATTCGTAGTAGCAATCTTCGCACTCCGGAAACTCTACCGAGGCAAACAATAACTATAATAAGCACATAGCATAACATCACTTAACACAATAACATAACAAAGTAACACACCAAAACCAACAAAGCAAAACCCAAAGGGAAAACTTAAAGAAAAACAACTCAAAGTTTTCCTACTTCAAATAACAACAAGAATAGATTTATATAACAAAAATTTTCTAACATAACCTAATCATGGTTTTATGTTAACTTAACAGAAAAGGATGCATTAAGCAACTAGGAGCAAAAAGAATTAATTTAAAATCTAATATGAAACTCCTATTAGGCCTAATTCAATTTCTATTAAGGAAAATAAAATAAAACTTTTATTTATTATAAATAAAAGTTCATCCTATAAAGTGACAGAAACTATCCTAGAATAATCAATCACATGTTAAAATAAATTTATTTACTAATTAAATTAATAGGAAAACAGTAGCTAGCTAATTAATTAGGATTAACAAGATTCTGCTTAAAACTAATTATTTATTAATCCTAAAATACCCAAATAAATTTCTATGGTTTGGCAATGTCAAAATAAAGTTGGGACAAAAAGAATCATCCAAAAATAATTTTTCTAACTCAAGTTATATCAGATTTACTATTCTGACTAAAACTAAATTAAAGCAATTTTATTTAATTTTAACATAGCTAAATATATATTCTACAGAAATTACATAAAATTTTCAATCCAACAAAAAAAGAATCACTCAAAAATATTAAACAGAATAAAAGATATGAATTTTTCAAATCTGAAACTATTCTGCTAAAACAGAAAATCAAAATAAAATAAAAAGGCCTAATGGGCCTAAACTGTGCCCTGTGCGTCAAATAGTCTAAATGGGCCTAGGTTTAAACTAAAACGAACCGGGCAAAAAAATAAACCTAACTAATACTAAACCAAAAGAACCGGGCCGGTTTTCTAAATAAAAACCTACCCCTTGAGGTCTAATCCTAGCCCTAGATTAGAGATTGACGGGGGAGATTCCGGTGGCTTACCGGAGTCCGACGGGCGGCAAGGGCGACGGCGAGAGTGCGGCGAGGGTTCCAGCTGCTGGGAGGTCCGGGAGTCGCCGTCTTGGTGCGGGGAGCTCGGGAAGGGTTTGGTGGGGTCGGGGTTGGTCGGGGAGGGCTAGGGGCCGACGGGCGACTTTGGCGGGCGGCGAGCTTGGTCTGGCGTCCTCGGGAGAGAGAGGGAGAGGGGCTCCGGCGAGGCTAGGGGGGGAATGGGGTGCGGGGGCAACGGCTTTTATAGCCAGGGGGTCGTCCTCGCTTCGGGGGGCGATCGGCATCGGATCGGGATCCCGGATCCTTCGGGATCCGGCGATCCGCGGCGGCGACGGCGAGGCGTGGGGCGGGGGAAGAAGATGGGCGTGGGCCCATGATCGAGAGAGAGAGGAGGTGGGGTCGAGCGGGTGGCCGAGGCCAACGGGTTGAGTGCGAGGGGTGAGCTGGGCCGGCCGGCTCGGCTGGTGGGCCAAAGTGGGTGGCCAAAGGGCGGGGGTGCGCTGGCTGGGCCTGGGTGCTCGGTGGCGCCTGGGGGTTTCTCTTTTTCTGAATTTATTTTTTAATAAAAAAATCTGAAATAATACAATAACTATAAATATTTTATATAGGGTATATATATACCAAAATGATCAGAATATTCCTATCATTTGAACATTTTTCCAAAGGCAAAATCCAAACTTTATAAAAAATCCATTTTTTCAATTTCAAATAAAATTCAGATTTGAATCCAAAACTTTTGGCATTGTTTTCTTGACATATTTGGAGTGTCATGTTACTCCTCTCATACTTTTTCTCAAGTAGTTGTCGGGCATAGTTTTTGAAATGAATTCCACTTGCCAAAATTTGAATTCAAATACCAAAACTCAATTTTTGAAAAGGGGTTTCAAGGCACTTTCAAATGACTTTCAATTTGATACTTTTTAACTTCCAACTCATATTTCATATAATTGAAGAAGTCATTTTATCTTCCCTCATGAAAGTCATTGAGTTGCATAAAGCTTTGAATTTGAAATATTCCCAAATGAAATTCAAATCTTTTCAAAACCCTATTCATTTCAAAATGGAAGAAGTCATGTCATCTTCACTCTAGGGTTTGGTGTTGGAGTGAACTTGAATTCATTGGGATCCAAAAGACAGATGGGAAAGTTTTGGGAAAGTCATTTCATTCCCTCTCATTCAACTTTCAAAATTTTTCAAATTCCACTCAGTTTCACTCAATCAATCAAACCATCAATCAGACAACAAGCATAGTTATTTATCTAATATAACATTCCAAAATTCTAAATTTTGGGATGTTACAGTTCATGTGGACTCTGCCGAATCTCTGCAAGTACTTCCGGAGAGTCTCTCCTTCTTTCTGCTGGAGAAGCTGCAAGTCACTGGGCCGCCCTAGTTCTTGATGGCCGTGAGTGAAGGCGCCAATGAACTCATGGCAGAAGTCAGCCCATGGCACCCTTTGCCCGGCAGGGTTGCCTCAGGGCGAAACGGCTACGTGTATATGAAATGTGAGGGGGTGGATTCACTAACCCAGGGTGCAACCCTTTCTAAGGTTGCTTCGGGCCTCCATTTATAGTTCAAGGGGTCACCACAGTGGCAATTTAGTCATCATGCACTGATAAGATAGCAAACAGTGCTATCATACCTAACTCTGTAGGCTGACAGAGCGCATTAAATACGCTGCTCAACGTCACATCATCGCTTGCCCGGCAAGCCTTGCCAGGCTGTTTTGCCAGCTTCGCGCCAACTCGCTCGACACGTGGCAGGATGGGTGTCGTCTGCAGGTATTTCTGTAGAAAGAGGCTGCCATGTGGCAAATGGCTGCCACTTAGTTACTTTGCGGCTTGAACCCGCATTGATCGACGACGTGCGTCGTGGTGAAGAGGTTTGGTGAGGTGACTGCGCCCCCGCGAGTCCCGGCAGGCCCTGTCGGGACGCCTTGGAGGTTTCCTTCTGGGGGCGACCCCGTCCTCGCCAGGCTCGCCTGCCCCGCAAGGGAGGCTTTTCTCCTAGTGGTTTCTTACTTCTTTGGCTTGGTCTTGGTCCTCCTGATCTGCACATTGGTCCTTTGAAGATCTTGATCTCTTGCACTTTTGCCTGATCTTGGCGCTGTAATCTTTCTCCCGTGCCTATGCATAGTCCGGGCAACGGACCCAGGGTTTGTTGCACCGACAATAGTGAGAGTATTGATTTCAACTAAATCTTCTCTCATATCTTGAACAGCTGTAGTGGCCAGTGAAATCACTTCAGGAGGAATACGCAAAGAGGCGACTTCACATGCTTTTAGCAGCTGATACGTCCACATACTTATCAAGCTGCTCCATGATGAACACATGATTGTAGTAGTGAGGAGCATCAGACTTGGCAGTTGGATCAGTTTGCACTGGAACTTGCTCGGATGGAGGCATAGAAGCCAACTGTTGCATCAAAGGAGGGGCAAACTTAGCAGCTGATACGTCCATTTTGCTTCATGCTTTTATATCAATATTTATTGCATTATGGGCTGTTATTACACATTATGTCACAATACGTATGCCTTTCCTCTCTTATTTTGCAAGGTTTACATGAAGAGGGAGAATGCTTAGGTTGGAATTACAATGGAAAAGGAGCAAATATTAGAGACCTATTCTGCACAACTCCAAAAGTCCTGAAACTCCACGAAAGTCAGTTTTGGAATATATTAAAAAATTAGGCGAAGAATGCACTAGAGAGGGGCCACCCACTGTCCACGAGGATGGAGGGCGCGCCTTACCCCCCTGGGCGCGCCCCTGCCTCGTGGGCCTCCTGGCAGCCCCCTGATGCCCATCTTCTAGTATAAGGTGTCTTCCACCCTGGAAAAAATCATAAATAAGACTTCGGGATGAAGCGCCGCAGTCACGAGGTGGAACCTGGCGAAAGCAATCTAGGGCTCCAGCGGAGCTGTTCCGCCGGGGAAACATCCCTCCGGGAGGGGGAAATCGTCACCATCATCATCACCATCGATTCTCTCATCGGGAGGGGGTAAATCTCCATCAACATCTTCATCATCACCATCTCCTGTCAAACCCTAGTTCATCTTTTGTAACCTATCTTTGTCTCATAACCTCAGATTGGTACCTGTGGGTTGCTAGTAGTGTTGATTACTCCTTGTAGTTGATGCTAGTTGGTTTATTTGGTGGAAGATCATATGTTCAGATCCTTTATGCATACTAATACCCCTCTGATTATGAACATGAATTTGATTTGTGAGTAGTTACGTTTGTTCCTGAGGACATGGGAGAAGTCTTGTTATAAGTAGTCATGTGAATTTGGTATTCGTTCGATATTTTGATGAGATGTATGGTGTCTTTCCTCTAGTGGTGTTATGTGAACGTCGACTACATGACACTTCACCATTGTTTGGACCTAGAGGAAGGCATTGGGAAGTAATAAGTAGATGATGGGTTGCTAGAGTGATAGAAGCTTAAACCCTAGTTTATGCGTTGCTTCGTAAGGGGCTGATTTGGATCCACATGTTTCATGCTATGGTTAGGTTTATCTTAATTCTTCTTTCGTAGTTGCGGATGCTTGCGAGAGGGGTTAATCATAAGTGGGATGCTTGTCCAAGGAAGGGCAGTACCCAAGCACCGGTCCACCCACATATCAAATTATCAAAGTAACGAACGTGAATCATATGAGCATGACGAAGACTAGCTTGACGATAATTCCCATGTGTCCTCGGGAGTGTTTTCCTTTATATAAGAGTTTGTCCAGGCTTGTACTTTGCTACAAAAAGGATTGGTCCACCTTGCTGCACCTTGTTTACTTTTGTTACTTGTTACTCATTACAAAATTACCTCATCACAAAACTATCTGTTACCGATAATTTCAGTGCTTGCAGAGAATACCTTACTGAAAACTGCTTATCATTTCCTTCTGCTCCTCGTTGGGTCTGACACTCTTACTTATCGAAAGGACTACGATAGATCCCCTATACTTGTAGGTCATCAAGACTCTTTTTTGGCGCCGTTGCCAGGGAGTGAAGCGCCTTTGGTAGGTGGAATTTGGTAAGGAAAAATTTCTATAGTGTGCTGAAATTTACTGTCACTTGTTACTATGGAAAATAATCCTTTGAGGGGCTTGTTCGTGGTATCTTCACCCCGACCAGTAGAGCAAAGAGTTGCTCCTTAACCTACTGAACCTACTGAGAATGTTTACTTTGAAATTCCTTCGGGTATGATAGAGAAGCTGCTAGCTAATCCTTTTACAGGAGATGGAACATTACATCCCGATATGCACCTAATCTATGTGGATGAAGTTTGTGGATTATTTAGGTTTGCAGGTATGCCCGAGGATGTTATCAAGAAGAAGGTCTTACCTTTATCTTTGAAGTTAAAGGCATTGACATGGTTTAGGCTATGTGATGATATTGGATCATGGAACTACAACCGATTGAAATTGGAATTTCATCAGAAGTTTTATCCTATGCATTTGGTTCATCGTGATCGTAATTATATATATAATTTTTGTCTCGCGAAGGTGAAAGTATCGCTCAAGCTTGGGGGAGGCTTAAGTCAATGTTATATTCATGCCCCAATCATGAGCTCTCAAGAGAAATTATTATTCAAAAATTTTATGCTCGGCTTTCGCTCAACAATCCTCCATGCTCGATACTTCTTGTACTGGTTCTTTTATGATGAAGACTATTGAATTCAGATGGGATTTATTGGAGAGAATTGAATGCAACTCTAAAGATTGGGAACTCGACGAAGGTAAGGAGTCAGGTATAACACCTAAGTTTGATCGTGTTAAATATTTTATGGATACCGAAGTTTTTCGTGAATTTAGCACTAAATATGGACTTGACTCTGAGATAGTAGCTTGTTTCTGTGAATCATTTGCTACTCATGTTGATCTCCCTAAGGAGAAGTGGTTTAAATGTCATCCTCCCATTGAAGTAAAAGTAGTTGAACCTATTAAAGTTGAAGAAAAGACTATCCTATTGTTCCTACCGCTTATATTGAGAAACCACCTTTCCCTGTTAGAATAAAGGATCATGCTAAAGCTTCAATTGTGGTTCGTAAGAGTAATGCTATAACACCTACACCCTCTAAGAAAATTAAAGTTGAACCTAGTATTGCTATGGTTAAGGATCTCTTGGTCGATAATATTGATGGGCATGTTATTTATTTCTGTAATGAAGTTGCTAGAATTGCTAGACCCGATACTAAAAATAAACATAGACCTGTTGTAGGCATGCCTGTTGTTTCTGTTAAAATAGGAGATCATTGTTATCATGTCTTATGTGATATGGGTGCTAGTGCGAGTGCAATACCTCATTCCTTATACAAATAAATTATGCATGATATTGCACCTTTGAGATAGAAGATATAGATGTTACAATTAAGCTTGCCAATAGAGATACTATTTCACCAATTGGGATTGTTAGAGATGTTGAAGTCTTGTGTGGGAAAGTTAAATATCCTACTGATTTTCTTGTTCTTGGTTCCCCACAAGATGACTTTTGTCCCATTATATTTGGTAGACCCTTCTTGAATACTGTTAATGCTAGGATAGACTGCGAGAAGGATATTGTTACTGTTCGTTTAGGAGATATGTCTCATGATTTTAATTTTGCTAAATTTCATAGACAACCTCATGATAAAGAATTTGCTAGTAAAGATGAAATTACTGGTCTTGCTTCTATTGACGTGCCTCCTAATGATCCTTTAAGCAATATTTGCTAGACCATGAAAATGATATGTTTATGAATGAAAGAAGGGAAATAGATGAAGTATTCTTTAAACAGGGTCCTATTTTGAAACACAACTTGCCTATTGAAATTCTAGGGGATCCTCCTCCACCCAAGGGTGATCCTGTGTTTGAGCTTAAACCATTACGTGATACTCTTAAGTACTCTTATCTTGATGAAAAGAAGATATATCCTGTTATTATTAGTGCTAACCTTTCAGAGCAGGAAGAAGAGAAATTATTGAAAACTCTGAAGAAGCACCGTGCTGCTATTGGATATACTCTTGATGATCTTAAGGGCATTAGTCCCACTCTATGCCAGCACACAATAAAGTTGGAGAAAGACGCTAAAACGGTTGTTGATCACCAAAGACGGTTAAATCCTAAGATGAAAGAAGTGGTAAGAAATGAAAAACTAAAGCTTCTGGAGGCAGTTATAATTTATCTCATTACTGATAGTCAGTGGGTAAGTCTTGTCCATTGTGTCCCTAAGAAGGGAGGTATTACTGTTGTTCCTAATGATAAAGATGAATTGATCCCACAAAGAATTGTTACAGGTTATAGAATGGTAATTGATATCCGCAAATTGAATAAAGCTACTAGAAAAGATCATTACCCATTAACTTTTATTGATCAAATGCTAGAAAGATCATCCAAACATACACAGTTTTGCTTTCTAGACGGTTATTCTTGTTACTCTCAAATACATGTGTCAAAAGAGGATCAGGAAAAACCACTTTTACTTGCCCTTTCAGTACCTTTGCTTATAGACGTATGCCTTTTGGTTTATGTAATGCACCTGCTACCTTTCAAAGATGTATGAATGCTATATTCTCTGACTTTTGTGAAAAGATTGTTGAGGTTTTCATGGATGATTTCTCCGTGTATGGAACTTCTTTTGATGATTGCTTAAGCAACCTTAACCAAGTTTTGTAGAGATGTGAAGAAAGTAATCTTGTCTTGAATTGGGAGAAGTGCCACTTTATTTTTGATGAAGGTATTGTCGTGGGGCATAAAATTTCTAAAAGAGGTATTGAAGTTGATAAAGCTAAAGTTGATGCTATTGAAAAGATGTCGTTTCCTAAGGACATTAAAGGAACAGATCCTACGCAAGTGTCACTTCGAGGCTTATGGAGGACACCACGCTGTAGATAGAACTGCACATAAGGTATTGCAATCCGATTTTTATTGGCCTACTCTTTTCAAAGATTCCCGTAAGTTTGTCTTGTCTTGTGATGAATGTCAAATAATTGGTAATATTAGTAGACGTCAAGAAATGCATATGAACTATTCACTTGTTATTGAACCATTTGATGTTTGGGGCTTTGATTATATGGGACTGTTTCCTTCCTCTAATGGGTATACACATATTTTTGTTGCTGTTGATTACGTTACTAAGTGGGTAGAAGCTATTCCAACTAGTAGTGCTGATCATAACACCTCTATTAAGATGCTTAAAGAAGTTATTTTTCCGAGGTTTGGAGTCCCTAGATACTTAATGACTGATGGTGGTTCACATTTTGTTCATGGTGCTTTTCGTAAAATGATTGCTAAGTACGATGTTAATCATAGAATTGCATCCCCATACCATCCACAATCTAGTGGTCAAGTAGAACTAAGTAATAGGGAGATTAAATTAATTTTGCAAAAGACTGTTAATAGATCTAGAAAGAATTGGTCCAAGAAACTTAATGATGCATTATGGGCCAATAGAACTGCATATAAAAATCCTATGGGTATGTCTCCGTATAAAATGGTTTATGGAAAAACGTGTCACTTACCTCTCGAACTAGAACATAAGGCATATTGGGCCATTAAAGAGCTCAATTATGATTTCAAACTTGCCGGTGAGAAGAGACTATTTGACATTAGCTCACTCGATGAATGGAGAACCCAGGCCTATGAGAATGCCAAATTGTTTAAAGAAAAAGTTAAAAGATGGCATGACAAATGGATACAAAAGAGTGAGTTTAATGTAGTTGATTATGTTCTGCTATACAACTCGCGTTTAAGATTTTTTGCAGGAAAACTTCTCTCTAAATGGGAAGGTCCTTACGTTATTGAGGAGGTCTATCATTCTGGTGCCATAAAAATCAACAACTTCGAAGGCACAAATCCAAAGGTGGAAAACGGTCAAAGAATCAAACATTATATCTCAGGTAATCCCAGAAATGTTGAAACTAATGTTATTGAATACGGACACTTTCCAGAACGTTTCAAACTCCGAAAAGGAATAGGTATGTGGTACGGTAAGTAAGCCGACTCCAAAACAGTTCTACTAGCAATTTTTCTCCGTTTTGAAATATTTAAGAAAATAGGAAATTAAGAAGTAGTCCGAAAGGGACACGAGGCATCCACGAGGATGGAGAGCGCGCCCTACCCCCCTGGGCGTGCCCCACTGCCTCGTGGGTACCTCGTGTACTCTCCGGACTCCGTTTTCTTGCACGATACTTCTTTTGGTCGGTAAAAATTCATTATATAATCTACCGAAGGTTTGACCACCGTACCATGCAAATATCCTCTGTTTTTGTTTCGAGCTATTTTCTGACAGATCTATATCACCATGACGTCTTCGAGCGCCCCCAAGGACAAGTTTTTCGAGAAGGTCATCAAACCCTACCTCGCGGAGGTGCTACAACACCCTCAAACCACTGAGATGCGTGAGGGGGTGCTGCACATCCGCGATGTTTAGGGACCAAGGAGGACCGAAAGCGTGGAAACAAGACTCGAAGCAATGGAGCAACAAGTTTTCAAGTGCCAGGGGATGGTGGAATGCGTTCTCAAAGCCAACCACATGATGATCATGGAGTTCACCAGCAACCACAAGCTGGATGCCAAGAACATTGGGGAGACCATCTTCAAGCTTCACGAGAAAATCGAGCATCTCCAAGCCCAGATCTATGACCTGCAAAACCAAAACTGTAAGTATGAATATAGATTCAAGAGGATGAGTTTGGCTGCAGATTTGAGGATCCTGAAGACTCGATCATCCTTCTATGATGGTGAGCCTATGCCTTGGAAGATGGACGACAAGCCTACATCATCAACAACTCCATTATCACCACCTTCGACGAAAGAGACATAAATACATGGGTATGGGCACTCCCCTTTGGCAAATGCCAAGATTGGGGGAGGTGCCCCGGTATCGTATCACCATCACACTCCTATCTTTACCATTTTTCTTAGTTCGCTCCTTTTGGTTATATTTTGATCTAGTAGAATAAAGTTTTAGTATGATCTAGTTTTGAGTTTTGCTTTATGATCCTTCTATGTAATTGAGTCCGTGAGCTATATATAATAAAGATTAGTATTGAGTCGAGGGCTTTGCTATCTTGCTATGATCTTGAAAGAGAAAAAGAAAGAATAAAAAGAAATAAAAAGATCTTATGGAGAGTATTGACTTCACATATAAAGAGTATGATGAATAAAAGTTGTTGAGAGTTGACAAGCATAGTTTTGGTCATCGTTGCAATTAATAGGGAGTAATAAAGAAAGTTGATGTTGGACAAGGAAGACAACGTAATGGGTTATTTTTTCTTACATCCGAAATAAATTATATTGTCATTGATCATCCAACATGTTGAGCTTCACTTTCCCCCTCATGCTAGACAAATTCTTTGCACCAAGTAGATATACTACTTCTGCTTCCAAATATCCTTAAACCCAGTTTTTCCATGAGAGTCCACCATATCTACCTATGAATTGATTAAGATCCTTCAAGGAAGTTGTCATTGTTGCAAGAAGTAAAAAATGCTCTCTAAATATGTATGATCTATTAGTGTGGAGAAAATAAGATTTATCCGAGCTTGTGATATGGAAGAAATAAAAGCGACGGACTGCATAATAAAGGTCCCTATCACAAGTGGCAATATAAAGTGGCGTTCTTTTGCATTAAGATTTTGTGCATCCAACCATAAAAGCACATGACAACCTATGCTTCCCTCTGCGAAGGGCCCATCTTTTATTCTTGTCTTATACCTTGTACAAGAGTCATGGTGATCTTCGCCTTTCCTTTTTGCACTTTATCCTTTCACAAGCACTATGTGTTGGAAAGATCCTGATATATATATCCAATTGGATGTGAGTTTTCATAAAGCATTATTGTTGACCTTACCCTTGAGGTAAAAGGTTGGGAGGCAAAACTATAAGCCCCTATGTTTATCTGTGTCCGATTAAAACTTCATACCCATAAGTACTGCGTGAGTGTTAGCAATTGTGAAAGAATAAATGATAGTTGAGTATGTGGACTTACTGAAAAGCTCTTATATTGACTCTTTCCGATGTTATGATAAATTGCAATTGCTTCAGTGACTGAGATTATAGTTTGTTAGTTTTCAATGAAGTTTACGATTCATACTTTACAATGTGAATAGATTGTTACTTTAGCATAAGAAACAATATGACAATATATATATGTTGTTGTTTTAAGAATGATCATGATGCCCTCGTGTCCGTATTTTATTTTATCGACACCTCTATCTCTAAACATGTGGACATATTTTTCGATTTCGGCTTCCGCTTGAGGACAAGCGAGGTCTAAGCTTGGGGGAGTTGATACGTCCATTTTGCATCATGCTTTTATATCGATATTTATTGCATTATGGGCAGTAATAAGTAGATGATGGGTTGCTAGAGTGACAGAAGCTTAAACCCTAGTTTATGCGTTGCTTCGTAAGGGGCTGATTTGGATCCACATGTTTCATGCTATGGTTAGGTTTACCTTAATTCTTCTTTCGTAGTTGCGGATGCTTGTGAGAGGGGTTAATCATAAGTGGGATGCTTGTCCAAGGAAGGGTAGTACCCAAGCACCAGTCCACCCACATATAGAATTATCAAAGTAACGAATGCGAATCATATGAGCATGACGAAAACTAGCTTGATGATAATTCACATGTGTCCTCGGGAGCGTTTTCCTTTATATAAGAGTTTGTCCAGGCTTTTTCTTTGCTACAAAAAGGATTGGGCCACCTTGCTTCACCTTGTTTACTTTTGTTACTTGTTACTTGTTACAAATTACCTCATCACAAAACTATCTATTACCGATAATTTCAGTGCTTGCAGAGATTACCTTACTGAAAACTGCTTATCATTTCCTTCCGCTCCTTGTTGGGTTAGACACTCTTACTTTTCAAAAGGACTATGATAGATCCCCTATACTTGTGGGTCATCAGCAGCCTTCTCCCTTAGAGAAGTATCCTGAGGAGCACTTTGCTCGGTAGTAGGGGCCTTGATTTTCTTCAAATCAGTCTTGGGAATTTGTTCGCCTCGCTTTACAGTACTCACAGGAGCATCAACAACCAAATCATTCATATTGATAGCTTCTGGATGAGGAGTTGTATCCACATGATGTTTCATAGTGATAGTGGTAGGTGGCGTTTTCCTGAGAATGACCTTCTTCGGTGGTGCTTTTGGAACTATAGGGACCCGAAGATCAGGCAACACCATTGAAGTAGTGATGTTCACTTGCTCACTGAGAGTAGCAGTAACTTCATCCTTTGTGACCGGATGATCATCTTTATCATAGGAAATGCTTTTAGCAGAGTCATTTGCCTGTTCAGCTGATTTCTTCTTTGGAGCACTCTTTCTCTTGGCAGCAGCGCTGGGATCATGCTTTCATTCGGAGCGACCTTTAGATTTACCTTCGGCATTTTCTTCTCGACATCATCCATGAGAAGGCGACAGTTTTCCTCTTCATGAGCTTTTTCATTTTCAACCTTCTTGGCTTGCTTGATGGCATTCCTCTGACGCTTAGAAAGCTCATCAGGATAAGATTCGGGTGTTCAAAGGGAAGTCTCATGAGCATTTGGTGGTGGCGACGGTCTTACCTGGGGATCATTTGGTCTGATGAGACCAATTTCTCGGCAGTCACCCCAAGGTGGATGAAATGCAAAGTTTTGAGAAAACCGAGGATGAATCATTTCATAATTGAAACATTTGCGCACCAAGTGATGTCGAATCCATTGCATACGCTTATCTCTCTGCTGCTTTGTTTCTCTTGGAACTGTATCATATTTATCGTGGGAGATATATTCAACGGTGTTAGTATATGGTTGCCTACCACCCTTCTTCTTCGGAGCATTTTCTTCTTGCTCATCGGCATTTCACTTGGTGCGTTTGCGTTTGCTGGTTGATGGGCCAACCATTGGGCCCTTAGCATTTAGAGCTTTTGATTCATCAGCCATGCTCAACATGACATCTTCTCCATCAGCCATGCTCACTGGTCGAGCAGAATCCTCAATAGACTGCATTCCCCTATGAATAAGGATAGGTGTGAGGAAAGTGGGGACAGGGTTATGAATGCTCACAATGAAGATTTTTTGAACGAAAACATTTTGAAGAAGAAATAGATGCATACTTTGAGAAATGTTTTGAATGAAAGTGTGTAGAACGAACTAGTAGGTTCGAAGAATATACTAGTCAACATGCTAAGCATTCCATTCATACGAGACATAACACAAACCCTAGATCAGAAATTTTTCGGATGCGAGGGACAACTACAAACCAAATCCGCACAAATTACCTAGCAGTAAAGATCTGAATAATTTGCGGTAAGTACATGGAATTTCTACTGTGGACGAACTAGAACGCGAAGGAAGGAAGAATGAGTTTGCACTACACATACCCTAACTCGGTTATGTGCCACAACTACGGTGGCGCTGATGTATACTGGACAACCTTCTTCTTGTAGACGTAGTTGGGCCTCCAAGTGCAGAGGTTTGTAGGACAGTAGCAAATTTCCCTCAAGTGGATGACCTAAGGTTTATCAATCCGTGGGAGGCGTAGGATGAAGATGGTCTCTCTCAAGCAACCCTACAACCAAATAACAAAGAGTCTCTTGTGTCCCCAACACACCCAATACAATGGTAAATTGTATAGGTGCACTAGTTCGGCGAAGAGATGGTGATACAAGTGCAATATGGATGGTAGATATAGGTTTTTGTAATCTGAAAATATAAAAACAGCAAGGTAACTAATGATAAAAGTGAGAGTAAACGGTATTGCAATGCGAGGAATTAAGGCCTAGGGTTCATACTTTCACTAGTGCAAGTTCTCTCAACAATAATAACATAATTGGATCATATAACTATCCCTCAACATGCAACGAAGAGTCACTCCAAAGACACTAATAGCGGAGAACGAACGAAGAGATTATGGTAAGGTACGGAACCACCTCAAAGTTATTCTTTCCAATCAATCCGTTGGGCTATTGCTATAAGTGTCACAAACAGCCCTAGAGTTCGTACTAGAATAACACCTTAAGACACAAATCAACCAAAACCCTAATGTCACCTAGATACTCCACTGTCACCTCAAGTATCCGTGGGTATGATTATACGATATGCATCACACAATCTCAGATTCATCTATTCAACCAACACATAGAACCTCAAAGAGTGCCCCAAAGTTTCTAACGGAGAGTCAAGACGAAAACGTGTGCCAACCCTATGCATAGGTTCATGGGCAGAACCCGCAAGTTGATCACCAAAACATACATCAAGTGAATGACGTGATATCCCATTGTCACCACAGATACGCATGGCAAGACATACATCAAGTGTTCTCAAATCATTAAAGACTCAATGCGATAAGATTACTTCAGAGGGAAAAATCAATCCAGTACAAGAGAGTAGAGGGGGAGAAGATCGTGCCAAATCAAGAACACGAGACAGAGAGATCAAACACATCGCTACTGGTACATACCCTCAGCCCCGAGGGTGAACTACTCCCTCCTCGTCATGGAGAGCGCCGGGATGATGAAGATGGCCACCGGTGAGGGTTCCCACTGGCGTGGTGCTTAACAGGGTCCCGATTGGTTTTTGGTGGCTACAGAGGCTTGCGGCGGCGGAACTCCCGATCTATTCTGTTCTTCAGAAGTTTTAGGGTACGTGAGTATATATGGGTGAAATAAGTATGTCGGTGGACCTCCGAGTTGTCCACGAGGAAGGGGGGCACGCCCTAGGGGGGTGGGCGCGCCCCCACCCTCGTGGGCAGCCCGGTACTCCCCTGGCATGCACTCCAAGTTTTTCCGGCAGCTTTCCTTCCAAAAATAACTTCTCCAGTTGATTTCATTCCGTTTCGACTCCGTTTGATATTCCTTTTCTTGAAACTTTGAAATAGGCAAAAAACAACAATTACAGGTTGGGCCTCCGGTTAATAGGTTAGTCCCAAAAATAATATAAAAGTGGATAATAAAGCCCAATATTGTCTAAAACAGTAGATAATATAGCATGGAGCAATAAAAAAAATTATAGATACGTTGGAGACGTATCAAGCATCCCCAAGCTTAATTCCTGCTCGTCCTCGAGTAGGTAAATGATAAAAAAGAATTTTTGATGCGGAGTGCTACTTGGCATAATTTAAATGTAATTCTTCTTAATTGTGGTATGAATATTCAGATCCGAAAGATTCAAGACAAAAGTTTATATTGACATAAAAATAATAATACTTCAAGCATACTAACTAAGAAATTATGTCTTCTCAAAATAACATGGCCAAAGAAAGTTCATCCCTACAAAATCATACAGTTTAGTCATGCTCCATTTTCGTCACACAAGAATGCTCTCATCATGCACAACCCGATGACAAGCCAAGCAATTGTTTCATACTTTAATAATCTCAAACTTTATAAACCTTCACGCAATACATGAGCGTGAGCCATGGATATAGCACTATGGGTGGAATAGAATATGATGATGGGGGTTATGTGGAGAAGACAAAAGGAGAAGATCTCACATCAACGAGGCTAATCAATGGGCTATGGAGATGCCCATCGATTGATGTTAATGCAAGGAGTAGGGATTGCCGTGCAACGGATGCACTAGAGCTATAAATGTATGAAAGCTCAACACAAGAAACTAAGTGGGTGTGCATCCAACTTGCTTGCTCACGAAGACCTAGGGCACTTGAGGAGGCCATCGTTGGAATATACCAGCCAAGTTCTATAATGAAAAATTCCCACTAGTATATGAAAATGACAAAACAAGAGACTCTCTATCATGAAGATTATGGTGCTACTTTGAAGCGCAAGTGTGGAAAAAGGATAGTAGCATTGCCCCTTTTTATATATCTTTTTTTGGGTGTTTTTTTATTTGGCCTTTCTCTTTGTTTTGGGACAATGCTCTATTGAATGATAATCATCACACTTCTATTTATTTACAACTCAATGATTACAACTCGATACTAGAACAAAGTATGACTCTATATGAATGCCTCCGTGATGTCTGGGATATGCAATGAATCAAGAGTGACATATATGAAAGAATTATGAACGGTGGCTTCGCCACAAATACTATGTCAACTACATGATCATGCTAGCAATATGACAATGATGGATGTGTCATGATAAACGGGATGGTGGAAAGTTGCATGGCAATATATCTCAGAATGGCTATGGAAATGCCATAATAGGTAGGTATGGTGGCTGTTTTGAGGAAGATATAAGGAGGTTTATGTGTGAAAGAGCGTATCATATCACGGGGTTTGGATGCAACGGCGAAGTTTGCACCAACTCTCAATGTGAGAAAGGGCAATGCACGGTACCGAAGAGGCTAGCAATGATGGAAGGGTGAGAGTGCGTATAATCCATGGACTCAACATTAGTCATAAAGAACTCACATACTTATTGCAAAAATCTACAAGCCATCAAAACCAAAGCACTACGCGCATGCTCCTAGGGGATAGATTGGTAGGAAAAGACCATCGCCGTCCCCGACCGCCACTCATAAGGAGGACAATCAAAGAACACCTCATGTTTCAAATTTGTTACATAACATTTACCATACGTGCATGATACGGGACTTGCAAACTTCAACACAAGCATTTCTCAAATTCACAACTACTCCACCAGCACGACTTTGATATTATCACCTCCATATCTCAAAACAATCATCAAGCGTCAAACTTCTCTTAGTATTCAACACACTCATAAGAATTCTTACAAATCTTGTATGCTTAGCATATTATGATTTAAGAAAATTACAATGCTATTTAAGACTCTCAAAATAATCTAAGTGAAGAATGAGAGATCAATAGTTTCTGTAAAACAAATCCACCACCGTGCTCTAAAAGATATAAGTGAAGCACTAGAGCTAACAACAAACTACTCCGAAAGATATAAGTGAAGGTTAATGAGTAGTCAAATAATTATGCAACTATGTGAAGACTCTCCCATTTTAAGAATTCAAGATCTTGAAACTTTATTCAAACAGCAAGCAAAACAAAACAAACTAAAATGACGCTCCAAGCAAAACACATATCATGTGGTGAATAAAAAATATAGCGCCAAGTAAAGTTACCAATGAACGAAGACGAAAGAGGGGATGCCTTCCGGGGCATCCCCAAGCTTAGATGCTTGGTTATCCTTGAATATTATCATGGGGTGCCTTGGGAATCCCCAAGCTTAGGCTCTTGCCACTCCTTATTCCATAGTCCATCGAATCTTTACCCAAAACTTGAAAACTTCACAACACAAAACTTAATGTAAAAACTCGTGAGCTCCGTTAGCGAAAGAAAACAAAACACCACTTCATGGTACTGTAATCAACTCATTATTTATTTATATTGGTGTTAAACCTACTGTATTCCATGTTCTCTATGGTTTATAAACTGTTTTACTAGCCATAGATTCATCAAAATAAGCAAACAACACACGGAAAACAGAATCTGTCAAAAACATAACAGTCTGTAGTAATCTGTAACTAACGCAAACTTCTGGAAATCCAAAAATTCTAAAATAAATTGGTGGACCTGAGTAATTTGTTTAGTAATCATCTTCAAAAATAATCAACTAAATAGCACTCTCCAGTAAAAAGTTCTAGCTAATCTCGTGAGCTCTAAAGTTTCTGTTTTTTACAGCATGATCATAAAGACTTCATCCAAGTCTTCCCAAAGGTTCTACTTGGCACAATCACTAATTAAAACATAAAACCACATCTAAACATAAGCTAGATGGATTATTTATTCCTAAACAGAACAAAAAAGCAAGAAACTAAAATAAAATTGGGTTGCCTCCCAACAAGCGCTATCTTTTAATGCCCCTAGCTAGGCATGATGATTTCAATGATGCTCACATAAAAGATAAGAATTGAAACATAAAGAGAGCATCATGAAGAATATGACTAGCACATTTAAGTCTAACCCACTTCCTATGCATAGGGATTTTGTGAGCAAACAACTTATGGTAACAATAATCAACTTCCATAGGAAGGTAAAACAAGCATAACTTTAAAATTTTAAGCACAGAGAGAGGAAACTTGATATTATTGCAATTCCTACAAGCATATATTCCTCCCTCATAATAATTTTAAGTAGCATCATGAATGAATTCAACAATATAACCAGCACCTAAAGCATTATTTTCATGATCTACAAGCATAGAAAATTTACTACTCTCCACATAAGCAAAATTCTTCTCATTCGGAATAGTGGGAGTGTCATAAGAGACTTGAATACTATAAATTGTTTACACACTAAAAGAGTAATGTTCAGAAAAAGGGGGATCATATTCATGACAAGTTTTATAAATATAATCATCACTACTTTTTATAGCATAAGTTTCATCACAATAATCATCATAAGTAGCAACTTTGTTCTCATCATAATCGATTGAAACCTCTTCCGAAATAGTGGATACATCACTAAATAAAGTCAAGACCTCTCCAAATCCACTTTAATAATTATCACAATAAGATTCAACATCCTCCAATATTGTGGGATCACTACTTCCTAAAGTTTACACTCTTCCAAACCCACTTTCATAAATATAATCATCATAAGTAGGAGGCATGCTATCATCATAACAAATTTGCATATCAAAACTTGGGAGACTAAAAATATCATCTTCATTAAACATAACATCCCCAAGCTTGAGCCTTTTCATATCATAAGAATAATCACTCTCATCATTAATAGTATGGATAGCACCAATAGTATAGCAATTATCATATTCTTCCAAGCAAGTGCCAAAAAGAGTTTCAAGATCATAATAAGTATCATTATCTTCCCAATCATAATCATCACAACAAGCAATAGGCATAGCTAGATCATCATCAAGTGCATCATCTTCCACAATTATTTTTGATTTATTTTCATGAGGCACAAAAATAATAGGAGCAACTTTATTTGGGAGAGATATCTTTTTACCTCTCTTCCGTTTTCTTTTCTTCTTCTTCACCACATCATGTGTGGGTTCAATCCTCTTTTTGGAGCTCCTTATTAATGAAATTGGTTGAATAGAAGGCTCCTCCTCGTTACCTGATTCATCATAAGAAATAATAGGAGGATATTGGGAAGTCTCTTCCCTTTCATTAGTATTCTCTTCATCTTCTATTTGTTTTCTTTTCTTTATGTAATTGGCAATATAAGGATTTTCAATGCAATTCACCGCACAATACATATAAATTTCTTCTACATCAATATCAAGGAATTTCTTGAGGTTATATTCTGGAATATGCTTAGTTTGACGTTTCAATTCTTCATAACCCAAAAGCAAACTTAGTTCATTATAATGCGCAAGAGAGATCAAGTCATCAGAACTTTTGGACACGATTTGATCATGAAACAATTTGCAATTGATATTTAAATGACCATGTTCATTGCAAAGTTCACAAGTACGACTAAGATATCTTAAATTATCAGCACTAGCATTTAGCCTTTCTTGCAACTCTTTAGTTTCTAAGTACTTATGCCTCTTGCAATATCTATCTTCCCTATTTGGTGTGTACTTTGTAAACCCAATGCACTCCACAAAAATTGACATGTTTATAGGAGGCATTTTCATCATAACTAGTGCAATTATCATTAGTACTATGGATATTCAAGGAGTTCATACTAACAATATTGCAATCATGCTCATCATTCAAAGATTCAGTGCCAAACATTTTAATGCTTTCTTCTTCTAACACTTTGGCACAATTTTCCTTTCCATCATACTCACGAAAGATATTAAAAAGATCAAGCGTATGAGACAAACTCAATTCCATTTTTTTGTAATTTTCTTTTATAAACTAACTAGTGATAAAACAAGAAACAAAAAGATTAGATTGCAAGATCTAAAGATATAACTTCAAGCACTTACCTCCCCGGCAACGGTGCCAAAAAAGAGCTTGATGTCTACTAGACAACCTTCTTCTCGTAGACGTTGTTGGGCCTCCAAGTGCAGATGTTTGTAGGACAATAGCAAATTTCCCTCAAGTGGATGACCTAAGGTTTATCAATCCGTGGGAGGCATAGGATGAAGATGGTCTCTCTCAAGCAACCCTGCAACCAAATAACAAAGAGTCTCTTGTGTCCCCAACACACCCAATACAATGGTAAATTGTATAGGTTGTCGGATTTCGGGTTCCTGCAGACCCTTAAGGTTCGAACTCTGGGGTGCGCGCGGAGATCCAACCCTCCACCGTCTCGTACCTCGCCGAATCGCAGGGACCTAAACTACTAACAAGAACAACACAAGAGACGCAAGATTTATACTAGTTCGGGCCACCGTTGTGGTGCAATACCCTACTCTAGTTTGTGGTGTGTGGATTGCCTCTGGGGCTGGCGAAGAACAGTACAGGGAAGAACAACCTCGCGAGGGTCTGTTCTTGGTGGGTGTGATGAACTTCTAAGTGGTAACCCGTCGCTCTAGCCCGAGGAGCGGGTTTCTCTCTCTCTGGATTCCGAATGCTCGATCCGATCGTCCTTTCGTCCCCGAGTGTGGCTACCCCTATTTATAGGCGAAGGCCCTGGGCCTCTTCCCAAATATTGAGCGGGAAGGGCGCCAACAATTGGCCATTTTGAAGGGGAACAGCGGGTACACTTATCCTGACTAAAGTTGGTCCTCGCCTGCCAAAGGCTCTGGTGATGACGCCTGCTTGGGCTCCACGATGACTACATTCCAGCCGTTGGGGTTGGTCTTGGTCTTCTTGCACCAAAACGGATGCCTTTGCCTGATACCCTTGCCTGCGCTTGCCCCCTTTGCACCAAAGAGGAAAGGAGGACGCTGCGCGGGCTGGCGCCCGACTGGCGCCCTTGGTCATCATGGCTTACGTCACGGGCACCTCGCGAGGTACCCCGCCTTGAGTTCTCCGCCTCCTCATGAGCCAGCCTGACGAGGCCGCGCCTGAGGAAGCTCTTAATCGTCCACCCCGCGAGGCTTGGCCCCTCGCGAGGGTCTTGAGCTTGTGTTTATGAAGATGGGCCGTCCGGGGCCTCCTTTGAGCCACGCCGCAGGCCGCAGGCAGGCAAGTCTGGGGACCCCCGTTCCCAGAACGCCGACAAGAGCCTCTGTACACGACGCGTGCGGACTTGGCCGCAGAGAGGCGAAAGGGCAAGTGCGAAGCTTTAGGGCCCTAACGAGCTGTGGCCTTGGGCGCCGCATGGCGGTTGATTGGACGTGGGCGCTTCTGCAACCGCGCGGGTTGATAATAGAGCGCCATCTTGCTTGCCTCCTTTACTTTCTCCAGTTGCTACTCAGATCCCCTTTCTTGCGCCTCTCCTTCCTGCTTCCAAGACCTTCAGATCCACTCCGCCTGCGTGCCTAGCCAGTCATGGCTCCTCGTCAAACCCGGCCGAAGCCTCGGTACTCTCCTCGCTTTGGACCCGCCGAACGTGTCGTGGCGTAGCCTTGCCCTGACAAGGCGGCCGGGGCGGAGGCGCAGGGCGCCGAGGAACGGGCGGTGTTCAAGGTCGGCCTCCGCCTCGAGGGTCGGGGGAGTACCTTCTACCCGTTCTTCACGGGCGCCATTATTGCTGGTCTGTCGCCTCCCTTTTCTGAGTTCTTCTTCTCCGTCCTTCGCCATTACAACATTCACGCTCTGCACCTCCATCCCAACTCCGTCCTTCTCCTGGCAATCTTCGCCTACTATTGTGAGGCCCATGTTGGGGTGAAGCCCTCGGTGGCCTTGCTGCGCCACTACTTCTTGCTCCGATTCACCCGTGGTCCCATCTCCGCGTGCGCGAGCTTCGTCGCATACGGCGGAGCCATTGCCATTTCAAACACTGGGAAGCGGATTGAGGGCTTCAGGAGCAAGTAGGTCTTGGTGGATGCAGGGCGGATCCACCTCGATCGATCCTGCCCACGGAGCCCGCCGAGAGCTCCACGACCGGTCCTGCATTTAAGCTTCGGGATCCTCGCTAAGTGGCCGGAGAGGATGGACGCAGATCTGAAGCCGGACGATGCGGCGGGCGGGCGAGGCTGACTGCAAGGCTCGTTCTTGAGGGAGTTCCGGAGCACCAAGGCTCCGCTTCGCCATGATCCTCGCCTGGATGTGGAGGCCTAACCCGAGCCCGTGGCCTCGCCAGCGAGGATCTGGTGACGGTCCTCCATCCTTGGTAGGGGGCGATGTGGCGAGACCGAGGGCGCCTCAGCGCCTGCTTTCTTCGCGAGGATTGGGAGCAGGTTGTGGGGGTCCATGCCCGCCTTCAATGGGGACGGGCTCGTGCTCATGGAGGCTCCGGAGGACTGGTGGACGTGCCCTCTTCCGACTCCAAATAAGAGGTGGAGGAAAGGGAGCCAAGAGAGGGGGTTGATTCGGGGGCGGAGTCAAGGGCTCCCTCCCTGCGGCGCAGGCCCCGCGTTCTCCGCCTCCCCGAAAGTGACGACGATGAAGATGAGGATGAGCGGGGAGGCAAGAGCCTGCCCCCGATCCCTAAGAAGGACCGGACTGGGCTGGTCCCCCACGGGTCCGCCCCGGCCCCTGGGCGATCCGGGGACGCGCCTGCCGCTCCTGGTCCCCTTGAAGCCGATCCCTGCAGCCGGCTCTCGGGCTTCAAGTATGGCCGGAGGCTGCTCGAGTCCACCAAATGACGCACCTGTAAGTGCCCGCTTCTGTCTTGATTATTGCTTCATATCGAGATCTGATGTCCATGCTCTTGGTCGGGCTAAGCGCTGCGAAGAAGTGAAGGGGCCTCTGAGGCCCCATCCGTGGTGGTGCCTTTGCTCAAAGGGAAGATGACCCCGACGCCTGTGCCTCTCCGCCCGGGCGTCCTCGCGAGGGTTCGGCTGAGCTCGCCGGGCGAAGCTCAGCTTTCTTGTCCCAAGCGACTCGAGACGGCCTTTTGCTGGGCGCAGCCTCCACCGTCGCCGTGGGCGCCACTGGTTCGCCTCGAGGCCCAGTGGTTACGCCGCCGCCAACTCCTCCTACTCCGCCAACCGCTGTCTCTCCGACTCCTCCTGCGGTCTCGACCGTGCTGGCCGCTGAACTGGACCGCCGCGCAGGATCTTCCGGGCGCCGACCTCGCTTGTTGGCCGGGCGCTCGAGCCGGCCTCTGGCTGGATTCGTGCCGACGCCTGATTCTGGCGGCGCTGGTCCAGGCTTCGACGGCCTGTGACGAGGAGAAGCAGGCTGTTCATGGCGGCGGTGGCTCGCGCGATGCCCTGGGGGAGGCAGCCAGCATCCGAGGTCGCTGCGAGACGCTGGAGGGTGAGCTGAAGGGCCTGCAGAACCAGCTCGCCGAGGAGGCTCGCCTCCGCCAGGAGCAGGAGGAAGGCATGAAGGCTCGCGAGGCGGCCATCAAGGACCGGGAGGCCAAGCTGAAGAAGCGCCGCGACCGTCTTGACGCGTTGGGGCAGGAACTAGAGGCGAGGAAGGTCGAGCTGGACGCCAAGGCGCTGGTTACGCTGAAGACCGCGTGGCCTTCATGGATATGGAGGTGAAGGCTCGCGGCCCCGCTGAGGGAGCTTTATGACAGCGGCCTGGAGAGCCCACTGGCCGGCGCGGAGGACGGCCCCACCAAGCTGCTTCCTTTCCTGATCCGCGCTCTTGAAGATGTCGCCCTTGGTCTTGGCCCCACGGCTGAGGCCGAGGCGCGGGTCTTGTTTTCTGCGGCACTGACGCGGATCCTCACCCACATCTATCTTCGCGACCCCAGCGTCGACATGGACAGCTTCTGGAGCCGGCGAAGCGGCGAGCACGCAATGCCGCTGCCGAGGCTGTGAAGGGTCGCATGAGGATCTGTTGGGGAAGTTCCGGGCCTTCAGCACCAAGCCGAAGCGAGGCGCTGCCGGCCCTGCTGCTTCACGAGGCGAGCCCACTCCGCGCCGCTCCGCCGCCGACAAGTGACTCCGCTGTGGCTCCTGTCTTGCTTTTAATTCCTGCACATGTATCATGCCTCGGGGAGGCGTTTAAACTTGTGTTTGGTACTGTGATAACAGTGTGGACTGTAATATTTGCTTTTGAATTCCTTGAAATTTGTGCTTCCTACTTGCTTATGTTCTACGCCGCCAGAGCCTGCCTCACAAGATACCTCGGCCATTGCTTAGCCCCGACCGGAAACCGTGACGGGACCAAGGGGTGAGGGGCTACGTGATGTTAGGCTCTGAGTCGCGATGCTCAGGAGTCCCCTTGGCACAAACAGCAAGTAGGGAGGTGAGGCGTGGGTGGATCCACCGTTCTCACGTCTGGCAGAGCCCGCCTCACAGATACCCCAACCGCCGTTAGCCTTTCGGAACTAAGGGGTGAGGGGCTACGTGACCAGTTAGGGTCCTGAGTCGCGATGCTCAGGAGTCCCCCTTGATGCTCAAACGACATGCGTACCTTGGCTCCGCTCGGCGAGTGGCGTGCGACGAACTAGGCCCGAGGGGCCTGGCTGGGTGGCGTGCATCTGGCGTGACTTCCAGCCTGGCGCGTGCCCAGCCTCGCGGCACTCCCGAGAGGAGGCCTTGCGACGAGGCCGACATCGAGCTCTGGGCTCCCGAGGTTGACGCGACCGGAGGCCACCTCGCTTGTTTATCACCAGCCTTGAGCATAGCGCTTCCGCATGCGTGACGGGCATAGCTCCTCGGCAAGTTGTCGCCACCAACAAGGAGCATGGTGCTTCCACTGGAATGTGGGAGGGGCTCCCCGGAGGAGCCCGGGCGATACAGCCCCACCGCCACGTGGCTGGCACGGTAGGGCTAGACGAGGTGTATCCGGGCACCCGTGAGCTAGCGCTGGACTCACGAGGCCCTACCTCAAGGCGGGTTGCGCCTGGCTCGGCCTTATCTTCGGTGTGTTCCCGCAAAATGGCTAGATGCCGGTGTTTCACGTCTTGGTCCCGGCCCCGGCTGGTCTCTACCGCTGCTGGCAAGCCGTGTCGCGATGCCATGGACAAGACCAGAGGGTGAGGGTCGGAGAGCCGGTAGGAGCCTTTGAGTCGCGATGCTCGTGCACCCCCTTTAACGCCAAGCTGGATTAGATGACGCAACTCACGTCCTCGGGTCCCGGCTCTCGGGCTGGTCTCTACCGTCAGCCGGCAAGCCGTGTCGCGATGCCGTGGACAAGACCAGAGGGTGAGGGCCGGAGAGCCGGTAGGAGCCCTGAGTCGCGATGCTCAGGCACCCCCCCTTTAACGCGCAAGCTGGGTCGGAGGCAACAACTCTACGTCTTCGGGTCCCGGCTCTCGGGCTGGTCTCTACCGTCGCTGGCAAGCCAGGTTGCGATGCCATGGACAAGACAAGAGGGTGATGGCCGGAGAGCCGGTAGGAGCCCTGAGTCGCGATGCGTAGGCACCCCCTTTAACGCGCAAGTCGGATTGGATGACGAAACTCTACGCCCTCGGGTCCTGGCTCGGGCTGGTTCAGACGATCGCTGGCAAGCCAGGTCGCGATGCCATGGACAAGAACAGAGGGTGAGGGCCGGAGAGCTGGTAGGAGCCCTGAGTCGCGATGCTCAGGCACCCCCCCCCTTTAACGTGCAAGATCTCGCCACCCAGGAGAAGGCACCAAATAACAAGCATGGTGGAGCATAATCCTAAGGAAAACGCATGAAGGATACATGTCACTGGACTGCACGAGCGGCTTGGGGATGATGCAGCCCGAGGCGCCCAACAGGGTAAGCTAAGGACATGAAATAAAAGGGATACATGCCGCAGGGACGGACCCACGCGGCCTGGGAATAATGCAGCCCTGAAGGCACTCCCAGCCAGAAATAAAACTTAAAGATGTCACCTGGTGATGTTGGGGATGAAGGGATGTTGATGTAGCAGACTCGGTGGGCTGCGGGAGCCGATCCTCACGAGCCCCCAGGCTCAGGGGCCTCGGGAGGCTCCGGAGGCGCTGGCGGCCCCTCACGGGCCATCTCCATCTCCGCCAGGCCTGCGGCGTGCCTGACCTCTTGAGCCTCCAGGATGGTCCTCATGAGACGCTGGTGTGCAGCAGCCTGCGTTTGGCGAGCCATAAGGCATGCAGACGTAGGCTGTGGGCGGGCCTCGCAACGCCCCCACTCGCGAGGGCCGAGGCGCTCTTGAGATGCGGCTCGGTTGAGCCTGCACGCCGATGCAGACGCTGCAGCCCACCATCCTCGCCTGGATGGGGGCCACAGCTGGGCGTGGCGGCCGCCTCATGACCCTTGACTCCTGTAACTCCCGAATGGCCTTGGCTGATGAACTCTCGGGGTTCTGCTTCTCCTGGTCTTGCTCCCGCTTATGGGAAACGTGCTTCAAACACTCCTCCACGTGGTGCCCAAGCGCCTCCCTCGAGACCTTGGCGAGGTCGGTGGCCCTCCGTGGAGAGCCCCGAGCCCGGCTGAGGAGGCGCTTAGGCGCGCTTTCCTATGCGATGGAAGGAGGCTCTGCCCCTGCGTGGGCCCCGAGGGGCCTGTCTCTTGATGAGCCGGGCCGGTCGATGTCTTCTTCTTCTTGGGTCTTTGCCTCGGGAGGCGCCCTGCCGTGGTGCTGGTCTTCCAAATGACGCTGCTCAAAAGCTCGCCCAAGGAGCACACTGCATCTCTCTTCAAAGGGCACCGTGATGACCCCGCCGCTTCTCGGCATCTTGAGGATGTTGTAGCCATGGTGGGTCACGACCATGAACTTGGCCAACGCAGGGTACCCGAGGATGGCGTTGTAATGGCAAAGTATCGTGGGCGACATCAAGTCGATGAGCTCGCTAGGTAGTTGTCGCGGGCCCCAAAGGTGACAGGAAGGCGGACCTGCCCGATCGGGACTGTGGAGTCGTCGGTGACTCGGAGAAGGGCTTGGTTGGTCAAGCCGATCAGACGGCACTTGAAGATTGTTGAAGGTCTCCACGGATAGGACGTTGAGCCCTGCTCCGCCGTCGATGAGGGTCTTGGTGACCAGCACGTTGCTCATGATTGGGGAGCAAAGCATTGGGAGAACTCCGGCGGTGGCTGCGCACTTGAGGTGGTCCGCTGAGCTGAACGTGATGGCGCACGCCGACCACCTGAGAGGGCGCGTGGACTCGAGCTTGGGGAGGACTGCATTCACTTCACGAGCGAACTGCTTGAAGATGCGGTGAGAGGCTGGTGCTTGGGCTCCGCCCAGGATGCAAAGCGACAGCACGCTCTGGAAGCCCCACCCCCTCGGCCCCGATGACGGTCTTCGATTCTCCTTGGTGGCGGCGCGGCAGCGGAGGGAGCTCTGCGTTCCTTGCGGACGATCCTCACGAGGCTGATCCCTCCAGCCCCCTCGCGAGGTGGGTCTTGCCAGCCGGTCCTCGCGAGGTCGGTCGCGCCACCTTGGCGCTGGGCCGCTGGTCTTCCCAGGCCCCTGCATTTCTTCCTCCTCCTCGGTCGTAGCTTGCCGGTCCGCTGCCTTCAGGCGTCTGCCGACCCTTCCTTCGCGCATGGCCCGGAGCTCTTGACATTCATTGGTGTTGTGGGTGTGGAGGTCATGGTACACGCAGCATCGCTGCCCTTGGAAGACTCGGGCTGATCTCGCCCGCTTGGTGTCTGGTTCGCCGCGAGTACGGCAGCCCCTTGTGCTTTTACGCCCTTGGCCTTGGACTTCTTCTCTTCGGATCCGCAGCAGTAGCTCGAGGAGGAGAGGCGCCTCCTTATCCCTCGCACACTTGGTCGCCAAGTTGAACAGCCTGTGGAGGTGCACAGATCTTCATGCATCGCCAGCTCCTCCTTCATCTTGACGTCGCGCACGCCGTCGGAGAAGGCAGAGATGATGGCCTCCTCCGTCACCCTGGGGATCTTGAGGCGTGCGTTGTTGAAGCGCTGGATGTACTTTTGACGGGTTTCCCCTGGCTGCTGCTTGATTCGGCGCATGTCGCTCACGGCGGGAGGCCGGTCGCGAGTACCTTGAAAGTTGGCGATGAAGCGGGTGCGCATATCGGCCCAGGAAGAGATCGTGCTCGGGGCCGATTCAGGAGCCAAAAGTGTTCCGGCCCTTGAGCGCCATGGGAAACCAGTTCGCCATGACCTTTTCATCTCCGCTGGCAGCCTCGATGCCCAGCTCGTAGAGATGGAGGAACTCCGTAGGGTCTGCCGTGCCGTCAGAGCGTGGGGCAGGTCCGGCTTGAACTTGGCGGGCCACGCGATGCCGCTGCCTCGATGGTGAAGGCGGCAGCCCGCCGTGGCTGCGGGGGCCTCGGACGGCAGAGAGCTTGGTCTTGCAGGCCTCCTGCGCGCCGGCCGGGGCAGCGCAGGTCTTGACGTCTTTGGAGCGAGGCGCCGGGCAGCTTCTTGCGGGCGAGGAACTTCTTGGCAGCTCTGCTCCCGCCGCGCCGGCGCCTGACGGAGCGGGTTCCGCCCAGGGGCCGCACGCCTTGGGGCCAGGGCGTCGTCTTGACGAGGAGGCGGCCGAGGCGCCCCAGGAGCTTCATCGCCCGCGCGGGCGGGGTGCGGTTCAACCAAACGGACGGCGCGGGGTCGCCTCCTGCAGCGTGGACGAGCTCGGTGACGCGGTCGAGCCATTCTTCGTAGACGTCGTCGACGGAGCGGTAGCGCAGGAGCTCGTTGGCCACGATGAGTGCAGCTCGGGCCTCCATGCGCGAAGCGCGCGACGAAGAACCAGTGGGGTGAGCGCCGGCGTGGCGGTGCGGCCGTCCCGCCGCACGGACGGGTGCTGGGACGACGATTGCTGCTTTCGTTCCTGTCGGGCGGTGGCGGCGTTGACAGCCGGTGACGGGGAACGACGAGGACGTCCGCCGACGGGGGCCGTCTGGGCGACGTGGGAAGCGAGGGCGGCTCGGCGCTCGGCGCGAGCCCGACGAGCGTCAGACATGGTGGCGGTGGTCGGGGAAGAACGAGGCGACGAAAGGCAGATTCCGGCGCACCCCTACCTGGCACGCCAAATGTCGGATTTCGGGTTCCGGCAGACCCTTAAGGTTCGAATTCTGGGGTGTGCGCGGAGATCCAACCCTCCACCGTCTCGTACCTCGCCGAATCGCAGGGACCTAAACTACTAAGAAGAACAACACAAGAGACGCAAGATTTATACTAGTTCGGGCCACCGCCAGGTGTAATACCCTACTCTAGTTTGTGGTGTGTGGATTGCCTCTGGGGCTGGCGAAGAACAGTATAGGGAAGAACATCCTCGCGAGGGTCTATTCTTGGTGGGTGTGATGAACTGCTAAGTGGTAACCCGTCGCTCTAGCCCGAGGAGCGGGTTTCTCTCTCTCTCTGGATTCCGAATGCTCGATCCGATCGTTCTTTCGTCCCCGAGTGTGGCTACCCCTATTTATAGGCGAAGGCCCTGGGCCTCTTCCCAAATATTGAGCGGGAAGGGCGCCAACAATTGGCCATTTTGAAGGGGAACATCGGGTACACTTATCCTGACTAAAGTTGGTCCTCGCCGCCAAAGGCTCGTGATGACGCTCGCTTGGGCTCCACGATGACTGCATTCCAGCCGTTGGGGCTGGTCTTGGTCTTGTTGCACTAAAACGGATGCCTTTGCTTGATACCCTTGCCTGCGCTTGCCCCCTTTGCACCAAAGAGGAAAGGAGGACGCTGCGCGGGCTGGCGCCCGACTGGCGCCCTTGGTCGTCACGGCTTACGTCACGGGCAGCTCGCGAGGTACCCCGCCTTGAGTTCTCCGCCTCCTCATGAGCCAGCCTGATGAGGCCGCGCCTGAGGAAGCTCTTGGTCGTCCGCCCCGTGAGGCTTGGCCCCTCGCGAGGGGCTTGAGCTTGTGTTGATGAACATGGGCCGTCCGGGGCCTCCTTTGAGCCACGCCGCAGGCCGCAGGCAGGCAAGTCTGGGGACCCCCGTTCCCAGAACGCCGACATAGGTGCACTAGTTCGGCGAAGAGATGGTGATACAAGTGCAATATGGATGGTAGATATAGGTTTTTGTAATCTCAAAATATAAAAACAGCAAGGTAACTAATGATAAAAGTGAGCGTAAACGGTATTGCAATGCGAGGAATTAAGGCCTAGGGTTCATACTATCACTAGTGCAAGTTCTCTCAACAATAATAACATAATTGGATCATATAACTATCCCTTAACATGCAACAAAGAGTCACTCCAAAAACACTAATAGCGGAGAACGAACGAAGAGATTATGGTAGGGTACGAAACCACCTCAAAGTTATTATTTCCAATCAATCTGTTGGGCTATTCCTATAAGTGTCACAAACAGCCCTAGAGTTCATACTAGAATAACACCTTAAGACACAAATCAACCAAAACCCTAATGTCACCTAGATACTCCGCTGTCACCTCAAGTATCCGTGGGTATGATTATACGATATGCAACACACACTCTCAGATTCATCTATTCAACAACCACATAGAACCTCAAAGAGTGCCCCAAAGTTTCTACCGGATAGTCAAGACGAAAACGTGTGCCAACCCCTATGCATAGGTTCATGGGCGGAACCCGCAAGTTGATCACCCAAACATACATCAAGTGAATCACGTGATATCCCATTGTCACCACAGATACGCACAGCAAGACATACATCAAGTGTTCTCAAATCATTAAAGACTCAGTCCGATAAGATTACTTCAAACGGAAAACTCAATCCATTACAAGAGAGTAGAGGGGGAGAAGAAACATAAGATCCAACTATAATAGCAAAGCTCGCGATACATCAAGATCGTGCCAAATCAAGAACACGAGAGAGAGAGAGAGGGAGAGATCAAACACATAGCTACTGGTACATACCCTAGGGGGTGGGCGCGCCCCCCACCCTCGTGGGAAGCCCGGGACTCCCCTGGCGTGCACTCCAAGTTTTTCCGGTAGCTTTCCTTCCAAAAATAACTTCTCCAGTTGATTTCATTCCGTTTCGACTTCGTTTGATATTCCTTTTCTTCGAAACACTAAAATAGGCAAAAAACAACAATTCTGGGCTGGGCCTCCGGTTAATAGGTTGTCCCAAAAATAATATAAAAGTGGATAATAAATCCCAATATTGTCTAAAACAATAGATAATATACCATGGAGCAATCAAAAATTATAGATACGTTGGAGACGTATCAGGCGCGGGGAGGAAGATGACCCGCAGCAGCGAGGAATGACTCCGATGACTTCTTTCCGGCAGCAAAGCAGCGAAGACGATTGTTGGCGTCGAGCTCAAGGTGGAGCAAAGAGGTAGGGCTTCAGAGGTGGCAGTGGCGAATGTAAGTAGAGGATGAGGGAGCGTTGGCGATGCGTAATATATGCGAGGGGAAATAACCGCATCGGGTGGATCAGATCGAACGGCTATCATCAAAGGAATTTTGTGATTCAACGGTCGGGATAAGGTGGCAGTTGATGGATAGCACGTGGCAACCGTCATCAAAGATCATGGTCCTGACTTGCGCGGGTGTAACATCCCAAATTTTCAATTTGGAATGTTATACATTAGATCATCAATGAATATCATATTTTATTTGCTTTGAGTTTTGATCCTAGAAATTCTACGCAACTCAAGGACCCACGGAGAGAGTTGGGGATTTCGTTATTTTCATATTTGAGTTTTTCTCAAATTTTGAGAATAGGATCATTTGATTTTAATTATTTTATCATCAATTATTTCTATTGCAAAAATATGAGAGAGGGAATAAAATGACTTTCCCCAAGATAAAGAAATATTGAGGATTTAATAGTAAAATCAAATAAGATTTTATTTTGGAGTTTTTCGCCATTTTATTTGAATTTAGAAAAATTTGCATTTTTCAAAATTGCATTTAGGCCCCAAATAAATTTTCATCTTGTCCAACTTGATTTTATAAGCCGGGGACAATTTATTTCGGGATTTTTGGAGTCGGATTAGTATTTCTTTTCGCTTTGTTTTCTCACAGAGAATTAATTTAAAAACCGCTGAACCGATTTCGGCCGCACTCGAAGGGACTCCGCCGGGCAGCCTTTTTAAATAGTCACCGAGCCGCTTCAGCAAATTTACCAAAATTACCGACAGCCCGCCGCCATACCTAAACCCTAACCCTAGCCGCCAAGGCCACGCCTACCGACGCCCGAGGTTGCCTCGTTTTCCACGCCACCGGTTTTTCTCAAAAAACCGTTCGGTTTTTCCGTCGGTTTTTCACCGGTTTTTTTAGTTTCTGTTTTTTATTAGATCGGTTTTTTTCCGGTTCGGTTAAATAGCGAGCGTTCGCTCGTTCGTTCGTTTTAACGAACGTGTTCGTCGTTTAGATCCAGTTAACGAACGTTCGTTCGTTAATCTGTTCGTCGTTTTTATTTTTCTCAGATTTTCCGCGATTATTTCTGATCGCGATTTATGATCCGATTTTCGTTTTAGTATAACTTTTCGCTCGTTTATCGGAATCAGGCGATTCAAGCGCCTGGAGTTTCGTCTCGAAACCCTCTTTCCGAATAACCAACTCAAACAAGTTTTGCTTCTGTAAAATTTGACTTAGGTCCAGATTAGTAAAACCAAGTTGTTTTCTTTCGCAGTTTGGGTTTCGTTGCTTCGTTTGATTTGGTTCTTTTTGCAAACCGGAGTTCTTAAGTTGAACTTTCTGGTTAGATCTCTTATTTGAGTTTTACCTGTGCATTAGATGAGTACTTATTGTATGCTTGTTTGTTTGTCTGCGATAGAATACCCGAAGTGCGCCGCCTGTTACTTCGAGTCTCTAGGTTTCACGGATCATCAGCAAGGCGAGTAACACTTTGATCATATACTTTTAATACCCAGTTTTTATGCATTAGATCAATCCTCAAACATTGCATGATTAGGATCTAATTAAATTGTGGGTTATGGGAAGTAGTTTGAGGTAGTACCTATTACGTGATTTATTATCAAACCCTTGGGAGTTACTTCTACGTTTGCTTATTATGCCCTGCTATGCTCGTAGACGTGGATTGGGTTTGAGTGAATATCCATGACAGATGTGAGATTGTTAATAAATGGTTTATCTAAGGTGGCAACTTAAACACACATCTGGGTGGATTGAGGTACCTGGTTATTCCAGGATTGCCTCTCTAGGCACCTGGGTAGACCAGGATTGCCTGTTTTTTTATGGACCACCACCCATGCTCAAAGGGATCATAAGATTATTCATGCTAGAAACTTCCTTGTGCAGCCACATGCTACTATGGGCTCTAGCATAGTTGATTAAGTCTTGCTAACTCTTAAAGTGGAATACTACCTGATGTAGGGGTTGTAGGTTGGTACGGTCTACCCATTCGTAAGGTGCTAGCGCTTCTGAAAGACTATGTCTCGGTCATCCATTTCTCAAACACCATGTAGTGCGATAAATCAAACGGAGGAGATCGAGTATTGTGGGAAAAGTGCACAAACCTCTGTAGAGTGTACAAACTAATCATGATTAGCCGTGTCCCCGGTGATGGACATCTCGAGTATCTAGTACTTGGATTATCAAGTGAATCTCATCATGTTACTTTAATTAATACTGTTGGGTTTTAATGATGATTATTTTAAATGGGATTGAGGATGATGTCAACCATTCTCAATGTTTTACAACCACCATGATAGTTAAATAGATTTATTCCTTTGCAGTAGGGAAAAATTGGCTTTTCGCAAAACTGTAACCATAGAGCTTTCCACCAGCCATATATGCATGTAGTATAGGCTTATTCTTTCATTACTCTCTATGTGTTACATTGCCAAAGATATTCCATGGGCTGACCCGTTGGGCTGCAATGTTTCATGTTGCAGACTTTTCGCATTTACAAGTAAGGTGCTTCTGTGTCGTGGTTCTATACTCAGTGATGCCGTTGGAGTTGATGGACTCGCTTATCTTCCAAGCCTTCCGCTGTTATCGTTATTAGATGGCCTTAAGCCATATTTATTTTGCTAAGTTCTCTTTTGAGACATTCGATGTAATAAGTGTGTGATTGCTACTCTGTTATAAATCCTTCAAGTACTGTGTGGTGTTAGCATTACTGATCCAGGGATGACACTTGAGCATAGAGATCAGACTGTTTGAGGTCTGGTCGCTACAAAGATGGTATCAGAGCACACGCTGACTGTAGGACATGGCCACTAAGCTAAAGCCCTAGATCACTACTCTTTCTCCTCATTTCTGACTCCTCATCTTTTCTGTTCTTTTATTGATGATGGAAGCAAGGAACAAGTTCACACAACCGGATGAAGATACACCCTTTGGATGTCACCTGAAGGAAGTCACTAGATACCTGAACATAGGAGTACCAAGCTTCACCGGGACCTTCAACGCCACTTTACCCGAAGAGGAGCGCTGGATGATTCAAGTTCACATTCCAGGAAGGGCATTTGCACCAGTCACGGAGCCCATAGAGTTTTCCTTTGATGCACCAACTTGGAGCCTAGGAAAGAGCATGGCAGCCCACATCGCCATGGGACGAATTGGAGAATACCACAATGATCTCAAGAATTCTATCTACCAGATTGGTGGGCGCCGAGATGAGCAATGGGAGATGATCAGCACCAGGAGGGATAGATCAATCGCAGCTTATATCCAGGAATTAAACCAGCACATCCGACGCCAGGAGAACCAGATGTGCGCAGGTATGGAGGATCTACAAAAGGCTATGACCAAGATCAAGGAGCTAGAAGAAGAACTCAAGGCTACACGTGAAGATTATATGGAGGAGATCGTCGCTCTAGTGAGACAGAACGGCGACCTTAAGGAGAAGATTGAAGTATTCATGGGAGGTTCAGCACCCAAAAGAGAAGATGACGAATCCACTTGCCCGGATAACTATATCATCATTAGTGACACCGACTCGGATCCCGACGATAGTGATGATGACTATGTTGATGAAGCTGGAGCAGATATCATTGAGTCTTCATCGGAGCAGTTTTTCTAGTTGACCACCATAACAAAGAGTAGTGTTCCACCATGTACATAGTATAGTCCACGCACTTTTGCGATAGTTCTAGACCGTTTGTATGCTCTTGCTTGATTGAATGAAGTGATTTTTGTGTGCATTTGCCTCATGTGCATATGGGTAGTGTTTTCCCCCTAGACCTCATTCTATTCTATTTTCTCTTCTTTTCTAAACCCTCAGATGCCTCCGAGACGCGACCCCGGATTTGTTTTCCCACCGGAGATCACTCAGTTGATTCAGTAGCAGAATGCCTTGATTCAAACATTGGTACAGAACCAAGGCAACAACAACAACAACAACCGACCACCACCACCACCTGTTGATCATTTAACCCGTTTTCTTAGGCTGAATCCGCCTGTGTTTTCCAGTAGCACCGAGCCAATAGTGGCAGATGATTGGCTCCGTAAGATAGGGAGGGAGTTGACCACTGCAGAATGTACAGATGGGGAAAAGGTGAAATTTGCCGCACATCAGCTTGAAGGACCCGCAACAGCATGGTGGGAGAATTTTACAGCCACTTATCCTGTAGACACTGTCACATGGGATTAGTTTCAAAGAAGCTTTCCAGATCGCCCACGTTTCAGCAGGAGCTATGGCCATGAAGAAGCGTGAGTTTCGCAACTTACGCCAAGGAGGACGCACTGTAGGCCAGTATGTGGAGGATTTTACTAAGTTAGCACGTTATGCCCCAGATGCAGCTAAGCAGGAGAAGTTTCTAGAAGGACTGAATGATGAGCTGAGCATGCAGTTGATGGTAGCCACTTTCAACAACTACCAGGAGTTGGTAGATCGTGCGCTTATGATTGAAGGGAAGCAGCAGCAGATTGACAATCGCAAGAGGAAGTATGGACAAGGGAAGTACAATTCTGGAGCTCAGCAGAAGCTACGCTTTACTCAAGCCGGGAGGACAATTCCAAAGATACCCACGGAGGTGGTAGCTCGCACAATCATAATGGCACCAAGAATGGAAACAGGAATGGAGGAAGCAATGGACAAAACCGCACCAACCCGTCAACCCCAGCCAAGAGAGACCTGAGCCAAATCACTTGTTTTAAGTGCCAGAAGACTGGGCATTATGCAAATGAATGTCCTGAAGCCCAAAATGGAAATGGCAATGGAAGCTCGGGAAAGAAGCCGAACCCTTTCAACAGGGGACAGGTGAACCACGTTACCGTGGAGGTTGAAGCTCAGCCAGATGCAGTAATAGGTAAGTTTTTGGTTAAGACATTTACTGCAGTTGTTCTATTTGATACTGGTGCATCGCATTCATACATATCAAGGGGATTTGTGGATAAGTATAAATTTCCAACCAAGCCCTTAGGTCACCCATGTTAGTAACCTCACCTGGAGCAGAATATATGGCGAGTAAATGGTGTGATCGACTGCCATTAAGGATTGGAAACTACGTATTTCCCTCGGACCTAATAGTTTTGGAATCGCAAGGGTTGGATGTGATATTAGGCATGGATTGGTTATCAAAGTACGGAGGGAACATTGATTGCGCCAGTAAGACGATTTTGCTTACTAGCCCAGAAGGAAGGAGGATTAGGTATGTATCACGGCATGAGCCGAGGAAGGCACGTGTAAATTCCTTATAGGGAGTTGTGCAGGAGGAAGTACCAGTGGTGAAGGATTACCCGGACGTGTTTCCAGAAGAGTTGCTGTGCATGCCACCGACGTAGACATTGAGTTTCTGATTGAGCTATTGCCAGGCACTGGGCCGATATCTAAGAGACCGTATAGGATGCCCGCGCAAGATTTGAAAGAAATTAAGAAGCATATTAAGGACTTACTGGATAAAGGTTTCATTTGCTCAAGTTCTTCGCCTTGGGGATCGCCAGTACTTCTAGTGGAGAAGAAGGATGGATCATTAAGAATGGTTGTTGATTACCGAGGATTGAATGAAGTGACCATTAAGAACAAGTACCCGTTGCCGATGATCAATGACTTGTTTGACCAATTGCAAGGAGCTAAGGTATTTTCCAAGATCGATTTGCGATCGGGATACCATCGATTGAAGATTCAAGAGCAGGATATACCTAAGACGGCTTTTACCACCAGGTACGGGCTGTATGAGTATACCGTTATGTCATTTGGTCTGACTAACGCACCTGCCTATTTTATGAACATGATGAACAAGGTGTTTATGGAGTTTTTGGATAAGTTCGTCGTGGTGTTCATTGATGATATTCTGGTTTACTCGAAGAATGAAGAGGAACATAAGGAACATTTGCATTTGGTACTCGAGAAGCTCAGAGGACATCAGTTATATGCCAAGTTCAGCAAATGTGAATTTTGGTTGAAGGAAGTTGGGTTTCTCGGACATGTTATATCCGGGGAGGGTATAGCAGTAGACCCCGCTAAAGTTGCCACTGTGACCAATTGGGAAGCACCAACAACAGTTGGAGAGATCCGGAGTTTTCTTGGATTGGCAGGATACTACCGGAGATTTATTGAGAATTTCTCCAAGATTGCAAAACCTATAACGGAGTTGTTGAAGAAGGATACTAAATTCAATTGGACTGAGGAATGTGAGGCTAGTTTCCAAGAGTTAAAGAAACGTTTGGTTACCTCACCAATGTTAATTCTGCCAGATCAAAGCAAGGATTACGAGGTGTATTGCGACGCTTCACGTCGGGGACCTGGAGCAGTGCTTATGCAGGAGGGAAAAGTTGTTTCGTATGCTTCACGACAGCTTAAGCCTCATGAGTTAAATTATGCTACCCATGATTTGGAGTTAGCAGCGGTAGTGCATGCTTTGAAAACTTGGAGACATTTTCTTATTGGGAACCACTGTGAGGTGTACACGGATCACAAAAGTTTGAAGTACATCTTCACGCAAAAGGAGTTAAATCTCAGGCAGAGGAGATGGTTGGAGCTCATTAAGGATTACGATATGAGATTGCATTATCACCCTGGAAAGGCTAACGTAGTAGCAGATGCGTTGAGCCGTAAGAGTCATGTCAACACCCTAATGACCGGAGGTTTACCAAAAGAATTAGCTGAGGAATTTCGAGAGCTATGTTTGGAAATAGTTCTGAGAGGCTTTGTAGCAGCATTGGAGATTCAGTCAACTTTGATCGATAAGATTAGAGAAGCTCAGAAGACGGATAAGGAGATTGCCTCTATTAAGGAGAAAATGACCAAGGGAAAAGCTAATGGATTTCGTGAGGATGAGCATGACACCCTATGGTTTGAAGACCGGGTTTATGTGCCCAATGACCCGGAGATCAGGAAGTTGATTTTGCAAGAAGCACATGATTCGCCGTATTCGATCCACCCAGGAAATACCAAGATGTATCCGGATTTGAAGGATACTTTCTGGTGGACCGGAATGAAGAAGGATATTGCAGAGTATGTAGCAGTTTGTGATGTATGTCAGAGAGTGAAGGCAGAACATCAGAAGCCAACAGGATTGTTACAGGCTTTGCCAATACCCGAATGGAAGTAGGGAAAATTAGGCATGGATTTCATCACGGGATTGCCCAGGACTCGTTCATGCTATGACTCGATTTGGGTTGTAGTCGATCGTTTGTGAAGGTAGCTCATTTCATTCCAAAGAAGACTACCTACAGCAGTGCCAAATTGGCTAAGATATACATGACCAGAATCGTATGTCTGCACGGAGTTCCAAGGAGTATCGTATCAGATAGAGGAACCTAATTCACCTCAAAGTTTTGGAATCAGTTGCACAAAACTTTGGGAACCAGACTAGAGTTTAGTACATCTTTTCATCCACAGACAGATGGACAAACCGAGAGAGTCAACCAGATTTTGGAGGATATGTTGAGAGCATGTGCATTGGATTATGGATCAAGTTGGGATGATAACTTGCCATATGCGGAGTTTTCTTATAATGAAAGTTACCAAACCAGTTTGAAGATGGCCCCTTTCGAAGCCTTGTACGGAAGGAGGTGCAGAACCCCGCTGTTGTGGGATGGAGTTGGAGACCGCCAGTTGTTTGGACCGTATTTGATTAAGGAGTCTGAACGGAAAGTGAAGTTGATTCGCGATAGGCTCAAGGTAGCCCAGTCGCGGCAGAAGAGCTATGCGGATTCAAAACACAAGGAGACAGTATATGAAGTTGGAGACAGAGTATATCTTCGAGTATCTCCACTTCGAGGAGTTAAGCGTTTTCGAGTTAAAGGAAAGTTAGCGCCACGTTTTGTGGGACCATACAAAGTTTTGGAGCGCATGGGAGAAGTTGCGTATAAGTTGGAACTGCCCGAGGGATTGTCAGGTGTTCACGATGTGTTCCACATTTCTTAGTTGAAGAAGTGTCACGCAGAGATGGCGGATATACCACTGAGAGATACTATGCCACTTGAAGCGATTTAGTTGAGTAATGATTTGACCTATGAGGAGAAGCCAGTCAAAATTCTGGAATATGCCAGCCGAGTCACTCGCGCAAAGAAGGTCATCAAGTTTTGCAAAGTTCAAAGGAGCCACCACACCGAGGAAGAAGCCACCGGGAGCGAGAGGAAGATTTGCTTAAAGCCCACCTCACCTATTTTCTAGTTAACCCGAATCTCGAGGGCTAGATTCATCTTAAAGAATGCGTTTGTAACATCCCAAATTTTCAATTTCGAATGTTATACATTAGATCATCAATGCATATCATATTTTATTTGCTTTGGGTTTTGATCCTAGAAATTCTACGCAACTCAAGGACCCACAGAGAGAGTTGGGGATTTCATTATTTTCATATTTGAGTTTTTCTCAAATTTTGAGAATAGGATCATTTGATTTTAATTATTTTATCATCAATTATTTCTATTGCAAAAATATGAGAGAGGGAATAAAATGACTTTCCCCAAAATAAAGAAATATTGAGGATTTAATAATAAAATCAAATAAGATTTTATTTTGGAGTTTTTCGCCATTTTATTTGAATTTAGGAAAAATGTGTGTTTTTCAAAATTGCATTTAGGCCCCAAATAAATGTTCATATTGTCCGGCTTGATTTTAGAAGTCGGGGAAAATTTATTTTGGGATTTTTGGAGTCCGTTTAGTATTTCTTTCGTTTGTTTTTCTATGCGGAATTATTTAAAAAAAACGCGAACCGACTTCGGGCCGTACCCGAGCGGGACTCCGCCCGGGGGCAGCCTTTAAATAGCCGCCGCCCGAGCCACCCAAATCACCACCACGGCCGCCGCCCACCCACGCCTAAACCCTAACTCCTAGTCACCGCCACCATGCTACCAAGGCCACAGACGCCGAGCCTACCGAGGTTGCCTCGCTTTCCGCACTAACGGTTTTTCTCAAAAACTGTTCGGTTTTTCCGCCGGTTTTTCGCCGGTTTTTTAGTTTCTGCTTTTTTATTAGATCGGTTTTTTCCGGTTCGGTTCAATAGCGGCGTTAGCGTCATTGCTCGCTCGCTTTAACGAACGTGTTCATCGTTATATCCGATTAACGAACGCTCGCTCGTTAAGTCGTTCGTCGCTTTTTCTTTTCTCGGATTTTCCGCGATTATTTCTGATCGCGATTTCTGATCCGATTTTCGTTTTAGTATAACCTTTCGCTCGTTTATCGGAATCAGGCGATTCAAGCGCATGGAGTTTCGTCTCGAAACCCTCTTTCCGAATAACCAACTCAAACAAGTTTTTCTTCTGTATAATTTGACTTAGGTCCAGATTAGTAAAACAAAGTTGTTTTCTTTCGCAGTTTGGGTTTCGTTGCTTCGTTTGATTTGGTTCTTGTTGCAAACCAGAGTTCTTAAGTTGAACTTTCTGGTTAGATCTCTTATTTGAGTTTTACCTGTGCATTAGATGAGTACTCATTGTATGCTTGTTTGTTTGTCTGCGATAGAATACCCGGAGTGCGCCGCCTGTTACTTCGAGTCTCTAGGTTTCACGGATCATCAGCAAAGCAGGTAACACTTTGATCATATACTTTTCATACCCAGTTTTTATGCATTAGATCAATCCTCAAACGTTGCATGATTAGGATCTAATTAAATTGTGGGTTATGGGAAGTAGTTTGAGGTAGTACCTATTACCTAATTTATTATCAAACCCTTGGGAGTTACTTCTACGTTTGCTTATTATGCCATGCTATGCTCGTAGACGTGGATTGGGTTTGAGTGAATATCCATGACAGATGTGAGATTGTTAACAAATGGTTTATCTAAGGTGGCAACTTAAACACACATCTGGGTGGATTGAGGTACCTGGTTATTCCAGGATTGCCTTTCTAGGCACCTGGGTAGACCACGATTGCCTGTTTTTGATGGACCGCCACCCAGGCTCAAAGGGATCATAAGATTATTCATGCTAGAAACTTCCGTGTGCAGCCACATGCTACTATGGGCTCTAGCATAGTTGATTAAGTCGGGCGAACTCTTACAGTGGTAGACTAGCTGATGTAGGGGTTGTAGGTTGGTACGGTCTACCCATTCGTAAGGTGGTAGCGCTTCTGAAAGACTATGTCTCGGTCATCCGTTTCTCAAACACCATGTAGTGCGAGAAATCAGACGGAGGAGATCGAGTCTTGTGGGAAAAGTGCACAAACCTATGCAGAGTGTACAAACTAATCATGATTAGCCGTGTACCCGGTTATGGACATCTTGAGTATCTAGTACTTGGATTATCAAGTGAATCTCATCATGTTACTTTAATAAATACTGTTGGGTTTTAATGATGATTACCTTAAATGGGATTGAGGATGCTGTCAACCATTCTCAATGTTTAACTACCACCATGATAGTTAAATAAATTTATTCCTTTGCAGTAGGGAAAATTGGCTTTTCGCAAAACTGTAACCATAGAGCTTTCCACCAGCCATATGTGCATGTAGTATATGCTTATTCTTTCATTACTCTCTATGTGTTACATTGCCAGCATATTCCATGTGCTGACCCGTTTTCGGGCTGTAACGTTTCATGTTGCAGACTTTTCAGACGACGAGTAAGGTGCTTTAGGCCGTGGTTCTATACTCAGTGATGCCGTTGGAGTTGATGGACTCGCTTATCTTCCAATCCTTCCGCTGTTATCGTTATTAGATGGCCTTAAGCCACATTTATTTTGCTAAGTTCTCTTTTTAGACATTCGATGTAATAAGTGTGTGATTGCTACTCTGTTATAAATCCTTCAAGTATTGTGTGGTGTCAGCATTACTGATCCAGGGATGACACCTGAGCACAGAGATCAGACTGTTTGAGGTCTGGTCGCTACAGCGGGAAACCCCAAATTTTGGACGGCTTTCGCCAAAATGATTTAAGTCCGGTGCGAACCTTTAACGTGGTCCAAGACACCAGATAAAGTTTCGTTACCAGATGAAATTGAGCATTCATAATGGCATATCATAGACAAGAGATAGAATAGAGGGAAACAGGGTCCTAGGCATTTCACTCAGACAAAGAAACACAAGCACTCGAACGAAAAGCTATGACTGAAATACATTCGGAATAACACAAAATCCTTCAACCGAAAGCAACTTAACAAAGGAAAATTGTGGTGGCATGACCCCGAGCATCGCACAATTATCGTGGCACCCTATTAGTCTAGTTCTTTGTTAATGTATTCACTCTCAGAAGGAAAATTTCACTTTGTCAAAATTTTCAAACTCTTCGAGTGCTGTGCACCCATTCCTTCTAAGAAGTGGAAGTGATGGTACGGGTGCCAAGTCCAGCTTACTGCATGTTTGTAGAATCTAGGATATTAGCTCACACCATAATGCACAGAATCTTTTCTCATCGATAGGTTTGGTGAAGATGTCAGCAACATTATCTTCAGTACTGACGCGATCAATAACAATATCTCCTCGAGCAACATGATCACGAATGAAATGATGTCTGATGGCAATATGCTTGGTGCGAGAATGCTACACTAGATTATGTGCAATTTTGATCGCACTCTCATTGTCGCAATATATTGGAATCTTCTTGACCTTGATGCGATAATCCTTTAGAGTTTGCTTCATCCACAATAACTGAGTGCAACAAGCTCCAGCAGCAATATATTTGGCCTCAGCCGTAGAGAGAGATACACAATTCTTCTTCCTTGACGACCAATATACAAAATATCTACCAAGGAAATGGCATGTCTTCAAAGTAGATCTCCTGTCAACCAGTCCACCTACGTAATCTGAGTCTAAATATCCAACGAGATCAAACTATGCTTCCTTAGGATACAATAAACTTAAGATGGGGGTGTGAGCCAAATATCGCAGAATACACTTGACCTCTTGGTGATGTGATTCTTTCGGTGCATCTTGATAGCGGGCACACATACAAACACTCAGCATAGTATCAGGTCTGGATGCACATGGGTAGAGTAAAGAACCAATCATCGAATGATAAGCTTTCTGATCGTAGTCCTTACCATACACATCTGCGTCCAGCTTACCATTCATGGGTATTGCAGTTTTCTAGCCCTTGAGTTTGCAATCTAGCATTTTGAACTTCTTCAGATGGTCTCTGAGACATTTCTCCTAAGATATGAACTTTCCATTGTCTTGTTGACGTATTTGCAGTTCGAGAAATAACTTAAGTTCACCCATCATTGAGGGAGTCCTGGATTAGGGGGTCCTCGGACATCCGGACTATATACCTTGGCCGGACTGTTGGACTATGAAGATACAAGATTGAAGACTTCGTCCCGTGTCCGGGTGGGACTCTCCTTTGCATGGAAGGCAAGCTTGGCAATTCAGATATGTAGATCTCCTCCCTTGTAAGTGACTCTGTGTAACCCTAGCCCCCTCCGGTGTCTATATAAGCCAGAGAGTTTAATCCGTAGGACAACAACAATCATAATCATAGGCTAGCTTCTAGGGTTTAGCCTCTACGATCTCGTGGTAGATCAAATCTTGTAATACTCATATCATAAAGATCAATCAAGCAGGAAGTAGGGTATTATCTCCATCGAGAGGGCCGAACACAGGTAAACATTGTGTCCCCGCCTCCTGTTACCATCCGCCTTAGACGCACAGTTCGGGACCCCCTACCCGAGATCCGCCGGTTTTGACACCGACATTGGTGATTTCATTGAGAGTTCCACTGTGTCGTCACGATAAAGGCTTGATGGCCCCTTCGATCATAGGCAACAATGCGATCCAGGGTGAGGTTTTTCTCACCAGACAGATCTTCGTATTCGGCGGCTTCGTACTGCGGGCCAACTCGCTTGGCCATCTGGAGCAGATCGAGAGCTACGACCCTAGCCATCAGGTCAGGTTTGGAAGCTTGAACTGTACTGCCGACATCCGCGGAGACTGGTGTCGTGGTTCTAAGTCTGACAGTAGAATGGGGGGTAGGTATGGAGTGGCAAGATCCTAGCTATGGAGTAGTTGTATACGCAAGGGATTTACGAGTTCAGGCCCTTCTCGGAGGAAGTAATAGCCCTACGTCTCGGAGCCCGGAGGCGGTCGAATGGATTATATGCGTATGTGTTATAGGGGTGCGAACCCTTCTACCGTGGAGGGGGTGGCTTATATAGAGTGCGCCAGACCCCAGCCAGCCCACGAAAGTAGCGAGGGTTTAAGGTGCGTTAAGGCTAGGCGTTACTGGTAACGCCTTAAATAAAGTGTGATTAAGATCATAAAGACTATTTAACTACAGACCGTTTGGGCACCGAGTGGCTCTTGGACTCCTGGTGGTCGAGTGAGTCTTCATGGTCGAGTGTCTTTGAATGCCGAGTGGAAACCTACCAGGTCGATTGGAAGGCCGCTTCTCTTGCGAGTGTCCTTGTGGAGGGTACCTTTGGGCAGGTCTATGACCCTACCCAGGTACATGACTTCATCATTAGCCCCCGAATGGATCGAGGTTTGAGTGAGGAAGGAGTTGATAATCTTTCCGACCTGTTCTTCGTGTTGCGAGTGTGTCTTACTCTGGATCAACGACCTTTTAGTGATGGAACCAACTTCTCTTTCAGTTGCCTTGATCCATTCTGCACGTTTTGTCGAGTGAACTCTGTGAACTTGAGGATTTCCGAGCGATGGATCGGAGGAAATCTGCTATCTGACGGGTTGCTCCGCGGTTAGCGGATTTCGCGGGATCTGAATTTCGGGAAGCGCGCAAAGCAGAGAAAACTGCGGCACTCGGATGGTATAAGACGATGACGCCTCGATCTTCGTGCCGTCTTTTTCGCCACGTATCGCGTGCGCGCGTGTTGCGGGATTTGACGGGATTGCCTGGGCCTACCGGTCATCCACTCGGAAGCGGCCCCATATAAAGCGTCGGACATGGTATTTTTGAACAGTGCGACCTCAATCTTCTCCTCCCTCCGCCTCAAAACCTTCTCGTTGCGCTCTTAGCCTGTCCAGCACCGCAGCTCAGTACTTGCTTCGCCAGTGACCATGGTGAAGGAGAAGACCGCAGCCCTGGAACGGGTGAAGAAGGCGGCGCGAAGGCTAAGGGAGAGCACCTGGTCAGGCGGATCCTCTTCGCGGTCCAAACTGCCACAAGGCTGGGTCCAAGGAGACTGGATCAGCTCGACCATCACCGAGAAGGACCTCAACGATCTGGCCAATGAAGGACTGATCCCCCATGGGTCGGCGAGGCTTCCGGGAACAGAGTGGCAACCGCAGCCTGAAGAGGGTGAGTGCGTTCTCCTGGCCACCCACGTAGATTAGGGATTTTCTCTGCCATCGAATCCTTTTTTCCGGGGGTTTCTGAACTTTTTTTGAGCGCAACTCCATCATTTCACTCCCAACTCCATTGTCTACCTTGCTGCTTTCATTTTGTTATGCGAAAACTTCTTGGGTTGTCGATCGCCTTGCTGGGTCTCTTCAAGCACATATTCACCGCCGCTCTCAGACGGTGAAGAAAACGAACCCGAATGATGAGAGAACCCAAGTAATCCAGATGTGTGGGGACTCGGGGTCCAGATGAGGGGAAGAGTGCCTTCCGGCTATGACTCTCACCGACTTGGTTAGAGGGTGGCGATCGACCTGGTTCTCTTGCCAAGACCAGCCGACGCCGGGCAATGACCGGGCTCCCTCCTTTCTCCATGAGCCGAGTGAACAAGCCATCTTCCCTGAAGGTGTTACCAGAGGAGAAGGCCCAAGTAAAATTGCTGATGGAGCGCGTAGTCCAGGTCATTCACGACGGGGTGACCGGCATGGATCTCCTAGAGGTTTTCCTCCGACGGCGTATTCAGCCACTCCAATACCGAGGTCATCCGATGTGGATGTACTCTGGTACGGATGATACCACTCGGGTCCATCCAGAGGAGGTCGATGACGCCATCACTGGAGAAGTGGATGACTGCCATCACAGAAACAAAGATAACCCTCATGAGCTAGGAGGATTCCACCACTCGACCAGACTTCACGAAGTAGACAAGGTAAAACCACTTATCTTCGATCGTGATTCGCTGCATTCATTCTGTTTAGATGCCAATTCGTCGACTGACTTTCGCCTTGTTTTGTTGTCTTCTAGGTCACCATTGAGATGTACTCGATGCCCAACGGGGCGCAGCAAACAGTCGAAGAAGAAGGAAGTGGAGGTGAAAGTCAGGAGGAATGGGAGTCCAACGGCGAGGAGGATGAGGGGGATGGCAGCTCTGATGAAGAGGGGGAGGAGGAGGAAGAGGAGGAAGACGTCGATCCTCCTCGCTCGGAGGGAAGGTCGAGGTTGACGCATGACCCGGCGGACGGGCGCGGTAAAGCTGTTGTGCCTTTGGGCGGTCGGCAAGCGACCTAGGACAACTTCCCCTGTGCCGACTGAGAAACCGCCGAAGCAACCTCGAGCAACATCGTCAAAGCCGGCGAAGGCCCTGCCCAAGATGCGGATGGTCATCCCCATCATCTCCGGGTAACCAACAGAACCTTGTATTTCCTTATTCAACATGAGTGAACTTTTGGTCGACTTGACGACTGATCAGCCGATTCTTGAAATCTACAGTGCCGCTACCTCCGAGACTTCAGCCAAGCACGAAGATCAGGAAATGGAAGATGCTGCCACCTCCAACCTTGGTACGATCTCTGAGCTTTCGCTTTTAGTCGACTGGAGCTTTTAGTCGATTGGACTTCCGTGTTTACTTTTGAATCTTTCTTGTAGTTCCGCCTCACGTCATTGATCTCCCCGACGATGACGAGGAAGCGCCATTGAGGAAGAGGAAGAACAAGAGAGTGCCTGCTGGCAAGGCTGCTCCGGTCATGGCGATTCTGAGACACTGGTTTCGAGGGAGGCAACCCCACTCGGGCTTCGTGTCTTCATTGTACCGACAAGTGCCCGACCCACTTTGTCGATCGCTGATCCACCATCTCTCTTTGCTATACACCACGTCCCGGAAGACCAAGTGAGTGCTGCTAAGGAGGCCATACGCTAGGCAGGGATCATGATGGAGCAAGTGAAAGCGGTCCGAGAGGCTAGCTAGGCGGCCTATGATGCTAGTTCAGCTCTCCAGAGCAATATCCAAGTAAGTCGATCGTTGCTTGCTCTGTTAGGATATGCTACCTGAAACTGCTTCCTTCTGGAGATTTCCATATCTGTACACCTTTGGGTGGGTGTGTCGATTGAATTTTTGTGGGGCCACCACAGGTGCACCCATCGGGTGTAGTCCCCGAGACTATGGTCGATCGCGTGCGATCGGCTATAGTCTTTATCTTGTGAACTTCTTCACTCGACCGGACGGACCAAGTCGAATGGAACCGTAAAACCGGTGGGGGCACGCTGAGTGCACCCACTGGGTGTAGTCCCCGAGACTATGGTCGACTGCGTGCAGTCGACTATAGTCTAAAGAACTGTGTGTTTTCTTATCGCGGCTGACCGCTGACACATAACCTTTTTGCCTCTTTTGGTCGACTGGTCGAACCAAATTGGTAAAACCAGTGGGGGCACGCTGAGTGCACCCGCTGGGTGTAGTCCCCGAGACTACTGTCAAATGTTTTGATTCGACTGTAGTCTTAGAAATGCTACTATTTTTCCTTAATCACTCGGAAGTGATCTGTCTTTGATGTCTTTCGTTGGTTGACTCTTTGTAGAAATCTTGCGAGCTTGTGACTCGCTATCTCGAAAGTTAGAGAACAAACAGATCCAGCTCAACCTCGATTTGAAGCTTGCTCAGGAGAATTTGCAGAAGGCAAAGGATGAAGCAAAAGGTATGGCTGGTGAGAACTTTTGATGACTGCCTTTGTTTTTCTGTTCATTCTCAACTCTGTTCTCATTGTTGCTTGGCAGATAAACTAGAAGAGACTTTGAAGAAGAAGGACCTTGACCTTGCAGAGGCACAGAAGGAGGCTTTGGAGAAAACAAAGCTCGCTGAAGAGAAGCTTGCCTCAGTCGACAAACTTGAAGATGAAAATGCCAAGCTGAAAGCCGCTCTTGACGTGGCTAACAAGGAAGTTAATCGACTGAAGAAAGACAAGATTGCTCTGTCTAACAAGGCTGGCCAACTGGCGGGGAAGAGAAATGACCTGGAGATTTATCTTGGAGGGCTCGCTAAGAAGCTGTTTCTCATGCTTGAAGGTAATCTCTTTTACCCGACTGTCTTGCTATCACCGGCTCATCACATGATCGTTATTTTGAGTCTGAGCTGTGTTTTCAGAATTCACAAAACTTCGAAGAAGAAACCGGTCGAGTGGAAGCCAGCTTGGACCCCATCAACTCTCTGTGAAGGACGAAGTTGCTATGAATGTGCTCCGATCGAGTCTCGCGTTGCTAGCGTGGTGGATTATCTTGCTCGATTGAAAGTTGCGTGTCGCTGGATCGACTCGACTCTCGCCAGATTAGACGCAGTAATGACCTTGAATCACGATGACTCATTGAATGAGATTCCAAGTCGAGTGCAAGAATGGAAAAAGTCTTACGCCGGTGTGGTGCTGATGTTGCTCTATCTCCGGTTCGTGTCCACTGCAAGGAAGCGCAAGAGGACAAGCTGGTGTCTCTCAAGGTTGCCAACACCAGGAAGCACGACTTCAGATCTTTCATGGAGACTTTCATCGCTGCTGCTACCCGTATTGCCGACGGAATCGACCTCGACTAGTTTGTTGCACCTTCCAGTCCTTCGCCGGAGGAGTAAAAAACTTCTAAGTCCCACCCTAAATTTGCCTTGGAATGCCGAGTGGTTTTGTAACCGATAAACTTTAACAGGCTTAACGCCTGAGCACCTTTGGATACGTAGGACGTTTATCCGAACTTGATTTATCCTTTAACATGCTTTGTTTGCTTTCGAGAGAACTTTGTTCCTCATTCGGAAGATATTCCGTTGAAACTCCAGTCGACTTATGCTTCATCTATCCTGCAGGTAGAGATGGAACACAGACTGCGACTGACCTCGTCGTCCTTGCGGATTGGGATGAACCGCACGTTGTACTTAATGGCGAAGCTCAAGGAGGAGTTAGCAGTCGACCTGCACCTCGTCGTCCTTGCGGATTGGGATGGACCGCCCGTTGTACTTGTGGCAAAGCTCCGAAGGAGAAGGTAACAGTCGACCTGCACCTCATCGTCCTCGCGGATTGGGATGAATTCCTTACTTAGGCGAGCACTGGACCGCAGCTAAGCCCCCGAGTGGGAGGTTTGCTCTCCACTCGGTAGGATTTTTATTACTTAGGCGAGCACTGGGTTGCAGCTAAGCCTCCGAGTGGGAGGTTTGCTCTCCACTCGGTAGGATTTTTATTACTTAGGTGAGCACTGGGCTGCAGCTAAGCCTCCGAGGGGGAGGTTTGCTCTCCACTCGGTAGGGTTTTTATTACTCAAAGTAGCACTGGCTGCAGCTAAGCCCCCGAGTGGGAGGTTTGCTCTCCACTCGGTAGGATTTCTATTACTTAGGCGTGCACTGGGCTACAGCTAAGCCTCAGAGTGGGAGGTTTGCTCTCCATTCGGTAGGATTTTTATTACTTAGGCGAGCACTGGGATGCAGCTAAGCCCCCCAGTGGGAGGTTTGCTCTCCACTCGGTAGGATTTCTATTACTTAGGCGAGCACTGGGCTGCAGCTAAGCCCCTGAGTGGGAGGTTTGCTCTCCACTCGGTAGGATTTTTATGGCGTAGCTTTGAAGGAGAAGGTAGCAGTCGACCTGCACCTCGTCGTCCTTGCGATTTTCATTATTTTGGATGTTAAGGCGAATCCTTGGGCTGTTGCAAGCCCCCGAGTGGGAGGCTGGCTCACCACTCGGTAGGATTTGAATACTTAGGCGAGTACTTGGACTGCAGCTAAGCCTCCGAGTGGGAGGCTGGCTCGCCACTCGGTAGGATTTTGAATACTTAGGCGAGTACTTGGACTGCAGCTAAGCCTCCGAGTGGGAGGCTGGCTCGCCACTCGGTAGGATTTTGAATACTTAGGCGAGTACTTGGACTGCAACTAAGCCTCCGAGTGGGAGGCCGGCTCACCACTCGGTAGGATTTTGAATACTTAGGCGAGTACTTGGACTACAGCTAAGCCCCAGAGTGGGAGACTGGCTCACCACTCGGTAGGGTTTTGAATACTTAGGCGAAGCGGATTCGCAGCTAAGCCCCCGAGTGAGAGACTGGCTCGCCACTCGGAAAGGATTTTTTCACAAACTTAGGCGAACCGGATTCGCAACTAAGCCACCCATCGGGGAAATTTCAACAAAAAGCAATAACAATCACTTGGAAAATTATAACATTCTTGTCTTAGATAAACAAACTACAAAAGTACTTTTATTACATCTCAACCGAGTGAGTATTAAGTGTAGAAGGGGCGGAGCAGCTCCGCGTTCCAAGCTCGAGGCTCGTCGATCTAGCGATCAACGTTGTAGAGATGATACGCTCCGTTGTGGAGAACTCTTGTGACGATGAAGGGACCTTCCCAAGTGGGAGCGAGCTTGTGTGGTTTCTGTTGATCCACTCGGAGGACCAAATCACCCTCTTGGAAGGCTCGACTCTTCACATTTCTGGCATGGAATCGACGCAAGTCATGCTGATAGATAGTCGAGCGGATCAGGGCAATTTCTCTCTCCTCTTCCAAGAGGTCGACTGCATCTTGCCGGGCTTGTTCCGGTTCTTCTTCAGAGTATAGTTCGACTCGAAGCGCATTGTGAAGCAGGTCACTCGGCAAAACTGCTTCAGCTCCATAGACCAGGAAGAATGGAGTTCTCCCAGTCGACCGATTAGGAGTGGTCCTCAATCCCCGTGAGAACTGATGGAAGTTCGTCGACCCAAGCTCTGCTGCGTGTTTGAGATCACGCATCAGCCGTGGTTTCAGCCCTTTGAGAATGAGGCCGTTTACATGTTCTGCTTGTCCATTCGACTGAGGATGAGCCACTGAAGCATAGTCGACCCGCGTGCCTTGAGAGGCGCAGAAGGCTTTGAACTTGTCATTATCGAAGTTTGACCCATTGTCGGTGATGATGCTATGCGGAACTCCATATCTGAATATCAACTCTCTGATGAAACTGATAGCAGTGCATGCATCTAGGTTGTTGATGGGCTTGGCTTCGATCCACTTGGTGAACTTGTCGACTGCTACTAGCAAATGAGTGAAGCCGCTTCTGCCAGTTCTCAACGGTCCAATCATGTCCAATCCCCAAACAGTGAAGGGCCAGACGAGTGGAATGGTCTTCAAGGCTGAGGCGGTCTTGTGCGACATGTTGGAATAGAACTGACATCCTTCACACTTGTCAACTATTTCTTTTGCCATTTCATTTGCTTTCGGCCAGTAAAATCCCGCTCAGTATTCTTTAGCCACAATGGTCCAAGAGGACGCATGATGGCCACAGGTCCCTGAGTGGATATCCTCAAGAATTATCTGACCTTCTTCTGGCGTGATACACTTCTGGCCGACTCCAGTTATGCTTTCTCTGAACAACTGTCCTTGATCATTGTAAAGGCCTTGGATCGTCGGACGATCTGTCGAGCCTCTTCTTCATTCTCTGGGAGCTCTTTCCTTAGGATATATGCGATGTATGGCACCGTCCAGTCGGGAGTGATGACCACAACTTCCATAATTAGGTCGACCATGGCTGGGACCTCAACTTCAGTCGGATCATTGGCACTCTTTTGCTGCAGGGCTTCTTTTGTGAAAGGATCCTCCTGCACTGATGGTGTATGAATGTGCTCCAAAAATACATTACTAGGAATGGCTTCCCTCTTGGATCCTATCTTCGCCAAATCATCCATGACTTGATTTCGATCGGGGTATATGATGAAGCTCTAACCCCTCGAATTTCTTCTCCACTTTCTCACTGCATTACAATAACCTGTCATAGCTGGGCTTCTGACATCCCACTCCTTCATCACTTGATTAACAACCAGATCCGAGTCGCCGTAGGCCATAAGGCGACGGACGCCGAGTGAAATGGCCATGCGCAACCCATACAGGAGTGCTTCATATTCTGCTTCGTTGTTGCAAGAATCAAAGTGAATCTGGAGAACATATTTGAGCTTATCTCCTCGGGGGGAAACCAATACAACCCCTGCACCAGAACCGTTCAGCATCTTGGAACCGTCGAAAAACATAGTCTAGTGCTCCGAGTGAACTTGAGTTGGAAGTTGTTGTTCAGTCCACTCGGCGAGGAAGTCTGCTATTGCTTGGGACTTGATGGCTTTCTTTGCCTCGAATTTGATATCAAGGGGAAGGAGTTCAATCGCCCATTTTGCCGCTCGACCAGTTGCATCTCTGTTATGAAGAATTTCCGACAATGGGGCGTCGTGGCGACGTAATGGAATGATCGGAGAAATAATGAGCAACCTTCTTTGTGGTCATATAGATCCCATAAACAAGCTTCTGATAGTGAGGGTATCTTTGCTTTGATGGGGTCAACACTTCAGAAAGATAATAAACTGGGCGTTGAACTTTGAAGGCTTTTCCTTCTTCTTCCCGCCGACCGTAAATGCGAGTGCGACGACTAGTCCAAAGGGCTGCAATGTAAAGCAGCAAAGGCTCTTTGCTGATTGGGGCAGCAAGCACCGGCTGGGTGGATAGCAGAGCTTTGAGCTCTGCAAATGCTGCATCAGCTTCTAAAGTCCACTCGAACTTGCCTGACTTCTTAATCAGTCGGTAAAGAGGCAATGCCTTTTCACCGAGACGAGAGATGAATCGACTTAAAGCGGCCAAGCATCCAAAGAAGTTTACGGACATCGTGCACACGCACAGGGCGCTTCATTCGGAGTATGGTGCCAACCTTTTCGGGGTTAGCATCGATTCCTCGCTCAGGAACGAAAAAACTGAGTAACTTTCCACCAGGAACTCCAAATGTACACTTTGATGGATTAAGCTTGATATCATACCTCCTGAGATTGGCAAATGTTTCAGCAAGGTCAGTCAACAGGTCAGAACCCTTTCGTGACTTGATCACTATATCATCCATGTACGCTTCCACATTCCGACTGATTTGAGTGAGCAAACACTTCTGAATCATCCTCATGAATGTGGCTCCGGCATTCTTGAGATCGAATGGCATGGTGACATAACAAAAGCACCCGAATGGAGTGATGAACGTTGTTTTAATCTCATCGGGTCCATACAGACGGATCTGATGGTACCCAGAATAGGCGTCTAAAAAAGACAACCTCTCACATCCTGCAGTTGAATCGACTATTTGGTCAATGCGAGGAAGAGTGAAATGATCTTTCGGGCAGGCCCGATTGATATGCTTGAAATCGATGCACATGCGCAATGACTTGTCCTTCTTGGGGACCATGACAACATTGGTGAGCCACTCGGAGTGGTAGATCTCTCGGATGAACCACCGCCCACAGGGTGCTGGACTGCCACCTCATCATATGATATATACATGGTGGACACCCCCAAAGAAAGCGATGGGCAAGCTAGCCCTAAGGAACAGGCAGCAGACGGAGAATCAGAGGATGACAATTACATGTCCCTCTCTGAAGACGAGGTGAGCCTCGGCGATGAAGAATTTATCGTGCCCGAGGATCAGAATGAGCAGGGGCGATTCAAGAGCCAGCTTATAGCCACAGCAAAAAGCCTAAAGAAAAAGTAACAACAGCTTCAAGCTGACCAAGATCTGCTAGCGGATAGATGGACCGAGGTCTTGGCGGCCGAGGAATACGAACTCGAGCGCCCAACCAAAAGTTACCCAAAGCGCAGGTTGCTACCCCAACTCGAGGAGGAAGCATTAAAGCCTACACTACCAGCGTATGATGCGGCTGACCGGACACCTCGTGGCCAAGACAAAGAGGCATATCAGACCGAAGCCCAGCCCGCACCCTGTCTCCAGTCAAACAGAAACACCAAGGCCCGGGGCAACATGCAGGAACTATGAGACGTATTGGACAACAAAATAGGACATAAAAGATACGGATCACGGGGGCGCGCCCCAACGCGTGACGACGACCATCACGTCGGATATACTAAAAGTAAATTCAGCCGGGCTGAACACAGCAGACAAGACTCGTATGAACTGCATAGTGATATAGCCAGGCACAGAGGCGCCGCACACCCCCTATGCTTCATTGATGAAGTAATGGATCATGGATTCCCAGAAGGGCGTAAACCCGTGAGCACTGAATCATACAATGGTACTACAGACCCCGCAATATGGATAGAGGATTTCTTCCTCCACATTCACATGGCCTGCGGGGATGATCTACACGCCGTCAAGTATCTCCCGCTAAAACTCAAAGGGCTGGCTCGGCATTGGCTGAATAGTTTGCCGACAAACTCCATCGGAAGTTGGGAGAACCTGGAAGACGCATTCCTGGACAACTTCCAGGGCACTTATGTGCGACCACCGGATGCTGATGATTTAAGTCACATAATACAACAGCCCGGAGAGTCAGCCAGGAAATTCTGGACTCGGTTCCTAACTAAGAAGAACCAAATTGTCAACTGTCCAGATGTCGAAGCCCTAGCGGCCTTTAAACATAACATCAATGACGAGTGGCTCGCCCGACATCTTGGCCAAGAGAAGCCAAAATCCATGGCAGCCCTCACGACACTCATGACCCGCTTTTGCGCGGGCGAAGATAGCTGGTTGGCCCGTAGCAACGACACAGCAAGCAACCCTGGCACATCAGAGGCCAGAGATAGCAACGGCAAACCCCGACGCAACAAACACAAGCGCCGCAAAAATGGTGAAAATGCCGAAGATACGGCAGTCAATGCCGGATTTAGTGGCTCTAAGTCCGGTCAGTGGAAAGGGCCACCCAAAAATGACAATTCGGGTCCGTCCAGTCTGGACCGCATACTCGACCGCCAATGCCAAATTCATGGCACCCCAGGAACACCAGCCAATCATACCAACAGAGAATGCTGGGTCTTCAAACAAGCCGGCAGGTCAGGCGCCAAAAACAAAGATAACCGGTCTCAAAGCGATGATGGCAACGAGGAGCCCAGATCACCGTATACAGGAGGGCAAAAGAAATTTCCCCCGCAAATCCAAACGGTGAACATGGTAAACGACACCCACACTCCCAACCCGGACCGGACGCACACCCTTAGGGATGTCGACTTAACGGAACCAGTCGTCCCACAATATAAACTAGGGCCGATCACCTTCAACCGCATGGATCGTCCGATTAACACCAATCAGGGCAATCCAGCCGCACTAGTCCTCGACCCAATAATTGATGGGTTCCACCTCACACGAGTCCTTATGGACGGAGGCAGCAGTCTAAACCTCCTTTACCAGTATACAGTGCGCAAGATGGGCATCTATCATTCGGTGATCAAGCCCACTAAAGCCACCTTCAGAGGTATTATACCAGGTGTGGAAGCCAGCTGTACAGGTTCCATCGCCCTTGAGGTAGTCTTCAGATCACCAGGCAATTACCGTGCTGAAGAGTTAATCTTCGACATCGTCCCCTTTCGCAGTGATTATCAGGCACTGCTCGGACGAACCGCGTTCGCTCGATTCAACACGGTGCCACATTACGCCTACCGTAAGCTCAAGATGCCCGGTCCGCGCGGCGTCGTCACGGTTAATGGCAGGGCCAAACTTTCCCTCGGCACCGAGTATACCACTGCTTTAACAGCAGAAGCAACGAGTGACACCTTTCATTCGAACCTCGAGTCGACGGCCAGGCTCCCGGACACCGCCAAAGGACTCCGGACTACTTCGCGGCAGGATAGCCCGGCTCGTCAAGAGCTTAATTAAACACTCCGGCAAAGGCCAGGACAGGCCACATACCACGGATCAACCGCTCTGCAGGACACAAACATTTCTTACATTTTCTTTGCAGGTTCACCTTTGCGCAGACCAAGACTTGCAATACGGAAGCAGCTCGAACGCGCAGGGGAGTCCTTAGATATTCCCTGCGATGACCATCCGACTATACTCCGGATCCGCACATGGCTCCTTCCCCCTGGTCTCAGCAGGTTCCATAGTCATATTTCTTTTTTTACCTGTACTCATACGCATCGACGTACTATTCAAATACAACACATAGATTTATATGACACTTATCTGCTATTATTTCTTATTAAAGTTCTTTTTTCAAGTGGCATCCGTACACCGTGATATGCCTTAAATATGCTAGGGGCTTCGTTTTACCCATAATACGGCAATAAAGTCTGAACACCTTCATGGAAGTTCGGCACCCCGAACTTATAGCATTATATGCATCAGCTCCGAATCATGTCTTGGGTAAAATGTTGGGTTTGCCCGGCTCCCATGTTTTGCTGCCTTACGTTCCGCTATATCGGCTAAGGCGGCAGGTGGAGAGCTTCTTGTGATTGTGTCCCGGTTCTTCCGGACGAGCACCTCAGTAGAGAAAGCCGAAAACTGACTGTCATGATACGGCGAGAGCTGGTCAGCTGTTCGAGAGGTTGTAAAATCTTTAAGGATTTCTCCCGCATAATGCCATAACCAATGTAGCGTGCGATGGATCGGTTTTTCTTCCGATCAGGTGCTTATAGAGCCCCTCGTGCGGTTTTCCAAACACCAGGGGCCGCGCCTATCTTCCTTTTCTAAAGCTCTTATGGCTAAGTGAGAGTGATAAAGCCCTATAGTCCGATTACCTGGTTCGTTATGCGGAACACCTCCTTCGAAGGACCCAAAACTGGGATAAAGAGTGATCAGGTTTATCCTGAACACCCCCGTACTTCCTACGTGGGGGCAAAAGGCGACGGTGGCCAACTCTCGTGGATTAATATATAAAAGCGGCCGCAGGATGATAAACTTTTATATAACAGGCAATAAATAATAGAAATGACCTTGTTCAACATTACAAAGGACAACATGATTGTATTCATGGAAACATAATGTCCTTGGTGCATTGCTCCGCCGCAAGGCAGGATCCTTTCAGGACACTTTCATAATATAATTCGGGCTTTCGGTGCTCCTTTCCCTCTGGCGGTCCCTCGGTCATCAACTTTTCAGCATCCATCTTCCCCCAGTGCACCTTTGCGCGGGCAAATGCCATTCGCGCACCCTCTATACAGACCGACCGCTTAATGACGTCAAGTCGAGGCCAGGCACTCACCAGCCGCTTCACGAGCCCGAAGTAGCTGCTTGGAATCAGCTCGATAGGTCATAGTCGGATAATCAAATCCTTCATGGCTAGTTCGGTCGCCCTATGCAGTTCGATCAGCTGTTTCAATTGATCGGCAAAAGGCACCGGATAATTCGGTGCCAGATACTGCGACCAGAAGAGCTTATCCACAGTGTCCCTTTCTTCAGCTCGATAGAATTGGGCGGCATCCGATATGCTGTGGGGCGGTTCTGCAAATACCCCTGGAGAAATCCGAACTCAACATTAGAAACATGATTTTCTCCTCAAATACTTGCTTTACATGGAAGAAAGCCTTACCCGCCGCGATCTTCCTCGCCTCTTGGATATCCTGCAGGGCGCCTTGGGTTTCCCCCCGGGCATCGCGCGCGGCCTGATGAGCACTGGTGAGTTCGGATTCTTTCTCCTTTAAACTCTGCTCCAAGGTCTCGCATTTCTTCACGGCATCTTGAAGCTCTTGCTCAACTTCCATAACCCTGGCCTCGTGCTTCTCATGATGAGCCTGCTCTGCGGCTGCCTTTTCCTCGGCCTCAGCAACAGCCTTCTTCAGAGCCTCGACTTCGGTCATCGCCCCTGGCACAAATTATGACACATATTTTATCATACTAGAAATCCGTTCGCACTGAATGCGAACAAGGCTTGCGCATACCTTGTTTATCTTCCAACTGCCTTTTCAACTGGCCAAGTTCTTCTTTGGCCCGCTCCAGACTTTGATTCAGTCCGGAGACCTCCATGGTATGAGAGGCAGCAGCTGCTACAGACGCCTTCTTATAAAAGAAGAGAGATAGATGTCATCAAGTGAGTCTTCCTGCGAACATAATTTGATCCTCTGTTCGGTTCTTTCTTTCACCGAACAGTGTATCAAGGGCTACTATCCATACTATGACACTCTTCAAAACCTCATAAAACATACCTCAAAGCCTCTTATAAGGCTGATACAGGCTTCATTCAGTCCACTCTCAGCAGACTGAATCTTCTCAATCACCGCACCCATAAGGGCACGGTGTTCATCAATGATGGAGGCGCTCTTCAGCGCCGCCAACAAAGCATCCGGCACCTCTGGTTGGACAGAGGTTGCCGGTGGAACAGGCACGCCCCCTCCAGCCGAGGGAGGCCGCCTGCTTGATTCTGGAGCCGTATTGGTCTCCGGAACTGCGTCCGGTTGGGGGCCGAATTCAAGATGGCCCCCTCCGTCGACTCCCATGAGAATCTTCTCCCCCATGTCTCCGGCTCCTGAAGTTTGACCTCCAGGTGCCGCCTTCACGATCGTTTCCCCCCCCCCCCCTCCTTGGCCGAGGTCCTTCTGGGACGAAGCCTTGGTGTTATTCACATATTTGGGGGAAGGGGCCTTCGGGGGCGTCCCGCTCTACATAGCATCCGAGCTCAGCAAATCCTCTGATGAGGATTGTTCGGTGCGAGACCTCACCGGACTACAAAAAATATGGCTCAGGTTAAAATATTATGCCATGATGAGTCTGGGCGCATAAACGTGTTCGGATTTTATATACTCACGAGTTCACCAGGGGCTGGGCCCTGGGATCCCACTCCGAACTTCTGTCGGCGGCGGCAGGGGACTCCTCCGGGAGAGGAGTTTTCCCCTTTTAGGGGACTCGGCCTCCAAGTGTATGGAGGCCGTCCTTTTCTTTCTTCCCCCCGCTGGGGATTTGTCTTCCTCCTCCTCCTCGTCCTCTTCGAAGGCAAAACGGGCGTTGGAGCCTTCGGATACTGTGTCCAAAGTGCCGCGGTGATGAAGGCCGCCCCGGGTCTTTTTGGCCTCCTTCTCGGCCTTCTTCTTCGGCGCCTTGTAAGGCGGCGGGACCAGCATCTTCGCCAGAAGTGGGCCGGCCGGTTCTTCGGGCAACGGGGACGGATAGTGGATCCGCCTTGTCTTCTTCGTCCAGCCCTAGGAGAGTTGTCGAAAACACATTAAGCATTTCCCTTGGGTTATGCAGATAAAACGCATAGTGACTTACCGAGCTTGCAGGGCGGGACAGTTGGTATCCGCAGTCCTTGGCTGAGTCCGGCCATGATTTGCCGGACTTGAAAAGCACCTTCCAGATGTCTTTGTGCGAGGAGCCAAAGAGCTCTCGCAGGGTCTGGTGCTTGGCTGGATCGAATTCCCATAAATTGCAAGTCCGGTGTTGACAAGGCAGGATCCGGTGAACTAACATCACCTGGACTACATTGTAAAGTTCGATATTCTTGTCTTCCATATCCTTAACACGCGTATGGAGCACCGACAGTTCATCAGACGAAGACCAGTTTAGGCCCTTCTTGGGCCAGGACGTAAGCCGCAGAGGGGCTCCGGATCGGAACTCGGGAGCAGCGGCCCATTCCGTGCCGCGCGGCTCAGTGATGCAAAACCACTGATGTTGCCACTCCTTGATGGAATCATTAAAGGTACCTGTTGGCCATGTGATGTTGGGCATCTTGCTCACCATAGCGCCCCCGCCCTCGGCGTGCTATCCGCTCACTACCTTGGGCTTCACATTAAAGATCTTCAGCCATAAGCTGAAGTGTGGCGAGATGCGGAGAAAAGCCTCGCACACGACGATGAATGTCGAGATGTTGAGGAAGGAATTGGGGGATAGATCGTGAAAATCGATCCCGTAATAATACATGATGCCGCGAACGAACGGGTGGAGGGGAAACCCTAGCCCACGGACAAAATGAGGGAGGAATACAACCCTCTCATGGGGTTTCGGAGTAGGGACGATCTGTCCCGCTGTCGGGAGATGGTGGCCGATTTTCTTGGCCAGATACCCGGCCTCCCGAAGCTTTTTGATATCCTTCTCCCGGACGGTAGAGGCCATCCACTTGCCTCCTGCTCCGGTTCCAGACATTTTCGGAAAACCTTTGAGGGCGGAAAAGACGAACGCTCGGGCGCTGAGCTCGAGCGAAGGGGAATGGATCAGGAAGAAGAAAGCGTGGGTGTGAAAGGGAGTCCTTATCCCCTTATAAAGGCAGCAGGGATTCTGCGCCTCCCCACTTTCCTGGTAAACTTGCTTATTCCCCAAGCGCCGTGATTGATGGCGCGGTTGGGTTACCCACACCCGTATTGATGAGAATCCCTTGATAAGGGGACACGATCTCTGCTTCGACAAGACGTACCAATAAAACCGCCTCGCAATATGTGCAATAGCTGGTTGAGAAAAACGGTTCGAATAATGACCGGGCCGTGGCGTGATGTCACGCTATGAAATTTGTCAGCGGATTAGATTTGTGGGATATTATACTCTCTACGGTGGTATGTGGAATTTGCTTTGCAGAGCCGGACACGATCCTTGTGTTAAAAGTCTTCTATGGAAGTATTCGGAGGAGGAACCCGCCTTGTAATGCCGAAGACAATCTGCGCGCCGGACTCATTGTCATTGAAGCCTGGTTCAGGGGCTACTGAGGGAGTCCTGGATTAGGGGGTCCTCGGACAGCCTGACTAAATACCTTGGCCGGACTGTTGAACTATGAAGATACAAGATTGAAGACTTCGTCCCGTGTCCGGGTGGGACTCTCCTTTGCTTGGAAGGCAAGCTTGGCAATTCGGATATGTAGATCTCCTCCCTTGTAACCGATTCTGTGTAACCCTAGCCCCCCCCCCCCCGGTGTCTATATAAACTGGAGGGTTTAGTCCATAGGACAACAACAATCATAATCATAGGCTAGCTTCTAGGGTTTAGCCTCTACGATCTCGTGGTAGATCAACTCTTGTAATACTCATATCATCAAGATCAATCAAGCAGGAAGTAGGGTATTACCTCTATCGAGAGGGCCCGAAGCTGGGTAAACATTGTGTCCCCCGCCTCCTGTTACCATCGGCCTTAGATGCACAGTTCGGGACCCCCTAACCGAGATCCACCGGTTTTGACACCGACAATCATAGACATTTGATATTTCTCGGACATCATTTTCTCGAAAATAATATTATCCACATAAATTTGACACACGAAAAGAACATCATCAATAGCACATGTGAAAAGAGTGGAATCAGTGGATCTTGGCTTGAACCCTTTGTCGAGCACAAACCTCTTCAACCTGTCATACCAAGCTCGAGGGGCTTGCTTTAGCCCATATGGAGCCTTTTTCAACCTGTAAACTTTGTTAGGAAACTAAGGATTTTTAAAGCCAGGTGGTTGCTTAACATATACTTCCTCATCAATTACACCATTGAGGAAAGCACTTTTCACATCCATTTGATAAAGCAGGATATCATTGTAGTTTGCATAAGCGAGAAGAATACAGATTTCCTCAGGACGAGCAATTGGAGCATAAGTTTAACCTAAATCAATACCTTCTACCTGTGTATACCCTTGAGCAAAAGACATGCTTTGTTTCTCACAACAATGCCATTTTCATCTTGCTTATTCCTGAATATCCATTTAGTGCTGATGATATTGTGCTTCTTAGGATTCGGTTTATCAACCAATTCCCACACATCATTCAATTCAAATTGCACCAACTCTTCTTGCATGGCATTCATCCAATCGGGATCATTCATGGCTTCTTCATACTTGGTAGGTTCTGCCAATGAGATAAAGGAGAAACTGCCACAATAGTTAGCCAAACGAGTGCGGGAACGAGTTATGGGTCGATAACCTGGATTCTCAAGATCTTCGAGAATTAATGTAGGATCAACTCGATTAGCCACTCGTGGGTGAAGATTTTCATCTTGATGATCATTTTCATTTTCCTCAGCATCAGCATCATGATTAGCATATGTGTCACCATTTTCATCGGGATTGCCATTGAGATTGGTATTTGCATTCTGGTTGTGATACGTCTCCAATGTATCTATAATTTATGAAGTATTCATGCCATGTTTACAACAATTTTTATATGGTTTTGGTATGATTTGCATGGAACTAACCCGGACTGACGCAGTTTTTAGCAGAACTACCGTGGTGTTGTTTTTTTGTGCAGAAATTGAAGTTCTCCAAATGAGCTGAAATTTTTGATGATTTTTTTTGGAAAAAATAGACCCCCGAAGCTTCGTGGAAGAACCAGAAGGTGAAGGAGTAGGGCACAGGACACCGGGGTGCGCCAGGGGGGCTAGGCGCCCCCGGTGGGTTGTGCTAACTTCGAGGCCCATCTTCACGTGAAACCACCACCACCACCACAACAACAACAACAACAACAACAACAACAACAACAACAACAACAACAACAACAACAACAACAACAACAACAACAACAACAACAAAGCCTTTAGTCCCAAACAAGTTGGGGTAGGCTAGAGGTGAAACCCATAAGATCTCGCAACCAACTCATGGCTCTGGCACATGGATAGCAAGCTTCCACGCACCCCTGCCGATAGCTAGCTCTTTGGTGATACTCCAATCCTTCAGGTCTCTCTTAACGGACTCCTCCCATGTCAAATTCGGTCTACCCCGCCCTCTCTTGACATTCTCCGCACGCTTTAGCCATCCGCTATGCACTGGAGCTTCTGGAGGCCTGCACTGAATATGCCCAAACTATCTCAAACAATGTTGGACAAGCTTCTCTTCAATCGGTGCTACCCCAACTCTATCTCGTATATCATCATTCCGGACTCGATCCTTCCTCGTGTGGCCACACATCCATCTCAACATATGCATCTCCGCCACACCTAACTGTTGAACATGTCGCCTTTTAGTCGGCCAACACTCCGCGCCATACAACATTGCGGGTCGAACCGCCGTCCTATAGAACTTGCCTTTTAGCTTTTGTGGCACTCTCTTGTCACAGAGAATGCCAGAAGCTTAGCGCCAGTTCATCCATCCGGCTTTAATTAGATGGTTCACATCTTCATCAATACCCCCATCCTCCTGCAGCATTGACCCCAAATACCGAAGGTGTCCTACAGGGTACCACACGCCATCAAGGCTAACCTCCTCTTCCTCACACCTAGTAGTACTGAAACCGCCCATCATGTACTCGGTTTTAGTTCTACTAAGCCTAAACCCTTTCTATTCCAAGGTTTATCTCCATAAATCTAACTTCCTATTTACCCCCGTCCGACTATCGTCAACTAGCACCACATCATCCGCAAAGAGCATACACCATGGGATATCTCCTTGTATATCCCTTGTGACCTCATCCATCACCAATTCAAAAGATAAGGGCTCAAAGCTGACCCCTGATGCAGTACTATCTTAATCGGAAGTCATCGATTATCGACATCACTTGTTCGAACACTTGTCACAACATTATCGTACATGTCCTTGATGAGGGTAATGTACATTCTTTGGGACTTTGTGTTTCTCCAAGGCCCACCACATGACATTCCGTGGTATCTTATCATAGGCCTTCTCCAAGTCAATGAACACCATATGCAAGTCCTTATTTTGCTCCCTATATCTCTCCATAAGTTGTCGTACCAAGAAAATGGCTTCCATGGTCGACCTCCCAGGCATGAAACAAAACTGATTTTTGGTCACGCTTGTCATTCTTCTTAAGCGGTGCTCAATGACTCTCTCCCATAGCTTCATTGTATGGCTCATCAGCTTAATTCCACGAATTAGTACAACTCTGAACATCCCCCTTGTTCTTGAAGATTGGTACTAATATACTCCGTCTCCATTCTTCTGGCATCTTGTTTGCCCGAAAATTGAGGTTGAAAAGCTTGGTTAGCCATACTAACGCTATGTCCCCGAGACCTTTCCACACCTCAATGGGGATACAATCAGGGCCCATCGCCTTGCCTCCTTTCATCCTTTTTAAAGCCTCCTTGACCTCAGACTCCTGGATTCGCCACACAAAACGCATGATGGTCTCATCAAAGGAGTCGTCCAGTTCAATGATAGAATTCTCATTCTCCCCATTGAACAGCTTGTCGAAGTACTCCCGCCATCTATGCTTAAGCTCCTTGTCCTTAACCAAGAGTTGGCCTGCTCCGTCCTTGATGCATTTGACTTGGCCAATATCCCTCGTCTTCCTCTCTCAGATCTTGGCCATCTTATAGATGTCCCTTTCGCCTTCCTTCGTGCCTAACCGTTGGTAGAGGTCCTCATATGCCCGACCCCTTGCTTCACCAACAGCTTGCTTTGCAGCCTTCTTCGCCATCTTGTACTTCTCTATGTTGTCTGCACTCCTATCCAGGTATAGGCGTCTGAAGCAATCTTTTTTCTCTTTAATTGCCTTCTGGACATCATCATTCCACCACCAAGTATCCTTATCTTCGCTTCTCCTTCCCCTGCACACTCCAAACTCCTCTGAGGCCACCTTACAAATGCAAATCACCATCTTCATCCACACATTGTCCGCATCCACTCCTTCCTCCCAAGGGCCCTCCTTAATGGCCCTCTCCTTGAACGCTTGAGCTACCTCCCCCTTGAGCTTCCACCACTTCGTTCTACCGACTTTGGCATGCTTATCCTGCTGGACACGAATCCAAAAGCGGAAGTCAGCAATCACCAGCTTCTGCTGGGGTACAACACTCTCTCCAGGTATCACCTTACAGTCTAGGCACGCACTCCTATCTTCTCTTCTCGAGAGGATGAAATCAATCTGGCTAGAGTGTTGGCCACTACTAAAAGTCACCAGATGTGATTCTCTCTTTCTAAAGAGGGTGTTAGCTACAATCATGTTGTAGGCTAGAACAAAGCTTATGACATCTTCTCCTTCTTGATTCCTGATGCCATAGCCAAAGCCCCCATGCGCCCCTTTCGAAACCTGTGTTAGATGTACCCACGTGGCCATTGAGGTCTCCTCCTATAAACAGCTTCTCACCAATCGGTACACTCCTAACCATTTCTTCCAGGCCTTCCCAGAACTCCCTCTTGGTGTTCTCATTGTAGCCCTACTTGCATGGGCATCTGTGGCTGATAACATTGAGAACCAAGTCCTTAACTACCAGCTTGGCCAGGATAATCCGGTCCCCACGTCTCCTGATGTCTACCACTCCATACTTGAGGCTCTTGTTGATCAAGATGCCAACGCCATTTCTGTTTGCAGCCGTCCCCGTGTACCACAGCTTGAAGCCGGTATCCTCCATCTCCTTCGCCTCCTATCCTCTCCATTTGGTTTCTTGGACGCAAAGGATATCAACACCTCTCCTCACCGCTGCATCAACTAGCTCCCGAAGCTTCCCTGTCAGAGACCCTACATTCCAGCTACCTAAGCGAATCCTCCTAGGCATGGCTACCTTCCTTACCCTTCGCACTCGTCGAGTCAAATGCGAAGACCCTTGCTCATTTTCCACTACATCCGGGTGCCGATGTAGCGCGCCACTAAGGATGTGACGACCCGATCCTCGCTCACTTGCCACCGTATCCGGATCAAGATACGGCGCGCCACCTGGGGGGTGACTGCCCGGCCCTTGCCCATTTTCCACCACACCCGGGTTCCGATGTGGCGCGTCGCTGAGAAGGTTATGCCCCAACAAAAATCTTTTGGGTTTAATCTCCATAAGAGTGGCTGAGTTTTTACGTTGGCTCGCCAAGCCTATCACAACCCTCCACCTTTTCCCGGGCTTGGGACCGGGATTTTCCCATCTTCACAGGAAACCGACGCAAAAAAGTCCTATAAATAGAGAAACCATCATAGATAACCCTAGATAAGAAGTTCCGCTGACGCAAGCCTCTGTAGCCACGAAAAACCAATCTAGACACTGTTCCGGCACTCTGCCGGAGGGGGAAATCATCACTGGTGGCCATCTTCATCATACCAGCGGCCACCATGATGAGGAGGGAGTAGTGCACCCTCGGGGCTGAGGCTTTGTACCAGTAGCTATGTGTTTAATCTCTCTCTCTCTCTCTCTCTCTCTCTCTCTCGTGTTCTTGAGATGTCACGATCTTGATGTATCGCGGGCTTTATTAATATGGTCGGATCATATGGTGTTTTCCCTCTCTATCTTGTTGTGAATTGAGTTTTCCCTTTGAGATTTCGTTTTATCAGATTGAATACTTTTATGGATTTGAGAACACTTGATGTATGTCTTGCTATGAATACCCATGGTGATAATGGTGTATCATATTGATTCACTTGATATGTGTTTTGGCACTCAACTCATGGATACCGAGGTGACATTGGGGTAATCTATGCATAGGGGTCGATGCATGTTCTCGTCTTTGTTTCTCCAGTAGAAATCTTGGGGCACTCTTTGAAGTTCTTTGTGTTGGATTGAGTATTATGAATCTGAAATTGTTTGATGCATATCATATAATCAACTCACCGATACTCGCGGTGACATTGGAGTAACTAGGTGACATTAGAGTTGATTGATGTGTATCTTATGGTGTTATTTCAGTATGAACTCTTGGTTAGATCGACCGAAAAGAATAGCTTGGTGTTATTTTAGTATGAACTATAGGATAGATTGATCGGAGAGAATAGCTTTGAGGTGGTTTCGTACCCTAAAAACAATTTCTTCTTATGTTCTATACTAGATTGGAACTTTGGAGTGATTCTTCATCGCATGTTGAGGGATGGTTATATGATCCAATTATATTAGCATTGTAGAGAGATTGCACTAGCGAAAGTACGGACCCTAGGCCTCATTTTCAAGCATTGCAATACCGTTTGTGCTCACTCTTGTTACTTGCTACCTTGTTGTTTTTTGTTGTTACTATTGCAAAAATCAATATCTACTATCATTACTACACTTGTATCACCATCTCTTCACCGAACTAGTGCACCTATACAAATTACCATTGTATTTGGTGTGTTGGGGACACAAGAGACTCTATGTTATTTGGTTACAGGGTTGTTTGAGAGAGACCATCTCCATCCTATGCCTCCCACGGATTGATAAAACTTAGGTCATCCACCTGAGGGAAAATTGCTAGTGTCCTACAAAACTCTGTGCTTGGAGGCCCAACACGAGTCTACAAGAATAAAGTTGAGTAGTAGACATCAGGTTGCCATTATTGTTTGGAGTAGCATTTTCTTCGGCAGTGGCTTGACGTGTTATGCTTCGGGTCATGGGGACATCATCATCAGAAGAGTATGGTACATTTCCTTCGTCTGGCTTGATGCTCCCAATGGCCATTTGCAGAATAGCTTCCAAAATTGGTTGTTCATCTATCACATTTGGCAGCTGCTACTTTTGGGAGCCATTAGATTCATCGAACCACACATTTAGCGTTTCTGTAACTTTCCCGAGGGGAGAGTTATAGACATGATAAGTATGCGAGTTTGAGCCATAACCAAGAAGAAAACCTTCATGTGCCTTAGGTGCAAACTTGGAATTATGATTCATTTCACAAATATAACAAGGTGCACCAAAAACACGTAAATAGGAAACATTTGGTTTCTTGCCAATGATAAGCTCATATGAAGTTTTCTTAAGAAATTTGTGAAGATAAACACGATTGATAACATGAGAAGTAGTGTTAATAGCATCAGCCAGAAGTGAATAGGAGTTTTATAGTCACTGAGCATTGTTCTCACCATCTCGATGAGAGTTCTATTCTTCCGCTCAACAACTCCATTTTTTTGGGGAGTGTATGCGGCAGAAAACTCATGAGTTATACCACTGTCACTTCTGACATGCTTAATTTGCACATCATATTCATTTTGCGCCTTCTTGGTGAATCTTTTGAAGATGTCTTGGGTGCAGGTTTTGTCTTTGAGAAAGAATACCCAAGTGTAACGAGATAAATCATCAGCAATAACCAGACCATAATGACTGCCACCGAGACTAGCATAATTTTGTGGTCCGAATAAATCCATATGAATAATTTCGAGGGGTCTTGTTGTGGTCATGACAGTTTTTATGAGTGATGCCTCTTGGCCAATTTACCGAACTCACACGCAGCACAAAGACGATCCTTGTCGAATTTTACATCAGGAATGCCACGGAGAGGATTTTTCTTCACGAGAGTTTGTAAACTTCTCATACCTGCATGACCAAGTCAACGGTGCCACAGCCATCCTTCGATGGCTTTTGCAAGCAAACGAGTTTGGACTGAGCGACCCTTAGAAAAATCCACAATGTATAAATCACCTTCTCTATTTCCCTCAAAGACAAAGGAATTGTGAGAGGCCATAAAGACAATGCATTTGGATATAGAAAATAAAACTAGCATGCCTCGATCACATAGCTTACCAATTGACATAAGATTGAATCCGAGAGACTGAACAAGTAAAACATCATCAATAGTTTTGTCTCTGGATATAGCAATTTTACCAAACCCAATTACCTTTCGTTTGTTGCTGTTATAAAAGTGATATACTTTAGAGATGAAGCAGTTAAGTCGGGGTCTACAAACAACGACTTGTCTCCGGTCATATGACTAGTGCATCTAGCATCCATTATCCATTCGGTACACCCGGAGACATAGTCCTGCAGAAGAACTAGGCTTTATTAACCACCCACATCTTTGTAGGTGGCTTCGAAACAGTAGAGCGAGCATGATATGATTTCTTTCGGTTACCAGAATTGCACTCAAAGCAGTGCGAGCATAACCGAAATAATAGGCATTGAAATTCTTTTCAAACGAATGAGTATAGTGGTTGAATGTGGCATGCATGTACTAATTCTGTTGAACATTTCTAGGGTAGTAACGAGCATTTTCTGCCTGCATGGTTAGTAATGGAGAAATGGGCAATGCTTCGAAAGTTTTCCTTGGTACCCAGATAGCTTTCTTTGGGGGGGGCATTCCTACTGTTTGGTCCAACATAGCGAGCAGCAGCCTCACCATATTGGTTTTGAACAACTTATAGTTATCCAGAGAATCATCAAGAGAGTATTCAGGGATAGGTGAGTCATATCCCGACAGCAAAGCTGGATCGAGCGTTCTGCTCTTGGCAGGCACCCACACAGTGCGAGGATATTGATCAGGTTCCTAGTGGCTACCAGTTTCATTCAGTTTCCTTTCGAAACCGATACCTTCTTTCATGGGATTTTTGTGAAGAATAGATTTCTTCATAACATCACAAAGGGTTTGAAGCCCTTTGATAGACTTGAGCATTCCTGTCTTAATAAGATCCTTCAACCTAGCATTCTCATTAGACACATAACCATTTTCCTCAACAGGGGGTTAGCATTCACAAAAGATTCAACATTTGATTTAGCATTGTTGCGTTCAAGGCATTTTAAGCATGGTGGGACAAACACTTCATGTTTCTCTTTGAGTTGTCGGGTGAGAAAAGAATTTCCCCTGATCAAATCCTCATGAGCCTCTCTCAGCGACTCGAGTTCCTGTTTCCTTTTCAGTTAATCATAGGTCAATTTCTCATGGTCAGCTGAGGGAAAATCATGAAAATTTGATAGTTCTTACATTCATGACATGTGAGTGGAATGCTCTTCTGTCAACGACTAATTTTTCTCCTTCTCCTCAGCCAACAACCCTTCATATTTACTGAGGGTTTTCTCAAAATTTTCGAGAGAGTTTTGTTGAATATTAGCAATTTTGATCAGTTTAGCATGGTCATCCTCATCCGAAGAATATTGATCACTAGAGTGAACCTGGTGATGTTTGGAGGATACCTTTTCTTTCGAAGCTTTGGCCATGAAGCAGTAGGTAGGAGATTCATCGTTGCTTGAATGATTCTTGAAGAAGTTTAATGCAGGGGTGGAGGCACATGCGATACCAGCCATGCCGGAATCGGAATCCTCATCATATTCATCAACTTCTTCAGAGTCAGATGACTCTTCTTCATCAGAATCCATCTCCTTGCCGATGTACACCTTGGCCTTGCGAGAAGTATTCTTGTGGTTGGAGGAGGACTTGGAAGGATTCTGATAACCCACAAGTATAGGGGATCAATTGTAGCCTCTTTAGATAAGTAACAGTATCGAACCCAATGAGGAGCTAAAGGTAGAAAAAATATTCCCTCAAGTTCTATCGACCACTGATACAACTCTATGCACGATTGATGTTCGCTTTACCTAGAACAAGTATGAAACTAGAAGTACTTTGTAGGTGTGATAGGATAGGTTTGCAAGATAATAAAGAGCAACAAATAAAATCTAGGGGCTGTCTAGATAAATACACAACTAAGTTAGTTTTAGTACAGAGCTTTTGTCAATAAGAAAATTATTCGTCCCTAGGCAATCGATAACAAGTACCAGTAATCATTCTTGTAATTTTATATGAGGGAGAGGCATGAGCTAACATACTTTCTCTACTTGGATCATACGCACTTATGATTGAACTCTAGCAAGCATCCGCAGCTACTAAAGATCATTAAGGTCGTGAAACCCAACCATAGCATTAAGTATCAAGTCCTCTTTGCTCCCATATGTCATACCCCAGTTACTCGGGTTTAAGTTTTTGTCGCTCTCGCAACCCACCATAAGCGAACCATGAACATATTGCAACACCATACAGCGGGGCCCCTCATGTTTGCGCGAGAATGGAGGGCACCGTATGACAACACCATAAATAAAATATACAATCATAACAACCAAGATCACGATTAACCCATAGGACAAAACGAATCTACTCAAACATCATAGGATAACCATAGATCATTGGGAAATAATATATGGATTTGAGCACCATGTTTAAGTAGAGATTACAGCAGGGAGAAGAGGTGTTACACCGCTGCATAGAGGGGGAGATAGTTCGTGTTGACGGTAGCAAGATTGTTGATGTAGATCGCCGTCACGATCCTTGCCTTGGCGGCACTCCGGCGCCACCGGAAGCGAGGGGGAGAGAGACCCCCTCCTTCTTCTTCTTCCTTGGGTTCCCCTAGATGGGAGGAGGGTTCCCCCTCTGGTCCATGGTCTCCATGGCGGCGGAGGGGCGGAAGCCCCTCCGAGATTGGATCTCCCTCTCTGTTCTCTTCTGTTTCGTGTTCCTCAGATCTGGCCGAAAACCCTTTCTTATATTCCCGGAGATCCGTAACTCCGATTGCGCTGAGATTTTAACACGATGTTTTTCCGGATATAAGCTTCCTTGCACCCGAAGTAGAGCTCCAACCGATGTACGAGGTGGGCACAACCCACCACGCCACACCTGGCTCCGGGACCGCGCCCTGGTGGGTTGTGCCCACCTCGGGCCTCCGTTTGCAGTGATTCCAACTCCCCAAAATCACATATATTCCAAAATAATTCTCCGTAAAGTTTTATTGCATTTGGACTTTGTTCGATATGGATATTCCGTGATACAAAAACATGCAAAAAACAGGAACTGGCACTGGATCAATAGGTTAGTCCAATAAATCATATAAAAAGTTGCCAAAAGTATGTAAAAGTTGTATAATATTGGCATGAAACAATCAAAAATTATAGATACGATGGAGCCTATCAGCATCCCCAAGCTTAATTCCTACTTGTTCTCGAGTAGGTAAATGATAAAAAAGATAATTTTTGATGTGGAATGCTACCTAGCATAAACTTGATCATATATCTAATCACGGCATCAATATTAAGACATAAGTGATTCAACGCAGTATTCTATAATTTAACATAAAGACATCAATACTCAGGCATCCCAACAAACAATCATGTCTTTCAAAATATCAACGCTAAAGAAAGCTATCCCTACAAAATCATATAGTCTTGTCATGCTCTGTCTTCTTAACACAAAGTATTTATCATGCACAACCCCGATAACAAGCCGAGCAATTGGTTCATACTTTTTAATGTGCTTCAGCTTTTTCAACCCTCATGCAATATATGAGCGCAAGTCATGGATATAGCACTATGAGTGGAATAGAGTATGATGATAGGGGTAAATATATAGAAGACAAAAAGTAAGAAAGTCCCACACCGATGCGGCTAACCAACGGGCTATGGAGATGCCCATCAATTGATATCAACGTGAGGAGTAAGGATTGCCATGCAACGAATGCACTAAGAACTATAAGTGTATGAAATCACAATATGAAAACTAAGTGGGTGTGCATCTAATCATATAATGAAAAATTCCCACTAGTATATGAAAGTGATGACATAAGAGACTCTCCATATGAAAAGCATGGTGCTACTTTGAAACACAAGTGTGGTAAAGGATACTAACAATGCCCCTTCTCTCTTTGTTTATTTATTTATTTTATTTCTTCCTTTTTCTTTCTTTTATTTCTTTTATTTTTTCTTTTCTTTTATTTACTTTTTTTCTTTTTCTTTTCCTCTAGTTGTCTGGAGTCTCATCCCGACTTGTGGGGGAATTATAGTCTCCATCATCCTTTCCTCACTGGGCACTACTCTAAAAATGAATAATGATGATCATCACACTTCTATTTACTTATAACTCAAAAGAAATAAAAATGACAACTCGATACCTATGACAAAATATGACTCTATATGAACGCCTCTGGCAATGTACCAGGATGTGCAATGATCTAGCGTAACATGTATGAAAAATGATGAACGATGGCTGAGAAAAACCTACTATGTCAGCTATATGATCATGCAAAGCAATATGACAATGAATGCTCAAGTCATCAAACGGAAGCGGTGGAAGTTTCATGGCAATATATCTCAGAATGGCCATGGAAAAGCCATAATAGGTAGGTATGGTGGCTGTTTTGAGGAAGATATAATAAGGCTTATGTGTGATAGAGCGTATCATATCACGGGGTTTGGATTCACTGGCGAAGTTTGCACCGACTCTCCATGTGAGAATGGGCAATGCACAGTACCGTAGAGGCTAGCAAATTGCGAAAAGATAAGAGCGCGTACAATCCATGGACTCACATTAGTCATAAAGAACTCATATACTTATTGCAGAAGTTTATTAGCTCTCGAAGCAAAGTACTACTACGCATGCCCCTAGGGGGATAGATTGGTAGGAAAAGACCATCGCTCGTCCCCGACCGCCACTCATAAGGAAGACAATCGATAATAAATAATGCTCCAACTTCATAGCATAACGAGAGACTATACGTGCATGCTTCGGGAATCACAAACCTTAACACCAATATTCCTACTAACCACAACTGTTTACTAGTACCTCCCACATATTATCATCTCTATATTGCAAAACTATTGCAAGGAATCAAACATATCATATTCAGTGATCCATAAGTTTTATGTAGGATTTTATGACTAACCATGCAATTGACCAATTCCTATTGACTCTCTAAATAGATATAAGTGAAGCATGAGAGTTTAATTCTTTCTACAAAATACCATGCTCTAACAAATATAAGTGAAGCAAAAGAGCATTCTACAAACCACGGTTTTCTATGTGAAGAGAAACAGGCAATCCAAACTTCAAATGATAGAAGTGAAGCACATGAAGCATTCTATAAAGCCACACTCAAATACATAAGTGAAGTGCAATGAGCATTCTATGAATCAACCATGGACTATCTCATACCAGCATGGTGCTTAGAATAAAAATGAAAACTAAACACAAAAGACGCTCCAAGATTTGCACATATCACATGAACGAAACGAATCCGAAAACATACCGATATTTGTTGAAGAAAGATGGGATGCCTTCTGGGGCATCCCCAAGCTTAGATGCTTGAGTCTCCTTGAATATTTACTTGGGGTGCCTTGGGCATCCCCAAGCTTGAGCTCTTGCCTCTCCTCCTCCTCACATCGAGACCTCCTCGATCTTCGAACACTTCATCCACACAAAACTCAACAGAAACTCGGTAAGATCCATTTGTATAATAAAGCAAATCACTACTCTAAGTACTGTTGCAAACCAATTCATATTTTGTTTTTGTGTAGCTACTGTAATATAACTTTTCCATGGCTTATACCACCAACAGAATTGATAGTTTCATCAAAACAAGCAACATAATGCATCAAAAATAGAATGTCTTAAACATGACAGTCTATAGTAATCTAAACACTACCATACTTCTGTAACTCCAAAAATTCTGAAAAACTAGGACAACGTAAACAATTTGTATAGCAATACTGTGCAAAAAGTTTCAGAAAAGTTTGACTTTCTAGTAAAAAAATGAAAATTCATGCGCTACAGCCAAAGTTTCTGTTTCTGCACCGCACATACCAACAAGCAATCTAATCATCCTAAAGGTAAATCTTGGCACATTATTTTTATAATACAATGGATTTTTACAAGGGGATAATTATTTTTGCGAGAATCTTCATGAAAAAATCTACATTGTTTCCATGAGGATGAACACAAGTGTTCAAAGTCGACCATCACATCTCCAATGCATAACTTCCAATCGCTTCTATTTTGTGAAAAGTTTTAAGTTCCCCTCTATATTTCTTTTGTTTTTAAACTATATAAAAGCACTCAACAGAAATAAATGACTCTCTCAAACTTCTGGGTTGTCTCCCTGGCAGCGCTTTCTTTAAAGCCATTAAGCTAGGCATAAAGTGCTCACGTAATGGATCCACCTGGATCCCATGGTATATCAAAGCCAATTTGAATCAACAATGATTTAGCATTTAGTAATGAGTGCAAAGCAAAATATATCAAGCAATGACGAAGTCTAACTCTCTTCTTATGCATCGGCATGTCATACAAGAACAATTCATGCACATCAAGTAAAAGCCAATACATAGCATAAGCAGTTTCTTGCGATTCTTTCGTGTTGGAAACATAAAGAGGTGGAGATGTAGTTCCTCTCTCATAATAATTCCAATTAGGAGCAGCAAGCACATGCATATTAGACTCATAAAAATCATCATGTGCAACGGTAAAAGGCAACCCATCAATGTAATCCTTAATAAGTGCAAACTTCTCTGATACATTGTAATTTGGAGAATTCAAAACGATAGAAGGACTATCATGTGTGGGTTCAATAGAAATAATTTCATTCTTGACATAAGGAACTATAGCAAGTTCATCTCCATAAGCATAATTTAAATTGGCATCATGGCCACAAGCATAGAAAGCATCATCAAAAAGGGATATTTCAAAAGAATCAACGGGATCATAGCAATTATCATAGCATTCATCCTTCGGTAAGAACGAAGGGATATTAAATAATGTATGATTTGAAGACTTAGTATCATTAGAAGGTGAGCACGGCTGATCAATCCGCTCTTCCTCTGCTTGTTCTTCGCTCTCCTCATCAACTTTTTCATCCAATGAGCTCACAGTTTCATCAATTCCTTCTTCCATAGACTCCTGCACAATATTAGTCTTTTCTTGGACATCGGAGTTATTCTAAATAAATACATCAATATCGTAATTGTATTTATAATTATCATAGCAATATTTAAGGATAGCAAGATTCTCAGGTCTATAAACTGAATCATCAAAATCTTCAAACTTTCCAAACAAAGATTCAATTTCATATGCACCCTTAAAAGCAAAAAATTGTTCTATTCATTCCACATCATAGTAATCATATACACCTCTAGCATAAGAAGCCAAGATTTCATTATCATTAAATTCGCATGAGTAGGGAAGGTGTGGAACCTCAATCTTAGAGCAACAGGTATAATCATATCTCAAGCATAGATCCAAGCATACCATTCCTTTTGAGTCAAGCGATAATCCCTAAAGTATTCATGTTGGTCCAACGTTACTCTCATTATCAAGTTGAATGGGGTTTTCTCAGGATAATCAAAGTAGTGCATAATATTTTTCACATAGCGAGCATCGAGGGTTTTAGGAGGTTCCCCATCTGCATGAGTAGCAAGTACCACTAATGTTTTTGGTGTTTCGTGTTCCATATCCATAGGTAAAGATAGAGAACAACTTAGAACAGGAAACAAAAACTACTTAGTGATAAAGCAACACACACGAGAATATTCACCCAACGCTATTGCTCCCCGACAATGGCGCCAGAAAAAGGTCTTGATAACCCACAAGTATAGGGGATCAATTGTAGCCTCTTTCGATAAGTAAGAGTGTCGAACCCAACGAGGAGCTAAAGGTAGAACAAATATTCCCTCAAGTTCTACCGACCACCGATACAACTCTACGCACGCTTGACATTCGCTTTACCTAGAACAAGTATGAAACTAGAAGTACTTTGTAGGTGTGATAGGATATGTTTGCAAGATAATAAAGAGCACACAAATAAAATCTAGGGGCTGTTTAGATAAAGACATAACTAAGTTAGTTTTAGTAGAGAGCTTTTTTCAAAAAGGAAATTATTTGTCCCTAGGCAATCGATAACAAGTATCGGTAATCATTCTTGTAATTTTATATGAGGGAGAGGCAAGAGCTAACATACTTTCTCTACTTGGATCATATGCACTTATCATTGGAACTCTAGCAAGAATCCGCAACTACTAAAGATCATTAAGGTCGTGAAACCCAACCATAACATTATGTATCAAGTCCTCTTTACTCCCATATGTCATACCCCAATTACTCGGGTTTAAGTTTCTGTCACTGTCGCAAACCCACCATAAGCGAACAATGAACATATTGCAACACCCTACAGCAGGGCCCCCTCATGTTTGCACGAGAACGGAGGGCACCGTGAGACAACACCATAAATAAAATACACAATCATACCAACCAAGATCATGATTAACCCATAGGACAAAACAGATCTACTCAAACATCATAGGATAACCATAGATCATTGGGAAATAATATATGGAGTTGAGCACCATGTTTAAGTAGACATTACATCGGGGAGAAGAGGTGTTACACCGCTGCATATAGGGGAGTTGGTGTTGACGGTAGCATGATTGTTGATGTAGATCGTCGTCACGGTCCTTGCCCCAGCGGCACTCCGGCGCCACCGAAAGCGAGGGGGAGAGAGCCCCCCTCCTTCTTCTTCTTCCTTGGCCTCCCCCTAGATGGGAGGAGGGTTCCCCCTCTGGTCCATGGTCTCCATGGCGGCGGAGGGGCGGGAGCCCCTCCGAGATTGGATCTCCCTCTCTGTTCTCTTCTGTTTCGCATTCCCCAAATCTGGCCGAAAACCATTTCTTATATTCCCGGAGATTCGTAACTCCTATTGCGCTGAGATTTTAACACAATTTTTCCGGATATAAGCTTCCTTGCACCCAAAAGTAGAGCTCCAACCGACGTACGAGGTGGGCACAACTCACCACGCCACGCCTGGCTACGGGACCGCGCCCTGGTGGGTTGTGCCCATCTCGGGCCTCCGTTTGCGGTGATTCCAACTCCCAAAAATCACATATATTCGAAAATAATTCTCCGTAAAAATTTATTGCATTTGGACTTTGTTTGATATGGATATTCTGCGATACAAAAAACATGCAAAGAATAGGAACTGGCACTGGATCAATAGCTTAGTCTAATAAATCATATATAAAGTTGCCAAAAGTATGTAAAAGTTGTATAATATTGGCATGAAACAATCAAAAATTATAGATACGATGGAGACATATCAGATTCCTCGAGGAAGATTTTGACTAAGACTTGGAGGTGGAGCTGTCCTTCTTCTCGAGGTCAGTGGGAGCCTGAGGTACTTCAACTGTGAATCCAAACTGCACCATGTTCGACATATCATCATCAATAGCTCGGAGACGGATCTTCATATTCTCTTTCCATAAGGGATAGTCAGTTCCATCGAAGATGGGAACCTTGAGATGCGACTTGTAGCTCACTGAAGACATACTTAAACTCCAAGGTGGTTAGACCAAAATGAGCAGAGCCAAGGGGTACCTTGCTCTGATACACATTGTAGGAACAAAGTATGTCTACCGGAGGGGGGTGAATGGGAGTTTTAAAATTTGTTCGGAAATATCAAAACTCTCGTAACCCAGCAGCGGAGCGAATGAAAATAAAGTACAGTGAGCGAATATAAACTATTGAGTGGAAACTAAAAGCATGCTTCAAAACATATTACATGACTTAAATAGTTTGAATGAAAAAGGGTTGAAGTAGATGTAACTAGTGATGCTCAAAGGCGACAGGGAATTTGTTCGACCAGTTCGTCCTTCTGCACAATGACTATGTCTGGTTGGAGGGCTTGTGATTTAACACAGAAGATAAACTGTCTTCGCCCTATTCTCCTCAACAATTGGTTCGTCAACCAATGTCGATCACTCATGGTAGATACTTGAGGCGATCTCCGAACCTCGACAGACTTCTTTTTCAAGAACCAGAATTACTATTGGTCTTTGAAGAAATTGACACCTAACTGCCTAGAGAGTTTGCAGATCTCAAGAGTAATAGGCGGAGCGTACTAGACTTAGATTTGAGTGATGCCGAACCACTATCTAATTTTTCGGCTCTAGGGGTTTTCTCTCGGTGGATTTTAAACTCAAATTACTCGGAGAGGGGGTTGCTCAACAATCTTCTCAGAATCAAAGGGAGCAGCCACCGGACAACGCAGGCGCGGGGTGGCTATTTATAGCTGCAGCCTTCCCTTGTGGGAAATGACCATTTTGGACACACGGTCCAGCCAATGGACAACCGACATGTTCACAACGCTCAGATTTTGGAGCAACGATAACATTACTTGAGGAACAGGTAATGCTAACTCCTCGGTCTGAGACAAATATCTCGTAGGGAAGAAGATCACAATCTCTTGCTGGCAAGTATTTGCTCGGAACACAAAGAGATTTCTCTCACAACTTTCATAGGATTTGGGTTTAGCATCATAGAATCAAAGTTTCGAACTTTACACCCCTCTTAATAGTATGGTGGTCCTGTGACTCAATAAAGAGGAGAGAAACTACGAAATAAATGCTACGTCTTCACTTCAACTTCAAACTTCTTAGTCGCAGACACTTCCTTCGCACAAGCACCGAACCAATTGCTTCATGTCTGCAATTTTGGAGGGGTCACTCTTGTTATCATAATCTTAGGTGATAACCTTCACTGCTACGCAGGGAATTATCTTCGTCGTTCGAATCAAACTCCTCGTGTGCACTGGCAAATACATAAGTCCCATATTGTTTATGTCAACAAGCTCCAAAACATAAGAAGGCAAATCATTGCACCAACATTAATGTGTGCCCCTTCGTGTTTGATTGGCCAGGGTTGGTCATGTTCCCTTCAAAATGTTAGTTTCAACTCTTTCCATTTATATGAAAAGGCATTGCTCCTGCCAGTTTCTTTTAAAAAATCTATGTTCACTACTGCAGGTAGCTGCTAACGCGACACTACGATCAGAGACCCTTCGACAAAGTTGTGTGTGATGCCATAATCGCAAATGATGGTGTAAAAAACCGTCAAAAAAGGTGCAAAACGTTTGCGATGGAGGATGCATCAAACTCGGTTCAAATTTTAGTTGCGTGTGCGATGCAGGGCATATGGTTCAGCTCAATTAACTGTTCGCGATGAGGAGGAACAAAGAAATGGGCAGCCAGATGAAGGTGTGTGCGATGTACATCATACGGTTCACTCGGATGAACTATTTGTGATTAGGCAACACAAAAGAAACGGTCAGCCCGATCAAGGTGTGTGCGATGTACAACATTCGGTTCACTCGGATGAACTATTTGTGATTAGGCAAGAGAACTGAAACGGTTCAATATAACAAGATGTGTGTGATACGCGGCAAACAGGTCTGTAATCAGAAATGTATGCAAAGACCGATAATAACAGAGACGATTGCTTCTATAAGACGTATGTGATATGCTCTGTCTACAGAACATGTATTGGCCATTGTGGGACGGGCGATCATCCGGATACACCATAAGGATGCGAAGAGGCATTCCTACCAGCCAGGACTAGCTGTTCCACCAGTAGCTCATGTAAGAAAACTATCAAGTTAAGTGTGCTCAGGCTGGAGCAGCCATCAGATGGGTGACTGGATGGGAAGTTGTGTTGATATTAAATTAACTGATAGGATGGGTCATTTCGGTCAAATGACCAAAATGACCCATTCCCTTAGCTAGTTTAACGTCGAGGTCCTTGTTTTTATTATTATTTTTAATTTTTTAACACATGTTAAAGAAGGTCTACCGCATTACCTTTTGACAATGTGCGATACGTGGCATACTGTTGATCCATCCGACCTGTTTGTGATGGAATAGGCCGTGTGTGTTGTGGGCAAATGCTTGCTAGTTTTCAACCATTTGGGATTGATGAATTCATCACCGACGGATTCCCTAGTGTGGTCTGTGTTCATCTGATGATCATCTACTTCTTGTGCTAGCTCGATGTTCCTTCTATGCTAAGTTTCCATTAATTTATGGCGTTTTATGAACACGCCACCGTTTCCCGCCATTTCCTCACCTGTTTCCCGCCACCCTGCTATATTGCGCATAGGCGGCGCACGACGCACGGAGGCGACAAGCGCAGCCTGTAGCACATCCACCTTTTCCAAGCATGCCAACCCACCAAAACGCTGCCTTTGCCATCAACCTCGTCGACGAGGAAAACGAGCAGGCGCCACGGCCCGTCAAGGCCGAGGCGCTCCCCGGCAATGCGATGGACAACGCCGTGATGCGCGTCATTGCCAGGGTTGAACAGAATTTTGGCGCATGGCGCTTGAGCGCCCCAGATCAAGATAGGCATGTTAGCGCCGACAGGCTGAAGCTCGTCGCACAATATGATCGATGAAGCGCCGCAGAGCAAGCTAGGTGCGTCCGTGCCGATAGGCTGCGGCTCGCCGCACGGCGAGACCGTTGGAGCACCGCAGAGCGAGAGGCGCGGCGCGCTGCACAGCAAGAGAAGATCCATCGGCGCTTGCCTGCTGTTGACACGGCGTTGCAGTTGGGTACACGTCCCGTCAGTACCCCCATTCCTCGCCAGGAGTGGACAGAGGCCCTCAGCGCCGTACTTGCACCAGAGGCCGGCCGCGCCATACTTGCACTGGACGCCCGCCGCACCGTTCGCATGGGTGCTGGCATTCGCCTTGTCCGCGGCCCGCTGGATGCCAATGCGCTGGTCCGTAGGATCGACCGCCTCCTTGGCCCATGTGTCCACCTTGGCGAAGTAAAGGAACATGGCCGTCGCATCCTCGAGCTGGTGACCTCCGATGAAATAGGCAACTTGGAGCACGAGATCGCGCTCCAGATGTACCGCAAGCGTGTCGACCGCTTGGACGAATGCGTGCACGAGCTTAGGCAGAGCCAAGAGCTACCCTAGGCAAGGGCTGCTGGTCATGGTCTCATGGACACGTTTTATTTTCAAAAGTCGTTTCGACGTGGATAGCTATGTATTCACAACAATCACAGTATTGCTATGTTTATTGCTCTGTTTCAATGTGTGTATATACGCTTTCCATTCTATATATGTGGATAATAACAGCTAGTTTCAAATTAGTATACAAAAACAGATAGAAAATGGAATTCATAATATATATATATATATATATATATTAATTGTTCATTAGTTCATCACAGAATATATATATATATATATATATATATATATATATATAATATCATCACATATACATGATGATACTTAACTAATAGGTACAATGCATAAAATTGAAAACGAACAATACTAAAACTAATAATCCCTCACAGGGGCCAGATTTCGGCAGCCCTCGCCCGGCTCACAGTGCTTGGCGTCTTCCAGTCTTGAGGCAGTACACCGACTCCTCCGCCTCATGGCGCTTGATGTACCGATCTGCCTCTTCTTTGGCCCGGCCAGCGTGACCGATCTTGCCATTAAGTTGGGCACCCACCGGAGCTCCTCGTCGGTGGCACGCTGGAGCTTATCGGCCCACCTCCACGCAGCGACGAGACGCCCAGCGTCTATGACCTTTCTCGTGAAGTATCCGTCTTCGTACACCTCCTTGGCACGACGACGCGCCCGCCCCCAAAGCTCCGCCCTCCTTTTTCCAGGAGGCATAACGGGCTTCACATGCCTCCTGGTACCTGGCTTCCTCCACCATCTCCTTTTTGAATGCCACTTGCAGCTTTCTCGGGCGGCAGCGACTTCCTGAACAAAAGATTGTACTGGCCCCAAAACCAATCCAAAGTTGGGGGGTCCGGTGCAACCTCATCAGGCGGCGCATTGGGGTCCTTGTCGCTGCTAATCGAGTGAGCATCCTCGGGGGGCGGCAACTCCTCGTCGTCGCGTGGGCAGACCGGCGGCGCCATGGCAGAGATTTGAGAGAGAGAGAGAGGGCGAGCGAGGGGAGGATGTAGATGAGAATGCAGGCGAGACGATGTGAGCAAGGTAGTATTTATTGGCGGCCGGAATTTAGATTGACGGGGCCAGTACACACGCCGGTTGACGGAATTTACGAGTACTGTAGTTTGAATTAGACACAATTCCCGCAGTAAATCCATGTGTGAACATAATAGCTGACGGTTTCCAATACAGAACCGTGTCTGATTAATGATCCCCGCCAATCACCTACCAAACCTCAAGCCGCGAGATAGAGTGCCAATCGTGTGGGGGCCGGTTGTCTTGCTAGATCTTCACATTTTCTTTTTTGAACACCAGATATTTACATCGTCTGATGATTTTTTAACTCGCACACAAGTACACAAAAATATGATTTTTCAAACCGTTTTGGTTAGCTGTTGCATGTAGATGTAGTTCAAACTTGAATTACGGTCATTAAATGGTTAGAAAATTGCTTAAATGTCTTTAAAAGGTCAAATGACCCCTGAAAATTTCCAAATTTTCACATGACAATTGTATTAGTGCATGTTAAACATAGGAAAAAAATTGAAGGCCGTAAGAGGAAGCTATCTCCCGTCCATCATCAAACATGCATTGTTCCCTCTCGGAACCACGAACCTTCTAGTGAGTTGCTCCAGTTTGTGAGGGGTGTGTGTCCAAACTTTCGTCAAACTGGCCAATTTTTTACCACATCATCTTGGTGGCATGACATTAAATCAAGCAAGGTTTCATGTTTTTCTGATTGTTTTTTAACCTTTTGGAATTAAAATGCCATAGCATGCACTCCATGCATGTGCCCATGCCTTGAGACCAATATGTTTGAAAATTCCTTCTAATTTACTGCACATGGAATTAACTCGCACACAAGTACACAAAAATATGATTTTTCAAACTGTTATGGTTAGGCATTGCATGTAGATGTAGTTCATATTTGTATTACGGTCGTTAAATGGTTAGAAAATCACTTAAATGTCTTTAGAAGGTCAAATCACCCCTGACATTTTCCAAATTTTCACATGACAGTTGTATTAGTGCACGTTAAACGTAGGAAAAAATTTGAAGGCCGTAAGAGGAAGCTATCTCCCATTCGCCATCAAACATGCATTGTTCCCTCTCGAAACCACGAACCTTCTAACGAGTTGCTCCGGTTTGTGAGGGGTGTGTGTCCAAACGTTCGTCAAACACGCCAATTTCTTTACCACATCATATTGGTGGCATGACATTAAATCAAGCAAGGTTTCATGTTTTTCTGATGATTTTTAAATTTTTTGGAATTAAAATGCCATGGCATGCACTCCATGCATGTGCCAATGCCTTGACACCAATATGTTTGAAAATTCATTCGAATTTACTGCACATGGAATTAACTCGCACACAAGTACACAAAAATATGATTTTACAAACCGTTTTGGTTAGGCGTTGCATGTAGATGTAGTTCAAATTTGAATTACGATCATTAAATGGTTAGAAAATCACTTAAAAGTCTTTAAAAGGTCAAATGACCCCTGAAATTTACCAAAATTTCACTTGACAGTTGTACTAGTGCATGTTAAACGTAGGAAAAAAAATTCGAAGGTCATAAGAGGAAGCTATCTCCCGTTCGTCATCAAACATGCATTGTTCCCTCTCGGAACCACGAACCTACTAGCGAGTTGCTTTGGTTTGTGAGGGGTGTGTGTCCTAACGTTGGTCAAACATGCCAATTTCTTTACCACATCATCTTGGTGGCATGACATTACATCAACCAAGGTTTCATGTGTTTCTGATCATTTTATTATTATTTTGAATTAAAATGCCATGTCACTCCATGCATACGTATGCATGCGTCCATGTCGTGAGACCAATATGTTTGAAAATTCCTTCTAAATTACTGCACATGGAATTAACTCGCACACAAGTACACAAATATGATTTTTCAAACCGTTTTGTTTAGGTGTTGCATGTAGATGTAGTTCGAATTTCAATTACGGTCATTAAATGGTAAGAAAATCACTTAAATGTCTTTAAAAGTCAAATGACCCCTAGAATTTTCCAAAATTTCACATTATAGTTGTAGTAGTGCACGTTAGACGTAGAAAAAATTTGAAGGCCGTAAGAGGAAGCTATCTCCCGTTCGTCATCAAACATGCATTATTCCCTCTCGGAACCACGAGCCTTCTAGCGAGTTGCTCCGGTTTGTGAGGGGTGTGTGTCCAAACTTTCGTCAAACTTGCAATTTCTTTACCACATCATCTTGGTGGCATGACATTACATCAACCAAGGTTTCATGTGTTTCTGATTTTTTCTTGGAATTAAAATGCCATGCCACTCCATGCATACGTATGCATGCATGTGTCCATGTCGTGAGACAAATATGTGTGAAAATTCCTTTTAGTTTACTGCACATGGAATTAACTCGCACATAAGTATACAAATATGATTTTTGAAACCGTTTTGGTTAGGCGTTGCATGTAGATGTAGTTCAAATTTGAATTACGGTCATTAAATGGCTAGAAAATCACTTAAATGTCTTTAAAAGGTCAAATGACCCCTAGATTTTTCTAAAAAAATCACATTACAGTTGTAGTAGTGCACGTTAGACGTAAAAAAAATTGAAGGCCGTAACAGGAAGCTATCTCCCGTTCGTCATCAAACATGCATTGTTCCCTCTCGAAACCATGAGCCTTCTAGTGAGTTGCTCCGGTTTGTGGGGGGTGTGTGTCCAAACTTTCGTCAAACATGCCAATTTTTTTACCACATCATCTTGGTGGCATGACATTAGATCAACCAAGGTTTCATGTGTTTCTGATTTTTATTTTATTTTTTGGAACTAAAAATGCCATGTCACTCCATGCTTAATTGTGTCATAACTGTTAGACCAATATGTTTGAAAATTCCTTCCAATTTACTGCACATGGAATTAAATCACACACAAGTACATGAAATATGAGTTTTCAAACCGTTATGGTTAGCTGTTGCATGTACATGTAGTTCAAATTTCAATTACGGTCATTAAATGGCTAGAAAATCACTTAAATGTCTTTAAAGGTCAAATGACCCCTCAAATTTTCCAAAATTTGACATGACAGTTGTATTAGTACTACAAAATTCTTTGTTCATTTAAGACACCATCCGTTGGCACTTTATTCCAAATTTGTCTTTCACAGCTAATAAAAATTATCTACAACATCACACACAATTGTTTTCTAGGAACCGTTTGCGATGAAAATATCTGGGTCTATTTAAGTCTCCCTCCTTAAGCTTCGTCGGCTCGTCTGCTCTAGTGCCGGCAACCCCCAAATCCACGAATCTCGATCCCCTTCAAGCACCCCCTTCTTGCAAATATGACACCGTGGAAACGCTTCGTGAAGGCCCGTATGATGGCCGCGTCCCCCCGAGCGCCGCCGCCTATGCCGAGAGCGTGGCCGCCTACGTCGAGAGTGCCGCCGCATCCGCATTGAGTGCGGCCACTGGAGCCGAGAGGGCGTCTCCGGCAGCCGACAGGGAAGCTGCAGCAGCCGAGATGGCTGCAGCTGCTACTGTGATGGCGGCTGCAAACGCCGAGAGCGCTCGAGCTACCATCCGTGCCGCTGATGTCGCCCTGCCCCGGGTCGAGGTCATCCACGCCTAGATCGAGGGTGCACACGCCAAGATATTCCAGGCCACCTCAGACTCTAGGATGCAACCCCCGTCTGAAAAAGGCGGCGATGGCCATGGAGGACCTGCTTCCTCATCAGGTCACCGAACGGGAGCTGGAGATGTAGGAGGCGGCAGAGATCGAGGAGCGCCGGGAGGAGGATTTGCGCTTGGCCGAGGTCGAGGTAGAGAAGAGTCTGTCCGTTGAGGAATCGGCGGTGGAGTACCAGCGCGAGCTCTGGTGCAGCCACTACTACGAGTACTACAACCTTGAGGGCGGCGCTGAGGACGAGGACGAGGACGTGTTCGACTTCAGCAGGGGGGACGCGGAGTCCACCAACGGCAGGATGTCGCCAGGACAAGTCATCGACGTCTCATCTCACACCGACGATGCATAGGCCGGCGTCGCGGTGGATTTGTTAATATTATGCGTACTTAGGATTTTTTTAATGCTGGTCTTTTGTTAGCGCAATGTTTAGGTCAGTTGGCTCTGTGTAATTACTAAAATTGCTCGATTCAGTAAGTGTGGTATGTCTGCAGTACGCTCTTTTGTGTGCCCAAATTAGCAAGCGATGTTAAATTATGCAATGACGTACCAGGGGAAATTTCCACCAAAATTTGAATTATCAAACTCATCCCATGCACGTAAAGCAGAAGAATCGTTTGCGATGCACACAACCATTCAAAGTGAATGGTCCGGTGGCATCACGCGCAAAGTTTCCCTCCACATTTCCAAAATTTTGGCCTACCGCCAAAATATCTACCCCGCCCCCCTTAGCCCCTTCCCCACCCCCTTTTCTCCCCGACCACAAGTCACATTTCCCCTGTTTCCTCCTTCCTTCCTTCCTTGCTAAGCTATAGCCGCTTCCTTGCTCTCGCCGTCTCGCATCCTACCGCCGGGGTCGCCATGGTCTTCTTCAAAGACCTCTCCAGCGTTCCTCCTCCGGCGACTACTCCTTCACCACCCGGGTATGCCTCTAGTCTCTCTCTTGGGCTATGACTTGGAATGAAGGATTTTTACCCCGCGGTCGATTTGAGTCATTTCTTCCTCTTGTAGCTCCCTAGGACCATCAGTGGCAACGAATGGAGCGGGGTGGCTGAAGATCTATCTGCTCATTGTCACCATCAATCTCCATATGTGAAGCTAGTTGCGTTTGATTCTGTGGACAGTGGGAGGAAGTTTCTAGCATGTGCAGAGAAGGTTAGACCCTATTTCATTGTTACAAATCATTTGTTAGATGTGATTCAGACACTGTCACGGTCCCAACCCATTCATACCACAACTTCAACCAAACGCATCCTAAGACAGTGTCACAGTTGTACCTAGTATCTTAAATTGTTGCCATCTCATCAGGGTGCCATTAGAAAATTATTTGGCACCGCTTCAGTAGTTTGTGCAGCCAACTTTGGTCCACACATCCGAGCAGCCAAGCAGTAAAATACTAAATCTTTTGAGCAACTAGGTGCTCCGGAGTCCAGGTCCCTGATTTTTTTCGGCTGCATCGGCTCGCCAGTGCAGGGCACCGGTGCGAGATGTAGCAACAGTTGTCTTTACCCTAGTTTTGGCATACATAATGGACAACCTTAGTGCTATTAGTTATACGTTACTAAATTTGTGCATGTACACACCTGTTAGTATCAATTTTCTGTCATCCAAACTCTGTCGCTATGCTGTTGCAGTTATATTTACCTTCCTCATAAAATGTTCAATTTTTTATTTATTGTACACGAGTAAGAACTTGTAGCGTCGTTGTAGTTAATTATAGCTTCTAATGTTCCAGAATTTGGTTGTTGTCTCAGTACCAATTATTTCATTTGCACGTTGATCTTTCTGAGAAGATATGTCATAATTAACATGTTTCTTCAGTTTTTTAAAATAAGCATTGGTGATTTTATATGTTGCTATAAACCCATTTCCCCTACAATTGTTATTGATCTAGTTTTAAATATTATAGGATGAACGGAAGTATTCTTACTTGGAGTGGGTTGATCAAGAGTGGCCACAGTCCTTGAAGATGTGCCTAGCAAAGCTCTGAAGCATGTATGAGGAATAGAACACACATAGGCTTAGAGAAAGTCTTGTCAACGTTGAAGCATATTTCAAGATTCGGGATAAAAAGTTGAAAGTGGAGAATGAGCTCAGATTTTTTAAATCAGACTTTGCTAAGATGGTGTTGGCGAAGGAGGAGGCACTTTCCTAGTTGGCCCGTGCAAAACGGATTCTTACTGAACTGAAAGCAGAGGTGGATAAGACGAGGCTGGATGATCTCGATTAGGGAAATGAATATATTGTTCTTATAAGTTGAACTAGCTATATGTTGTAATGTGTTGTTTTCATGTAGCTACCGTACTGTGATGTTATAATATATTTGTGTGCCTGATATGAAATTGGCAAACAATTGTTCGATATGAAATGTGAATTTGCATAATACTGGAATTATTAATTGTAAACTAATAAACCTGCTAAATGTGTCATGGACCTTTGCAGACGGTTCTAGCAGTAAAAGCGCTTGCGATGGATAGCCCAATGCCACATAGTTTTCTTCATCAAATCGTGTGTGATATAGTTGATAAAAGCAAATAGATAACCAAGGAAGACCGTGTGTGATAGCTACACCTTTCACACACGAGCCTACACATAAAACTGTGTTGGATGTACGTCCGAACGGAAACGTTTTCCCTGGATTGACTGTGTGGGATGTACATAAGAACGGAAACGTATTCCTTGGATTGACTATGTGTGATATACATACGAACGGAAATGTTTTTGTGGGATTCACCATGTGGGATATACATACCTACGAAAATGATTTTCTCGGATTACCGTGTGGGATGTACATACCCACGGAAATGATTTTCTCGGATTACCGTGTGGGATGTACATACCTACGGAAATGATTGGGTTTCGATGCCTCGCCCGATCACACACGGCCCCAGCCTGGGTCTTGGGAGGGCCTATCCCCGACGATTTCTGGGTCATGTGGGAAGGACACCCTATCGCGCACACTCACTTGGTGACGGTTCGAAATGCCGTTGCGGAAAGGGGTTAAAAACCATTTTTTTAGGACCGACACGTACCAGTGGTTCTTCGGGTGAGATTGAAGGTGAGGTTGAATCCTATATGCCCCACATAACCTGTATGAATGCTTCCATGACTATGTGCACATATCCTATCTAGCACACCAACTGTCGTGGTAATTTGCTCAAAATAATAAATGTTGAGGCGGTGTATGCATACAGAATCTGAAGAGGCGCACATGAGACAAGGACTTACCTAGGTTCTGACCCTACAGATGAGGTAATACCTTAGTACTCATGTCTTGTCTTTGTGTATTGTACTGATGATTGCCTCGTATAAGGGCTAGTGTTTTGTGCATCAGTGATATGTCTCAAAAGTATTTAAACCTTTTGAAGTACTAATGCCATATTTACACCATTGTTTGACACACTTTTGTTTGATTTATATTGGACTAACATATTAATCTAGTATCTAGTGGCAGTTTTTTTGGTTTCGTAAAAATGATATTTTTGGGGTAAAAAAATTGATTAAACAATATGACATGAATTTTCAAGCAAGGGAGCCCCCTGATGTGAAGCATGCGGTATCCTTTTGCCGCAAACTTACTCCCGAAGTTTCGAACTGCCCTAATTTTATTTGGATTTTTTGGAGCTATGAAACTCTGGTAATATAAAAAAAGTGGCATGATTTAGATTTCGGCATCCAAAAAACTGCTCCCCAAAAGTTAGATCTTATCTCGGGGGAGGCTCTCATTGTTCAACCTCTGGATTGGAATTTACCTTTTGAAATAATGTGTGATGCTAGTGATTATGCTATTGGTGTTGTTCTAGGTCAAAAAGTTGATAAAAAAATTATATGTTATCCATTATGCTAGTAATACCTTAGACACCGCCCAAAGAAATTATGCCACTACTGAAAAGGAAATTTTAGCAGTTGTGTTTGCTTGTGATAAGTTTAGACCTTGTATAGTTGATTCTGAAATTACTATTCACATTGATTCACACTGCTATTAAATATCTCATGGATAAGAAAGATGCTAAACCTAGGTTGATAGAAAGGGAGCTGATAATCCTATCGCAGATAAATTGTCTAGGATGGAAAATATTCTTGATGACCCAATAACTGTTAATGATAGCTCTCCTAATGAGCAATTTGATGTTATTTATAATTCCTCTTCTCGAGATAACCCTTGGTATGCAGATTACCCTAATTTCATTGTTGCTAAATATATACCACGTAATTACACATACCAACAAAAGAAATTTTTCTTCCTTGATCTGAGACATTACTTTTGGGATGACCCACATCTATATAAAGAAGAAATAGATGGTGTTATTATATGTTATGTACCTGAGCATGAGCAGGAACATATCATAAGGAAGTGTCACTCTGATGCATATGGAGGACACCTTGCTGGAGACAGAACTGCACACAAGGTATTGCAATCCGGGTTTTATTGACCTACTCTCTTTAAAGATGCACGCAAGTTCGTCCTTTCTTGTAATGAATGTCAAAGAGTTGGAAATATTAGTAGATGTCTGGAAATGCCTATGAATTATTTACTTGTTATTGAACCATTTGATGTTTGGGGTTGGATTATATGGGACCTTTTCCTCATTCATATGGATACACTCATATTTTAGTTGATGTTGATTACGTTACTAAATGGGTAGAAACTATTCCAACTATTAGTGTTGATCGTAAGACTTCTATTAAAATGCTTAAAGAGGTTATCTTTCTGAAGTTTGGAGTCCCTAGATATTTAATGACTGATGATGGTTTGCATTTTATTCATGGTGTTTTCCATAAAGTTCTAGCTAAATATGATGTAAACCATATAATAGCATCTACCTATCATCCTCGGTCTAGTGGTCAAGTTGAATTAAGTAATCGAGAAATAAAATTAATCTTGCAAAAGACTATCAATAGATCTGTAAAGAATTGGTCTCAGAAACTCGATGATGCTTTGTGGGCATATAGAATTGCTTATAAAAAATGCTATGGGTATTCCCATATAAAATGGTTTATGGAAAATCTTGCCACTTACCTCTTGAGTTAGAACATAAAGCCTATTCAGGACTTTTCCTTGTGAGTATTACATTATGCATATTTATCGGTATTTACACTTTTCAAATAACCAAATAGTTGTCCATTATGCATATTTATCGGTATTTACACTTTTCCTTGTGAGGATTGCACATTTAGTATTTTATTTGCTTTTTATTAGTTTTCTTTGTTTTCTTGTGTCTACAGGTGTTTTGGAGCAACCTAGGACCAAGCACGATGAAAGAACTAAGGATGGGATTGATACAGAGTTAGTCGGGGGTGAGACTTAGCCATTTCGGAGGTCGCTAAAGTCATTTTCCCAAAGTGCTCCAAATCAAGATCTAAGACCAGAAATGGATCGGCGTCATTCATACGAATCCAACATGCCCAAGAATGTCAAATTCCGAGTTCGTATGAAGACATGGCGGCCGTTTTACCAGAGGAGGACATATCAAAAGACGACGTTCTGAATGACCGCATGCAGTCGTTTGACATGCACACAGCTCCGAAAGTTTCCCTTCTAGACAAGATTCTTCACCGATTTCGTCCCCATTCGATCCCGTGGGATCCTTGGCTCGTAAAGAAGAGATTGGGAGAGGATTTGCCTCATTGTGAGCCCTTGGATGAAACCCATCAAGAGAGGAGGCTAGGGAGGCTCCATATAAGTCACCCTCAACCCTAGCCGACACAATTAATTCATCATCATCAATCTCATTCATCCACCACCATCTCCATTGCTGCTCCACACCTGAGAAGAAGGGACAACCACCAAGGGAAGAAGGAGGAGGCTCCACCACCATGAGCACCGGCCTCCAGGACGGTGCCCTCGAGCCGGCACCGCCACCATGGGTGGCACACCCATCTCCATCACCACCAGCGCGGACACCATCTTCATCACCGTCATCACCGCGCCACCGCCATCACCACCATGCCCTCTACCTTCACCGTCTTGGTGATGGCTTATAACTTGTCCCTAACCTTCATGCATATGTTTGAGTAGTTGTACTTGTTCTTGAGGATATGGTTGAACCCTATATGTTATTTGTTGTGATCCAATATATTACATGTTCATGATTCGAGTTAGTAGCCTTCGCGAATGTTGAGAGGAGCGCTCACTCACATTTGTGCCTTGTGCCATGAAGTATGTTACAATCCTTGTATTGGTTGGGGATATTGGGGTAATTTGAGGTCATAGTAAAAGCCTTAGTTCCTCGCATTTGCAAAGGATTGGTGAATTATGGAGAACCCTTAGAGAGGCCGCATCCCGGGGTAATCCTTAATTTTCATGAGTTCTAACCCTATGGGGGATACTATGGCGGTGGTGTGCGTGGCACTAAGTCTATCTAGAGTAGAACGTGTATTGTACCCATGACAAGCACGCGTGGCACGAAGTATATCTAGAGTAGAACGTGTACTGTACCCAGACCTACCCACTTATGCATTTGACCAGTTACTAGAGGATACAATAGTTCATATTCGGTAGTGATTCCGGAACCCTCGAGAACACTTTATTACTCAAGAACCTTCTCCACTAACTTTGCATCTTCTATTTATTGTTTTTACTCTTCTTGTTAGTAGTTTAGTTAAACCCCCTTTTTATCTAGTTTCTCTAGCAACTTATAGAGTAGACTATTTCCAAACTCCGGTTTGGGTGCGTACGTGGTGCTTTATTACTCCGGTTTGGGTGCATCTTCTATTTATTGTTTTTTACTCTACTTTTCCTAAGGACGACTCATCCTCCAACAATTCTTAAATGTCAAAGTTTACTGTTTTTCTAGGTGTAGCGAGCCTGTCAAATTTGTTGCCTGTTATGTTCTCTCTGAACCTTGGCACTTTGGTTGTGACTTGGCACTTTTGCTGTTATATGGTCTGGGTTGTGTGGTACTAGGTGTCACACTGTTTTTGCTGTGTTCTTTTATTTTATCCCATGAATCGAATGTCAACGCGTAGCAGGAAGGTTCTCTGTTGGAATGTCCGTGGACTGAATTTTGAAGCAAGGCAGCGTGCGGTTAGTCAGAAAGTAATTGAAAGCCAATGTGCAGTTGTATGTCTGCAGGAGACTAAGCTCTCGGAGTGCCCTCGAAATTTAATTAAGAGCATTTGTCCTGCGGGTTTTGATCAGTTTATCGAATCTCCTTCTAGGGGAGCTTCTGGTGGTATTTTAGCTGTGTGGCGCTCTGATGTTTTCTCAGGGGCTTTAATTGAAGCTAAACCTTACGGGATTGTGATTAGTTTCAAGTCTGTGCATAATGATGACAAATGGTACCTGGTCAATGTTTATGGACCCTGTCAAGGTGTCTTGAGGGATGAATTTGTCAGTTGGCTTTATAATTTAAATGTGGAACCTGAGCAGAATTCGCTTTTGCTGGGAGATTTTAACTTCATACGATCTCTTGATAATAGAAATCTTCCTGTGGTGATATCAATGATACTTTTATTTTTAATGAGATCATAGGTCATTTTGGTCTGCTTGAACTACCTCTAAAGGGAATAAGGTTCACATGGTCTAATATGCTGGATTTCCCTCTTCTTGAACAGTTGGACTGGTTTCTTACCTCTGCCAGCTGAATTGATCAATACCCAAATACTCAGGTCACTCCTCTTGCCAAAACTGCATCAGACCATGTTCCATGTGTGGTTTCAATATGCACTGACATCCCAAAAGCTCACATTTTCAGATTTGAAAACTATTGGGTCCATCAACCTGGTTTTATGGAATGTGTTCAGCAGTGTGGCAAAAACATTCTCACAAATCTCACATATCAGCAATTATTATGGACAAACTCAAATCTTTGAGGTTTGCTCTTAAGAAATGGCAGAAGGGTTTGTCACATATTAAAAATCTGATTGAGAAATGTAACTGGGTGATATTTTGGTTGGATGATTTGGAAGACTACAGGCCTCTTTTCTTAACTGAATCCAATTTCAGAAAATTGGTGAAGTTGCACCATGATCATCTTCTCCATCTGCAATTTTTATCTTTGGAAGAAGAGATGCACTATTAGATATATCAAGGTGGGTGAGGAAAACTCAAAATTCTTCTAGGCAATGGCAATCGAGAGATATAGAAAAATTCAATTGCCACTCTTCTCTTTTGTCGAGATGGAGCAGTTTCTTGAGACCATGACAGAATTGCAAAGGAATTTACGGAGATTTTAAAGGCGTAATGGGAATAGTGAAACCAATTTTCTTGGGTAATGACATCCTTTCTATTATCCCTAGGGTACAGGGACTGGATGTTCTCACTAAGCCTTTTGAGGTCAAGGAAATTGAGCAGGTTATCAAGGAATTGCCCATTGACAACGCTCCTGGACCTGATGGATTTAATGGTCTTTTCAAGAAGAAATGTTGGCCAATCATTTCTGGTGACTTTATTGCTCTAGTTAATGAGTTTCATCTTGGAACCGCTCAGCTAGAAAGTCTCGATGAGGCATACATAACTCTGATCCCTAAGAAGTTGTCACCTGAAACTGCTGGTGATTTTAGGCCAATTTCTTTGACTAGTGTGGGGTTGAAATTCCTCACTAAACTTGCTGCTAACAGGTTTCAAGATGAAATAACTAAATGTGTTCATAGGAATCAATATTGTTTTATCAAATCAAGAACCATTCAGGATTGCATTGCATGGACATTTGAGTACATTCATCAGTGCAATCAGTCAAAAAAGCCAATCATGTTACTCAAGTTGGATTTTGAAAAAGCGTGTGATTCAATACAAAGATGAGGCAATTATAAAGATCTTGGTGGCCAAGGGTTTTGATAATAAATGGATATCCTGGATACAGCAATTGTTGTCCTCTACAACCTCATCAATCCTGCTCAATGGGGTTCCAGGAAACCATTTTAAGTGTAAGTGTGGGGTAAAGCAAGGTGATCCTATCTCACCTTTGCTATTTGTGATTCTTCTGATCTGTTATAGACTATGATTAATGATCATCTCAATGAAGGACTTCTCTCCTTACCCCTAGTAACTCATGATCCTGACTACCCAAGTGGTTCAAGATCTTGATGATACACTGTTGTTTGTGTCTCACGAGTCGATTCGATTGGAGGTGCTCAAATCTGTTACGAACTCTTTCTCCCTTGCAACTGGTTTGCAGATTAATTACCACAAATCTTCAATGTACCCAATCAATGTGGATGCCACTTCGCCAATGCTCTTGCTGCACAATTTGGGTGCCAAGCTGGGGTTATGCCATTCACATAATTGGGATTGCCAATGGGCACCACTAGGCCCAAAATTGTGGATCTGCTTCCACTTGTCTACTGTATGGAAAGAAGATTGACTGCTAGCTCATGGTTTCTGCCCCAAGGTAGCAGGTTGCAGTTGGTTAACTCTGTTATCTCTTCATTGCCAATCTTCTTCCTTTGTAGTTTATCAATACCACAAGGGATTTTAAAACAACTGGAAAGAATACAGAGACAATGCCTATGGAGAAAATATGGCCAGGAAAAGGGGAATTCTCTGGCTGCTTGGCCCTTGGTCTGTAGACCCAAACTAAAGGGTGGGTGTCGGTGTCAAAACCGGCGGATCTCGGGTAGGGGGTCCCGAACTGTGCGTCTAGGCGGATGGTAACCGGAGACAAGGGACACGATGTTTTTACCCAGGTTCGGGCCCTCTCGATGGAGGTAATACCCTACTCCTGCTTGATTAATATTGATGATATGGGTAGTACAAGAGTAGATCTACCACGAGATCAAGGAGGCTAAACCCTAGAAGCTAGCCTATGGTATGATTGTTGTTCGTCCTATGGACTAAAACCCTCCGGTTTATATAGACACCGGATAGGTTAGGGTTACAGTAGTCGGTTACAATGGTAGGAGATCTACATATCCGTATCGCCAAGCTTGCCTTCCACGCCAAGGAAAGTCCCATCCGGACACGGACGAATTCTTCAATCTTGTATCTTCATAGTCCAGAGTCCGGCCGTGATGATAGTCGGCTATCCGGACACCCCTAATCCGGGACTCCCTCGGTAGCCCCGAACCAGGCTTCAATGACGATGAGTCCGCGCGTTGATTGTCTTCGCATTGCGAGGCGGGTTCTTCTCCAAATTCCATATACTTGTCGAATAGTGTCCGCTTCGATAAATGCTGCGCTCCTTCGCTTCTACGCCCAATAATGGCCATCTTCCACGTGTTTGAATGAATGCGAAAAGCCAGGGTATTTTTACACTTACCCCCCCTGCCGCGCAAATGAGCTGCCTATAAAAGGGGCGAGGATCTAGATCTGAGTCACACCATCCCTCCCTTGCGAGCTTTCATCGGAGCACCCCTGACCAAATCCCATTCCATCATGGACAGTCGACGCGACTCCTCCTCTCGCGCTCCCAGCCCTCAGCCTGGAAATTGGGAGAGATGCTCAGTCCTGCATAGCGAGCTAGTTATACTCCAAGCCAAGGGATTTCTTCCCCCGGCCTTCATGGTTCCGGTTCGAGCAGGACTCGCCACCTACAAGGGCGGAAAGCAAGCGGAGAGTGTCCCCGATCCCTCTAAGGGAGAGCGGGTATGCTTCATCTCTTATCTAGTAAGAGGACTCGGATTTCCAATCCATCCGTTTCTCTGGGGGCTCTTGGAGTTCTACGGCCTCCATTGCACCACCCACGCCTGCCTCCGTTTTGCACATTGCGGGCTTCGTGGCCCTCTGCGAGCTATTCTTGGGCGTCGAGGCTCATTTCCGGCTGTGGAAAAGGATATTCTGCCTAGTACCCCGTTCTCATGAGGGGTCAATATATCAAGTGGGCGGAGCCGAGCTGTGGCGCATCGCCGGGACCGGATACCTATCCGGAACCCCAAAGAAGGCGTCCGAAGACTGGCCTTTGGAATGGTTTTATATGGAGGATGTCCCGTTGCCGGATCCTGTTTGGATCGGCCTTCCGGAGTTCAGCAATGCTCCTCTGAAGAAGCGCCTAAGCTGGCGCCCTCGGAGCCCCGAGAGGGAAAATGACCGGGATGTCCTCTATTTAATGAGCCGGATAAGATTATTGGCTCATGCCGGATTGATCATGATTGGAGTCATGGCAATCTGCATTATGAGGGGAGTGCAGCCGCTTCAATACAGGGGCCACCCCATGTGGGACATCAACGGGGAGGACGATGCCACCCGCCACGGCCGCAAAGGGCCGGGATCGGTCACCGAACTGGTGAAGATCTTGTCTGCCATGTATAAAGGAGAGGAGGAGGATTTCCTCCGCGTCAATCCACTGAAGGAGTTTTCTTCGAATAATCCTCAAAGCTGGGTAAGCAAACATCTTTGTGACCTGTCAGATCCATGTTCCCGTGATTAAATATCTCATTTCATAGTTTTTGCGCAGGAACTGCGCCGAACTGTGGAGAAGATACACAGCCCGCCCCCACAACCCGAGGATCCAGAGAGGTCCCTCGATCCGACCTCCGAAGAGGATCCGGATATAAAGGTGGAGTTGATTGACGGGGTGTTCTACCAACTTAGCATCGACAATGCTTTGGTTGCCATTACGGCAGATTACCCCGGAATACTTCCAGCCTCACAGGTAACTGAGACCGAGATCCCAAAACCCTGATAATGACCCATCCATGCTTATTTTAGATCACCGTATACCAATGGTGTTTCGCAGGGGGCGCCTTCGAGGCAGGAAGCCGAGCCCGCGGCGGGTGGCCAACAAAGGGCAGTGTGGCCCCGCAGGCTAAAAAGAAGTGCGGTCCGGATCAAAACTCCTCCGCAACGGTATGGCGTGTCACCATACTTCCAAGATTGATTCTTGGAAGGCGTACTAATGCTGGTGCTCTTTTTAGGAAAAAGAGCGCTCGCCGGACTGAGTCCGGAGAGGTTGCCGATCGAACCTTCACCGGCCAGGCTTCAAAGCCGGGTCCGGAGGCTGAGGCGAGCACGAGACGTGCGTCGGATGCTCCTCCGCTAGAGGATGCCGATAGGTTGTCCGCCACCAACTCGGAGGTGGAGAGCGCCTTGAATCACAGGCGCCGCCGACAGTTCTTCGTGGCGCATGTTTCTCCCAAGAGGCCTTGAATGCCTTCGATTCGGAGATGCGCACCTCCGTGCCGCTCGAGATGGTCTAGCGAGCCACGGAGGCGGTATGTAAAGGACATACGGGTAAGGAAATTTGTGATTATATATGCCAAGAGCCCCGAGACTTAAAATAGTTAGAATAACTGATTTAAGGATCATTTGTTATGAAGGATCTTACTGAAAAGAATAACCGATCGTCCGGGAGCTTGAAGAGTGCAAGGCCCAACTTGAGGCCGCCTTGGTCGCTATGGGGAGCCACAGAGACCCCCTCTGGTAATATACGCTTTAAAAGATAAATACTTTAAGAAGTGCGGCGGATGTGTAAATCTGACAAAAATATTGCAGATGGCGCCGGACTAGATCCGGACAAGCAGCAGCTCTTGCGCCAGCTAAAGGCCGGCGAGAGCGTGCTGACGAGGGTGCGGCAGGAGAAAAATAACCTCCAAGACGCCAACACCAAGCTGGGTGAGGAACTAAAGGATGTTCGCGCCAGGTTGTCCGACTCCGTAAGGAGAATCGGCGGCTTCGCGGCATTTTCAGTAAGTGCTTGAGCGAACTTTGAAAGAGTTTGGCAAGGAAGGCGACTAACATAAACATGTATGTAGGTTTGCTCACAGTGTCGCCCCGAGGAGGAGATGCCCAGTTCTTGGTGATCTTCTTCCCGAACAGCGTCGGTACCTGCAAACGAAGTCCGACAGGTGATGAAAGGCATCGGCCAGGCCTTGTGGCCATCTATCTCCCTGCTCAAGGCATTGGGAGCTGGCGGAAGCGGCTTCAAGGAGCACGCGGCGCTTACGGCTATGGAAGATATCGGCCTGCCGTCAAAGGCGCCAGGAAGGCACAGGCCATGGTGAAGATGCGGTACACGGCTGACCCAAACCACATGGCCGAGGTCGGACCTGTGGGGCCTGATGGGATGGAGATCCTGTAAGCTTAGTGTATGACCAAGTAGAATTGGCCGCCAAGTATTCCCAGCAAGATTGTAAATTAGATAGCCTATTAGATGGCATTGAGGAGGAATACAATGAGTCGAGTTGACTATGTAAAAATATGACATGAAAAAATGTCTTCTAGCCAGATTGTAGATCGTTTGTCATAGCGGACCTTTTAAGCCCGACCTCGGACCCAATAGTCCGGAGTGTGTCCGAATACCTTAGTGGTTATATAAGAACCGGGTATGCATGGAGACAAAGGCGAGGGGTCATTGTTGCTGTATCGGACAAGTGCCCAACTAGTTATGTTATATTACATGGGTACTAAGAAACATCTTCCAGGAGAATAGTTCCGTTAAGGGTTCCTTTCATTTGGGGTGCATGCCCTAAAGTGCATGTCAAAGCTGCTATCAAAGCAGAAAATCATCTGGGGCAGATGGGTAAATAATTAAAAATCATCTTTCAGTTCACCGACCGAATATTCCCTTAAGAACGCTTAGCTTCGGCTTCACCCGGTCTGAGGTACACATCCGGCTGACCCGGCAAGAATAATCGCAGAGGTGCTCCCTTTACCACCTAGCCGAACAATCAGGAATGTAGGGGTAAGCACATGAGCCAGGCAACCCAGCTTGGCCAAAACTTAAGTCATATCGATGCATATAATGGTGAATAAAAGGTACATGCGGAAGTTTTAACGCATGTGTTGGGCATGAAGCCCGTATAAATAAGCTTCTGTTAAAGAAGCCCCCAGGTATAATGAGCGCGGACATCGCATCAAGTATGTGCGAAAAAAGCGCAAACGAGCCTCTAGAGGCGTCGAGAAGAAGGAGGAGGAAGGAGAGAAATAAAAGACAGCAAAAATATAAAATGTGGACGGAGGAAGGAGACGAACTTGGAGTCCGGCGCTTAGGGAATCTTCGTAGACGGGCTGCGTTCCATGGGTTCGGCTCGAGTCGGTTATCCGATGCATTTCGCAGACGGTATGCTCCGCCGGTCAGGACCTGGTCGATGATGAAGGGACCTTCCCATTTGGGCTTGAGTTTGTCATTTTTCTTGTCCGGCAAGCGTAGAACTAGTTCGCCAACGTTATAAGCTTTGGCCCGTACTTCTCTGCTTTGATATCTTCGAGCCTGCTGTTGATAGAATGCGGAACGAGCTTTTGCCACGTCGCGTTCCTCCTCCAATGCGTCCAAACTGTCCTGCCAATCGAGCTCGGCTTCTCTTTCTTCATACATGCGCACGCGAGGTGAGTCATGTATTATGTCGCACGGCAAGACTGCCTCCGCGCCGTACACCATATAGAATGGTGTGAATCCGGTAGTATGATTCGGCGTGGTCCGCAGCTCCCAGAGTACGGAGTCAAGCTCCTCAACCCAGTGCGTGTTAGATTCCTTGAGGGACCGCACTAGTCTGGGTTTAATGCCGCTCATGATTAGACCATTTGCTCGTTCGACTTGGCCGTTTGTTTGAGGGTGATAGACTAAGGCGTAATCGAGCTTGATGCCCATGTTTTTGCACCATAATTTGACCTCATCGGCCGTGAAGTTTGTGCCGTTATCAGTGATGATACTATGGGGGACACCGTAACGGTGCACTACCCCTGATATGAAGTCTATCACTGGTCCGGATTCGGCCGTTTTAACAGGCTTGGCCTCTATCCATTTGGTGAATTTATCCACCATGACCAATAGGTATTTTTGCTGTGGGTTCCTCCCTTAAGGGGTCCAACCATGTCAAGCCCCAGGACCGCATAAGCGGCCAGGTGATGGGTATAGTTTTGAGGGTGGTGGGTGGCATGTGGCTTTGGTTAGCAAAAAGCTGGCAACCGACGCATCGTTGGACTAAATCCTGTGCATCTGCCCGGGCCGTCGGCCAAGAAAATCCTGTACGGAAGGCCTTGCCTACAAGGGCCCGGGCTGCGGCGTGGTGCCCACCCAGTCCGGCATGAATTTCAGCCAGGAGATTTCGCCCTTCATCTTCGGAGATACACCTTTGAAGGACTCCGGTAGTGCTTTTCTTATAAAGCTCTCCCTCATGGACTTTATAGGCTTTAGATCGCCGTAATATGCAGCGAGCCTCATTTTGGTCTTCGGGGAGTTCCTGCCTAGTTAGGTAGGCTAGGAATGGTTCCATCCACGGGGCGATAACCGCCATTATTTCGAGAGCGGAGGGTTTTATCTCGGGGGCAGAGCCTCCGGTTGTGTCAGAGTGTTCGGCGTCAGGCAGTGCGGCCGGGTCCGAATTGTTATTGCCGGACTCCCCTTCCTATAGTACGGATGGCTTGAACAGCCATTCTAGAAAGATATTGGGTGGGACGGCATCGCGTTTTGCACCGATGCGTGCCAATATATCCGCCGCCTGGTTATTATCTCGGGCTATATGATGAAATTCGAGCCCTTCGAACCGTGCTGACATTTTTAGGAACGCATTGCGGTATGCTGCCATTTTCTGATCTTTGGCATCAAAGTCTCCATTTATTTGAGATATTGCGAGGTTCGAATCCCCGCGCACCTCTAGGCGTTGAATGCCCATGGAGACTGCCATTCGGAGGCCGTGCAGAAGGGCCTCATATTCGGCTGCGTTGTTGGAGTCCGTATACATTATCTGAAGGACGTATTGGACTGTGTCCCCGGTTGGGGACGTCAGGACGACGCCAGCCCCCAGGCCGGCCAACATTTTGGAGCCGTCAAAGTGCATAATCCAATTGGAGTATGCGCCGTACTCTTTAGGGAGTTCGGCTTCGGTCCATTCGGCCACGAAGTCAGCCAAAACCTGCAACTTGATAGCTCGTCGTGGCTTGTAAGTTATGTCGAATGGAAGGAGCTCTATGGCCCATTTAGCAATCCGGCCCATCGCGTCGCGGTTGTTTATAATGTCGTTAATAGGTACTTGGGAGGCTACCGTTATCGAACACTCTTGAAAGTAGTGTCGCAGCTTCCGTGATGCCATGAACACCACGTATGCTATCTTTTGATAGTGTGGGTACCGGGACTTGCATGGAGTTAGGACAGTGGACACATAGTAAACCGGTTTTTGAAGAGGGAACCGGTGTCCGTCTGTTTCTCGTTCGACAACGAGCACCGCACTAACAACTTGATGTGTTGCGGCGATATATAATAGCATTGGTTCACCCATGTTGGGCACGGCCAGGACCGGATTTGTTGCCAAAATGGCCTTTATTTCTTCGAGTCCGGCCGTGGCGGCCTCCGTCCACTCGAAGTGTTCGGTGCGCCGGAGGAGGCGGTAAAGAGGTAACGCCTTTTCTCCCAATCGGGAAATAAAGCGGCTTAGAGCCGCTACACATCCTGTCAATTTTTGTATTTGTTTGAGGTCTTTTGGAATATACAATTGTGACAGAGCTCGGATCTTGGCTGGATTTGCTTCAATTCCTCTACCGGACACAATGAAGCCCAGGAGCTTTCCGGCTGGAACGCTGAACACGCATTATTCCGGATTGAGCTTGATGTCATATTTTCGAAGATTATCGAATGTGAGCCTCAGGTCGTCTACTAGAGTTTCGACGTGCTTGGTTTTGACGACCACGTCATCTACATATGCTTCCACTGTTTTGCCGATCTGATTGCCGGACATGTACGAATCATGCTACCGATATGTTGCGCCGACGCTTTTTGAGCCCAAAGGGCATTGTGTTGAAGCGAGCGGGCCGTATGGAGTAATGAATGTCATAGCTTTGGTGCAGCTCCGCCATCTTGATTTGGTGGTAGCAGTCTGCAGCGTCGAGGAAGCACAATGAGTCGTGCCCTGCTGTAGCGTCAATAATTTGATCAATTCGGGGGAGGGGGAAGGGATCCTTTGGGCAAGCCTTATTGAGGTCTTTAAAATCGACACATAGGCGCCAGGATTATCCTTCTTTGGTACCATCACCAGGTTTGCTAGCCAGTCCGGATGTTTTATATCTCTGATGAATCCGTCTTCCAAAAGTTTGGCTAGCTCCTCTCCCATGGCCTGTCTCTTGGGTTCGGAAAAGCGCCGAAGGGCCTGTTTGACTGGCTTGAATCCTTTTAGGATATTTAGGCTGTGCTCGGCCAGCCGACGTGGGATTCCTGGCATGTCTGAAGGGTGCAGGCAAAGATGTCCCAGTTTTCTCATAGAAATTCTCGTGGTCTTGGCGTCTACATCAGGGTTTAATTGTGCCCCAATGGAGGCCGTCTTTGCGGTGGTCCGTTGGGTGGACTTGGAATTTGACTATTTCATCCGCTGGTTTAAAAGAGGTGGACTTGGATCTTTTATCAAGTATCACATCGTCCCCTGTTCACCGTGTAGCGCATCGTGATGAGTTCTTCGGCCGCTAGGGCTTGGATAGTGCCTCGAGGGCTAGTGCGGCTGTCTTGTTTTCGGCGGAGTGCTATGTTTGGATCACTAACGAGAGTGATGATTCCGTTAGGTCCGGGCATTTTAAGCTTCATGTACCCATAATGGGGTATAGCTTGAAAAATTGTGAATGCCTCTCGTCCTAATAAAGCATGATATCCGCTGTTGAACGGGGCCACTTGAAATGTGACCTCCTCGGACCTGTAATTGTCCGGGCGAAATAATACTACATCCAGTGTGATTTTTCCTGTGCAGCATGCTTCCCGGCTAGGGATTATTCCTCTAATGCTTGTGCTGCTTCGCTCAATGCGGTTCCAGTCTATTTCCATTTTTCGGAGGGTTTCCTCATAGATGAGGTTTAGTCCGCTGCCGCCATCCATGAGTACCTTAGTAAGGCAAAAGCCTTCCACTATCGGACTGAGGACCAATGCGGCGTGTGCTCGGGCTGTTCGGAATTTAGGTTCGTCACTGGCATTAAAGGTAATAGCCGTGTCACTCCATGGATTTATTGTTGCTACTTGGTAGACTTCGACAAAGTTGCGGAGTGTTCGTTTTCGCATGTTATTTGATGCGAAAGTCTCGAAGATCATTAACACCGTCTTGGTGTTGCTGGGCTGGGGTTACGAAGCTAGAAGCTCTTCGCCACTTTTGGCCACCTGCCGTAGTATCCAACATGCTCGAAGGCTATGAGTTGGAGTGGCGCCCTACGTGCTATGAATTTTGCAGGGTCCATTTAGCCAACCCTCCAAAGACGGTTCCGTACCCTTTAGGGGTTTTTGGTTTTTTGGTATTTAACCCTGGTGCTTGATAATGAAGCACCCTTTTGTTTCGGACTAGGGATGTATTCGGGGCCGGATTATCCCAAAATTTACTTTCGGTTTTCCAGGCGCTCTCCACTGCACTAAGTCAGCAAAGCGTGTAACTTCACGACGACTTATGGCGTTTAGGATTCCCTTGTCCGTGCAACTATTGCCGAAAATTGGGATTGCGTTCTCCTCTCGACAGTCTTTTATCCTGTTCATAACCAGGAGGAATCGCCCGATAATGATGTCTTGTTTCAGCGGCTCTTGCCGAATTCGAGAGAGATCGCTAATGTTTGGGTGGGCGGGTGGAACTAGATCCGGAACCCCGTCCAATTTAGGACTCAGGGGCGAGAAGTTTCGAACTTCGGAAGTTTGGGTTTTTGAGTGTTATCCAATGAGTCCAACCCGCCACCGACTTTAAGTTCGTGGCTTGATCGACATCCGTCCCTCTGCGGGAATCCGGCATGGAGGGATCGGGAATCGGATGTAGCTAGTCCTTAAGATAGAAGAAGAATCGCCGCATTGCTCCTCTATCACAGCAACATGATGGGTAGCACGGGAGAGTTGATCTCTCTCAGATCGGTTTTAGGCCCGATCCGGTCGGAGTCTGTGGCGACTCCCAGGGCGGAGATGCGATCCAAGAGCTCGTTTATGGAGGAGAGTTCGATCGGATCTAACTGTTCGGCAAGTTCCGAACTAACATGGAGATTGGTTTCGATGAATCGAGAGGTCATCGTCGGCGCGGCGGCAAAACTAGCGGTCATGAGAAAACCGCCTAGCCGAAGAGTCTGACCAGTGGCCAAGGCTTCTTTGGCGATGGTATCGTCTTTAAAGACGAGATGAGGCATCCTACGATGGCGACGGCAGAGGAACTCTCAATGAAAGCACCAATGTCGGTGTCAAACCGGCGGATCTCGGGTAGGGGTCCCGAACTGTGCGTCTAGGCGGATGGTAACAGGAGACAAGTGACACGATGTTTTTACCTGTGTTCGGGCCCTCTCGATGGAGGTAATACCCTACTCCTGCTTGATTAATGTTGATGATATGGGTAGTACAAGAGTAGATCTACCACGAGATCAAGGAGGCTAAACCCTAGAAGCTAGCCTATGGTATGATTGTTGTCCGTCCCCACGGACTAAAACCCTCCGGTTTATATAGACACCGGATAGGTTAGGGTTACTACGTAGTCGGTAACAATGGTAGGAGATCTACATATCCGTATTGCCAAGTTTGCCTTCCACGCCAAGGAAAGTCCCATCCGGACACGGGACGAAGTCTTCAATCTTGTATCTTCATAGTCCAGGAGTCCGGCCGTGATGATAGTCCGGCTATCCGGACAACCCCTAATCCGGGACTCCCTCAGTGGGCTTGGCATACTCAACCTAGGTCTGCAGAATGAAGCTTTGTTAATGAAATTCCTCAATAAGTTCTATAACAAAGTAGATGTGCCATGGGTTCATTTGATCTGGGACAGTTATTATTATCAGAGGGTTCCTCATGACACTGCTTTGTGTGGCTCCTTTTGGTGGAGGGATATCTGTAAGCTAATGGACAATTTCAGGGATGTATCTTCAGTAACTGTTGGAAAAGGGGACTCTTTGCTTTTCTGGTCAGATTCTTGGGAAGTGGATAACTCTTGCATCCCACTTCAAGACAGATTCCCCAGGCTTTTCTCATACTTCTTACAAAAGAATTCCTCTATTATGGAAGTGTTGCAGACTGATGAGTTTCATAGCATGTTCTCTTTGCCATTATCTGAAATGGCTTACAGAGCGTTTAATCACCTGTCTGGAATCTTGTCTGCGATGTCCTTGGATGCTGCTTCTAATGATTGCTGGCAATGGAAACATGGGAAGAAAGCTGGGTTCACAGCAAAAAAAATACTATGACTTGGTTCATGAGCCAATTCCTACCAACCCTCTACTTTGTTGGAGTGGAAATCATTTGTACTATGACAATTAAAATGTTTGCATGGCTGGTCATTATGGACAGAGTAAACACCAAGGATATGATTCAACGCAGGAAGTGGAAGATTAATGATGGGCCTGAATGTGTTCTTTGTCCCACAGGAGCTCTTGAAGACAGGAACCATCTGTTCTTTCAGTGCAACTTCAACATGAGAGTGTGGAACTATCTACAAATCACATGGCTCAATACTCAGGATATGGTTCAGATTGCACACCATGCTAGGAAGGATTTCAATAAGCCTTTCTTCTCTGAGGTGGTTTTCCTAACTTGGTGGAATATTTGGAAAGTCAGGAATGATAAAGTCTTCACGTATATCATACCTACCATCAGGCAGTGGAGAAATGGTTTTGTCCAGGACATCTCTCTCTTGGCTCACAGAATCAAGTCAAGACACAGGGAGGCTTTGATTAAATGGATTGATTTCCTGCCTCCTTGAGGGGCCTTGCACTTGTACTTTCTTTAGTTAGATCTTTCTTTCTATGTTTAGACTAGGTTGTACAGTTTTTATTCTTTTCCTTTCTGCCCTGTTCCTTCTCTTAAGGAATTCTTTTCTGTACATGTTGTTTCAAGTTTTAATAAAATGTTGTGGGGTGTAAACCCTGCAGTCTTCAGTCAAAAAAAACGAAAGTGCCACAACAGCCTTGTGCACTTGCGGGACATCAGCTTCGTCAAATGCTCGAGGTCTTCATGAGCAAGCAGGTTGGATGCACACCCACTTAGTTTCATATTGAGCTTACATACACTTATATAGCTCTTAGAGCATCTGTTGCATGGCAGTCCCTACTCCTCATATTGACATCAATTGATGGGCATCTCCATAGCCCGTTGTTTAGCCGCGTCAATATGAGACTATCTTCATTTTTGACTTCTCCTTATAATCTCTACCACCACATTCTACTCCACCCATAGTGCTATATCCATGGCTCACACTCATGTTCTGCGTGGGGTTCAAAATGCTAAACTGCATTAAAAAGTATGATCCAATTGCTCGGCTTGTCCTCGGGTTAGTTCATGATTACTACTTTGTGTTAGGAAGACTAAGCATGACAAGGCTATATGATTTTGTAGGGATGACGTTCTTTAGCATTCTTTATTTTGAAAGGCATGCTTGTTTGTTGGCATGCCTGACTATTTATGACTTTATATCAAATGATAGACTATTGCTTTGAATCACTCAAATCTTAATATTCATACCGTATAAGACACTACGATATACATGTTAGATAGCATTTCACATCAAACAATTTATTTTTATCATTTACCTACTCGAGGACGAGCAGGAATTAAGCTTGGGGGTGCTTGATACGTCTCCAACGTATTTATAATTTTTTATTGTTTTATGCTATTATATTATCAATGTTGGATGCTTTATATGCATTTATATGCTATTTTGTATCATTTTTTCGACTAACCTATTAACCTAGTGCCCAGTGCCAGTTGTTGTTTTTTTGCTTGTTTTTGGCTTTTCAGAAAATAAATACCAAATGGAGTCCAAACATGATGAAACTTTATGGTGATTCTTTATGGACCCGAAGGGACCCTAGAAGGTTCAGGAGGAGCTCACAGGGCATGCACCAGTGGGGTAGGCACGCCCCCTGAGCTCATGCCGCCTGTAGCACCCCTTGACCTAATTCCAACTCTATAAATTCCCAAATACTCCTAAACAAACAGAGAACCACCCAAAACACTTTTTCTGCCTCCGCAAGCTTCTGTTCTTCCGTGATCCCATCTAGAGGCCTTTTCTGGTACTCTCCCGAAGAGGGAATTGATCATTGAGGTCTTCTACATCATACTTGCTGCCTTCCGATGATGCATGAGTAGTTTACCACAAACCTACAGATCCATAGATAATAGCTAGATGGCTTCTTCTCTCTCTCTCTTGTATCTTCAATACCATGTTCTCCTCAATCTCCTTGGAGTTCTATCTGATGTAATCTTCTTTTGCGGTGTATTTGTTGGGATCCAATGAATTGTGGGTTTATGATCAGTTTATTCATTGAAAAGTAATTGAGTCCTTTCTGAACTTTATTATGCATGATTCTTATAGATTTTTATTTCTCTATTATCTATATGGTTGGTTTGGCCAACTGGATTGATTTATCTTCAGTTGAGAGGTGCTTTGTAATGGGTTCGATCTTGCCTAGCTGTATATCCCAGTGACAGAAGGGGACAAGACACATATTGTATTGTTGCCATTAAGGGTAAAACGACGGGGTTTATTCATATTGATTGGGTTTAGTTTATCTGCATCATGTCATCTTGCTTAAGGTGTTACTCCATTTTTCTTAAACTTAATACCATATATGCATGTTGGGCGGTCGATTGGTGGAGTAATAATAGTAGATGCAGGTAGAAGTCAGTCTACTTGTCTCGGACGTGATGCCTATATACATGATCATTGATACGTCTCCATCGTATCTACTTTTCCAAACTCTTTTACCCTTATTTTGGACTCTAATTTGCATGATTTGAATGGAACTAACCCGCACTGACGCTGTTTTCAGCAGAATTGCCTTGGTGTTATTTTTGTGCAGAAATAAAAGTTCTCAGAATGACCTGAAAATTTATGGAGAATATTTTTGGAATATATAAAATATACTAGCGAAATAATCAACCAGAGGGGACACCAGCTGACCACACGGGTGCCCTACCCCCTGGGTGCGCCCCCTGCCTTGTGGGTCCCCTGGACCTCCTTCGACCCTAACTCCAACTCTATATATTCACGTTCGGGGAGAAAAAAAAACAGAGAGAAGGATTCATCATGTTTTACGATATGGATTCACCGCCACCTCCTGGTCTTCATCGGGAGGGCAGATTTGAAGTCTGTTCGAGGCTCCGGGGAGGGGGATCCGTCACCATCATCACCACCAACCTTCCTCCATTACCAATTTCATGATGCCCACCGCTATGCGTAAGTAATTCCACCGTATGCTTGCTGGACGGTGATGGGTTGGGTGAGATTTATCATGTAATCAAGTTAGTTTTGTTAGGGTTTGATCCCTAGTATCCAGTATATTCTGAGATTGATGTTGCTATGACTTTGCTATGCTTAATGCTTGTCACTAGGGCCTGAGTGCCATGATTTCAGATCTGAACCTATTATGCTTTCATGAATATATTTATGTTCTTGATCCTATCTTGCAAGTTGTAGACACCTATTATGAGTTATGATCCGCATACCCCTAGGTGACAATAATTGGGATTCTTTCCGGTGATTACCGTAGTTTGAGGAGTTCATGTATTCACTAAGTGCTAATGCTTTGGTTTGGTTCTCAATTAAAAGGAAGCCTTAATGTCCCTTAGTTTCCATTAGGACCCCGCTGCCATGGGAGGGTAGGACAAAATATGTCATGCAAGTTCTTTTCCATAAGCATGTATGACTATATTCAGAATACATGCCTACATTATATTGATGAATTAGATCTAGTTCTATGTCACCCTAGGTTATAACTGTTGCATGATGAATGCCATCTGACATAATTATCCATCATTGATCCATTGCCTACCAGCTTTTCACATATTGATCTTTGCTACATTACTTTGCCGTTGCCACTGTTATAATTGCTACAAAACTGCTACTGCTACTTTTGCCACCATTACCGTTACTTCCATACTAGTTTGGTACTAAATATTTTGCTATAGATATTAAGTCTTTCTGGTATGGTTGAATTGACAACTCAGTCGCTAATACTTTAGAATATTCTTTGGCTCCCCTTGCGTCGAATCTATAAATTTGGGTTGAATACTCTACCCTCAAAAATTGTTGTGATCCGCTATACTTGTGGGTTATCAAGACCTTTTTCTGGCGCCGTTGCAGGTACTACAAAAAAACACATCCCTGACATTTTGGGCCGAACGAAAATCTTTTCTGTCATACTTATGACACTTCTATGACGATAATTGTGACAAAACCCGGTATCATCATAGATGTGGTGGGGTCCTACTTCTATGACAAAAATCATGATGTAAAATGCGCTTTTCGTCCCAGGCGGGCTGGAGACGCAGCTGCATGACATTCTTTGGGTCGTCCATGACGGAAAAAACCGTGGTAGAAGCGAGGGCGAGGAAAATATTGGGGTGTTCTCGGTTATGGTGGGTGGTCGGATTTAAGCGATGCGCGTTTCTCTCGTACACGCAAGCGCGTGGTTGCGAGGCGTTGGGCTCTCACTGAACCCGAGCGAGGCGTTGGGCTCTAACTGAACCCCAACGATTGCACTACAGGCTACGTGTAACGCCCCGAGACCGATGCTCGAGAAGACTTCCATATATTCCGGGTTTCGCCGTATGTTTCATTTGTGCCTGCCCTTTTATTTTTGCATTGCATCATGTCATCATGCCATCATCTCATAAATCTTTTACAACTCAACTAAATAAATGGCATGGATCTTTGATCCATTTAAATCGAGGGAATTCACTGGTGATTCTCTTTAAAACATATCCTCTCGATATTTAGAGAGCTATAGTAAATATTCCAATTATTTGGATTTACATAAACACACTTACAAAATATCCTAATGCCTTTGTTGTCTTAATTCTTGATCTCCAACTTTGCCATTTATTCTTTCATCATCTTCCGGAGCTCCACCAAAAATCTCAACATTTTTTGGACCTTTCAAATGCCTACTTCTTATTCAAACTCATTTGAATTTAATTTAAACGAGTTCGAATCCAGTCTTCACACACACGCTCACTTCTATTTTCTTGGATCAAGCTCATTTTTATGAGCCTGGGAAAATAATCCCCATGCCCAAGTCCCTTCTCTAACCTTTTTCTTTCTTTCCTTTTCTTTCTTTATTTTTTTCTCTCTTACATCATGTGTGTGAGGGAGAGAGAGATTCCAACCAGCCCGGCCGACCATTTGGGTCTCCTCAGAAGCTGCGCCCAAGGCCCAGCCGACCCTCTAACCCTATCCGCCAGAGACCGATCCCCTCCTCTCACTCGCTCCCTCTCGTCCTCCCGCCACCGCCACACACACGCATCGCACACGAGAGGAGCGCCCGCCGATCCTCAAGCTCGCCACCGGGCAGAACCTCCTCGCCTGCCTCGTCTACCCGGTGCCATCGCCTTGTCGGCTCCGTCGCTGGGAGGATCCCCTCGACCCGTTCCCTTCGGCCCGACTCCGTGGCGCCCGCCTGCCGACTCTCCTCCATGACGCCTCCCCTCTGCTTCTTCGTCCTCGCCTTGTACCCCGCCACATGAGCTGCTCCGTCCGCCCAGCAGGAGCCCGTCGTTCCCAGCGCTTGCTGCTGCCGTTCTCGCGGCATCGACCTCCCCTTCGGCCTCTGTTGTCGCACCTCTGCGGTTCACCGTTGCCCTCTCCCTCGAGTCCGAGCTCGAGCCCTACCCGACGCTGCCATGGATAGACACCTCGCCTGGATCCGTCAACCTCCGCCGCCCCTCTGCTCCTGCTTCCTCTCCAGCGCACCAGCCTCAACCTCCTTCCCAGCACGTGAGATGCTCTCCTCCATCACCCACCTCGCGCCGGCTCCTTCTCCCTCACGCCCGAAGCCTTGCCGCTGCCTGCGTCCGTCCACCACTTGCAGCTGCCGGAGCAGGACCTCCTCGTCCTGGCTCTGCCTCCACTGGCAGCCTCCTGCTGCCTGTCATCTCCATGGCCTTGAGCAGCCCAAGCCCCGGGCGTTCTAGCCCTTGCACATCACTGTTGACCCGAGGAGACCACCGCCAAGTTCCATCACGCCGACCGTGTACGTCTACCGTCACCGTGGGTTTTCATCAAGTTCGGCTACAGCACAAAGATATGTGCAACTACGCGGATTCGCCGAGTACGACTACTCATGGGACCCGTCAAGTTCATCTACGTGCATGTACGACTACACCTGCTGATGCGTCAAGTACCTTGGAACATCTACGACTACACGGACTCGCCAAGTACCACGATGACCGTGTACCACAACCGTCGACCCCGGAGACATCGGACGCGTCAAGTCCCTCTTCGAGACGTGTACCACTACTTCCCTCGACGAACTCGATCCGCCCCGAAAATGCACGCTTCGAAGGTATAACCCCGAGATGACACCCGCGAAGGAATGCATGTTGCATGAGATACTCATGTTCAAACCGTGTCCGAGTTGTTCCTTGCGCGTTCCTCCTCGTTTCCATGCCCCTAACCCGTGGGAACCCGGTAGTCGGGAGCACCCCACCATATCTAGCATGTTCCGCACATCCGCACGCCTCCTTTTGCACCGGTATCTCCATGAGCTACCGGAACCGATATGTTGTCGTGGCATCATTTTCGGATTCATCGCCGTGACACCCTTTCTTTCCGCCACGGTGACAAATGCCTCGTATCTTGCTCATGTCAACATTTTCATAAAATTGCATAAACCTTGATCATGTCATTCGCATCATGTTAACAACATTTAAATGTTTAAAATTGTTGTTGCATTAAATTGTTAAATGCATATGGGGATTTACCGGATTTGTTGTTTTTATATCCGGCCCCATTTAAATTGTTTAGATGGTATAGTTTTGTTATGCTTCACCACTTGCCATGTTAACCAATATTCAACATTGTTGGGTACATAACCGAGAGAGAACTAAATAATTGATGTGGTGTTTACGTCAATATGCAACTTCGTTGCATATTGAGCTCCACTTAACTTGTAGTGTTGTTTGTGCATATTGCCATGCCATGCCTCATTAAACCGGACATGCATCATACTTGTTTGTGCATCATGACATGTTTATGCTTGTGTGTTTACCATGTTGTTTGCTTCTTTCCGGGTTGCTTCTCTCGTTAGCTTCGGTTTCGTTCCGGAGTTGTGAGGATTCGTTCGACTACATCCGTTTGTCTTCTTCATGGACTCGTTCTTCTTCCTTGCGGGATTTCAGGCAAGATGACCATACCCTCGAAATCACTTCTATCTTTGCTTGCTAGATGCTCGCTCTTTTGCTATGCCTATGTTGCGTTACCTACCACTTGCTATATCATGCCACCCATATTGCCATGTCAAACCTCTAACCATCTTTTCCTAGCAAACCGTTGATTGGCTATGTTACCGCTTTGCTCAGCCCCTCTTATAGCGTTGTTAGTTGCGGTGAAGATGAAGTTTGTTCCTTGTTGGAACATGGAGATGTTGTTCCTTGTTGGAACATGTTTACTTGTTGGGATATCACAATATATCTTATTTAATTAATGCATCTATATACTTGGTAAAGGGTGGAAGGATCGGCCTTATGCCTGGTGTTTTGTTCCACTCTTGCGCCCTAGTTTCCGTCATACCGGTGTTATGTTCATTGATTTTGCGTTCCTTACACGGTTGGGTGATTTATGGGACCCCCTTGATAGTTCGCTTTGAATAAAACTCCTCCAACAAGGCACAACATTGGTTTTAACATTTGCCACCTAAGCCTTTTTCCCTTGGGTTCTGCAGACTCAAGGGTCATCTTTATTTAACCCCCCGGGCCAATGCTCCTCTGAGTGTTAGCCCAAACTAGAGCGCTTTGCAGCGCCCCCTCAAGGGAACTTGGGGTCTGGTTTTAGTTGTACGGACTGCTCATCCGGTGTTCCCTGAGAACGAGATATGTGCAGCTCCTATCGGGATTTGTCGGCACATTCGGGCGGCTTTGCTGGTCTTGTTTTACCATTGTCGAGATGTCTTGTAGTCCGGGATTCCGAGACTGATCGGGTCTTCTCGGTAGAAGGAATATCCTTCGTTGACCGTGAGAGCTTATAATGGGCTAAGTTGGGACACCCTGCAGGTATTATCTTTCAAATCCGTGCTCATGGTTATGAGGCAGATGGGAATTTGTTAATGTCCGGTTGTAGAAAACCCGAAGTTGACCTTAATTAAAATACATCAACCGCGTGTGTAACCGTTATGGTCTCTTCTCGTGAGTCCGGGAAGTGAACACTGATGTTGGAGTTATGTTTGGCGTAAGTAGTTTCGGGATCACTTCTTGATCGCTACTAGCTTCACGACCGTGCCTTGCTTCTCTTCTCGCTCTCTTTTGCGAATGTAGCCCCATATATGCTAGTCGCTTGCTGCAGCTCCACCTCACAACTCTGTCCTACCTATAAGCTTAAATAGTCTTGATCTCAAGGGTGTGAGATTGCCTGAGTCCCGTGACTCACAGATACTTCCAAAACCAGTTTGCGGTCTTGATGAAACCTTGCAGGTGGCGCTTTTGAGCTCAAGGAGGAGCTCGATGAAGATCTTGTTCATTGTGTTGTTTCGTTTCATTTGATCAGTAGTGGAGCCCAGTTGGGACGATCGGGGATCTGTGTAGCATTTGGGGTAGTCTTCTTTTATTTTGGTTCCGTAGTCGGACCTTGATTGTATCTGTATGATGTAATGTTTTACTCATGTATTGTGTGAAGTGGCGATTGTAAGCCAACTATGTATCTCTTTCCTTATGTATTACATGGGTTGTGTGAAGATTACCTCACTTGCGACATTGCTTTCAATGCGGTTATGCCTCTAAGTCGTGCTTCGACACGTGGGAGATATAGCCGCATCGAGGGTGTTACAAGTTGGTAATCAGAGCCATCCCCGACTTAGGAGCCCCCTGCTTGATTGTTTGCTGGCGTTGTTGAGTCTAGAAAAAAATGTTTTGAGTCTTAGGATTTTATATATTGGAGAGTAGGATTCTTTTTACTCCTCAGTCCCTTCGTCGCTCTGGTGAGGCCTCCTGAAGTAGAAGTTTTGACTCTCCTTTCCTCAAATTTCACTAATTTTTTTTAGGATCACGCGGGTATCTTGGAATCGTTCCGATGGTTTTGTGACGAGAAAATTGTTCTTGGTGCCTCCTGACATTTAGGGGTTGTGGCAGTGTCCCGGGGAGTTGAGCTCAGAGGTGTTGTTGTCACAATTTTATCGTTGCTGATTCTGGAATACGAGTTTTGCCGACATTGAAAATCTCTTTTATGCAGTTGTTGGTGAGATCACCTCGGCGCCACCCGATCTTGGGGGCGGGAGTTCGGGAGTATTGCCATAACTTCATTATAACGGATGCTTTTCGAAGGTTGAGGTAAACGATTTCCGAAGGTTTCTTTGTTATGTGTTGAAGGATGGATACAGCTGGATCTAGGTATTGTTAGTTTGGGTGATATATTTTGTGTCCCCTGTATCCCCAACACCCGATTGCATAACCAGAAAGTTTCGGGAGTTTATAAGTGGGAATTCAAATATCTCATAGGATATCTTTCCAACAGGCACGTGATACGATATGGGATCTATCATATGCTTGTTTCCGGCTTATTCTGCAAGCCAATCCTTTGTTTTGTTTTATTTGTGGTATTCGAGTTGCTTCGAAGTCAAATGTTGAATCCATACCTTCCCTAAACGGTGTTCTCATATTGCTATGTGAATACTAATCCTTCTTGATCATCGAGGTCGTCATGTTAATTCTTTTCCCAACCGGGCGTGCTTCTCTTCAAGTGGATCCGATCATTTCAACGTTTGCAAGATCAATTCTAAGTTTTCTCAACGGTGTTTGTTTCATCCGTCCCAAGTTGTTTTGTTTTCCCGCCCTCCCACCCTTTTTCTTCAAGGACTCAGATTTCTTAATCATGTATCCTTTTATTTGTGGGAAGTCTCCTCATTCTTTTCTTTCAATGTTCTTATCTGGTGATTTCCCATGAAGATGCTCAACAATTTCAAGTTCATCATCCTTCTTTGTTGTTTCTTCTCCGGTGGACCCAATTCAAGCTTTCGATATTCATCATATTCCTTTCCTCGTTTCTAATGTTTTCCCATACCGGTGCACCTCATAATCTTTCAGTTCTTGTTATTCAATTGTACCGGAGTGTTGAAGATATCTCAGAAGATACGCATTTCCATTCCCAATCCGTTCAAGCTATCTGGAGATAATTATCTCATTCAAGCCATTTAATTCAACCGGCCTTGAGTCTCTCTTTAAATCGTTCAACGGTGTTTCTTTTGAGTGGGCCCTAACCCACAGGTCTTTTCCAGGATCTTACCTGACTCTTTTATTTTCCCGGAGCTATTCCCAAATTCTTTTCGAAGTTTGATGTAAGGATGAATTATCATCAGTCAAATGTCTTTCTCCAAGATCTTTCAAATTCTTTTCATCGGTCGTTCAATCTTTCTAATTGTCATTCCGAGTGCCTCAACAATTCATGCTGGTGTTTCTCGTCGTCATTCTCGAATTTTGAAGACCGAAGAAGAGTTTCTCTTTAATCTTGCTCCATTCTCTTCAAGATTCATGGTTCTAGCTTCGTGCCATCCTCATAATTTTTTTGATTGTGAGAATTCTTTTCACCCATCCGGAGCAATTCAGGAGTCTTTTCAGTTTGATTCTTCTGAGCCCATCATCTCAAATTATTCATTCCAGCTTTCAGCTCTTGTTCCCCAAATCTTACGGTGCATCGTTCAAGTATTCACTAATCAGTTCATGATCTCTCCATTCTCATGTATCTAAATTCTCTCAAGTATCTTCGTTCATTTCTAATTCCTTACGGTGATTCGTTCTTTTTCTTCGTTCATTTTCAATTCTTACGGTGGTTCATTCAAGAGTTCTCTTCCTTCGTTATTATATAGATTCATTCGTCTTCCCGAATCCTACCGGCAGATCGTTGAAGACCTTCCCAAGTTGAGCAATATCTCTCTTCAATCCTTTTTCAACGAGAATAAGTAGTATGCCTAATCCGTTGCTTGTCATCAATCTAAATTGGTGAAGGATACGCATAACATAATTCTTGTTCTTGTTTCATCCAAGTGATTGATTCATTATTCCGGAGTTTGTAATGGTATCAATTTCTCAGTTCTAAGTTGTTCATCTCTTCTTTCCGGAGTTTGTTCATCTTATCACATTCTCGGTCCGAGATGCTTCATCTTTTCTTTCTAGAGTTCAAAGTTTTTCTCATTATATCATCGCGAAGCTCCATCTAGTCATCGCAAGGTTTCACTTTGTGTTTTCCAACTTCTCTTTCTTTCTATCATCCTTTCATTACCGGAGTTCTTCATGGAGGCTCTACATGGTGGTTCATCAAGGATTCTCTTCATTCTTCAATTGTTCTTCAAGATTTCTCTCAAAGTTATGACCCGCCAAGCTATACTCTAAAATAAACATGGTGCCCAACACATGTTTTGTTTTGAGGAGTTCAAGTTTTCTTCTTCTTGCATTTCGAAGTGCAATTCTTTCTACCTTATCTTTTGAGATGGTGTTATGTCAGCCTTGGAAATTTCTCCTCGTGCTTCATGATTCACATATTGTCAAGAATGAGGTATTTTAAATCCATCAATCTCTTCTTTGGAGTTATCTTGGTATATATTTCACCTAAAGTATTCCCTAAGGAATGTTGCTATTGTGGTGTTTATCAATGACCCAAGTTATCTCTCCATCATCTTGGTGGAAGAAATTTTTCATCTCGTTGGTGTTATCAATTATATTATTTGTTTCCATAGTGGCAGTATTTACGCCTCAATTTTGAGAAGTTTTCCATAAGCCCACTACAAGCTTGTTCTTTTCGTTGTTGGTTTTCCAACAATTCCGTTCTAACCTTCTTGGAAGGGTGCTTTCCAAGCTCATTTGTGGTAGAAGTTGGCATTTTCTTCTCTGTTCTTTTCTTCCCAACCATCTAGCTTCTATTCTTTCGTTACTGAGGCATTGTGTTGTTTCTCTCTTTGACCCATCATCTCATTTTGTAAATATCATGTTCTTTTCCTTGCTTATCCGTTTAACAGGAGTGTTATGTCCTCTGCTCAAGCTCTTTCATATATCAAGTTTTGCCTCTCTTTTCAACCTAAGTGTTGTCTGAAATCCTTCTTACCCCTTGTGCCATTCTTTCAATAGTTCCGGAGGCAGTGTGTTGTTGATTTCATCAAGTATCATCCCATCTTCTCAAGTTCATGTTCAATTCCTTCCATTTACAGTCGGAGTGCTGCCAAAATTATATCATTCTTATTCCTTCTCTATCTTGTTTTAACCGGAGGGTTCTGTCTATGATTCCTCTTCTAACCGGAGTCTCATCCAAGTGCTTTCATTTTGCCAAGCTCATATTCTTTATCTTCCATTTCCAACCGGAGAGTTGTCGTAATTGATCCTTATCGTTCCTTGTACACCTCGTTTCTACCGGAGTGCTTGCATGTACTTCTTGTCCAATGCAACCCTTTTTCCTATGTCTTTTAACCTACAAGGTTCTTGTAATGTTCCTTGTTCCTCTTTGTTAACGGAGTGGTTGCAATCTCGTTCATCTTCATTGTATCCTTTCTTTCACTTTGTTCAACCTCTCAAGGTTCATGGTTTCACTCGTTTGTCAAAGAAGCGACTTTGTTTTACCTCTTCCTCTCCCGTCTCTCTCCGGTGCCATCCTAGATCTCGGGACGAGATCCTCTTGTAGTGGTGGAGTGTTGTAACGCCCCGAGACCGATGCTCGAGAAGACTTCCATATATTCCGGGTTTCGTCGTATGTTTCATTTGTGCCTGCCCTTTTATTTTGCATTGCATCATGTCATCATGCCATCATCTCATAAATCTTTTACAACTCAACTAAATAAATGGCATGGATCTTTGATCCATTTAAATCGAGGAATTCACACGGTGATTCTCTTTAAAACATATCCTCTCGATATTTAGAGAGCTATAGTAAATATTCCAATTATTTGGATTTACCGCAAACACACTTACAAAATATCCTAATGCCTTTGTTGTCTCAATTCTTGATCTCCAACTTTGCCATTTATTCTTTCATCATCTTCCGGAGCTCCAACAAAAATCTCAACATTTTTTGGACCTTTCAAATGCCCACTTCTTATTCAAACTCATTTGAATTTAATTTAAACGAGTTCGAATCCAGTCTTCACACACACACGCTCACTTCTATTTTCTTGGATCAAGCTCATTTTTATGAGTCTGGGAAAATAATCCCCATGCCCAGGTCCCTTCTCTAACCTTTTTCTTTCTTTCCTTTTCTTTCTTTACTTTTTCTCTCTTCTGTCATGTGTGTGAGGGAGAGAGAGATTCCAGCCCAGCCCAGCCGACCATTTGGGTCTCCTGTAGCTGCAGCCCAAGGCCCAGCCGACCCCTCTAACCCTAGCCGCTTGGAGACCGATCCCCTCCTCTCACTCGCTCCCTCTCGTCCTCCCACCACCGCCGCCACACACACACGATCAAGACACGAGAGGAGCGCCGCGCCCGATCCTCAAGCTCGCCACCGGGCCAGGACCTCCTCGCCTGCCTCCTCGTCTACCCGGTGCCATCGCCTTGTCGGCTCCGTCGCCAGAGGAGCCCCTCGACCCGTTCCTTCGGCCCCGACTCCGTGGCGCCCGCCTCGTCGACTCTCCTCCATGCGACGCCTCCCCTCTGCTTCTTCGTCCTCGCCTTGTACCCCGCCACCGCAGGAGCTGCTCCGTCCACCCCGCGCTGCAGCCGTCGTTCCCGCGCTGCTGCCATTCTTGCGACATCAACCTCCCCTTCGGCCTCTGTTGTCGCACCTCTGCGGTTCACGGTTTCCCTCTGCCTCGAGTCCGAGCTCGAGCCCTGCCCGACGCTGCCATGGATAGACACCTCGCCTGGATCCGTAAAGCTCCGCCGCCTCCGCCATCGCTTCCTCTCCAGCGCACCAGCCTCAACCTCCTTCCCTGCGCGTGAGATGCTCTCCTCCATCACCCACCTCACGCCGGCTCCTTCTCCCTCACGCCCGAAGCCTTGCCGCTGCCTGCGTCCACCACTTGCAGCTGCCGGAGCAGGACCTCCTCGTCGTGGCTCTGCCTCCACTAGCAGCCTCCTGCTGCATATCATCTCCATGGCCTTGAGCAGCCCAAGCCCCGGGCGTTCTAGCCCTTGCACATCACTGTTGACCCGAGGAGACCACCACCAAGTTCCATCAAGACGACCGTGTACGTCTACCGTCACCGTGGGTTTTCATCAGGTTCGGCTACAGCACAAAGATATGTGCAACTACGCGGATTTGCCGAGTACGACTACTCATGGGACCCGTCAAGTTCATCTACGTGCATGTACGACTACACCTGCTGATGCGTCAAGTACCTTGGAACATCTACGACTACGCGGACTCACCAAGTACCACGATGACCGTGTACCACAAACGTCGACCCCGGAGACATCGGACGCGTCAAGTCCCTCTTCGAGACGTGTACCACTACTTCCCTCGACGAACTCGATCCGCCCCGAAAATGCACGCTTCGAAGGTATAACCCCGAGATGACACCCGCGAACGAATGCATGTTGTATGAGATACTCATGTTCAAACCGTGGCCGAGTTGTTCCTTGCGCGTTCCTCCTCGTTTCCATGCCCCTAACCCGTGGGAACCCGGTAGTCGGGAGCACTCCACCATATCTAGCATGTTCCGCACATCCGCACGCCTCCTTTTGCACCGGTATCTCCATGAGCTACCGGAACCGATATGTTGCCGTGGCATCATTTTCGGATTCATCGCCGTGACACCCTTTCTTTCCGCCACGGTGACAAATGCCTCGTATCTTGCTCATGGCAACATTTTCATAAAATTGCATAAACCTTGATTATGTCATCCGCATCATGTTAACAACATTTAAATGTTTAAAATTGGTGTTGCATTAAATTGCTAAATGCATATGGGGATTTACCGGATTTGTTATTTTTATATCCGACCCCATTTAAATTGTTTAGATGGTATAGTTTTGTTATGCTTCACCACTTGCCATGTTAACCAATATTTAACATTGTTGGGTACATAACCGAGAGAGAACTAAATAATCGATGTGGTGTTTAGTCAATATGCAACTTCGTTGCATATTGAGCTCCACTTAACTTGTAGTGTTGTTTGTGCATATTGCCATGCCATGCCTCATTAAACCGGACATGCATCATACTTGTTTGTGCATCATGACATGTTTATGCTTGTGTGTTTACCATGTTGTTTGCTTCTTTCCGGGTTGCTTCTCTCGTTAGCTTCGGTTTCGTTCTAGAGTTGTGAGGATTCGTTCGACTACATCCGTTTGTCTTCTTCATGGACTCGTTCTTCTTCCTTGCGGGATTTCAGGCAAGATGACCATACCCTCGAAATCACTTCTATATTTGCTTGCTAGATGCTCGCTCTTTTGCTATGCCTAAGCTGCGTTACCTACCACTTGCTATATCATGCCACCCATATTGCCATGTCAAACCTCTAACCATCTTTTCCTAGCAATCCGTTGATTGGCTATGTTACCGCTTTGCTCAGCCCCTCTTATAGCGTTGTTAGTTGCAGGTGAAGATGAAGTTTGTTCCTTGTCGGAACATGGAGATGTTGTTCCTTGTTGGAACATGTTTACTTGTTGGGATATCACAATATATCTTATTTAATTAATGCATCTATATACTTGGTAAAGGGTGGAAGGCTCGGCCTTATGCCTGGTGTTTTGTTCCACTCTTGCCGCCCTAGTTTCCGTCATACCGGTGTTATGTTCCTTGATTTTTGCGTTCCTTACACGGTTGGGTGATTTATGGGACCCCCTTGACAGTTCGCTTTGAATAAAACTCCTCCAAAGAAGGCCCAACATTGGTTTTAACATTTGCCACCTAAGCCTTTTTCCCTTGGGTTCTCCAGACTCAAGGGTCATCTTTATTTAACCCCCCGGGCCAATGCTCCTCCGAGTGTTGGCCCAAACTAGAGCGCTTTGCAGCGCCCCCTCAAGGAAACTTGGGGTCTGGTTTTAGTTGTACGGATTGCTCATCCGGTGTGCCCTGAGAACGAGATATGTGCAGCTCCTATCGGGATTTGTCGGCACATTCGGGCGGCTTTGCTGGTCTTGTTTTACCATTGTCGAGATGTCTTGTAGTCCGGGATTCCGACTGATCGGGTCTTCGGTAGAAGGAATATCCTTCGTTGACCGTGAGAGCTTATAATGGGCTAAGTTGGGACACCCTGCAGGTATTATCTTTGAAAGCCATGCCCGCGGTTATGAGGCAGATGGGAATTTGTTAATGTCCGGTTGTAGAAAACCCGAAGTTGACCTTAATTAAAATACAGCAACAGCGTGTGTAACCGTGATGGTCTCTTCTCGTGAGTCCGGGAAGTGAACACGATGTTGGAGTTATGTTTGACGTAAGTAGTTTCAGGATCACTTCTTGATCGCTACTAGCTTCACGACCGTGCCTTGCTTCTCTTCTCGCTCTCTTTTGCGAATGTAGCCCCCATATATGCTAGTCGCTTGCTGCAGCTCCACCTCACAACTCTGTCCTACCTATAAGCTTAAATAGTCTTGATCTCGCGGGTGTGAGATTGCTGAGTCCCCGTGACTCACAGGTACTTCCAAAACCAGTTTGCAGGTGCCGATGAAACCGTGCAGGTGACACACCCGAGCTCAAGGAGGAGCTCGATGAAGATCTTGTTCATTGTGTTGTTTCGTTTGAGTTGATCAGTAGTGGAGCCCAGTTGGGACGATCGGGGATCTGTGTAGCATTTGGGGTAGTCTTCTTTTATTTTGGTTCCGTAGTCGGACCTTGATTGTATCTGTATGATGTAATGTTTTACTCATGTATTGTGTGAAGTGGCGATTGTAAGCCAACTATGTATCTCTCCCTTATGTATTACATGGGTTGTGTGAAGATTACCTCACTTGCGACATTGCATTCAATGCGGTTATGCCTCTAAGTCGTGCTTCGACACGTGGGAGATATAGCCGCATCGAGGGCGTTACACTACGCGTTACTGAATCCGAGCGATCGATCGATGGCTGTTAACTGAACCTGTCATGGTTTTGTCACGGCAGATGTCCTCATGAAAGGACTTAGTCATGGAGCCATCGCAATGAGTTAGCTTAAAGGGGTTAAAGCGGACAAGGGACGCAAGAGAGTTTTATACTAGTTCGGCCCCTTACGATGAAGGTAAAAGCCTACGTCTAGTTGTGATGGAATTGATGGGGTTTCAATGACCAGGGAGCGAATACGCTTTGCCTGAGTCTCGAGTTGTTGTCTGTTGTCCTGAACCGCCGCCGGGTCGTCCCCTTATATACATGGGTTGACGCCCGTCGGTTTATAGAGTCCCGAGGCTGGCTCATAAACCTGTACGGCTCGGTCTCCACTCTTCTATCTTACAATGCAAGTTACATATCAATGCCGGTTTATAGCTACAGGCCTTAAACCGGTTCTGGGCCCTGGGACTTTACACAGCGTCACCATCTGTCTTCATGGGATTAAAGTATAATGGACTACTGATGAAGTTAACCCGGCCTCTCCTGACCGATTTACGCCCAGTAGTAATATCCCCAACATTAGGCCCCAGGCTGATTTGAATTGGTTCATGTCAGTCCTCAAGAAAACTTCGTCTTCAACATCTTCACATAATTTTGTAAACCGCCGTGACGTCATCTTTTCGGACCGTGGTAAACCGTTGTGACGTCATCTGTTATTAAAAACTGTGTATGACACATCTTCATTAATGGGTCGCCGACAATCGAGGCGACAACTCCACTTTATTTCCAAATTTCTGGCTCCTCGATTTTTGTGCCTGACACTTATCCCTTGCCTTTATAAATAGGGCCGAGGGGTCATTTTCACTTTTCCCCTTCGTGCCTCTTCGCGTTATTGTCTTCCTCGCGCTGCTCAACCTCTGGAGCTCCCGCCACCGTCGACCGTCGCCTCTGCTTCGACCCTGGCCGCTGCATCACCCTGAACGCACCAGAGAACTGCGGTTCTTTTCCGCTCCTTCATTAGCACTGGTAAGCTTTCTGCTCTTCCGCCATAGATCTGTTCTAGGGTTTTGGTGTTCTTCGATGTTCGTCAGTGTTCGTCGGTGTTCATTGCTTGCGTAGTAACCTTTTGATCCAAACCTTGATGTTCATCCTGTTCAATGATAGCCATAGCTCTTCTTTTCCATATAATGCACCTTGTTAAAATAGAAGATCCCGTCTGAACCTTCATCCACTGCTTCGGCACTACTTCTTAGGTCTGAATATATTTCCCTTTTCTGATATACAGTAGATCCAAAAGTATACTGCCAATTTGTGAAACCTGTTTGTCCTTCACTTACACATCTGTAGATTTGCATCTTCAATGTCACACTAGGCGGTTTAACTTTGAAAGAATGATGACCCGGTATGTACCATCAGTCCCCTTGTTGAACCGCCAATGTACTTCAACTTATAGCCTTTATTTAGTAAATTCCGGTTTAGGATTACCAACTCCGGTTTAACAACATGCTTATATCCTTGAACCGCCGCATAGTTGTTCACTGTAATTCTCAAACCGGTAACTATCATGTTGTAGATCATTCATTGCCATGGCCAAGCAAGTGTATGAATGCAACTGAGTCCCTTCTCGAGTAACAGAGGAACAGTTAGACAACCTTGTGAAAACGGGCGCTTTGACCCAGAAAGATATCATTCACTGGAGGGTCCCTGGCCTGGAATGTCCTCCTACACCTAAGGACGGAGAGGTTGTTGTATTTGCTGATCACTTAGGCCGGGGTTTCAACCCTCCCGGTTCAAAAAAAAATCCGGGACGTACTGGCCAGCTTTCAACTGCGCCCACAAGACATCGGTCCTAACTCGGTGACCAATATCTGCCACTTCCAAGTTTTTTGTGAGGTTTACCTTAAAGAGGAACCCGCAGTAGAACTATTCAGGGATTTCTTTCACCTAAACCGTCGCACGGAATTCAAAGATGGACCCAACACAGAATTGGGTGGAATGGCGGTTCAGAAGAGAAAAGAAGTCACCTTTCCTCATCCCAGTCTCGACAGTCACCCCAAAGAATGAAACTAGACCTGGTTTTATTGCAAGGACACGTCTCCAGCTGACGAAAATCCCTTGCCGGGTTATCGTCCTGAACGTCTGACCAACACACATCCTCTTCCTCAAAGACTGACCGCCAAAGAAAGGGCCAAATATGCTCCTCAACTATCAAAGCTTAGGGCTTTTATGGCAAACAGTTTGACAGGAGTTGATCTTGCGCGCTGCTGGATAAGCTGGAGCGTTTTGCCCTTAAGCTGGCACCCCGGTTTGACGTGTGAGTATACTGGGAACTTGAAGGATGCTCAGCGGCACATTGATATTCAGCTTACAGATGATGAAGTCACTGAAGCTGTAAAAAAGATGCTAAATGAACCGGAGGATGTCTGTGCCCAAACCAGACTACTCCCTTTCTGCACCACCAACAGACCGCCAGCTGTAAGAATCATCTAACTTGTTAATCTGAAATTGCTTCTGTCCCAACATTCTCCGAAAGTGTGATTATTTTCTTGATAGGGCGATGATCCGTTCTGGAACAAGAAACCCCCGCAAGACAAACCGGTGAAGCCAACCCGTCAAAAAACCAAAGTTGTGAAGAAACCTGCCAATAGGAAGAGGATCACTTCATCTTTCCGATCCACCTGCTAACAATGATGTGGGTAACCCTGATTTAGAGGTAGAAATTGACACACTTGGTTCATTTTTCATACGTCTTATTGATGATGATTATTGTCAGGACGACGCTGAAGTCAGTCACGCCGATGCTATAGAGGTAATCATTCTTTCCTCCGATTCAAATCCTTTGCCATCACGCCGATGCTGTAGAAGTTAAATTTTCTCATCCTCTTGCTTATTTGCATCCAAACTTTCTTGTGAAGACAGAACATCACGAGGCTCACCGCACAACCCAGCATAGCATCCAGGTAGTTACCTCCGCCGGTTTACCGAACAGTCTGGTTCGGAAACGCCGTACAGAGGTCTCTAATTCCCTTGACACTTCATGCCCCAAAGCGGGTTGTTTTCGTCAACCTCTTAATCCATCTGATTCAAATTATCAGGGCACTTCTCATTCATCCTCTGGCGAGTCATCAGCCACCAAACTTCCACCCCTCAAAACGGTTATTGGGTAAGTTATTCACTTGCTTTGTCCTTGACATGCATTTTATACGCTATCCTGACCTTCATGTTTTACTTTGTCAGTGCTAAGCCCAGAACAAGCAAGAAGGCTCGCCTGAATAAACCGACAGAGGAGGACGCGACTGTTGAACCGGAGAAGACTCCTGATCCTGAAGAAACCAACGTGATGACATGCTGAATGAGCCACCACCTCAAGATCATGACCTTACTGCTGATCGGGTAGAAGTTGACACCACAGTCCATGCTATCTAGCCGACCAGTCCAATCCGGTCTGACAAACCGGCAAGTCCAGCAAAGGATATTGACAAACCGGCAAGTCCAGTATGAGCTGCTGAGGAGAAGGATGATGATGTTCTGATTACTGGCATTGGCCATACTGAACCAGGAAATCCTGTCGCTTTGTCGAGGCATACCGCCAAAGAGGAATTTTCTGCAATTGGCAAAGGCAAATGGAATGCCGAATTATCAGCTTACGCCCATCTGAATGCTCAAGACCTTCATTCCGGCTATCTGAACCGTCTATATACCAGTCGTGATTATGAAGCCGGCTTGGTAAATATGATGAAGGAACAATATGAGGTAATTTCATAAGCACTGCCCCTTTATTTGTTAATTGCAGCTTATCAACTCCAGTAGACCCCAAGTGACGGTTTAAGATATCAATCTAAACCGGGATTTAGTAAAACTTTATACTTTGCAACAATGCATCTGAACTTCACTGAAGTAGCCCCCAAGTACGGGTTTAACTTTATAAAGATGAACCGAGACTGTGTAGAAGAAACTCCCGTATCAGTAGCCTTGGAACAAATACCCATTAGCCCACAAGTGCCAAGTTGAATACTTGTATTGTGCTTGGGACTTTGTAGAAAATTTATGATCAAGAGAAAATATGCATTAGCCCCCAAGTACCAAGGGCATAACTTGTTATCTGCTTGGTTCTTCAAGTATGCACTGTCACCTCATCATACAACTGTCTTTATGCAGGCCGAGTTGAACAAGAAAGAGAGCCAAACCACTGACCTACAGGAGAACCTTAAATCACAACAAGCTGAAACCTCCAAGGCAAAGGAAGAACTGACCAGCGCTTTGGGTGCTATGGAGAAACTTAAGGAGGACTTCGACAAAGAGCGGGCGGATTGGGAGACTGAAAAATCCGCTTTGGTGCAAAGGGCTGAAAAAGCAGAAGCCGCTCTTAAACCGGTGGTGGATGAGCTGACCAACGTGAAGCGACAGGTGCATACCATGACCGTCGCTGTGTTCGGTAAGCTTTTTGACTTTAAACTTTCCATATATCCATGCATGCATTTGCCGGTTTACTAATCCTTGTGATGATACAGGAACTCGTATTAGCCACTTGGGTTCTGATGTTCAGAAGAAACTGAAGGCGGCCTATACTTTGATAGAGGAGTTGTATACCGGCGCGCAACGGATCATCTATGCTACTTCACACAATAATCCGCCTCCCACCTTGATCAAGGATATTCTTCAGAGGTTATCTATGCTTCCTGCCCGGGTTTACGAGCTTAAAAAATCTGCTGCTAGAACGGGCGCTTTGGCCGCACTGATCCGGGCAAAAGCATGGGTTCCTGACTTTGATCCAATTGAAGCGGCCCAAGGTTATCCCAGCTTGAAGGAAGACGAAACTGAATTTGGCGAAGATGACCTCCGGATCATAAATCGGGAAGTACGTCCATTGGTGTGTCAACTAGTTGAAGAAGAGGACCTGTCATACTATCAAGCCAGCTATGATAACAAGAACAAGCGGATTGCTGCACCGATTCCAGAGGCTCGGAATCTTATCCCGCCAATCCGTAAGCACACTTATGCCCCTGACATTGAACCGTCTACGCTGATAAGTGATGAAGCTGTATTCCAAGCCTTGATTGGGATCGACTGGGAAACTGTTGATTTCCAGCCACTGGGTAGGGAAGAAGAAGCTGAACCGGCGCGAGATGATCCGCAACTGTCAGGTCAAGCTGGTGACCAATCATGAACTGGAAGCCAGTTTAGTCTTCTACATGCTGCGACATGTATTTGAGAAAACAATGACCCTTTTGGGCACTGGAACGCCTTGTAATAGGCTAGTTAAAATACTTGTGTTGATATGCCTTCGCGCATATTTATCTGTAATTGATGCTTGCTTGATTTGACATACATAAGATATGGTATCCATATTCATTTGTCCAAGCTGTTCCTGCAGATAAGAAGCTTAAAGCGCCCTGGCGGTTTACCGCCGGGCGGGTCATGATACCCATATATATATATGACCAAAGATGATAACTTAGGTTGTGACATATAACCAAATATGGAAATATATAATATCTGCAACCTTTAGGCATGATGTTGGCTGACCAACCTTGTAGCGGGAGTTATAACCCAGCTTTTGGAGGAGAAACAACTCATGTTGACATAAGGCCGGTTTATAGTATAAACTGTTCCGGGTTAAGATAAACGTCGGTTTACTCCATACTTCGATTTTGATTGAAAACCAGACCGGGATGATAGTCTCCGGATGATGATTTGATCGTGTACCGTCAACTTGTAATTGACAGTCGAGCCGGGTTGTTAGTGCCGGTTTAAAAAGCAACCAATTTTTTTTTAAAAAAAGAGAACAAAACTCAAACAAAGGCAAAGAAAACCGTTGTAGGCGAGGTTTTGAGCCGATCAAGAGGTGTGACTATGGTTCGGATACGACCAAGCCCCCAAATGACGTTGTGGCATTACGCCGACCAAGAGGTGTAGCTATGGTTTGGGTTCGACCAAGCCGCGAAGTGATGCTGTGGCATTGCGCTGATCAAGAGGTGTAGCTATGGTTCGGATATGACCAAGACCCCAAGTGATGCTGTGGCATTGCGCCGACCAAGAGTTGTAGCTATGGTTCGGATACGAACAAGCCCACAAGTGATGTTGTGGCATTGCACCGATCAAGAGGTGTAGCCATGGTTCGGATACGACCAAGCCCCAAGTGATGTTGTGGCATTGCGCCTATCAAAAGGTGTAGCTATGGTTCGGACACGACCAAGCCCCCAAGTGATATAACATAAAGCTTTGAGAAGCTAAATCAAGGGGTAAACCGGACGCCGCTTTAAAAACAGAAGCTCCATGTAACCACACATGATGTAAGAAAAACAACAGATACCCCGCTTTAGCTGAGGTTCCGGTTTATTATTTTGATCATAATATATACATTGTCATAATATGTACATATGCAGAGCCTATAGCTCAAGTATAGTAGGGCCGAAGATGAGCAATAATCCACAGTCGGTTGGTCTCCTCCTCTGATTTACGTGAGTCTTTGCGCTCTCGAACATCGATTAGGTAGTACGACCCGTTGTGTAGATCCTTGCTGACCACAAAAGGTCCTTCCCAAGGGGGGGATAACTTGTGCATATCCGTCTGATCCTGGATGAGCCGAAGCACCAAATCTCCTTCTTGAACGATTCTGGTTCTGACCCAGTCGCTATGATAGCGACGCAGATCTTGCTGATAAATCGCCGAACAGGCGGCTGATATGTCTCCAACGTATCTATAATTTTGATTGCTCCATGCTATATTATCTACTGTTTTGGACCATATTGGGCTTTATTTTCCACTTTTACATTACTTTTGGGACTAACCTATTAACCGGAGGCCCAGCCCAGAATTGCTGTTTTTTGCCTATTTCAGTGTTTCGAAGAAACGGAATATCAAACAGAGTCCAAACGGAATAAAACCTTCGGGAACGTGATTTTCTCAACAAATATGATCCAGGAGACTTGGACCCTCCGTCAAGAAAGGAGGAAGGCGGTCACGAGGGTGCAGGGCGCCCCCCTAGGGCACGCCCCCTGCCTCGTGGGCCCCCGAAGCTCCACCGACGTACTCCTTCCTATATATACCTACGTACCCCCAAACGATCAGATACGGAGCCAAAAACCTAATTCCACCGCCGCAACCTTCTGTACCCACGAGATCCCATCTTGGGGCCTGTTCCGGAGCTCTGCCGGAAGGGGAATCCACCACGGAGGGCTTCTACATCATCACCATAGCCCCTCCGATGAAGTGTGAGTAGTTTACCTCGGACCTTCGGGTCCATAATTTGTAGCTAGATGGCTTCTTCTCTCTTTTTGGATCTCAATACAATGTTCTCCCCCTCTCTCGTGGAGATCTATTCGATGTAATCTTCTTTTTGCCGTGTGTTTGTTGAGATCGATGAATTGTGGGTTTATGATCAAGATTATCGATGAACAATATTTGAATCTTATCTGAATTCTTTTATGTATGATTGGTTATCTTTGCAAGTCTCTTCGAATTATCAGTTTGGTTTGGCCTACTAGATTGGTTTTTCTTGCAATGGGAGAAGTGCTTAGCTTTGGGTTCAATCTTGCGGTGTCCTTTCCCGATGTGATGAGGGGCAGCAAGGCACGTATTGTATTGTTGCCATCGAGGATAACAAGATGGGCTATTTATCATATTGCATGAATTTATTCCTCTACATCATGTCATCTTGCTTAAGGCGTTACTCTGTTTTCTTGAACTTAATACTCTAGATGCAATCTGGATAGCGGTCGATGAGTGGAGTAATAGTAGTAGATGCAGGCAGGAGTCGGTCTACTTGTCTCGGACGTGATGCCTATATACATGATCATACCTCGATATTCTCATAACTATGCTCAATTCTGTCAATTGCTCAATAGTAATTTGTTCACCCACCGTAGAATAACTTATGCTCTTGAGAGAAGCCACTAGTGAAATTTATGGCCCCCGGTCTATTCTCATCATATCAATCTCCATCACTTTGCTTTGCTTTTTTACTTTGTTCTTTTATTTTACCTTGCATCTTTATATCAAAAATACCAAAAATATTATCTATCATCTCTATCTGATCTCACTCTCGTAAGTGACCGTGAAGGGATTGACAACCCCTAATCGCGTTGGTTGTGTTGAGCTATTTGTTTTGTGTAGGTACGAGGGACTCGCGCGTAGCCTCCTACTGGATTTATACCTTGGTTCTCAAAAACTGAGGGAAATACTTACTCTACTCTGCTGCATCACCCTTTCCTCTTCAAGGAAATACAACGCAGTGCTCAAGAGGTAGCAACGGCCGCTATGTCACACTCCTCATCTAACAGGTCGAGAGCTTCTTGCCATGCCTTCTCGTTGTCAGCTTCAACATATGCCTCTACACGAGGTGAGTCATGACGGATGTCACTAGTAAGAACTGCCTCCGCTCCATAAACCATGAAGAACGGTGTGTATCCTGTCGACCTTGTTGGGCGTGGTGTTGATGCTCCATAATACTGAAGGTAGCTCCTCAACCCAACAACCCGGCGTCCGCTGTAAAGGAACCATAAGCCGGGGTTTGATGCCTCTCGAGATCTCTTGATTAGCCCTTTCTGCTTGACCATTAGACTGGGGGTGAGCCACTGATGATACATCAAGCCGGATGTGCTCACGTTGACAGAACTCCTTCATGGCACCCTTTGATAGATTGGTACCATTGTCGGTGATGATGCTATGTGGAAAGCCAAACCGGAAGATCACCTTTTTGATGAATTGAACCGTCGTGGCAGCGTCACACTTGCTAACGGGCTCTGCCTTTACCCACTTTGTGAACTTGTCAACCGCCACCAAAAGGTGGGTCTTCTTGTCCTTGGACCTCTTGAAAGGCCCAACCATATCCAGCCCCCAAGTCGCATAAGCGGCCAAGTGATTGGAATCATCCTCAATTCTTGAGCCGGCACATGAGCGCGTCTTGAGAACTTCTGGCAACCATCACATCTTCTGACCAGATCCTCAGCATCAGCATGAGCGGTTAACCAATAGAAACCGTGATGGAACGCCTTAGCCACCAAAGATTTTGAACCGACGTGGTGACCACAATCTCCTTCGTGGATCTCGCGCAAAATTTCACAACCTTCTTCAGGAGACACACAACATTGAAACGCCCCTTTCACACTGCAATGATGCAGCTCTCCATTGATAATGGTCATGGACTTAGACCGCCGGATTATCTGCCTAGCTAGAGTCTCATCCTCTGGTAACTCGCCCCAGTTCATATACACCAGATAAGGAACCGTCCATCCGGGATAACATGAAGAGCCGCCACCAACTGAGCTTCCGGATCAGGAATAGCCAAATCCTATTCACCAGGGAGCTTGACGGACGGATTAAGCAGAACGTCCAAGAAGACGTTAGGTGGAACCGGTTTACGTTGGGAACCCAGGCGGCTTAAAGCGTCCGCCGCTTCGTTCTTCCGCCGGTCCACATGATCCACCTGATAACCTTTAAAGTGACCTGCAACAATATCCACCTCACGACGATACGCTGCCATGAGTGGGTCCTTGGAGTCCCAAGTGCCAGACACCTGTTGAGCCACCAGGTCCGAGTCACCGAAGCACTTAACTCGGCTTAGGTTCATCTCCTTAGTCATCCGAAGACCATGGAGTAAAGCCTCATACTCAGCTGCATTGTTAGTGCAAGGGAACATTAAACGGAGAACATAACAAAACTTATCACCTCGTGGGGAAGTTAATATGGCTCCAGCCCCCGAGCCCTCCAATTGCTTGGACCCATCAAAATGAATAGTCCAATAAGTATGATCCGACTTCTCTTTAGGTGCTTGTAGTTCCGTCCAATCATTGATGAAATCCACAAGTGCCTGAGATTTTATCGCCGTTCGGGGTATGTATTTTAACCCGTGAGGCCCGAGCTCGATAGCCCATTTGGCAATCCGGCCAGTTGCTTCCCTGTTCTGGATTATATCTCCCAAAGGAGCAGAGCTGACCACCGTAATGGGATGTCCTTGGAAATATTGCTTGAGCTTCCGGCTTTCCATGAAAACTCCATACACCAACTTCTGCTAGTGCAGGTACCTTTGCTTGGACTCAATAAGTACCTCACTAATATAGTAAACCGGACGCTGAACCGGATATTCCTTTCCTGCCTCCTTGCGCTCCACCACAATAGCCACGCTAACAGCCCGAGCATTAGCTGCCACATATAGTAACAATGGATCCTTGTCAACCGGAGCAGCAAGAACCGGTGGGTTAGCTAGCTGCCACTTTAAATCCTCAAACGCTTCATCCGCGGCAGAGCTCCAGACGAAGTTATCCGTTTTCTTCAGCATCCGATATAAAGGAATGGCCTTCTCGCCAAGGCGGCTGATAAACCGGCTCAATGCGGCAATCCGGCCTGCCAAGCGTTGAACATCATTGATACACTTCGGTTTAGCCAAGGAGGTGATGGCCTTGATCTTTTCCGGATTAGCTTCAATGCCCCTGTTAGACACCAAAAAACCCAAGAGCTTGCCTGCCGGTACACCAAAAACGCACTTGGCCAGATTAAGCATCATCTTGTAAACCCGCAGGTTATCAAAGGTTTCCTTCAAATCATCAATCAAAGTTTCCTTCTTCCTTGTCTTGACCACAATATCATGCACATAGGCATGAACATTATGGCCGATTTGTTTATGAAGGCAATTCTGCACACACTGTTGATAATTCGCCTGGGCACTCTTGAGCCCAAAGGGCATAGACACATAGCAGAAGGCTCCAAAGGGAGTTATGAAGGCCGTCTTCTCCTGGTCCTTAACCACCATTTTCATCTGATGATAACCAAAATATGCATCCAAAAAACTCAAACGCTCGCAACCCGCCGTAGCATCAATAATTTGACCAATACGGGGGCGAGCAAAAGGATCTGCCGGACAAGCCTTGTTAAGATCTGTGTAGTCCACACACATACGCCAAGTGACGTTCTTCTTAAGGACCAGCACCGGATTAGCCAACCATTCAGGATGGAAAACTTCAACGATAAACCCAGCCGCTAAGAGCCTGGCCACTTCTTCTCCAATAGCCTTGCGTCTTTCTTCATTGAACCGGCGGAGAAACTGCTTGACCGGTTTATACTTAGGATCAACATTAAGTGTGTGCTCAGCGAGTTCTCTCGGTACACCTGGCATGTCAGAAGGCTTCCACGCAAAGATGTCCCGATTCTCACGGATGAACTCGACGAGCGCGCTTTCCTATTTCGGATCCAAGTTAGCGTTGATGCTGAACTGTTTGGACAAATCGTTAGGTATGAAGTCAACAAGTTTAGTCTCATCAGCCGATTTAAATTTCAGGGCCGGATCATGCTCGGTAGTTGGCTTCTTCAACGAAGTCATATCTGCCGGATCAACATTGTCCTTGTAAAACTTCAATTCTTCTGTGGCACAAACCAACTCAGCATACGCCGCATCACCTTCTTCACACTCCAAAGCAATCTTGAGGCTCCCATGTACGGTTATAGTTCCCTTATGACCCGACATCTTGAGCTGCAGATAGACATAGCAAGGCCGTGCCATAAATTTAGCATAAGCCGGCCGTCCAAACAGGGCGTGATACGGACTTCTGATTTTCACCACTTCAAAGGTCAAAGTTTCTGATCTTGAGTCATGCTCGTCCCCAAAAGCCACCTCCAGAGCTATCTTGCCAACAGGATACGCCGATTTACCAGGCACCACACCATGGAACACCGTACTGGACGGTCTAAGATTTTTATCTGTTAACCCCATGCGACGGAAAGTTTCATAGTAAAGGATATTGATACTGCTTCCTCCGTCCATGAGTACCTTGGTGAACTTATAACCTCCCACCTGAGGTGCCACCACCAATGCTAGATGACCCGGATTGTCAACCCGGGGTGGGTGATCTTCTCTGCTCCACACAATTGGCTGCTCAGACCAGCGTAGGTAATGGGGCACCGCTGGTTCAACGGAGTTCACTGCCCTCTTATGAAGCTTTTGGTCACGCTTGTCTAAGCTAGTGGTGAAAACGTGATACTGCCCACTATTCAACTGCTTTGGGTTGCTCTGGTAACCCGATTGCTGCTGCTGCTGCTGATTGCCCTGATGATTGTATCCACCTTGGTTGCCCTGACTACCTTGATTGTTATGTGGTACGTCCATTTTGCATCATGCTTTTATATTGATATTTATCGCATTATGGGCTATTATTTCACATTATGTCACAATACTTATGGCTATTCTCTCTTATTTTACAAGGTTTACATGAAGAGGGAGAATGCCGGCAGCTGGAATTCTGGGCTTGAAAAGGAGCAAATATTGAAGGCCTAGTCTGCGCAGCTTGATAACCCACAAGTATAGTGGATCGCAACAGTTTTCGATAAGTAAGAGTGTCGAACCCAACGAGGAGCTAAAGGTAGAACAAATATTCCCTCAAGTTCTATCGACCACCGATACAACTCTACGCACGCTTAACGTTTACTTTACCTAGAACAAGTATGAAACTAGAAGTACATACTTTTTAACGCGCTTCAGCTTTTTCAACCCTCACGCAATACATGAGCGCAAGCCATGGATATAGCACTATAGGTGGAATAGAATATAGTGATGGAGGTTATGTGGAGAAGACAAAAAATGAGAAAGTCTCACATCGACGCAGCTAATCAACGGGCTATGGAGATGCCCATCAATTGATGTCAATGCGAGGAGTAGGGATTGCCATGCAACGGATGCACTAAGAGCTATAAGTGTATGAAAGCTCAACAAAAGAAACTAAGTGGGTGTGCATCCAACTTGCTTGCTCATGAAGACCTAGGGCATTTGAGGAAGCCCATCGTTGGAATATACAAGCCAAGTTCTATAATGAAAATTCCCACTAGTATATAAAAGTGAAAGCATAGGATACTCTCTCTATGAGGAACATGGTGCTACTTTGAAGCACAAGTGTGGTAAAAGGATAGTAACATTGCCCCTTCTCTCTTTTTCTCTCATTTTTTTGTTTTCTTTTTTTTGGGCCTTCTCTTTTTTTTGGCCTTTCTCTTTCTTTTATTTTTTTTGTCTGGAGTCTCATCCCGACTTGTGGGGGAATTATTGTCTCCATCATCCTTTCCTCACTGGGGCAATGCTCTAATAATGATGATCATCACACTTTTATTTACTTACAACTCAATATTACAACTCGTTATCTAGAACAAAGATATGACTCTATATGAATGCCTCGTGATGTACCGGGATGTGCAATGATCTAGCGTAGCAATGACTTCAAAAACGGACAAGCCATGAAAACATCATGCTAGCTATCTTCACGATCATGCAAAGCAATATGACGATGAATGCTCAAGTCATGTATATGATGATGATGGAAGTTGCATGGCAATATATCTCGGAATGGCTATGGAAATGCCATAATAGGTAGGTATGGTGGCTGTTTTGAGGAAGATATAATGAGGCTTATGTGTGACAGAGCATATCCTATCACGGGGTTTGGATGCACCGGTGAAGTCTGCACCAACTCTCGAGGTGAGAAAGGGCAATGCACGGTATCGAAGAGGCTAGCAATGATGGAAAGGTAAAAGTGCGTATAATCCATGGACTCACATTAGTCATAAAGAACTCATATACTTATTGCAAAAGTTTATTAGCCCTCGAAGCAAAGTACTACTACGCATGCCCCTAGGGGGATAGATTGGCAGGAAAAGACCATCGCTCGTCCCCGACCGCCACTCATACGGAAGACAATCAAAGAAACACCCCATGCTTCAAATTTGTCACACAACGGTTACCATACGTGCATGCTACGGGACTTGCAAACCTCAACACAAGTGTCTCTACAATCCACAACCACCCACTAGCATAACTCTAATATCACCATCTTTATATTGCAAAACTATTGCAAAGAATCAAACATATCATATTAAGCGATCTACAAGTTTATGTAGGATTTTATGACTAACCATGTGAATGACCAATTCCTGTCATCTCTCTAAATAGATATAAGTGAAGCAAGAGAGTTTAATTCTTCCTACAAAAGATGTGCCCGTGCTCTAACAAATATAAGTGAAGCAAAATAGCATTCAATAAATGGCAGTTGTCTATGTAAAGAGAAACAGGCAATCCAAACTTCAAATGATATAAGTGAAGCACATGAAGCATTCTATAAAGCCATACTCAAAAGATTTAAGTGAAGTGCAATGGGCATTCTATAAATCAACCAAGGAATATCTCATACCAGCATGGTGCATAAAAGAAAAATAAAAACCTAATTGCAAAAGACGCTCCAAGACTTGCACATAATGCATGAACGAAACGAATCCGAAAACATACCGATATTTGTTGAAGAAAGAGGGGATGCCTCCCCAGCATCCCCAGGCTTAGACGCTTGAGTCTCCTTGAATATTTACTTGGGATGCCTCGGGCATCCCCAAGCTTGAGATCTTGCCTCTCTTCCTTCTTCTCACATCGAAACCTTCTCAATCAAACACTTCATCCACACAAAACTTCAACAGAAAACTCGGTAAGATCCGTTAGTATAATAAAGCAAATCACTACTCTAAGTATTGTTGAAAACCAATTCATATTTTTTTTTTGCATTGTGTATACTGTAATATAACTTTTTCACGGCTTAATCCACTGATATAAATTGATAGTTTCATCCAAACAAGCAAACTATGCATCAAAAAACAGAATCTGTCTAAAACAGAACAGTCTGTAGAAATCTGAACATTCACCATACTTCTGATACTTGAAAAATTCTGCAAAAATTAGGAAAAATAAAAAAGTTGTTCAGAAAGACAGTGCAACAAGAATCAGAACCATTTTACGTTCCAGTAAAAAACTAAAATTCGCGCACTACAGCCAAAGTTTCTGTCCTGCACCGTACAAACCAACAAGCATTGTAAACATCCTAAAGGCAAACCTTGGCACATTATTTTTATAATACAATGTAATTGTACAAGGGATAATTATTTTGTTGAAAAGTTTCTGTAATCAAGATTCACAAAGCTTCCGTGAGCATGAACAAAGTTCAAGGAGCTCTCCCACTTCAACAATGCTTGTCTTTCTCACTTTCGCTTTTCTTTTTGAAAAAGTTTTGGGTTCCCCTCTTTATTTTTGTTGTTTTTAAATGATATGAAAGCACTCAACAGAAATAAATGACTCTCTAAGACTTCCGGGTTGTCTCCCTGGCAGCGCTTTCTTTAAAGCCATTAAGCTAGGCATTTAGTGCTCAAGTAATGACTCCACCCGGATCCCAAGGTATATCAAAGCCAAATTTAATTAGCAATGATTTGTAATTTATTAGTGAGCACAAAGTAACATACATCAAGCAACAATGAAGTATAACTCTCTTCCTATGCATTGGCATGTCATAAAAGAACAATTCATGCACACAAAGTAAAGGCCAATGCATAGTATAAACAGTTTCTTGCAATTTTACCGTATGGGAAACATAGAGAGGTGGAGATATAGTTCCTCTCTCATAATAATTGCAAGTAGGAGCAGCAAGCACATGCATATTATATTCATCAAAATCATCATGTGCAATGGTAAAAGGCAACCCATCAATATAATACTTAATAAGTGCAAACTTCTCCGATATAGTGTAGTCGGGAGAGTTTAAAAAGATAATAGGACTATCATGCGTGGGTACAATAGCAACAATTTCATGTTTAACATAAGGAACTATAGCAAGTTCATCTCCATAAGCATAATTCATATTGGCATCTTGGCCACAAGCATAGCAAGCATCATCAAAAGGGTATTTCAAAATAATCAACGGGATCATAGCAATCATCATAGCAATCATCCTTCGGTAAGCACGAAGGGGAATTAAACAATGTATGAGTTGAAGAGTTACTCTCATTAGAAGGTGGGAACGGGTAGCTAATCCGCTCTTCCTCCTTTTGTTCTTCGCTCTCCTCATCATCTTTTTCATCCAATGAGCTCACAGTTTCATCAATTTCTTCTTCCATAGATTCCTGCAAAATATTAGTCTCTTCTTGGACAGCGGAGACTTTCTTAATAAGTTCATTAATTTCATAATTGTATTTATAATTCTCATAGCAATATTTGAGGATAGCTAAATTTTCAGATCTATAAACAACATCATCAAAATCCTCAAACTCTTTACACATAGCTTCAATTTCATAAGCACCCATAAAAGCAACAAATTCTTCTATTTGTTCCACATCATAGAAATATACCTTTAGCATAAGAAGCTAAGGTTTTATTATCATTAAATTCGCATGAAAAGTCAAGATGCAGAGACTTCATCCTAGAGCAACAAGTATAATCATATCTCAAGCATAGTTGTCTAGCATACCACTTCAACATAATAAATTGATCCCATAATGGTTTCCCTTTTTGTGTCAAGCAATAATCCCTAAAGTATTCACGTTGATCCAACGTGTCTCCCATTATAAAGTTGAGTGGGGTTTTCTCAGGATTATCAAAGTAGTACATAATATTTCTCACATAATGAGAATCGGGGGTTTCTGAGTTACCCCATCCTCATGAGTAGCAAGTACCTCTAATTTTTTGGTTTTTGTGTTCCATATCCATAACTAAAGATAGAGAACAACTTAGAACAGCAAATAAAAATTACTTAGTGATAAAGCAAACACACGAGAATATTCACCCCACGCTATTGCTCCCCGGCAACGGCGCCAGAAAAAGGTCTTGATAACCCACAAGTATAGTGGATCGCAACAGTTTTCGATAAGTAAGAGTGTCGAACCCAACGAGGAGCTAAAGGTAGAACAAATATTCCCTCAAGTTCTATCGACCACCGATACAACTCTACGCACGCTTAACATTTACTTTACCTAGAACAAGTATGAAACTAGAAGTACTTTGTAGGTGTTTTTGGGTAAGCTTGCAAGAAAGTAAAGAGCACGTAAATAAAAGCTAGGGGATGTTAAAGTTAAGACACAACTAAAGTAAATATAGCGAGTGTGGAAAAGTGGTGGTAGGAGTTGCGAAATTGTCCCTTAAGCAATTGACTACTTTACTAGACCGATAGCAAGTTTTATGTGGGAGAGGCCACTACTAGCATGTTATCCCTTACTTGGAATTCTATGCACTTATGATTGGAACTATTAGCAAGCATCCGCAACTACTAACGTTCATTAAGGTAAAACCCAACCATAGCATTAAGATATATTGGTCCCTTCAATCCCGTGATGCATCAATTTCTATGCCAAAGTTGAAGCTTACATCACTCTTGCCCTCCAATACATAGTCCTATCAACATAAAACTAACACTATGTTGTGATCCACGAGCGCGCTCATATGATCGGCCCCAAACAACAGCAACATAACCACAAGAAAATTAAATCAATCATAGCAATTCATCAACCACCAATAGGACAACGAAAATCTACTCAGACATCATAGGATGGCAACACATCATTGGATAATAATATGAAGCATAAAGCACCATGTTCAAGTAGAGGGTACATCGGGTTGCGGTAGAGTGGACCGTTGTAGATAGAGGGGGGAAGGTGATGGAGATGTTGGTGAAGATGATGGAGGTGTTGGTGTAGATCACGGTGATGATGATGGCCCCGGCGGCGTTCCAGCGCCACCTGAAGCGAGGGGAGAGAGCCCCCCTCCTTCTTCTTCTTCCTTGACCTTATCCCTGGATGGGAGAAGGGTTTCTCCGGTCCTTGGCTCCCATGGCGTGGGAGGCGAGAGCCCTCCCGAGATTGGATCTATCTCTGTTTACGCATTACATTCGGCTCTTTCATCGTTTCGCGTATATATGGAGATCCGTAACTCCGATTGGCCTGAAACCTTCGCCCAGATTTTTTTCCGAATATTATCTTTCTTGCGGCAAAAGAAAAGCATCAACCTCCTTACAGTGGGCTCACGAGGGTAGGGGACGCGCCCAGGGGGGCAGGCGCGCCCCCCTACCTCGTGACCACCTCGGGCACCGTCTCGCGTGGATTTTTTCTTCTGGAATTTTCCATATTTTCCAAAAATAAGCTCCGTCCGTTTTTATCCCGTTTGGATTCCGTTTGATATGGATATTCCGAAACATAAAACATGCAATGCATGTGAACTGCACTGGCACTGGATCAATACGTTAGTCCCAAAAACAATATAAAAAGTTGCCAAAAAGTATATGAAAGTGAATAATATTGGCATGGAACAATCAAAAATTATAGATACGACGGAGACGTATCACAGCTCCAAAAGTCCTGAAACTCCACGGAATACCTTAAAATAAATAAAGAAAAATCATCGCCGAAGATGAAGGCCAGGCCCACACCACGCTCACGAGGTGGGCGCGCCTCCCCGGGCGCCCCCCTACCTCGTGGGCCCCCCGGTGGCTCTCCGACGTCCATCTTCTCCTATATGAAGTCTTTCGATGAGAAAAAAATCAGAAGCAACCTTTCGGGACGAGACTCCGCCGCCACGAGGCGGAACCAATCTAGGGCTCCGGCAGAGCTGTGCCTCCAGGGACACTTCCCTCCGGGAGGGGGAAATCATCGCCATCATCATCACCAACGCTCCTCTCACCGGGAGAGGGCAATCTCCATCAACATCTTCACCAGCACCATCTCATCTCCAAACCCTAGTTCATCTCTTGTATCCAATTCTTGTCTCCAAGTCCGGATTGGTGCTAGTAGGTTGCTAGTAGTGTTGATTACTCCTTGTAGTTGATGCTAGTTGGTTTACTTGGTGGAAGATCATATGTTCAGATCCTTTATGCATATTATTACCCCTCTGATTATGAACATGAATATGCTTTGTGAGTAGTTACGTTTGTTCCTGAGGACACGAGAGAAGTCTTGCTATGAGTAGTCATGTGAATTTGGTATTCGTTCGATATTTTGACGAGATGTACGTTGTCTAACCTCTAGTGGTGTTATGTGAACGTCGACTACATAACACTTCACCATTATTTGGGCCTAGAGGAAGGCATTGGGAAGTAATAAGTAGATGATGGGTTGCTAGAGTGATGTAAGCTTGAACCCTAGTTTATGCGTTGCTTCAGACGGGCTGATTTGGATCCATATGTTTCATGCTATGGTTAGGTTTACCTTAATACTTTTGTTGTAGTTGCGGATGCTTGCAATAGAGGTTAATCATAAGTGGGATGCTTGTTCAAGTAAGAACAGCACCCAAGCACCGGTCCACCCACATATCAAGTTATCAAAGTACCGAACGCGAATCATATGAACGTGATGAAAACTAGCTTGACGATATTCCCATGTGTCCTCGGGAGCGTTTTTCCAATTATAAGAGTTTGTTCCGGCTTGTCCTTTGCTACAAAAAGGATTGGGCCACCTTGCTGCACCTTATCTACTTTTGTTACTTGTTGCTCGTTACAATTTATCTTATCACAAAACTATCTGTTACCACTTATTTCAAGATTTGCAAGAGAATACCTTGCTGAAAACCGCTTATCATTTCCTTCGCTCCTCGTTGGGTTCGACACTCTTACTTATCGAAAGGACTACGATAGATCCCCTATACTTCTGGGTCATCAAGACTCTATTCGGCGCCGCTGTCGGGAGTGTAGCGCCTTTGGTAGGTGGAATTTGGTAAGGAAAAATTTATATAGTGTGCTGAAATTTTCTATCACTTGTTACTATGGAAAGTAATTCTATGAGGGGCTTGTTCGGGGTATCTTCACCCCTTCCAGTAGAGCAAAGAGTTGCTCCTCAACCTACTGAACCTATTCAAAATGAAACTCCTTTTGGATTTCCTTCGGGTATCATGGAAAAACTGCTGGCTAATACTTTTACAGGAGATGGAACAAAGCATCCTGACGAGCATCTTCGCTATGTGGATGATATTTATGGACTATTTAAGCTTGCAGGTATACCCGATGATGTTGTTAAGAAGAAGGCTTTTCCTTTATCTTTGAAGGAAGACGCATTGACATGGTATAGGCTATGTGATACGAGATCATGGAACTATAAAAGAGTGAAATTGGAATTTCATCAAAAGTATTACCCTATGCATCTTGTTCATCGTGATCGCAATTATATATATATTTTTTGGCCTCGCGAAGGATAAAGCATCGCTCAAGCTTGGGGGAGGCTTAAATCAATGTTATATTCATGCCCCAATCATGACCTCTCAAGAGAAACAATTCTTCAGAATCTTTATGCTCGGCTTTCTGATAACAATCGCACCATGCTCGATACCTCTTGTGTTGGCTCTTTTATGATGAAGACTATTGAATTCAGATGGAATTTATTGGATAGAATTAAACGCAACTCTGAAGATTGGGACCTCGACGAAGGTAAGGAGTCAGGTATGACACCTAAGTTTGATTGTGTTAAATCTTTTATGGATACCGATATTTTCCGTAAGTTTAGCACTAAATATGGACTTGACTCTAGTAGCTTCTTTCTGTGAATCTTTTGCTTCTTATGTTGATCTCCCTAAGGAGAAGTGGTTTAAATATCATCCTCCCATAGAAGTAAAAGTAGCTGCACCTATTAAAGTTGAAGAAAATACTATCACTTATAATGATCCTATTGTTCCCACCTCTTATGTTGAGAAACCTCCTTTCCCTGTTAGAGTAAAGGATCATGCTAAAGCTTCAACTGTTGTTCGCAAAAGCAATATCAGAACTTATGTACCTCCTTAGCAAGTTAAAGTAGAACCAAATATTGCAATTGTTAAAGATCTCTTGTCTGATAATATTGATGGGCATGTTATTCAGTTCGAAGGTGAAACTACTAGAATTGCTAAACCATGTGCTAAAGATAAACATAGACCTGTGGTAGGCGTGCCTGTTATTTCTGTTAAAATAGGAGATCATTGTTACCATGTCTTATGTGATATGGGTGCGAGTGCTAGTGTTATACAACATACTTTATACGAAGAAATTAAGAATGAAATTGCACCTGCTGAATTAGAAGGTATTGATGTCACAATTAAATTTGCCAATAGAGATACTATTTCACCAATTGGGATTGTTAGAGATGTTGAAGTCTTGTGTGGGAAAACTAAATATCCTGCTGATTTTCTTGTTCTTACTTCTCCGTAAGATGGCTTTTGTCCCATTATATTTGGTAGACCCTTCTTGAATACTGTTAATGCTACGATAGACTGCAAAAAGAATGTTGTTACTGTTGGCTTGGATGATATGGTTCATGCGTTTAATTTCTCTAAATTTAGTAAACAACATAGTGAGGAAGAATTGCCTAGTAAGGATGAAATTATTGGTCTTGCTTCTATTGCCGTACCTCCCAAAGGATCCTTTGGAACACTATTTGCTAGACCATGAAAATGATATGTTTATGAAAGAAAGAAGGGAAATAGATGAAGTATTATTTAAACAAGAACCTATTCTGAAACACAATTTGCCTGTTGAAATCCTAGGGGATCCTCCTCCACCCAAGGGTGATCCCGTGTTTGAGCTTAAACCGTTGCCTGATAATCTTAAGTATGCTTATCTTGATGAAAATAAAATATATCCTATTATTATTAGTGCTAACCTTTCAGAGCATGAACAAGAAAGATTATTGAAAACTCTGAAGAAGCACCATGCCGCTATTGGATATACTCTTGATGATCTTAAGGGCATTAGTCCCACTTTATGTCAAAGATAAAATAAATTTGGAAGCGGATGCCAAACCAGTTCGTGATCCTCAACGATGTTTGAATCCTAAAATGAAAGAAGTGGTAAGAAAAGAAATACTCAAGCTTCTGGAGGTAGGTCTAATTTATCCCGTTGCTGATAGTCAATGGGTAAGTCCTATCCATTGTGTCCCTAAGAAGGGAGGTATTACTGTTGTCCCTAATGATAAAGATGAATTAATTTCGCAAAGAATTATCACAGGTTATAGGATGGTAATTGATTTCCGCAAATTAAATAAAGCTACTAAGAAAGATCATTACCCCTTACCTTTTATTGACCAAATGCTAGAAAGATTATGCAAACATACACATTATTGCTTTCTAGATGGTTATTCTGGTTTCTCTCAAATACATGTGTCGGCTAAAGATCAATCAAATACTACTTTTACATGCCCTTTTGGTACTTTTGCTTATAGACGTATGCCTTTTGGTTTATGTAATGCACCTGCTACCTTTCAAAGATGCATGATGTATATATTCTCCGACTTTTGTGAAAAGATTAGTGAGGTTTTCATGGACAACTTTTCCTTCTACGGTTCCTCTTTTGATGATTGCCTGAGCAATCTTGATCGAGTTTTGCAGAGATGTGAAGAAACTAATCTTGTCTTGAATTGGGAAAAGTGCCACTTTATGGTTAATGAAGGTATTGTCTTGGGACACAAAGTTTACGAAAGAGGTATTGAAGTTGATAAAGCCAAGGTTGATGCTATTGAAAAGATGCCATGTCCCAAGGACATCAAAGGTATAAGAAGTTTCCTTGGTCACGCCAAAGTTCTCAGAGGAGGTTCATTAAGGACTTCTCAAAATTTCTCGACCTCCCACTAATTTGTTACAAAAGATGAACCGTTTGTCTTTGATGATGATTGTGTAGAAGCATTTGAAATACTTAAGAAAGCATTAGTCTCTGCACCTATTCTTCAGCCACCTGATTGGAATTTACCCTTTGAAATTATGTGTGATGCTAGTGATTATGCTGTAGGTGCTTGTCGGTGTCAAAACTAGCGGATCTCGGGTAGGGGGACCCGAACTGTGCGTCTAGGCGGATCGTAACAGGAGACAAGGGACACGATGTTTTTACCCAGGTTCGGGCCCTCTCCATGGAGGTAAAACCCTACTCCTGCTTGATTAATATTGATGATATGGGTAGTACAAGAGTGGATCTACCACGAGATCAGATAGGCTAAACCCTAGAAGCTAGCCTATGGTATGATTGTTGTTCGTCCTACGGACTAAAACCCTCCGGTTTATATAGACACCGGATAGGGTTAGGGTTACACAGAGTCGGTTACAACGGTAGGAGATCTACATATCCGTATCGCCAAGATTGACTTCCACGCCAAGGAAAGTCCCATCCGGACACGGGACGAAGTCTTCAATCTTGTATCTTCATAGTCCAGAGTCCGCAACAAAGGATAGTTCGGCTATCCGGACACCCCTAATCCAGACTCCCCAAAGAGCTCCCGAACAAGGCTTCAATGGCGATGAGTCCGGCACGTAGATTGTCTTCGGCATTGCGAGGCGGGTTTCTTCTCCAAATTCCATATACTTGTCGAATAGTGTCCGGCTTCTGATAAATGCTGCGCTCCTTGGCTTCCACGCCCAATAATGGCCATCTTCCACGTGTTGAATGAATGCGAAAAGCCAGGGTATTTTTACACTTATCCCCTAGCTGCGCTTAATGAGCCGTCTATAAAAGGGACGAGGATCTAGATCTGAGTCACACCATCCTCCCTCCATGAAGCTTTCATCGGAGCGCCTCGACAAAAATCCATTCCATCATGGGATCGACGCGGCTCCTCCTCTCGCTTCCAGCCCTTTCAGCCTGAAATTGGGAGAGATGCTCACCCGCATAGCGAGCTAGTGACACTCCAAACCAAGGGATTTCTTCCCCCGGCCTTCATGGTTCCGGTGCGAGCCGGACTCGCCACCTATAAGGGCGGAAAGCAAGCGGAGAGTGTCCCCGATCCCTCCAAAGAAGAGCGGGTATGCTTTGTCTCTTATCTAGTAAGAGGGCTTGGATTTCCAATTCGTCCATTTCTCCGGGGGCTCTTGGAGTTCTACGGCCTCCAGTTGCACCACCTTACGCCTGCCTCCATTTTGCACATCGCGGGCTTCGTGGCCCTTTGCGAACTATTCTTGGGCGTCGAGGCTCATTTTGCGCTGTGGAAGAGATTATTCTGCCTTGTTCCCTGTTCTCATGAGGGGTCAATATATCAAGTGGGCGGAGCCGAGCTGTGGCGCATCGCCGGGACCGGATATCTATCTGGAACCCCGAAGAAGGCGTCCGAAGACTAGCCTTCGGAATGGTTTTATATAGAAGACGTCCCGTTGCCGGAACCTGTTCGGATCGGTCTCCCGCAGTTCAGCAATGCTCCTTTGAAGAAACGCCTGAGTTGGCGCCCGCGGAGCCCCCAGAGGGAAGACAACAGGGACGTCCTTTACCTGATGAGCCGAATAAGATTATTAGCTGATTCCGGACTGACTATGATCGGTGTCATGGCCACATGTATTATGCGGGGGGTGCAACCGCTCAAGTATAGGGGCCACCCCATGTGGGATTTCAACGGGGAGGACGATGCCACCCGTCATGGCCGTAAGGGGCCGGGATCGGTCACCGATCTGGTGTAGATCTTGTCTGTGCTGTACAAGGGAGAAGAGGAGGATTTTCTCCGCGTCAGTCCATTGAACGGATTTTCTATGAACAATCCTCGAAGCTGGGTAAGTGGACATTTCTTTTTTGCACATCCGATCCGTATTCCCATGGTTAGGTATCTCATTTTGTGATTTTGACGCAGGAACTGCGCCAGGCCGTAAAAGACATAAACAGCTCCGCCTCCACAACCCGAGGATCCGAACGGCTCCTCGATCCGGCTTCCCAAGAGGATCCGGACATATTGGTGGAGCTGATTGATGGGGTATTTCACCAATCGAGCATCGATAATGCCTTGGTTGCCATTACGGCCGATTACCCCGGAATACTTCCACCTCACAGTATCTCGAGCCCGAGGTCCCAATACTCGATAATGACCCATCCGTGCTTATTTTTATCATCAGTGATATCAATGGTGTTTCGCAGGGGTGCCTTCGAGGCAGGAGGCCGAGCCAGCGCGGTTAGCCAACAAGGGCAGCACGGCCTCAAGTGCTAAAAAAGAAGTGCGGTCCGGATCGAACGCCGCCCGCAATGGTATGGCGCATCACCATATTCCTGTGATTGATTCCTCGGAAGGCGATTAACGCTGGTGCTCTTTTCAGAAAGAGCGCCGCGGATTGTGTCCGGAGAGGTTGCCAATTGAGCCTCCGCCACCAGCTCCAAAGCCGGGTCCAGAAGGTAGGCGAGCACGAGGCGTGCTTCGGATGCTCCTCCGACAGAGGATGCCGACAGATTGTCCGCCACCAACTCCGAGGTGGAGAGTGCCATGAATCACAGGCGCCGCCGGATAGTTCTTCGTGACGCATGTTTCTCCCAAGAGGCATTGAATGCCTTCAATTCGGGAGATGCGCACCTCCGTGCCGCTCAAGATAGTCTAGCTAGAGCCACGGAGCAGTATGTAAAGGACATACGGGTGAGAAAATTTGACAGTTATATATGCCAGTAGCCCCCGAGACTTAAAATAGTTAGAATAACTGATTTAAGGATCATTTGTTATGCATGATCTTACAAAAAGAGTACCCGATCGTCCCAGTGAGCTTGAAGAATGCAAGGCCCAACTTGAGGTCAAGACTAGCCGCTTCTGGGGAGCCACAGAGACCCCTCCGGTAATATATGCTTCAAAAGATAAGTAGTTTGTGAAGTGCGGCGTGTGTGTAAATCTGACAATAATATTGCAGATGGCGCCGGACTAGATCCGGACAAGCCACAGCTCTTGCGTCGGTTGAAGCCTGGCGAGAATGTGCTTACAAGGGTGAGGCAAGAGAAAAATAATCTCCAAGATGCCAACACCCAGCTGGGTGAGGAACTAAAGGATGTTCGTGCTCAAATTGCCTGACTCCGTGAAGGAGAATCGGCGACTTCGTCGCGGCATTTATAGTAAGTGCTTGAGCGAACTTTGAAAAAGAGTTCAGCGAGGAAGTCAACTAATAGAGTTATGTCTGTAGGTATGCTCACGGGTTGTCCTGTGGAGGAAATGCCCTGTTCTACGGGTGACCTTCTTCCCGAGCTATTGCAACTGCACGAACGAGTTCGGCAGGTGATGAAAGGCGTCGCCCATGCCTTGTGGCCATCTATCTCCCTGCCCGAAGGCCTTGGAGAGCTTGCAGAGAAGCTTCAGGGAGCACGGCGGCGCTTCCGACTATGGAAGATATCAGCCTGTCGTCAAGGCGCCAGGGAGGCCTGGGCCATGGTGAAGACGCGGTACACGAAGGCGGACCCAAACCACATGGTCGAGGTCGGACCTGTGGAGCCCGACGAGAAGGAGGTCCCCGTGAGCTTAGTGTACGACCAAGTAGAGTTGGCCGCAAAGTATTCCCAGCAGGACTGTAAACTAGACAGCCTATTAGATGGCATTGAAGAGGAATACAATCAGTCAATTTGACTAGGTAATTTAAAATGACATGTAAAATGCCTTCTAGCCGTATTGTAGATCGATTGTCGAAGCAGACCTTTTCGCTTCAACCTCGGGACCCAATAGTCCGGAGTGTGTCCGAATACCTCGCGGTTATGTGAAACCGGGGCATGCGTGGAGACCAAAGGCGAGGGGTCATGAGTGTTTTATCATACAAGTGCCCAACTAGTTATGTTATATTACATGGTTAGTAAGAAACATCTTCCAGGAGAATAGTTCCGTTAGGGTTCCTTTCCTCGAGGCGTGCCCTAAAGTGCATGTCCGGACTGCGAAAAAGCAGAAAAGCATCCGGGGCAAATAAATAACAAGATAAAAATCGCCTTTTAGTTCACCGACCGAATATTCCCTTAAGAACGCTTAGCTTTCGGCTTCACTCGAGGTACACGCTCGCTGACCCGGCGGTAACAATCGCAGAGGTGCTCCCTTTACCACCTAGCCGAACAATCCGGAACGTAGGGTAAGCACAGGAGCCAGCAACCCAGCTTGGCCAAAACTTAAGTCATATCGATGCATATAATGGTGAATAAAAGGTACATGCGGAAGTGTGACACATGTGTTGGGCATAAAGCCCGTATAAATAAGCTTCTGCTAAAGAAGCCCCTAGGTATAATGAGCGCGGATAGCGCGTCAAGTGTGTGCGAACAATGCGCAAACGAGCCTTTAACGGCTTCGGAAAAAAGGAGGAAGGAGAGAAATAAAAGACATCTTAAAGTATAAAATATAGACGGAGGAAGGAGACGAACTCAGAATCCGGCACTAGGCGTAGAATCTTCGGAGACGGGCTGCGTTCCATGGGTTCGGCTAGAGTCGGTTATCCGATGCGTTTCGCAGACGGTACGATCCGCCGGTCAGGACTTGGTCGATGATGAAGGGACCCTCCCATTTGGGCTTGAGTTTGTCCTTTTTCTTGTCCGGCAGGCGTAGAACTAGTTCGCCAACATTGTAAGCTTTGGCCCGCATTTCCCTGCTTTGATATCTTCGAGCCTGCTTTGTTGATAGAATGCGGAACGAAGCTTTTGCCACGACGCCGCTCCTCCTCCAAGGCGCCCAAACTGTCCCGCCGATCGAGCTCGGCTTCTCTTTCTTCGTACATGCGCACGCGAGGTGAGTCATGAATTATGTCGCAGGCAAAACTGCCTCTGCGCCGTATACCATAAAAATGGTGTGAATCCGGTAGTGCGATTCGGCGTGGTCCGCAGCCCCGAGTACGGAGTCGAGCTCCTCTACCCAAAGGCGTGTTAGATTCCTTGAGGGACCGCACTAGTCCGGGTTTAATGCCGCTCATGATTAGACGGTTTGCTCGCTCGACTTGACCGTAAGTTTGGGGTGATAGACTGAAGCGTAGTCGAGCTTGATGCCCATGTTTTTGCACCAGAGTTTGACCTCGTCGGCCATGAAGTTTGTGTTGTTATCAGTGATGATGCTATGGGGGACACCGTAACGGTGTACTACCCCTGATATGAAGTCTATCACCGGTCTGGATTCGGCCGTCTTCTGTGCTTGGCCTCTATCCATTTGGTGAATTTATCCACCATGACCAATAGGTATTTTTGCTTGTGGGTTCCTCCTTTAAGGGGTCCAACCATGTCAAGCCCCTGCACATGAAGGGCCAGGTGATGGGTATAGTTTTGAGGGCGGTGGGTGGCATGTGGCTTTGATTAGCAAAGAGGCGGCAACCGACGCATCGTTGGACTAAGTCCCGAGCATCCGCCGGGCCGTCGGCCAATAAAATCCTGTACGGAAGGCCTTGCCTACAAGGGCCCGGGCTGCGGCATGGTGCCCACCGAGTCCGGCATGAATTTCACCCAGGAGATTCCGCCCTTCCTCTTCGGAGATACACCTTTGAAGGACTCCGGTTGCGCTTTTCTTATAAAGCTCTCCCTCATGGACCTTATAGGCTTTAGACCGCCGCACTATGCAGCGGGCCTCGTTTTGGTCCTCGGGAAGTTTCTGGCTAGTTAGGTAGGCTAGGAATGGTTCTGTCCACGGGGCAATGACTGCCATTATTGCGTGGGCTGACGGTGTTATTTCGTTGGCGGAACCACCAACTATGTCGGAATGTTCGGTGTGGGGCAGTGTGGTTGGGTCCGGGTTGTTATTTCCGAACTCTCCCTCCCATAATACAGATGGCTTGAAAAGCCTCTCTAGGAAGATGTTGGGGGACGGCATCGCGCTTATGCGCTAATGCGTGCCAACACGTCTGCTGCCTGGTTGTTATCCCGGCTATGTGGTGAAATTCGAGCCCCTCAAACCGAGCTGACATTTTTACGATTTACATTGCGATAAGCTGCCATTTTTGGATCCTTGGCATCAAAGTCCCCATTTATTTGGGATATCGCGAGGTTCGAATCCCCGCGCACCTCTAGGCGTTGAATGCCCATGGAGACTACCATCCGGAGACCGTGTAGAAGGGCCTCGTATTCGGCTGCGTTGTTGGAGTCTGTGTACATTATTTGAAGTGCATATTGGACTGTATCTCCGGTTGAGGACGTCAAAACGACGCCAGCCCCCAGGCCGGCCAACATTTTGGAGACGTCGAAGTGCATGATCCAGTTGGAATATGCGCCGTACTCTTTAGGGAGTTCGGCTTCAGTCCATTCGGCGATGAAGTCAGCCAAAACTTGCGATTTAATAGCTCGCCGTGGCTTGTAGGTTATGTCGAACGGGAGGAGCTCAATGGCCCATTTAGCAATCCGGCCCGTTGAGTCGCGGTTGTTTATAATGTCATTAAGAGGTACTTCGGAGGCTACTATTATCGAACACTCTTGAAAGTAGTGTCGCAGCTTCCGAGATGCCATGAACATCGCGTATCTATCTTTTGATAATGCGGGTACCGTGACTTGCATGGAGTTAGGACAGTGGACACGTAGTAAACTGGTTTTTGGAGAGGGAACTTGTGTTCGTCCGCTTCGCTCGTTAAACAACGAGCACCGTGCTTACAACTTGATGGGTTGCCGCGATGTATAATAGCATTGGTTCGCCCATGTTGGGCGCGGCCAGGACCGGATTTGTTGCCAATATGGCTTTGATTTCTTCGAGTCCAGCCGTGGCGCCGTCCACTCAAAGTGTTCGGTGCGCCGGAGGAGGCGATAAAGGGGTAATGCCTTTTCTCCTAAGCGGGAGATAAAGCGGCTTAGAGCCGCCACGCATCCAGTCAATTTTTGTATTTGTTTGAGGTCTTTGGGGATATCCAATTGTGACAGAGCTCGGATCTTGGCTGGGTTTGCTTCAATTCCTCTACGTGATACAATGAAGCCCAAGAGCTTTCCGGTGACGCCAAAAACGCATTTTTCCGGGTTGAGCTTGATGTCATATGTTCGGAGATTATCCAATGTGCCTCAAGTCGTCGACTAGGGTTTCGACATGCTTGGATTTGACGACCACATCGTCTACGTATGCCTCCACTGTTTTGCCGATCTGGTTTGCCAGACATGTCTGAATCATGTGCTGATATGTTGTATTTGGCGTTTTGAGCCCGAGGGCATTGTGTTGAAGCGAGAATGGGCCGTATGGAGTGATGAATGCCGTTGCGGCTTGGTCTGGCTCTGCCATCTTAATTTGGTGGTAGCCGAGTATGCGTCGAGGAAACACAATGAATTGTGTCCTGCGGTAGCGTCGATAATTTGATCGATGCGGGGGAGGGGGAAGGGATCCTTCGGGCAAGCCTTGTTAAGGTCCTTAAAATCGACACATAGGCGCCAGGATTTGTCCTTCTTTGGTACCATTACCGGGTTTGCTAGCCAGTCCGAATGTTTAATATCTTTGATGAATCCGGCCTCCAATAGTTTGGCAAGCTCCTCTCCCATGGTCTGTCTCTTGGGTTCGGAGAAACGCCGAAGAGCTTGTTTGACTGGCTTGAATCCTTTTAGGATATTTAGGCTGTGCTCGGCCAGCCGGCGTGGGATTCCTGGCATGTCTGAAGGGTGCCAGGCAAAAATGTCCCAATTTTCGCGTAGGAATTCTCGTAGTGCGGCGTCCACATCAGGGTTTAATTGTGCCCCGATGGAGGCCGTTTTTGTAGGGTCCGTTGGATGGACTTGGAATTTGACTATTTCGTCTGCCGGTTTAAAAGAGGTGGACTTGGATCTCTTATCGAGTATCATATCGTCCCTGTTCACCGTGGAGCGCAGTGCAGTGAGTTCCTCTGCCGCTAGGGCTTCGGATAGTGCCTCAAGGGCAAGTGCGGCTGTTTTATTTTCGGCGCGGAGCGCTATGTCCGGGTCACTAGCGAGAGTGATAATTCCGTTGGGTCCGGGCATTTTGAGCTTCATGTACCCGTAATGGGGTATAGCTTGAAAAATTGTGAATGCCTCTCGCCCTAATAGAGCATGGTTTCCGCTGCTGAACGGTGCCACTTGGAATGTGACCTCCTTGGACCTATAATTGTCCGCTACCAACACCACATCCAAAGTGTGATCTTTCCTATACAAAGATGCTTCCCATCGGGATTATTCCTCTAAAGGTTGTGCTGCTTTGCTCAATGCGGCTCCAGTCTATTTCCATTTTTCGAAGGGTTTCCTCGTAGATGAGGTTTAATCCGCTGCCGCTGTCCATGAGTACCTTGGTAAGGCAAAACCCGTCCACTATTGGACTGAGGACCACTGCGGCTGGTGCTCGGGCTGTTCGGAATTTAGGTTCGTCACTGGCGTCACTCCATGGATTTTCTGGTAGACTTCGGCAAGGCTGCGGAATGTTTGTTTCCGCATATTATTTGATGCGAAAGTCTTGAAGACTGTTAATACCGTACTGGTATTGCTGGGATGGTGCTCTGGAGTTAAGAGCTCTTCGCCACTTTTGGCCACCTGTCGTAGTATCCAACATGCTCTAAGGCTATGAGTTGGAGTGGCGCCCTCTGTGCTATGAATTTTGCAGGGTCCATTGAGCCATCTCTCCAAAGACGGGTTCCATGCCCTTTGGGGGTTTTTTGCTTTTGGTATATAACCGGGTGCCTAGTGATGATGCACCCTTTTATTTCAGACTAGGGTCGTATTCGGGGCCGGATTATCCCAAAATTTGATTTCGGTTTTCCAGGCGCTCTCCATCGCGCAGTACTTTTGTACTATGGACGCCAAGTCAGCGAAGCGTGTAATTTCACGATGACTTATGGCGTTTAGGATTCCCTTGTCCATGCAATTATTGCAGAAGAATGAGATTGCGTCCTCCTCGCGGCAATCCTTTATCCTGTCCATAACCAGGAGGAATCGCCCAAGAATGATGTGCTGTTTCACCGGCTCTTGCGGATTTGGGATAGATCGCTTATGTTTGGGTGGGCGGGTGGAATTAAATTCAACCCCGTCCGATCTAAGATTCAGGGGCCAAGAAGTTTTCGAACTTGGAAGCTTGGGTTCTTGGAGGTTGCCCAATGAATCTAGCCCGCTGCCTGACTTTAAGTTCAGGGCTTGAGTGGTGTCCTCCCCTCCGCGGGAATCCGGCATGGAGGGGTCAGGAATCCGGACATAGCTAGTCCTTAAGGTAGGAGAAGAGTCTCCGTATTGTTCCTCTACCACATCAACGTGGTGGGTAGCCTGGGGAGAGTTGATCTCTCTCAGATCGGTTTTAGGCCCAATCTGATCGTAGTCTGTAGCGACTCCCAGGGCGGCGATGCGATCCAAGAGCTTGTTTAAGGAAGAGAGCTCCATCGGATCTAACTGCTCGGCGAGTTCCGAGTTAACGTGAAGATTGCTTTCAATGACCCGAGAAGTCATCGTCGGCGCGGCGGCCGAACAGGCGGTCATAAGAAAACCGCCTAGCCGGAGAGTTTGGCCGGTGGCCAAAGCTCCTTTAGCAACGGTGCCGTCTTTAAAGATGGGATGAGGCATCCTTCCTGACAGCGACGGCACATAGGAACTCTCAATGAAAGCACCAATGTCGGTGTCAAAACCGGCGGATCTCGGGTAGGGGGTCCCGAACTGTGCGCCTAGGCGGATGGTAACAGGAGACAAGGGACAAGATGTTTTTACCCAGGTTCGGGCCCTCTCGATGGAGGTAAAACCCTACTCCTGCTTGATTAATATTGATGATATGGGTAGTACAAGAGTGGATCTACCACGAGATCAGAGGCTAACCCCTAGAAGCTAGCCTATGGTATGATTGTTGTTCGTCCCACGGACTAAAACCCTCCGGTTTATATAGACACCGGATAGGGTTAGGGTTACACAGAGTCGGTTACAACGGTAGGAGATCTACATATCCGTATCGCCAAGCTTGCCTTCCACGCCAAGGAAAGTCCCATCCGGACACGGGACAAAGTCTTCAATCTTGTATCTTCATAGTCCAGGAGTCCGGCCAACGGTGATAGTTCGGCTATCCGGACACCCTCTAATCCAGGACTCCCTCAGTGCTGTTCTAGGGCAAAGAGTTCATAAGAAATTAAATGTTATCCATTATGCTAGTAAGACTCTAGACAATGCTCAAAGAAATTATGCTACTACCGAAAAGGAACTTTTAGCAGTTGTATTTGCTTGTGATAAATTCAGACCCTATATTGTTGATTCTAAAGTAACTATTCACACTGATCATGCTGCTATTAAATATCTTATGGAAAGGAAAGAAGCTAAGCCTAGACTTATTAGATGGGTTCTCTTGCTGCAAGAATTTGATTTGCATATTGTTGATAGAAAAGGAGCTGGGAACCCCGTTGCAGACAACTTATCTAGGTTAGAGAATGTTCTTGATGACCCACTACCTATTGATAATAGCTTTCCTGATGAACAATTAAATGTCGTAAGCACTTCTCATAGCACTCCATCGTATGCTGATTATGCTAATTATATTTTTGCTAAATTTGTACCACCTAGCTTCACATTCCAACAAAAGAAAAAGTTCTTTTATGATTTGCGACATTACTTTTGGGATGATCCACATCTTTATAAAGAAGGAGTAGATGGTGTTATTAGACGTTGTGTACCTGAGCATGAACAGGAACAGATCCTACGCAAGTGTCACTCCGAATCTTATGGAGGACACCACGCCGGAGATAGAACTGCACATAAGGTATTGCAATCTGGTTTTTATTGGCCTACTCTCTTCAAGGATGCCCGTAAGTTTGTTTTGTCTTGTGATGAATGTCAAAGAATTGGTAATATTAGTAGACGTCAAGAAATGCCTATGAATTATTCACTTGTTATTGAACCATCTGATGTTTGGGGCTTTGATTATATGGGACCTTTTCCTTCCTCTAATGGATACACACATATTTTAGTTGCCGTTGATTACGTTACTAAGTGGGTAGAAGCTATTCCAACTAGTAGTGTTGATCATAACACTTCTATTAAAATGCTTAAGGAAGTTATTTTTCCAAGGTTTGGAGTCCCTAGATATTTAATGACTGATGGTGGTTCACACTTTATTCATGGTGCTTTCCGTAAAATGCTTGCTAAATATGATGTTAATCATAGAATTGCATCTCCATATCACCCGCAGTCTAGTGGTCAAGTAGAATTGAGTAATAGAGAGCTCAAATTAATTTTGCAAAAGACTGTTAATAGGTCTAGAAAGAATTGGTCCAAGAAACTTGATGATGCATTATGGGCCTATAGAACTGCATATAAGAATCCTATTGGTATGTCTCCGTATAAAATGGTTTATGGAAAAGCATGTCACTTACCTCTCGAATTAGAACATAAGGCATATTGGGCTATTAAAGAGCTCAACTATGATTTCAAACTTGCCGGTGAGAAAAGGTTATTTGATATTAGCTCACTTGATGAATGGAGAACCCAAGCCTATGAAAATGCCAAGTTGTTTAAAGAAAAGTTAAAAGATGGCATGACAAAAGGATACAAAAGCGTGAGTTTAATGTAGGTGATTATGTATTGCTATACAACTCTCATTTAAGATTTTTTGCAGGAAAACTTCTCTCTAAATGGAAAGGTCCCTACGTTATCGAGGAGGTCTACCGTTCCGGTGCCATAAAAATCAACAACTTCGAAGGCACAAATCCGAAGGTGGTAAACGGTCAAAGGATCAAACACTATATCTCAGGTAATCCTATAAATGCTGAAACTAATATTATTGAAACCGTAAACCCGGAGAAATACATAAGGGACACCTTCCAGAACGTTCCAGACTCCGAAAAGGAATAGGTATGTGGTACAGTAAGTAAACCGACTCCAAAACAATTTTTAAGGCAATATCTCTCCGTTTTGGAATATTTAGAAAAATAGAAAAATAAGTAGCAGTCCGGGGAGGACACGAGGCCTCCACGAGGGTGGAGGGCGCGCCCTAGCCCCCTGGGCGCGCCCCCCTACCCTGTGAGCACCTCGTGTGCCCTCCGGACTCCGTTTTCTTGCACGATACGTATTTCGGTCGGTAAAAAATCATTATATATTCTCCCGGAGGTTTTGACTCCCGTATCACGCAAATATCCTCTGTTTTCGTTTCGAGCTATTTCCGTTGCAGATTTGAGGATCCCGGAGACTCGATCATCCTTCTATGAGGGTGAGCCTATACCATGGAAGGTGGGCGACAAGCTTGCATCATCAAAAAAACCTCCACCGCCAACAACAAAGAAGGAGGCATAATCACATGGGTATGGGCACTCCCCTTGGCAACTGCCAAGCTTGGGGGAGGTGCCCCGGTATCGTATCACCATCACAACTCCTACCTTTACCGTTTTCCATAAGTTTGATCCTATTAGTAGTATCTTGATATAGTAGAATAAAGCCATGGCATGATCTAGTTTTGAAGTTTTGCTTTATGATCCCTCTATGCAATCGAATCCAAGAACTATATATAATAAAGATTTGTGTTGAGTCAAGGGCTTGATTATTTTGCCATGATCTTGAGTGAATAAAAGAAAAGAATAAAAAGAAACAAAGAGTTCATATTGGTCTTATTGAAAGTAATGACTTCACATAGAAAGAGTATGATGATTAAAAGTTGTTGGGAGTTGGCAAATATAGTTTTGGTCATCGTTGCAATTTATAGGAAGTAATAAGGAGAGAGAGGTTTCACATATAGATATATTAGCATTGACATCTTTTATGATTGGGAACACTCATTAAAATATGACATGCTAAAGAGTTGATGTTGGACAAGGAAGACAACGTAATGAGTTATGTTTTCTTATATCTGAGATAAAGTATGTTGTCATGGATCCTCTAACATGTTGAGCTTGCCTTTCCCTCTCATGCTAGCCAAATTCTCAGCACCAAGTAGAGATACTACTTGTGCTTCCAAATACCCTTAAACCAGTTAGCCATGAGAGTCCACCATATCTACCTATGGATTGAGTAAGATCCTTCAAGTAAGTTGTCATTGGTGCAAGCAATAAAAATTGCTCTCTAAATATGCATGACTTATTAGTGCAGAGAAATAAGCTTTGTACGAACTTGTTGTGGACGCAATAAAAGCGACGGACTGCATAATAAAGGTTCACGTACAAGGGGCAATATAAAGTGACGTTATTTTGCATTAAGATTTTGTGCATCAAACCATAAAAGCGCATGACAACCTCTGCTTCCCTCTGCGAAGGGCCTATCTTTTATTATTATCCTCTACCTTAGGCAAGAGTCACGGTGATCTTCACCTTTCCTTTTTTCATTTTATCCTTTGGCAAGCCCAAAGATGTTGGAAAGAACATGATATATATATATATATATATATATATATATATATATATATATATATATATATATATATATATATATATATATATCTAATTGGATGTGGGGGAGCATGAATTGTTATTGTTGACATTACCCTTGAGGTAAAAGTTTGTGGGGCAAAACTATAATCCCCTATCTTTCTCTGTGTCCGGTTAAAACTCTGTAACCACAAGTATTGCATGAGTGTTAGCAATTATGAAGGACTAAGTGATAGTTGAGTATGTGGACTTGCTTTTAAGCTCTGACATAGACGCTTTCTGATGTTATGATAAATTGCAATTGCTTCAATGACTGAGGGTATAATTTGTTGGTGCTCAATAAGGTTTCTGATTCATACTTTGGCTTTGTGAAAAGATCATCAATTGAACATAAGTAATCATATGACAAATCAATATATGTTGCTGTTATGAGAATAATCATGATGCCTTCATGTCCGTATTTTATTTTTATCGACGCCTCTACCTCTAAACATGAGGACTTTTTTTATTGTTATCGGCTTTTCGCTTGAGGACAAGCGAGGTCTAAGCTTGGGGGAGTTGATACGTCCATTTTGCATCATGCTTTTATATTGATATTTATCGCATTATGGGCTATTATTTCACGTTATGTCACAATACTTATGGCTATTTTCTCTTATTTTACAAGGTTTACATGAAGAGGGAGAATGCCGGCAGCTGGAATTCTGGGCTGGAAAAGGAGCAAATATTGAAGGCCTATTCTGCGCAGCTCCAAAAGGCCTGAAACTCCACGGAATACCTTAAAATAAATAAAGAAAAATCGTCGCCGAAGATGAAGGCCAGGGGGCCCACACCCTGCTCACGAGGGTGGGGGGCGCGCCCCCTCCCCCTGGGCGCGCCTCCGACGTCCATCATCTCCTATATGAAGTCTTTCAATGAGAAAAAAATCAGAAGCAACCTTTCGGGACGAGACTCCGCCGCCACGGGGCGGAACCTTGGCGGAACCAATCTAGGGCTCCGGCAGAGCTGGGCTGCCGGGGACACTTTCCTCCGGGAGGGGGAAATCATCGCCATCATCATCACCAACGCTCCTCTCATTGGGAGAGGGCAATCTCCATCAACATCTTCACCAGCACCATCTCATCTCCAAACCCTAGTTCATCTCTTGTATCCATTCTTGTCTCCATGTCCGGGATTGGTGCTAGTAGGTTCCTAGTAGTGTTGATTACTCCTTGTAGTTGATGCTAGTTGGTTTACTTGGTGGAAGATCATATGTTCAGATCCTTTATGCATATTATTACCCCTCTAATTATGAACATGAATATGCTTTGTGAGTAGTTACGTTTGTTCCTGAGGACACGGGAGAAGTCTTGCTATTAGTAGTCATGTGAATTTGGTATTCGCTCGATATTCGATGAGATGTATGTTGTCTAGCCTCTAGTGGTGTTATGTGAACGTCGACTACATAACACTTCACCATTATTTGGGCCTAGAGGAAGGCATTGGGAAGTAATAAGTAGATGATGGGTCGCTAGAGTGACAGAAGCTTGAACCCTAGTTTATGTGTTGCTACGTAAGGGGCTGATTTGGATCCATATGTTTCATGCAATGTGTCGGTGTCAAAACCGGCGGATCTCGGGTAGGGGGTCCCGAACTGTGCGTCTAGGCGGATGGTAACATGAGACAAGGGACACGATGTTTTTACCCAGGTTCGGGCCCTCTCGATGGAGGTAAAACCCTACTCCTGCATGATTAATATTGATGATATGGGTAGTACAAGAGTGGATCTACCACGAGATCAGAGAGGCTAAACCCTAGAAGCTAGCCTATGGTATGATTGTTGTTCGTCCTACGGACTAAAACCCTCCGGTTTATATAGGCGCCGAATAGGTTAGGGTTATACAGAGTCGGTTACAATGGTAGGAAATCTACATATCCGTATCGCCAAGCTTGCCTTCCACGCCAAGGAAAATCCCATCCGGACACGGGACGAAGTCTTCAATATTGTATCTTCATAGTCAAGGAGTCCGCCAAAGGCTATAGTCCGCTATCCGGACACCCCTAATCCAGGACTCCCTCAAGAGTCCCTCGAACCAGGCTTCAATGACGACGAGTCCGGCGCGCATATTGTCTTCGGCATTGCAAGGCGGGTTCCTCCTCCGAATACTTCATAGAAGATTTTGAACACAAGGATAGTGTCCAGCTCTGCAAAATAAGTTCCACATATCACAGCAGAGAGAATAATATTTACACAAGTTCAATCCGCTGACGTATTCGCAGCGTGACACCACACCACGGCCAAGACTTTATTCGAATCGTTTTTACTGTCCCACCTCAGCGCGTTTAGCGAGGCGGTTTCCTTGGCACGTCTTGTCAAAGCAGAGATCGTGTCCCCTTATTCCGGGATTCTCATCAATACGAGCGTGGGTAACCCAACCGCGCCATTGATTATGGCGCTTGGGAGATAAGCGAGTTTTATCAGGCCGATGGGGACGCATAGCTTTGTCCGTCCATATAAGGGGATAAGGATCCAGTTCTTCACACACGCCTTCTTCCTCCTTTGCTTATCCATTTCCGCGCACTCGAGCTCCAGCGCCCAAGTCCGCACATCCCACCTCGACCTTCTCCAACTATGTCCGGAGCGGGAGGCAAGTGGATGGCCTCCTCCGTCACGGAGGGGCACATCAAAAAGCTGCGGAAGGCCGGATACTTGTCCGACGACATCGCGCATCGGCTCCCCGACAAGGGGCAGCTCATCCCCACCCCCAGGCCCCATGAGAGGGTGGTGTTCCTCCCCCACTTCCTCCGCGGACTAGGGTTTCCACTTCACCCATTTGTCCGGGGGCTCATGTTCTACTACGGCCTAGATTTCCACGATCTGGCCCCGAATTTCATCCTCAACATCTCGGAGTTCATCGTCGTGTGCCAGGCCTTCCTATGCATCCAGCCCCACTTCGGCTTTTGGTTGAAGACCTTCAATGTCAAGCCGAAGGTAGTGGGCGGCCGCCAAGCGGAGTGCGGAGGTGCCATGGTGGGCAAGATGCCCAACGTCCTATGGCTAGAGGGCTCCTTCGTGGAGACCATAAAGCGGTGGTTCTACATCACCAAGCCGCGCGACTCCAAATGGGCGGCGGCCCTCGAATTCCGATATGGCTTCCCTACACGGCTCACCTCATGGAAAGAGACGGGCCTGACGTAGGGTAATTCGGAAGAGCTGACCGGACTCCAAACCTGCGTCCGAAACCTGGTGGACAAGAAGCTCAAGCTTGTCAACGTAGTCCAGGTTATGCTCATCCCTCGGATCCTCCCATGCCAGCAACGGGCCTTCAACTTGTGGGAGTTTGATCCGGCACAGCACCGAACCTTGAGCCGGCTCTTAGACACTACATACGAAGATGCCTGGAAGGTGCTGTTCACGGGCGCCGAGGATCCCGCATCCGCTACCTAAGATCGCGGATTCAGCTCGCGGCATCAAGCCAGCGAGGTAAGCTATTTTACCCTTTACGGGACTCTTTTTTCATAGTTTGACTCCATGCGGGATCTAAAACTCCCTCACCTTTTGACAGATCGGCAGAAGACGCCTGGACAAAGGTTAACCGTCCGGCCCCTTGCCCGAAGACTCCAAAGTGGACGCCCGCTGACGGGCTGCCGGTTCCGCACCTTACATGGTGCCGAGAAAAAGGCCAAGAAGAAGGCCACGGGACCTGAAGGAGTTCCGGCGCCAGGTGCTGTCGGACTCATCGTCCGATGACTCCGAGGCGCACTCCTCCCGCGAAGACGCAGGAGGAGGAAGAGGCCTCTCCCAGGGGGAGAGAAGGAAAGGAAGGCCGCCTAATCGGGAGGCCGGAGGGTCCAAGAACGGAAGGTCCCTCCCTCCGGACTACACTCACCAACGCCGACGACGGGCGGAGAGGAGTGGCCACCAAGGACCAAGCCTGGCGAAATCGTAAGTGTCCGGACACCAAAATAACTCATGGCGTTCCATTTGTCGCACAGCATCTTCTAACGCCGAATATAACCATGCAGCCCGCCCAAGGACGGGCTCGACGATTCGTCGAGCGGCTCCCTGGATTCGTCGGAGGTGAATAGCACCTCACTTCCGACCGCCTCGTCTCCTCCCACCGCGGATGACGCCGGGGTGGAATCCCAAAAGGGACCCAGCCAGGAGGAGGTGGCCATGGAGGCGCCGCAAGGCGACCTCCCGAACTCCGGGCGCAAAGGGGATAAAACCCCGAAGGGCTTCAAGTCCGGCCCTGTGCCCGACTCCGTACCGGAACCTTCAGTGGTTCCGGAGTCCGGTAGGCGACCCCTTTGTAAGAAGGGCAAGACTGCGACGCCGGTGACCTCCGCCCAACCGGAGGCACCGGATGATTTGATGGAGGCGCTTAACGGCGCTTCCATCAACGAGGAGCACCGCACTGTTATGAGTGTGGTGATCCAGAAAGTTCAGTCCGCCAAAAGCGGGCTGGCCGAAGCCTGTGCCAGCCTTCTAACAGGCTTTGAGGTATGTATTTAAGATATAAAAATATTATCAAGACAGACAAGAGCCCTCGATGCTCCGCTTTGGTGTTCGGAAAGAAAAAGCCGAACCGAGGATCTAAAAGATATACACAGAGTCTAACATAAGTATGTCAATATGGGAATGCAGGCTGCTGCCGACCTCTGCAGACCGATCATGCGGAGGTTGATGCATTAAAGCAGAGCCTCGAGCAGTCCGAGAACGAGCTCGAACTTGCCAAAAAGCAGCTCGAGGATAAGGAAGGTAAGTAATACCTTATGGGAGTATTTAAAAGATGTGGTTGCAAAAGATGACAGGAATAACGTGGATGCTGCAGGGGCCACGAACAAGGTGGCGACCCTGAAGGAAGCGGTGTCCAAGGCCGAAAGCAATGCGGCCGCGGAGCGCACCGAGCGAGAGAAGCAGGAGGCGTGGGTGGCGGAGGTGCGGCAAGAGCTCCAGGCTCTCGTGGAAAAACACGAGAGTTTGGAGCATGACTCAAAGACTCGAGAGTCCGAGCTCGCCTCGGCCCTTGAGAGCGCCAAGGCCGCTAAGGCCGAAACCCAAAAATCCCTCCAGGAGATTGAGGCGATGAAGAAGATAGCGGCGGGTAAGGCATTCTATATGCAAAGCAAGCATGTGAAAGTGAATTATCTGTTACTTACCCGAATCCGAGCTCTCCAGAGCATTCACAGATCTGCCCCTTGATGTGGCTGATCTTGCCGCATTCTACCGAGCCGAGGAGGGAAGCTCGACGGAGAAGGTGTTCTGGTCTCAAGATATCGAGGCGGACACCGGGACCCTAAGCGACTAGTTGAAGCAGCTGGTCGAGCTCCATAAGGTGGCCGAACAGGCCATGAAAGGCCTCATAGTTCGGCTGTGGCCTAAGGAAGCCATGCATGGGAGCTACTTCGGGCTGGTGAGGCGGCTGGTGGACGCCTGTCCATGGGTTGAAGTCATCAAGCGCTCCGTCTGCATCGAAGGTGCCCGTAGGGCCCTTGCCCTTGCTAAGGTGCACTGGGGCAAGATGGACGCTGAGAATCTTGTGACGGACGGACCACCACCGAAGAAGGAGCATCACAAGCCTGAAATGTATTATGAGGGCGTCCTGAAGGGTGCCGGCCTTATAGCGGATGAATGCTCCAAAGATATAATTTTTTAGTAGACTCGCATTTGTTATCCTGTGCGCTGAAAACTTGTTCATATGCGCTAAGCAACACTTTTGAATTTAAAATATTACCTTCTGTGCGGCCGTGTATTAAATTTGAGTGATGGCGAGTCGTCGGCTTCAGCCCCATGCCAAGTCTTTGGGGTGTTCTCGGATAAACTTGAGCGCTCTTGTTCCCATTCTTGGGTCCTTCGAGGGAGGCGCCAACGCAATGAACAAGGCAACCGGACTATAATGCTTGAACACTCTCACTTAGCCATAGAATTCTATAATTTTAAATTTCAAGTGAAGCCTAGTATTCGGAAGACCGAGTTCGGGGCGCTATCCACGCCTAGGCCGGACAATGCCGACTCCTCGCTCTAAGCGGCATAAGTCTTTAGGGACTCGAAAAACCTCTTGAACAGCGACCGGCTCTTGCCCTGTCATGACGGTCAGTTTTAGCTTTCTCCACTGAGGTGCTTAACCCATCTCAACAGGGACACAATCGCAGTGGTTCTCCCAGCGCTACCTTAGCCGATATAACGGAACATAAGGTACCAAAACATGGGAGCCGGGCAAACCCAACTATTGACCCAAGACATGATTCGGAGTCGATGCATATAATGCTATAAGTTCGGGGTGCCGCACTTGTGAAAGTGTTCGGACTTATCACACCATATTGTGGGGTACTTAAGCCCCTGGTGTATTGCCCGTACCAAAGTGTACGGTTGCACAATGTCATAAATGAACAAATATATTGAAAAAAGGGAATTCAATCATAGGCAGAAGCTGTGTATTCTTTATTCAAAAGGGCTACAGTAAGAGAAGAACGATACAAATAGTGCGATAAGCAAGGTACGGGACTTTTTAACATGTCCCCCTCCAGGGGTAAGCCACGGAATTGTGTGTAAAACAGGTATACTGCTCGTAATAGAGACCACCTGGACACTCGACGTAGCTGTCTGCTTCCCTGGCTGTTGCATCGTGTGTTCTGTGATTCTACTGCCGGACAGGGCTTCTTGAGAACGGAGTCCTGAAAGTAAAAAAAAGGAAGAAGAAAAGAAAAGAATGACACAATCGGGAGCCCCTGGTGCGGTTGAGCCGCATTCTGGGCATGCTGTGGTCGTGCCCCTTCCCCTATGCCCATGGTATTTCCAGAGCATAATTATGTACGCGTAGTACTGGTTTCGCAATTTCGCGAGGGCTGGGGCTTGGGCCGCATTGCTATGCGTGCTCGGAATGTGCCAGACGGTCTTGTTGTAGGTTACTCCGGGCGCGCTTGACGGTGTCCGGACGTTTAATAGCCGAACTCGAGAATTGCCTTAAGAGGCTGCTTTGTACTTCCGCCGCGAGGGCCGCCGTATGCTCCTCCGTCCGGAGAGAGCGTTCGGTGTTTCCATTGACCGTAATGACTCCTCAAGGACCTGGCATCTTGAGCTTGAGATATGCGTAGTGCGGCACCGCGTTGAACTTTGCAAATGCGGTTCGTCCGAGCGATGCGTGATAGCCGCGGAACGGGACTATGTCAAGATTAACTCCTCGCTTCGGAAGTTATCCGGGGATCCGAAGACCACTTCAAGTGTAACTGAGCCTGTACAGTTGGCCTCTACACCCGGTATGACGCCTTTAAAGGTCGTCTTCATGGGTTTAATCCTTGATGGGTCTATGCCCATTTTGTGCACTGTGTCCTGATAAAGCAGGTTGAGGCTGCTGCCGCCGTCCATTAGGACTCTAGTGAGATGAAATCCGTCAATGATTGGGTCTAGAACCAATGCGGCGAACCCGCCATGGCGGATGCTAGTGGGGTGGTCCCTTCGATCAAAAGTGATCGGGCAGGAAAACCACGGGTTGAACTTTGGGGCGATCGGCTCCATCGCATATACGCCCCTTTAGTGCACGCTTCCGCTCCCTTTTGGGTATGTGGGTTGCGTATATCATGTTCACCGTCCGCACTTGTGGGGGGAAACCCTTCTGTCCTCTATTGTTCTGCGGCCGGGGCTCTTCCTCGTCATTGCTATGCATCCCCTTGTCATTGTTTTCGGCATTTAATTTGCCTGCCTGCTTGAACACCCAACAATCCATGTTGGTGTGATTGGCATGTTTTTCGGCGGTGCCGTGTATCTGACACGAGCGATCAAGTATTCGGTCCAAATTGGACGGGCCCGGAGTATTTCTTTTAAATGGATTTTTTCGCTGAACGGGTTTAGAGCCCGTGAATCCGGCGTTCTTGCCGTATCCTCAAAGATTATCGCTATTAATGCGGCGCTTGTGCTTGTTGCGTCGTGACGGCCATTGTCTGTCCTTGGTATCCGAATTACTGTGGCTCTTGGTCATGTTGTTACTACGAGCTAGCCAGCTGTCCTCTCCCGTGCAAAAGCGGGTCATGAGTGTTGTGAGGGCTGCCATGGATTTCGGCTTTTCCAGTCCTAGGTGCCGGGCAAGCCACTCATCGCGGATGTTGTGTTTGAAGGCTGCAAGGGCCTCGGCATCCGGACAATCGACGATTTAATTTTTCTTGGTTACCGTGTCCAGAATTGTCTGGCTGATTCCTCTGGCTGCTGAATTATGTGGCTTAGGTCATCGGCGTCTGGTGGTCGCACATATGTGCCCAGGAAATTGTCGAGGAATGCGGCTTCCAGGTCTTCCCAACAACCAATTGACTCTGGCGGCAAGCTGTTAAGCCAATGCCGGGCTGGTCCTTTAAGCTTGAGTGGGAGGTATTTGATGGCGTGTAGATCATCACCGCGGGCCATGTGGATGTGAAGGAGATAGTCCTTGATCCAAACCGCAGGATCTGTTGTGCCATCGTATGATTCAATATTTACGGGTTTGAAACCCTCAGGAATTTGATGATCCATCACTTCATCTCGTGAAGCATAGTGGGTGCGGCGCCTCTGTATTGGGCTATATCACGACGCAGCTCAAATGAGCTTTGTCTACTGTGTTCGGCCCGGCCGGAGTTGCCATATCCGGCGTGACGGTTATCGTCACGTGTCGTGGGGCGCCCATGCGATCCGTAGATCGATCTTGTTTGCCTTGCCTTGTCCTCCAATATATCTCGCAGGTCTGGCGCATTTCCCCGCGCCTTGGTATTTTTTGAGCAGCGCCGGGGTGCGGCTTGAGTTGAGGGCCGAGAGGCCTCTCTGTCGCGGCCACGAGGTGGCCGGTGAGCCATATCATGCGCTGGTGATGTAGGTTTGGGTGCTTCCTCCTCTAATCGGGGTAGAAACTTGCGTTTTGGGTAACTCTTGGAGGGGCGCTCGAGTTCATACTCTTCGGCCGCAAGGACTTCAGTCCATCTGTCAGCTAGCAAGTCTTGGTCAGCTCTAAGCTGTTGCTGCTTTTTCTTGAGGCTACTTGCCGTGGCCATGAGCCTGCGTTTGAAACGCTCTTGTTCGACGGGATCCTCGGGCACAGCCAGATTAATTCGTCGTCGAGGCTTGCCTCATCTTGAGAGGGAGGCATGTAATTATCGTCCTCTACCTCTCTTCTGCCGCTCTCTCATGAGGGCTGGCTTCTCCATCCTCTGCTACCGAGTGATGCTTTGGAGGGGGTTATCTTGGGCACTTGTCTGGGTGTTATTGTCACCCGTGCGGAATCACCGCTTTTCTTTGTGGCGGGATTTAGAGCGGCACCGCTGACGCCGGCGCTTAGGCTGTTTCTTGGAGGGGTCATCCTCCGCTGTTCCATTGCCATTCCCATCTTTTGGGATGTCCACCATGTATATGTCATATGACGAGGTGGCCTCCCAGTGCCCTGTGGGCGCTGGTTCTTGGTCGTATCCTGCATCGTCGTCCATACCGTCGATGTCTTCGGAGTTGAAGTCGAGCATGTCGGTTAAATCATCGACAATGGCTACGAAGTGGGTGGTGGGTGGGCTTGAATTTCTTCGTCGACCGCATCCAAACCTCCCTGACCATAATCCGGCCAGGGCTCTCCTGATAGAGAGAGATACTTTAGTGAATTCAGGATGTCGCCAAAGGGCGAGTGCTGAAAGATGTCCACGGCGGTGAATTCCATGATCGGCGCCCAATCGGATTCGATTGGCAGGGGCGCGGAAGGCTCGGAGTCCGGAGAGGAGTCCGGCACCTTGGAGTCACGAGCTTCGCAAAGGACGGGGTAGTTGTACGGCTCAATCGCCGTAGAGATCGCAGCCCCAGAGGCGGTGTCCAGCCACCCGTCCTCGATCGGCGCAGTCGGCTCTGAGCTAAAGGTCAGAGCGGACACTGGTGCGGCCTCCAGGACACTATTCAGCAGCAGAGCTAGATCATGCTCCTCGTGACAGTGCGGCGCGCTTGGCTGTGGCTCGAACCCGTCGAAGATCAAGTCTCCGCGGACGTCAGCCGTGTAGTTCAAACTTCCAAATCTGACCTGGTGGCCAGGGGTGTAGCTTTCAATCTGCTCCAGATGGCCAAGCGAATTGGCCCGCAGTGCAAAGCCGCCGAATCCGAAGATCTGTCCGGGAGAAAAGTCTCACCTCGAGCGCATCGTTGTTGATGATCGGAGGAGCCATTGGGCCTAAAGATGACGACACAGAGGAACTCTCAATGAAAGCACCAATGTCGGTGTCAAAACCAGCGGATCTCGGGTAGGGGGTCCCGAACTGTGCATCTAAGCGGATGGTAACAGGAGACAAGGGACATGATGTTTTTACCCAGGTTCGGGCCCTCTCGATGGAGGTAAAACCCTACTCCTGCTTGATTAATATTGATGATATGGGTAGTACAAGAGTAGATCTACCACGAGATCAGAGAGGCTAAGCCCTAGAAGCTAGCCTATGGTATGATTGTTGTTCGTCCTACAGACTAAAACCCTCCGGTTTATATAGGCACCGAATAGGCTTAGGGTTACACATAGTCGGTTACAATGGTAGGAAATCTACATATCCGTATCGCCAAGCTTGCCTTCCACGCCAAGGAAAGTCCCATCCGGACACGGGACGAAGTCTTCAATCTTGTATCTTCATAGTCCAGGAGTCCGGCCAAAGGCTATAGTCCGGCTATCCGGACACCCCCTAATCCAGGACTCCCTCACTATGGTTAGGTTTACTTTTATACTTTTGTTGTAGTTGCGGATGCTTGCAACAGCGGTTAATCATAAGTGGGATGCTTGTTCAAGTAAGAACAGCACCCAAGCACCGGTCCACCCACATATCAAATTATCAAAGTACCGAACGCGAATCATAAGAACGTGATGAAAACTAGCTTGACAATATTCCCATGTGTCCTCGGGAGCGTTTTTCCTATTATAAGAATTTGTTCCGGCTTGTCCTTTCCTACAAAAAGGATTGGGCCACCTTGCTGCACCTTATTTACTTTTGTCACTTGTTGCTCGTTACAATTTATCTTATCACAAAACTATCTGTTACCACTTATTTCAGTACTTGCAGAGAATACCTTGCTGAAAACCGCTTATCATTTCCTTCTGCTCCTCGTTGGGTTCGACACTCTTACTCATCGAAAGGAGTACGGTAGATCCCCTATACTTGTGGGTCATCATTATGTCCGCCCTGATTACCATGGAAGCCTGAACCAGAATTTCCTCCACCATAACCTGACCCATGAGATCCAGGGCCTGAACCGCCACCTGGTTTGTGATCATACCGGAAAGCATTAGAGTTTTTTAACTCTTGCATGATGTAGCAGTCCTTCCAGAGGTGTGTGCCCGGCATCTCCTTCGTCCCATGTTTCGGGCAGGGCTGGTTCAATCGGTAAGATAGGCGGTCCGGGTTAGGACTAGGTGCTCCATCGCGCTGGGGCGGTTTACCCTTGCGCCATTGGCCCTTGTCCTGTGTGCTGGTATTAGCCACAAAGTCCAAGCTGTGATCGGCTTTACGTTTGCCACCGTTTCCATGACCCGCGTGTTGTGGTGCTTCCCCTTGGTGTTGCCGCTCTTTTTTCCCTTCCCTGTCTTATCATCATCAAATTCGGGATCCTTGATACTATCAGAGCCGGCATACTTCACTAAAGCGGCCATGAGGATTCCCATATCATTGCAATGGTGTTTCAGCCGCCCCAACTTCAACTTCAGAGGTTCAAACCGGTAATTGCCTTCCAAGGTCAGAACTGCAGTATCAGCATAGATGCGGTCTGATGAATGCAAAATTTTCGAAACCTGGCGCACCCATCGGGTTGTTGACTCTCCTTCCTCCTGGACACAGGCAGCTAAGTCCACAGTCGACATAGGCTGCTTACATGTATCCTTGAAATTCTGGATAAACCGGGTTCTCAACTCGGCCCATGACCTGATAGAATTCGCCGGTAAACTCTTTAACCAAGTACGGGCCGTCCCTTCCAACATCATGGTAAAATACTTTGCACATGCCGCATCATTCGCATCCAGCATCTCCATGGCCATCTCGTAACTTTCAACCCATGTCTCAGGGGATAAATCGGCAGTGTAATTCGGCACCTTGCGCGAGCCTTTGAAATCCTTGGGCAGGCGCACGTTACGCAACGCTGGTACGAGACACGGCACCCCAAGGAACTAGAGGTGACTCGTGGCTCTACTGACGTGGTTGGACGAACCGGAGTAAGCTGACAGGCTTCATGCTGCGCCGCTAACTCGGCCTCCCTGCGAGCTCGAGCCCGGTCCACTACCTCCTGAGCATCACCAGCGCCCCCCTGCTAAATTGTTGCCACGGGGCGGTTCACGGTTCCGCGTATTCCTCGACACGGCCGGTTCATCCATACACCTGCCATAACTCCGGCTTGGACGGGGGCTGGAATGAATTCGATCACGACTGTATAAATAAGCCTCCTGTTGAACCAAGGCTGTCCGAAGAAGCTCTTTAACCTGACGCGTCTCAGCCGCCTCCGGAGAATCGCCTTCAATCGGGATAGCCTCCAACCGTGAAGCAGTAGCTACAAGATTGTCCATCGGAGTAGAGTAGTGGCCTGGCGGCGTTGGGACAGGCTGTGTTACAATGTTGTTCTGTCGAGGTGGATCCATCAAACGGGGCTGAACCGGCCCCCCTGCTCCTGGTGCCTCCGCCCAGTTTGCTACCGGCGGATTACTGGTCCCCGCTCCTGGGGTATTAAATAGGTTCCTAGCATCATAAACCGGAGGTAGGCGAGATCGGTGTCTCCTTTTCAGGACTTCGTGTGACGCATTCTGATCCAGCATGAGCCGGTAAGCCTGTGCATCCAAAGCGGCCCGCTCTGTGGCCATCCTGGTATCCTCAGCTGCCAAGTCGGCTTTGGCCTGAGTAATCTGATCCTTTACTTTCGCTATTTCCGCATTATGGGCATCCTGATCCGCCGGGTTAGCCTCCGCCATCTGCGTTGCCAACGCATCAAATAAATCAGATAAAACCTGAGCCAGCGGTCGCACAGGGCCTCCTGCCCCGGCTACCGTCACCGCTGCTGTTCCAGAAATCATCGCTGCTGCGGTCGAAGAGTGGAGCGCCGGCTGTGTACAGGCCATGAAGATTCCAACCCCGTTTGGCAGATCAGAGGGGTCCGGAACACTGTCGCCAACAGAACAACCCCCAATCCAGCCATCTTGTAACTGATATAACAACTCGGTCTCTCCAGTCGATGACTCGTCGCCAGAATAAACGACGGTCTCACCACCAGATTCCGATTTGTCTTTGTATTCCCCTCCATGGATGACTCCCACGAAGGCACGCTTCATGACGGGCTTGACCCGGGCAGATCTCGCACGCTGAGCCGTTTCGACGAGGTCGGTGCAGATGTCCGACTCAGGGCCCGGTTCGCCGATCTTGCCGATGAAGACGTGTATGCCACCAAAGGGGACTCGGTACCCGTACTCGATTGAGCCAGCCTCGGGGTCCCAGCCTGCATCGTCGATGTAGAGCTTGCCACGACGACTCTTGGTCATCCGGCCCACAGCGTAACCCTTGAATCCTTCAAAGCTGCCCTCCAAGAACTTGAAACCATTGTGCGATATCCCCACGGTGGGTGCCAACTGTCGTGGTTTTGTCACGGTAGATGTCCTCATGAAAGGACTTAGTCGTGGAGCCATCGCAACGAGTTAGCTTAAAGGGGTTAAAGCGGACAAGGGACGCAAGAGAGTTTTATACTAGTTCGGCCCCTTACGATGAAGGTAAAAGCCTACGTCTAGTTGTGATGGAATTGATGGGGTTTCGATGACCAGGGAGCGAATACGCTTTGCCTGAGTCTCGAGTTGTTGTCTGTTGTCCTGAACCGCCGTCGGGTCGTCCCCTTATATACATGGGTTGACGCCCGTCGGTTTACAGAGTCCCGAGGCCGGCTCATAAACGTGTACGGCTCGGTCTCCACTCTTCTATCTTACAATGCAAGTTACATATCAATGCCGGTTTACAGCTACAGGCCTTAAACCGGTTCTGGGCCCTGGGCCTTTACACAGCGTCACCATCTGTCTTCATCGGCTTAAAGTATAATGGACTACTGATGAAGTTAACCCGGCCTCTCCTGGCCGGTTTACGCCCAGTAGTAATATCCCCAACAGAACCCGATCAAGCGATTCCTTCGCTACTGCTGCTAACTGAAGCCGATCGATGCTGCCTCTGGATGAATAGTGAGCGTTGCTGGGGGGGAGGTTTGATGAACAGTTCCCGGTGGGGATGGATGCACAGGACCCCGTGGTGTTGCCTCTGGATGAACAGGACCCCGATCGATCGAGCCGGTTGGGGCTGGATGAACAGGACACCATGGAGGGCAGGATGAACAGGACCACCCCGTGGAGGGCTGGATGAACAGTAGAGGGTGGAGGGCTAGATGAATAGTAGCCCGTGAAGCGGTGGTTGAACAGGAGCCCGTGGAGAGGGCTGGTTGAACAGTAGCTGGTGGAGTAGCGCGCGGTGGAGGCTGGATGAACAGTCGCAGGTGGAGGCCGGAGGAGGTCGACGGTGGATGAACAGTAGCCCGTGGAAGCTGGAGGGGGTCAACGGTGGAGATGAACAGTATCCCGTGGAGTCCCGTTTTGTGGTGCGCCACACCCCTCCCGATGAACAGGGACCCGTTTGTTGTGGCGCTCCAACACAAGTCCGCTTCTTCGCTTTTGGCGACGCCACACCCCTCCCGATCAACAGGACCCCCGTTTCGACCGTAGGAGGTCCATTTCCTCCGTTTTGTGGTACGCCAGACCCCTCCCGATGAACATGATCCCGTTTCGAACGTGGTCGGTCGAACACAAGGCTGTTTCCTCTGTTCTGCAGTACGCCAGGCCTCGTTTCCATCGACTGTTCCGTCCAAGCCCTCCCGACGAACACGACGACGCATTCCGTTCTGACCCAGCCGGTTGGCTCCCCATGAACACGACAACGACGCTGTTTCTCCGTTCTGACCCAGCCATGTACACGAGCCCTGGCCGTACGTATGCGCGAGTAGGCATTCGAGACCCTACCCGTATGTACGTATGTGGCCGTATTTTCTTTCTTGCACACTGGCCGCTGTACGTACGTGTACATGCTACTTGTGCGCCTCTACTACGACACGTGCGTGCCTCTACATCGACCAGTATGTACATACACGTTCGCGACCAGAATGACAATGCTATGTATGCTTCGACCAGGTGGGTCCCGACGGTCAGGCACTTCCTTGCCTGCGAAGATGTAGCTGGTGGGTCCCAACAGTTAGGGTGGCAAATCGTTTTTTTTTGCCCGGACGCTCTTCCTTGCGTGCGAAGATGTAGCTGGTGGGTCCCAAAGACTCGTGGGAAAACGTTTTTTCGTGAAATACGGTGGCCCGTCCGGTGGGTCCCCGCTGTCGGTGTAGGAATAATTATTTTGCGGCGTAATAAGGAGGCACTTCCTTGCTGCGGCCATGGACCCGGTATCGGCCTCTCCACGTCTGATCCACGTCTGATGGAAGCCGTTCCTTGACCACGTTGACCATGCCGCGCCGAGAGCACCAGGGCGGTGGACGACGGCGAGGCCTAGGAAGGGGACAACACGGAGCCAGGGAAGACGCGGCAGTGGAAGCCCGCGCGGAGAGGAGTACGAGGGTTCACTGGTTCGGCTACGGTGTGATGCTACCGTCGCCACAGGGCCTTGCAGCGGTGGGAATAGTAGGGGGCGGTGAGGCCTCCACGCAGCACAGCCGGCCACGGGAGGCAAGAGCATGCGGCACGACAGGAGCTTGATACATCTCCATCTTATCTACTTTTCCAAACACTTTTGCCCTTGTTTTGGACTCTAACTTTCATGATTTGAATGGAAATAACCCAGACCGACGCTGTTTTCAGCAGACTTTCCATGGTGTTATTTATGTGCAGAAACAAAAGTTCTCGGAATGACCTGAAACTCCACGGAACATCTTTTCAGAAAATATCAAAAATACTGGAAGAAAAATCCACGTCAGGAGGCCCACACCCTGTCCACGAGGGTGGGGGGCGCGCCCCCTACCTCGTGGGCCCCCTGCCGCTCCACCGACCTCAACTCCAACACCATATATTCACTTTCGGAGAGAAAAAAACAAGAAGAAGGATTCATCGTGTTTTACGATACGGAGCCGCCGCCAAGCCCTAAAACCTCTCGGGAGGGCTAATCTGGAGTCCGTTCGGGCTCCAGAGAGGGGGATTCGTCGCCGTCGTCATCATCAACCATCCTCCATCAACAATTTCATGATGCTCACCGCCGTGCATGAGTAATTCCATCGTAGGCTTGCTGGACGGTGATGGGTTGGATGAGATCTATCATGTAATCGAGTTAGTGTTGTTAGGGTTCGATCCCTAGTATCCACTATGTTCTGACATTGATGTTGCTATGACTTTGCTATGCTTAATGCTTGTCACTAGGGCCCGAGTGCCATGATTTCAGATCTGAACCTATTATGTTTTCATGAATATATGTGAGTTCTTGATCCTATCTTGCAAGTCTATAGTCACCTACTATGTGTTATGATCCGCAACCCCAAGTGACAATAATCGGGACCACTCCGGTGATGACCATAGTTTGAGGAGTTCAGTATTCACTATGTGCTAATGCTTTGTTACGGTACTCTATTAAAAGGAGGCCTTAATATCCCTTAGTTTCCATTAGGACCCGCTGCCACAGGAGGGTAGGACAAAAGATGTCATGCAAGTTCTTTTCCATAAGCACGTATGACTATATTCGGAATACATGCCTACATTACATTGATGAATTGGAGCTAGTTCTGTGTCGCCCTATGTTATGCTTGTAACATGATGAACTGCATCCGGCATAATTCTCCATCATCGATCCAATGCCTACGAGCTTTTCATATATTTTTCTTCGCTTATTTACTTTTCCGTTGCTACTGTTATAATTACTACAAAACACCAAAAATACTACTTTTGCCACTGTTACTCTTGTTACCGTTACCACTACTTCCATATTACTTTGCTACTAAATTCTTTGCTGCAGATACTAAGTTATCCAGGTGTGGTTGAATTGACAACTCAACTGCTAATACTTGAGAATATTCTTTGGCTCCCGTTGTGTCGAATCAATAAATTTGGGTTGAATACTCTACCCTCGAAAACTGCTATGCGATCCCCTATACTTGTGGGTTATCAAGACTATTTTACGTCGCGATTGCTTAGGGGAGCATAGCTCTATTCTTTGAGTCACTTGGGATTTATATCTGCTGGTCACTATGAAGAACTTGAAAGACGCTAAGACAACAATTTATCCCTCAACTACGAGGAGATATAAGGAACTGCCATCTAGCTCTGCACTTGATTCACCTTCTATTTTGAGTAAGCTTGCGACACCTAAACCTGCTTCTGCTATTCGTTCTAATATGTCGCATGTTATTGATGATGCCACTTCTGCTATGCATGATACTTATGATGAAACTACTTCCATGCTTGATACTACTATGCCACTTAGTGAATTTCTTAATGAACAAATTGTTAGGGTTAGAGAGGAAAGAAATTATTGAAACTGATTATATAGATGAAAGTGATGATGAAGACCCGCCTGTTATTCCTGAGGGTTATGTTTTTGAAAAATAAGCCGCTTTAGTTATTTTAGCTTGCAAAGATAGATATGAACTCAAGAGGTTATTAGCTAAATGGAAGCAGCAATCTCTTAATGCTAGAATGAAGCCTGACCCTGCTTTTGCTACTTCACCTATCTATGTTACTGATAAGGATTATGAATTCTCAGTTGATCCTGATATAATTACTTTGGTTGAATCTGATCCTTTTCATGGCTATGAATCTGAAAATGTTGTGGCACATCTTACTAAATTAAATGATATACCCACCCTGTTCACTAATGATGAGAGATCCCGCTGTTTTTACATCCTTAAAATATTTTCATTCTCATTAAAGGGTGATGCTAAGATATGGTTTAATTCTCTTGATCCTGGTTGTGCGCGTAGTCCCCAGGATATGATTTATTACTTCTCTGCTAAATATTTCCCTGCTCATAAGAAACAAGCTGCTTTAAGGGAAATATATAATTTTGTGCAAATTGAAGAAGAGAGTCTCCCACAAGCTTGTGGGAGGCTTCTTAAGTTACTTAATGCTTTGCCTGATCATCCTCTGAAGAAAAATGAAATACTTGATATTTTTTAAAATGGACTAACCGATGCTTCAGAGATTACCTGGATAGTTGTGTTGGTTACATTTTCGGGGAAAGAACACGGATGAAGCTGAAATTCTATTGAATAATATGTTGACAAATGAAAATAATTTGACACTCCCTGAGCCAGCTCCTGAGCCTATTCCTAAACCAACTCCGAAGAAGAGAGGTGTTCTATTTCTCAGTCCTAAAGATATGCAAGAGGCAAAGAAATCTATGAAAGAAAAAGGTATTAAAGCTGAAGATGTTAAGAATTTACCTCCTATTCAAGAAATACATGGTCTTAATTTACCGCATGTTGAAGAAACATATGATCCTAATCCATTACCTATTGAAGAAACTCATGGTCTTGATAACCCGAAATAGGTAGTAAAGGTAAATTCTCTCTATAGATCTGATGAAAGTGATATTCCTCACTATAAGTCTGCTAGACAATGCTTAGAAGAGTTTGATAATTTTATCGTCAAACAAGAAAACTTCAATGCTTATTTCAGTAGACAATTGAAATACAATTCTGATACGCTTGCACACGTGGGTGATTTTATGGCTAATGTTAAAGGTGAACTTAAACTTATTAGTAAACATGCTTCTATGGTTACCACTCAAGTGGAACAAGTACTTAAAGCTCAAAATGATTTGCTCAATGAATTAAATAATAAGAATAATGACTATGATGTTAGAGTGGCTACTAGAACTAGTAGAATAACTCAGGAACCTTTGTATCCTGAAGGCCACCCTAAGAGAATTGAGCAAGATTCTCAAAGAAATAATATTGATGCACCTAGTCCTTCTAAAAAGAAGAAAAAGAAAAATGATAGGACTTTGCATGCTTCTAGTGAACCTATTGCTGAACTACCTGAGAATCCAAATGATATCTCTATTTTTGATGCTGAAACACAATCTGGTAATGAACATGAACCTAATGAAAATGCTAATGATGATGTTCATGATGATGCTCAACCTAGTAATGATAATGAGGTAGAAATTGAACCTACTGTTGATCTTGATAACCCACAATCAAAGAATCAACGTTATGATAAGAGAGACTTTGTTGCTAGGAAACATTGTAAAGAAAGGGAACCATGGGTTTCTGAAAAGGATGATGAGGATTTTGAGCGCTTTGCTGAAATGATTAGACCTATCTTTTTGCGTATGCGATTAACTAAATGCTCGAAATAAATCCTTATGCTAAGTATATGAAAGATACTGTTACTAATAAAAGAAAAATATCGGAAGCTAAAATTTCCACCATACTTGCTAATTACACTTTTAATGGTGGAATACCAAAGAAACTTGGAGATCCAGGAGTACCTACTATACCATGCTCCATTAAAAGAAACTATGTTAGAACTGCTTTATGTGATCTTGGAGCCGGTGTTAGTGTTATGCCTCTCTCTTTATATCGTAGACTTGATTTGAATAAGTTGACACCTACTGAAATATCTTTGCAAATGGCTGATAAATCAACTGCTATACATGTCGGTATTTGTGAGGATGTGCCTGTTGTGGTTGCAAACGTTACTATTTTGACGGACTTTGTCATTGTTGATATTCCCGAGGACGATAGTATGTCTATTATTCTTGGAAGACCTTTTTTGAATACTGCAGGGGCTGTTATTGATTACAACAAAGGCAATGTCACTTTTCATGTTAATGGTAATGAGCATACGGTACACTTTCCGAGGAAACAACCTCAAGTTCATAGTATCAACTCTATTGGAAAAATTCCATCGATTATTTTTGGAGGTTTTGAATTTACTGTCAAGAAGAAATATGTTATTCTTATTATTGGGGATGTGCATATCCCTGTTGAGGTAACATAGTGTTATTCTAAATTTCTCCGGTTCCATGTCATTCGGAATGAGTTTGTTAACAAGACTTGATCAACCTTGTTAGTGGATTCCTTTTGATGAGCATGAGATGGATGAAACTAGAAGGCACAAACTTCTGTACCCCCTCTCTACTTTCTGTTATTTAGTTGAAATAAAGTAAAATTAGTATTATGTCTGTTTTCTGATTTATCCGTGCAATATAAAAATACCCCGAAAATAAAAATTCTCCAAATGCCCTGAAAATGGAATATGATTTTTTCTAGAATATTTGAGAATATCTGGCACTGAGAACACATCAAGGGGAGCTGGCACCTGGCCACGAGGGTCAGGGGCGCGCCCTACCCCCTGGGCACGCCCCCCTGCCTCGTGGGCCCATGGTGGATCCCCTCCACTTATTCCTGCACCCACGCACTCCTTCTTCCTCCCACAAACACAAATATCCAGCTCAAGCACGAGTTCTAGCTCATTTTGCGTGATTTTCCACTACAAGAGGAACACCCCTTCAGCAACGCATTGATGCGCTGTCGTATATCCATATAACCGTTGCTAAGGTCTACACCAACGGATTATTATGCGTTGCCGGTGGTGGCGTTGCAAGGTTCTACAACAACGTATATAATTGCGTTGGTAAACCACGTGAAGATGTGTTGCAATGTAGCAACGTATATATTTGGAGCATAACAACGCTTCGTATGCGTTGGTGGCTAACCTACATGAACTAATTTTCAAGCTGACATAATATACGCTTCTATGCATTGTTAGATAGCATGAGGTACTATTTTATATATTGCGAACAACAATTTCTAGGCCAATACCGATAGTGCATGGGAGCGGTGATCCAAAGGAATGTAAATACTTCATATATTAAATCAACTCGGTTGTATTACATGGAACACAATCCAAACAGTACATACATGATTTTCTATACATTGACCATGAAAATGACATACTACAATCGTAGACATAAAACTATCTGGTAGCAACCCATTCTCCACCTTGCATTCAACAATTTAGCCATGTATCATCCATTCATCTTGGCAAATCTTGACAACAAAGAACTGCCATGAATGAGTAAAGTAACATTAGAGAAAAAATCAGGTCAATAGAGCAATTAAAAGGAGAAACATACAAAGGTTTAAGGCCATGTTTAAGTTTTAGTCACTACCTTCTTCGTCTTCCCACGATTCATTCTCGCTCGATAACCTTCAATGACATTGTTACGAGATGATCACTACCCTGCCCATCACTCAAGATTCGATTACGATTGGCAAAAGGCCAACGTAATAACCGAAATAAACTTAGCATATAGAAATGGAAGCCCGCATGTAACACTTCAATATTCTGGAGTTGATATTTGTTGAAGGCTCACATCGGTCTAGTTTAATCTGAATGATCAACAAAAATCCTTGTCTATTCTTATTCCCATATGAGACTTGATTTAAGTGTAACAATGCTTAAATCAGTACTAGGCATCCTTTGTATTAGGCACTCATCTCAAAATTTGTTTCCTTGATCTTTTTCTTTCCTTTTTCACATGTCGCAAGCCAAACATACATCAGGACCATATATCGAGCATTGTATACGTGCATGTCGTAATAAACATGTTTCTCTCTTGGCACAAAAAGAAAATTATCATCCTAAGGTCAAAGATTATGGTCACATTTCATTGTAATATACACAAAAAAATGTAAATTGTATGCTCCGCTGGGTAGTTGCAACTTTAAGATAGACACACACACACACACACACACACACACACACACAATGTCCTCTTTTTCTCCAAACATCTAAATAAAGAAGATAACTTGAACTAACCTCACAAAAAGAAAACTAGAACTAAGATAATGAAACTGATTGTGTAACTTACATTTAGGTGTACATTTTGTTCCATCGAACTTCTGAGACCAACACAAGTCCCTTTGACAAAGATTTTCGTTGTACACCAAGATCAGACGTATATTCCTACCGTATTTGGGAATATAGTCCATGTAAATAACAAACTAGGTTTCTGCGTATTTTGTCACCAGTTCCTCCAGGCAAGTCCGAAAGGAACCCAAATGTGGTATCCTCGATCCATAGAAGTCTCAATCAATGCAACTCATGATATAACTTCTTTCTAAAATGCTTCCTATATTATAAGCAGCTTTAAGAGATGCAGTTAAACTGAAAATGCAATATAGAGCTCTGAAGCACCCATCTATGCACCGACCATTCACAAGGAGAGTACTAATATAATTTATGCACCCACTAATGCATCTCTGCTGCTGCATATTCAAAGTAAATAGTTTTAGTTGGTACTAACTACTCCTGGTTGCTAAGATATATGATGCACATCACCTCGGTGCTAGGATTAGCAGTAATTCTTAGGCATTAGCAGAATTTTTTCTCTTTGTTCATCTCAAATTTACCAATGATTTTGAGCGTAATAAAAAACACAATTTACCTCATGAATATAGTGATTTACTCAACTAGGCACTAAGCATCATCAATCACACACAAAACTAATCAATCGCCAAATGAACTAAAATAGCAGATTCATTATAGAAAAAAATTCTTTGACTGAGAACAACTCATTAGACTATCCCAACGAATTAGTCATTCCAAACATAAAAATAAATGGATCAATTACACACTTTGTTTGAAAGCGGTACCATGTTTTAGTTTTCTGCGTACATTAGTTTGCATTAACAATTTCCACGATTATGCAATTTTGCATCGGCATGAGTAGGCATTAGCATGCAAAATATTAAGAAGCTATAATTCAACTGAACTAAACTTGCGAAGCACTCCATTTTGTAATTCACTGCTCTCAACAGTTTTACAGTAGCAGATCCGAGGCCAAAACAAGTTGGACCAAACAACACCACTCTACTATTAAGCATCAAAAGATTAGAATAAATTACGATTCCTAGCTCTATTGTGTACGCCTATCCGAGGGGGTTAAGTGGGCATATGCAGCTTTGATTTATGATTGGAGGGAGTTGGTAGTTGTCCCATACATTGGCTGGATGAACGGAGGGGCTGATGACGTGTCGACTAGATCCTTGCTCACGGTAGTCCATGCATGTCTTGATTGTTGCACATGGTGGCGATAGTATGAGTGAGGGATAGAGGTAGAAGTAAACACTCACATTTACACTTTGTCTCAAAGGCGGAATGAAAAGGGAGGGACAAACCATCATGGCTAGGCATCCTGCGATTTCTGAAGTGGAGTGATATGTATGCGGTGCAAGCCAGCGCGTGGCGGCTCAGGTTGAGTGATCAGGGTAGCGCAGATCATCGTCACGATGACCGGCAAAGAATCCTCCATGGCCTGCCACACAGAAAACAAGATAGGTAAGAGAAGAGGGGGTCAGGGGAGGAGTGGCTTCCTGAACCGGCAGACATCGGAGTCGAGGTAGCCAAGGTGGAGCAGCACCGCCAAGGCCGACCGGCAGCCGCGCATGCAGAAATTTGGCACGGATTAGTAGGGCGAAAACAAGAGGAGGCGTGGTCTATGGCAATTAGGATTTATGCGGGCCGCACGTAGGAGAGCGGAGGACGTCGCCATGGTGGCGGATCGCAGAAGAGCGGTGAGAAGTAGCCGATCCGATGAGCGGCGACGCAGAGAGCCTGAGCTCGCCAGATTTAGAGGCGGCATGCCAGGTCACAGAGAAATAAGATTTGGCTGGTGTGCTACTTCTAAGGGGGGAGTTAGAGATAATGTGATTTTTTTTCTATAGATGTGAAGGTGGGTACGGGGAGAGGTTAGCAAGTCATGCGAGGTGGGAGGTGGGAGGTCGACCAAACAACACATAGTCTAGATTCGTTGGTAGATATGCGTTGTTATATGGGGTTTTTTATTGTAGTGTTCGATCTCCTTGCTCAAAGCACCTCTCACAAAACTGCTTGGGGGATTGTTCCTTGGTATGTGACTCCTCCATTGGTCCAATTAGTTTTTGTTCTAGTGCTCTATTCATTGCAAATTTGTGCTGCCTAGGTGACCATGTTCTTGAGCTTGCATATCAAATTTATATGGTTCCAAGTAGTCCTAATGCATGATATAGTCTCTAGGCACTTGTAGGAGTAGTTGCTATCAATTTTGTTGAGTTTGGTTTACTTTTATTTGAAGTTACTAAAAATTTCAGAAATTTTTCAGAGGAAGAAGTATGCTTAGGAAAATATTCCAAGGTGGTTCTTCAAGGAAGCAAGGACCCAGGCTTGCAATGCGTGATGCTGACGATGAGCCACCAAGGGACACTCCAGTGCGGCCTTGTGAATGGCCTTCAGAGAACTTTATGGATCGAGCGGGAATCAAGGAAGAATTTAATGCATATTTGCGTAACGCTGATCTTGTGAGCTTCGAGCCAGAGAAGTGCAGCCAATACCACTATCTCACTAGTTCCTTTGTGAGGAGGTTTGAATTTTCATCTTCACGTAATTCTCCAACTGTCCTGTTTGATCTTTATGAAAAATCTTATACCATGGACTTAGAGGATTTTACCACTGCTTGCAAACTCCCACAATGGGGTAGTGCTAGTGAACCTCGCAAATCTGAATTTAGAAATTTTCTTGCTAGTATAACTGTGGGGCAATCTAGAGGTATAGCACAAGCTACCATAGGGAGCATTCATTTTCCTGCTATACATTATTTTGCTCTCTTCATAGGTAGGTGCATAAATGGTAAAGGTGAAGCATGTCATATGTGTGTTCCTGACCTAAGTATTCTTAGGAGTGCTGTGTTAGGAGACAAATCTTATAATTTGGGAGCCATTGTTGCACGTAGGTTGCATAATAATAGGTTTAATGGAGATTTCTTTGGTGGAATTTATGCAACCCGTTTAGCTGATTTTCTTGGTGTAACCATATGTAATGATGATATTGAATTGCCTCCTACTTTTTAAGACTTTAATGCTATGGTTCGCCACCAGTTTCTCGAGAGGAATGAATCACCTCTCCGGTATCGCTTAATCTTTGACAGACGTCGTGCTATCTGTATTACTCTCCATGCTCCTGACTTCTTTGATTATGAGGCAAAAGGAAGACATTTTATTACCAGAGAGGAGGCAGATGAGTATGAGAGGAGGGCGGAGGCAGCTAGCCGCCATGCTGCAGCCCAGGAGGCAATAACTGCCGCATCGCAGTACAACCCCAGCTATAGCTATGCATATCCGTCAGGCCATCCGTGGCAATAAACCAACTTAGGCCAAAAGCCTAAGCTTGGGGGAGTACGTATTTCCCACCGACATTACATTTATGTTCACACACTCATTGCTAGATATCGGTGCTCATACTCTTTCATTGTACTATCCATGCTAGTTTATTTTCTTTTTCTTGCTTTCTTTTTGTGTGTTTGATAAACCTTAAGAAAAAAGAAAAAAATTAGCAGTAACTTTTAGTTAGTTTACTTTTCTTGCTGTAGTAGTAATAATTAAAAAGAAAACCCAAAAATATTCCCTGTTCTTCTTTTTCTTGTTGGGAGCTTTCCCATGTATATAGTTTTATTTCTTTTCTTTTCTTTGGGGGTCGATAGGAGAAGACCATAATTAAATGTTGAAGTGGCTCTTATATGCATTATTGTAGATTTAACCAAGAGCCCATATTGCCTTGTCTTCTCCGTTTATTGAATGCTCGCAGATTCCATCTTAGTCCAACGCACGTGCACTCTTATTATTATTCACATCGTTCGGTTGTGCAAGTGAAAGGCATTTATGACGATACATGATGGACTGACTGAGATGAGAAAAGCTGGTATGAACTCGACCTCTCTTGTTTTTGTAAATATGATTAGTTCATCGTTCCTTATTCAGCCTATTATGAATAAACATGTTTGCAATGACAATTAGAGATCATAGTTGCTCGTGCCATGCTTGATTAGCTATGAGTTATAATGGTTCACCTTGCCTGCCAACATGCTATTCAAATGGTTGTGATGTGGTATAGTGGGGTGGTATCCTCCTTTGAATGATTTAAGTGACTCGACTTGGCACATGTTCACACATGTATTTGAAACAAATCAACATAGCCTCCACGATATTTATGTTCATGGTGGATTATATCCTACTCATGCTTGTATTCAATGTTCATTAATTTTAATGCATTTTCATGACTGTTGTCGCTCTCTAGTTGGTCGCTTCCCAGTCTTTTGCTAGCCTTCACTTGTACTAAGAGGGAATACTACTTGTGCATCCAATCCCTTAAACCCCAAAGTTATTCCATATGAGTCCACTATACCTTCCTATATGCGGTATCTACCTGCCATTCCAAGTAAATTTGTATGTGCCAAACTCCAAACCTTCAAATAAACATTCTGTTTTATATGCTCGAATAGATCATGTATCAACTAGGGTTGTCCGTATCTTCCATGCTAGGCGGGTTATTCTCAAGAGGAGTGGACTCCGCTCCTCACTCACGAGAACATGGCTGGTCACCGGGATGCCTAGTCCCATGCTTTATGCAAACTAAATCGAAATAATTGCAAACAAAACTCCTCATGGGACTGTTTTGCTAGTTGGAGGCACTCGTTGTTTCGAGCAAGCCATGGATTGATGCTTGTTGGTGGAGGGGGAGTATAAACTTTACCATTCTGTTTGGGAACCGCCTATAATGTGTGTAGCATGGAAGATATCGCCATATCTTGGTTGTTATGTTGACAATGAAAGTATGCCGCTCAAAATATTATTTATATCTATTTCAAAACCGAGCTCTTGCACCTCTACAAATCCCTGCTTCCCTCTGCGAAGGGCCTATCTATTTACTTTTAAGTTGAGTCATCACCCTCTTAATAAAGAGCACTAGCTGGAGAGCGTAGCTGTGATTTGCATCCATTACTATTAATTTATATTGGGTATGACTATGACTGGATCTCTTTTACCATGAATTACAATGCCTAGTCAGTCCTTGGTCTTTAAAGGTGCTCTGCATTTATGTTTTGTGGTCTCAGAAAGGGCTAGCGAGATACCATCTTGTTATATCATATCATGATTGTTTTGATAAAGTGTTGTCATCCGAGATTTATTATTATTGCTCGCTAGTTGATTATGCCATTGATATGAGTAAACATGAGGCCTAAGAGTTATTGTGAATGTGGTTAGTCATAATCTTTCTTTGAAAACTTGAATCTTGGCTTTACATATTTGCAACAACAAGAGCAAACAGAGTTTGTAAAAGTTTTTCTTTATCACTTTCAGTTTATCAACTGAATTTCTTGAGGACAAGCAAAGGTTTAAGCTTGGGGGAGTTGCTACGTCACCGTCGTATCTACTTTTCCAAACACTTTTGCCCTTGTTTTGGACTCTAACTTGCATGATTCGGATGGAACTAACCCGGACTGACGCTGTTTTCAGCAGACTTTCCATGGTGTTATTTATGTGCAGAAACAAAAGTTCTCGGAATGACCTGAAACTCCACGGAACATCTTTTCAGAAAATATCAAAAATACTGGAAGAAAAATCGACGACAGGGGGCCCACACCCTGTCCACGAGGGTGGGGGCGCGCCTGCCCCCCTGGGCGCGCCCCCTACCTCGTGGGCCCCCTGACGCTCCACCAACCTCAACTGCAACTCCATATATTCACTTTCGGGGAGAAAAAAATCAAGAAGAAGGATTCATCGCGTTTTATGATACGGAGCCGCCGCCAAGCCCTAAAACCTCTAGGGAGGGCTGATTTGGAGTCCGTTCGGGGCTCCGGAGAGGGGGATTCGTCGCCATCGTCATCATCAACCATCCTCCATCACCAATTTCATGATGCTCACCGCCGTGCGTGAGTAATTCCATCGTAGGCTTGCTGGACGGTGATGGGTTGGATGAGATCTATCATGTAATCGAGTTAGTTTTGTTAGGGTTTGATCCCTAGTATCCACTATGTTACGAGATTGATGTTGCTATGACTTTGCTATGCTTAATGCTTGTCACTAGGGCCTGAGTGCCATGATTTCATATCTGAACCTATTATGTTTTCATGAATATATGTGAGTTCTTGATCCTATCTTGCAAGTCTACAGTCACCTACTATGTGTTATGATCCAGCAACCCCGAAGTGACAATAATCGGGACCACTCCCGGTGATGACCATAGTTTGAGGAGTTCATGTATTCACTATGTGCTAATGCTTTGTTCCGCTACTCTATTAAAAGGAGGCCTTAATATCCCTTAGTTTCCATTAGGACCCCGCTGCCACGGGAGGGTAGGACAAAATATGCCGTGCATGTTCTTTTCCATAAGCACGTATGACTATATTCGGAATACATGCCCACATTACATTGATGAATTGGAGCTAGTTCTGTGTCACCCTATGTTATGATTGTTACATGATGGACCGCATCCAGCATAATTCTCCATCACCGATCCAATGCCTACGAGCTTTTCATATATTGTTCTTCGCTTATTTACTTTTCCATTGCTACTGTTACAATTACTACAAAACACCAAAAATACTACTTTTCCTACTGTTACTCTTGTTACCGTTACCACTACTTCCATATTAGTTTGCTACTAAATACTTTGCTACTAAATACTTTGCTGCAGATACTAAGTTATCCCGGTGTGGTTGAATTGACAACTCAACTGCTAATACTTGAGAATATTCTTTGGCTCCCCTTGTGTTGAATCAGTAAATTTGGGTTGAACACTCTACCCTTGAAAACTGTTGCGATCCCCTATACTTGTGGGTTATCAGCGCTGCTTTGGGCGGCTGGAGCAACAAGACCAGAGGTTGAAGAAGCACTACGGCCGTTGGATGGACATCGTACGGTCACTGGAGCTAGAATCGTTCATATTGACTAAGTTGACAAAGCACTCCGTCCCCGTCAACTTATTAGGCCCACAAGTCAGCCTCCCACCAAGGTGGGTCCCAACCAGCAGGGGGAGTATTCATTTTTTTTTGTGCATAATAAGGAGGCACTTCCGGTGGGCCCGAGCTGACAGCGGGGGGAACGTTTTTTCACGCAATACGGTGGCCCGTCTGGTGGGTCCCAGCAGTCAGGGGGCAAATGTTTTTTCACAAAATACGGTGGCCCGTCCGGTGGGTCCCTGCTGTCAGGTGGAGGAATCATTATTTTCCGCATAATAAGGAGGCACTTCCTTGTCATCGTGGACCCGGCTGTCGACCTCTTCACGTCTGATCCCACGTCCGATGGAAGTCATTTCTTGACCACGTTGACCACGCTGCGCCGAGAGCACCAGGACGGTGGACGACGGCGAGGCCTAGGAAGGGGGCGACGCGGAGCAGGGGAAGGCGCGACAGTGGAAGCCCGCACGAAAAGGAGTATGAGGGTTCACTGGTTCGGCTGCGGTGTGAGGCTGTCGTCGCCGCAGAATAACAGGGCATGTGGGTGAGTAGAGGGATGGCCTGGCAAGCGGTGGGAGTAGTAGGGGCGGTGAGGCCTCCGCGGCATCACAGCCAGCCACGGGAGGCAGGAGCATGCGGCACGACCCACGCTGCTTTGGGTGGCTGGAGCAAGAAGACCAGAGGTTGAAGAAGCATTACGACCGTTGGATGGACATCGTACGGTCACTACAGCTAGAATCGTTCATATTGACTAAGTTGACAAAGCCCTTGGTACGCGTCAACTTAGTAGGCCTGAGCCAGCTTCAAAGCGGTGCGCCCAGATGTAAGGGGAGGAATCATTTTTGGGCGGGTGAAGCTAGAATATCTGAGATTGAAGAAGAAGACGGCATCCGTTGGATGGACATCCAACGACCATCGCTGCTAGAACTGCAGGTGTTGACTATAATAAGTTGACAAAGCCTTGCATACGCGTCAACTTTTTTTTAGGGGATGCGTCAACTTAGTAGGCCCACAAGTGTGTGGGAGAGAACTTATAGCCCATTTGCGATCAGTAAGAATGTACATCCCATTTTTGAATTCTAATGGAATTTACTACAGCCCATTTACAGTTTGTTAAAAGTACAGCCCATTTTCTAGCTTGGACAACGATTAATAATTTCAACCAACCTTTCAGGACAGAATTCAATAAAATTTCCCACATTTTGATGAGATCCGAAATACTTTTATCCCAAAATTTCCAGTCAGATTAAATATAAATTTGTATTACGTAAAAATCTAACGAAACATTGCGTGCGCAACAATTAAAAATTAAGATTTTCAAAATCCATAAATAATATTTTATAAACTAATTCCGTGCTTGGTGCATTTTTTATAGTTACTGCCCAGTTTTTATAATTACATCCCATTTTTTATTTTTTAAAGCCCATTTTCCTGTTAAGCCTAATGCATCCCTCCTAGGAAAGATTTGCAGCCCAGCGGGGAGGAGAATAACAAGTTGACCTTGCCTGGGTATTCCTCAAAAAAGCGTATAGCTGGGCTAGCCATTTTCATCTTGAAAAAAAATTAATATCTGGGCTGGATATCTGTCCTGGGCTAGACGGGCCACAACCCGCCCAGTTAATACCCTGCTCTCCTCTGAACAACAACGAAAACATCGCCAAGAAAAACTCTGCAGTGCTCATGCCTCAAAAACACAAATACTGCTCGAGTTGCTTGGTCCCAACTGTCGGCCGCCCCTTGTGCAATTCTCTCGTTTATTGACTACATAGGATGACAATGGTGTGGGACCGTGATGTCAGGAAACCAGGCGGAAGCAAAAAATATAGTTGTACATAATAAGGAGGCACTTGCGTACGTACGGCTATGGGCCCTAGTAGGTCCCTACTGTCAACCAGTCAAAATAAAGTCATCCCCTGAATCCTCATGTTCATTGACCATGTTAACAATGCTCGGCACCATGGCGAGCGCAACAACTCGAAGGACGACGGAGAGGGCCTCGCAGGCCCTACGGATGGTCTGATACAGCGCCCGCTACTCATTCAGGAAGCCAGGATCATTGGACACCTATGAGCACCTTTGAGAGACTGTGGCGGCATGAAACGGCAAGGCCGCGCTTGGGAGCTCTGGTTTATTTCACAACTGTATTAAGATACAAGTGTAATTCACTCATCATCGAAAACAACGTGTAAAATACAGGCGTAATGAAATCGAGGGCCCGAGGTCTGTAAGTAAAACCGGCGGGTTACGCGTGTAATTTGAGAGACCGGTGTATATTTTACTAGTCGAAATCGACCAACAAAGCGCTTCGCCCGAGACCATCTGCTTTTATTTACAAGCGTCGGTTTTACAAGCGGTTTTGGTTGGAAAACAACGATCCAATCACGGCCTAAGATGATGAGTTGGTCGGAAGATCATATGGTTTCACGTCTAACCTACCTGACTTGTCGTATAGTCTATGAATGAAACATAAGACGAGGAACTTCTTAAGCACGGAAACAACAGAAGAGGATGATCTTCCTAACAAGCAAATCACTGGCATTAGATCGACATGCAAAACAATACGAAGCATTATTCTCAGGAGGCACGGTGAACAGCTCGTGATGCTGCATGCCACAACATTCCAAGCTCAACTTTGCAATCAAACTCAAGGCCTGGCATTACATAGACAATATTCAGAACAAACTCTTAAAATATCTTACATAAGTCAACATTCATGTGACTATGCATCTCAACAGAGTAAATATTTACTTCTGAACTGAAGACGGGAATAGGAAAAAATGATCGATGTTGCTCACATCAAAGGGCGTCCCACTCAAAAATATCAAATGCATGTCTTCTGGCTAACATCAATCAGCAAAAATTGACAAGGTTTTCCAGTTCTGATATATTAAACTAATGTCAACTTTGACAAGCTTTTCCCATTCAAAATATGTAATGCCTATGATTGTGGAACGGGCAGGGTTTGTCATCAGTTTGTCATCTGATAGTCCGGTGGCTCAAGGTGACGATGAATGATTAGAGAACCATTCGATGTATTGTGCGTGATGAAGTATTATTATGGAGGACACGAACCATCTCAACATTTTGTGCAGTTCCACTAAAATCAAGCTGAGCATCCCTGTGGATTTTGTATTTATATGCTGCCAGAAAACAAAGACACATCAGCACACACATGAATATTGGCCCCAGTGTCAACCCACCAATCGGTGGACTAACAAACTGAAAGTACGGTAAACAGATTACCATACCCAGATGCCCCATCATTGTTGCTTAGAGTGACATTAACAGACTTGGAGTCCTGTCATGGCTTCTTGGTACTTGTTTGGGCCCTTGTTTGCCCGGTGTTCCTCCGAACCACAAGTAAAGTAGCCATCTCTCTTTTTGTCTTTCTTCTTGCCCTTCTTAATGGCTGATGCTGGCAGCACCATACAAACATATAGTCTGGTGGCTCAAGGTGACGATGAATGATTAGAGAACCATTCGATGTATTGTGCATGATGAAGTATTATGGAGCACACAAACCATCTGGACATTTTGTGCAGTTCCACTAAAATCAAGTTGAACATCCATGTGGATATCGTATTTATATGCTGCAAGAAAACTAATACAAAGCAGCACACACATGAATATTGGCCCCAGTGTCAACCCACCAATCGGTGGACTAACAAATTGAAAGTACGGTAAACAGATTACCATACCCAGATGCCCTTGTTGCTTAGAATGACATTGATAGATTTGGAGTCCTGGCCTGGCTTCCTGTACTTGTTTGGGCAATTTTTGCCCAGTGCACTCCACGTGTTGTAGAGTTTCCTATGTGCTCTCTGCAGACTAGTCATGTCACCAGCGTCTACTAATACTCTGTAAAGCTTCTCGATCATTCCTTGTGTAATTTAGAGCAAACTATGACTAATGCAGCAGTTTACCTTGGACACATTGGCTCCTTTTGTGCAGTTCAACTAAAATCAAAGTCGGAATAAAACCGAGCTTTAATTTTGGTATCCCTGTAAGCAACAAAAGGTATAAGGGAAACAATTACTGAGAAATAACGGTTGATGACTTGTACTCCCAGAAGAAAACATCTACTGATCTACCTTATCTTAATGGGGAACAAAGCAGTAGAGTAGCAATTATCAATCAGTGTGATTCATTCATATTAACTGAGACATTATCTTAACAATGCCTTGTTTCAACATGTATATAGAACGACAAAGCAGAAAAGTATCATTCCTAAAACAATGCAACTGATTCATTTTAACAGAGACATTATCTTAACAATACCTTGGTTAAACATGTAGAAAGAACTACAAAGCGGGATAGTACCATTTGTAAAACATTGTAACTGATATATAATAACAGAGACATTATCTGAACAATACATTTCTTAAACATGTACTCCGGCCGATCCCTAACAGAAATGGTACTCCCGCCGATCCCTAACAAGTGTTGCAGTTTTGAACTAAGATTCAGTAGTTAATTCTGAGGAAAGTAGGTACTGACCTTTCAAGACCAAGATTTGAAACAACGCCTGAGGTGGATCTAAAAGAGATCCCAACACATATATGGAAATCCAGTCTCATTTTGTGCAGTTCCACCAAAATTAAGCGAAGCAAAATGTCGCAATAGCAACAAGTTGAATAGATTTAACAAAGGCAAAAAAGGAATCAATTACTGGCCAATAAAGGAGGATGAAACATGCGGCCACAAAAATGTAATCCCGCCAATCCCTAACAAGTGTTGCAGTTTTGAAATAAGATTCAATAGTTAATTCTGAGAGTGGCATTGCTTAATTTTACCAGCGGCATTATATTAACAAAAAACATAAACAGTTCCAGGAGAGAGTGGGCGCAACAACAACATGGGCTTCCATCTACTTATAAAGGGGGTGATGCAGAGTTTGTTGTAACAAAGCAACAAGCATAATGTGTGGGTTGGTCCCATTTTTGTTCACTACTTAATGGGAAAAGACAGAAATACAATAGCTTCAATTCAACATTTATTTAAAACAGTACCAATACAAGTAGCATAGCATCTCAAAACACACTGCACGATCATGTGGATGAAGGCAAGCACCAACCTGTCATGACGCACACAAGATCACGTATGAATCTGCCAACACGAATAGGAAATCCAATCTCGTTTCGTGCAATTACTCTAAAATCAAGTAAAGTCGCCGGTAAGACATTTAAGTTTGCTATAGCAACAAGTTGAATAGATATCCCTGATTTAACAGAGGCAAAAAAGGAAAAAATTACTGCCAATAAAGGAGGATGAAACATGCGGCCACAGAAAGAAGCATCTACCTTATCTTGATGGCAAACAAAGTATAGGACAGTAGCATTTCTAAAACGGTTGCATTGATTCATATTAACAGAGAAATTCTCTTAAAATAGTTCACTAGTTAATTCTGAGAGTGGCATTGCTTAAAATACAATAGCTTCAATTCAACATTTATTTAAAATAGTACCAATACAAGTAGCACAACATCTCAAAACACACTGCACAATCATGTGGATGGGACATGGGACATGCCAGCACCATGTGCGTCCACACGTATAAATAGGTGATGCAGATTATGTATCCAAGCAGCATATCTGCGTTGGTCCCATATTTGTTCTCTTTGAAACTTTTTTCAATGTGAGGACATCAAATCTAGTCCTGCACAAACTACCCGACCCCCCCCCCCAGTTTCTTTCCCTTTTCAACTAAGAGGTGGGTTCCTTACAGATGTGTGTACTGGGTTGCCCCCTTTTTTCCCTTTTAAACCAACAAAGCGGCTGGATAGCTAGTCTATACTACTTTCCCTCCATCCTTTCCTCATTGAACCACGTCCTAGATTCATACTCCACCCCACCGCACCCTTCTTTCCTCTTTGAACCAAGACCTAGATTCGACTACAGAATCGAAAAAGATCAGCATGCAGCTAGACCAATGACGGTTTCAAAGAAACTTATACCTTAGGGTCGTCGGGATGTGGCAAGGCGTGCGGCGGGAGGTCGGATCTGCCCACACTACGTACGACAGTGAGGAAGAAGGGGTCGGGGGCCCTCCCGCACATGCGCTGGGTGAAAGAGAAAAGCGCAGCCGACAGTGGATTGCCTAGTTATGATAATAATGTGGAAGTAGAACCTGTTGTTATTCTTGATAACCCACAATCTAAGAATCAACGTTATGATACAAGAGACTTCATTGCTAGGAAACATGGTAAAGAAAGAGAACCATGGGTTCAGAAACCCATGCCCTTTCCTCCTAAACCATCCAGAAAAGGATTATGAGGATTTTGAATGCTTTGTTCAAATGCTTAGACCTCTCTTTTTGCGTATGCGTTTGACTGATATTCTGTAAATGTCTCCTTATGCTAAGTATACAGAAGATATTGTTACAAATAAAAGAAAGATACCGGAAGCTGGAATTTCCACCATGCTTGCTGATTATACTTTTAAGGGTGGAATGCCAAAGAAACTAGGAGATCCAGGAATACCAACTGTACCATGCTCCATTAAAATAAACTATGTTAAAACTGCTTTATGTAATCTTGGAGCCGGTGTTAGTGTTATGCCTTTCTCTTTATATCATAGTCTTGAATTGAATAAGTTGACACCAACTGAAATCTCTTTGCAAATGGCTGATAAATCAACTTTTATAGCCATCGTTATTAGTGAGGATGTGCCTGTTGTGGTTCCAAACGTTACCATCTTAACGGACTTTGTTATTCTTGATATTCTCGAGGACGACAGTATGTCGATCATCCTTGGTAGACCCTTTCTGAATACTGCAAAGGATGTTATTGCACAACAAGGGCAATGTCACTTTTCATGTTAATGGTAATGAGCATACGGTACACTTTCCGAAGAAACAACCTCAAGTGATTAGCATCAATTCTATTGGAAAATTTTCAACTATTGCTATTGGAGGTTTTGAATTCCCTCTTCCTACTGTCAAAAAGAAATATGATGTTCTTATTGTTGGGGACATGCATATCCCCGTTGAGGTAACCTAGTGTTATTCGAAAATTATCCGGTTTCATGTCATTCAGAAGAGCTTTGTTAATAAGACTTGATCAACCTTGTTAATGGATTCCTTTTGATGGGCATGAGATGGATGAATTTAGAAAGCACAACTTTCTGTACCCACTTTTTACTTTCTGTTATTTAGATTAAATAAAGTAAAAATAGTATTGTCCGCCTGTTTTCTGATTTATCCGTACAATAAAAAATGTCCCAAAAATAAAAGTTCTCCAAATGCGCTAAAAATTTAGTATGATTTTTTATAGAATTTTTGGCACTGAGAACACACCAGTGGGATGCACCTATGGACCACAAGGGTGGACGGCGCGCCCTACCCCCTGGGCAGGCCCCTGCCTTGTGGGTCCCACGTGGGCCCCCCTCACTTATTCCAGCACACATCCACTTCATCTTCCTTCATAAAAAATCATCCCGTTGCTCAAGCCCGTGTTCTTGCTCATCTTGCTGCCATTTTCGATCTCCTTGTGCAAAGCTCCATTTGCAAAACTGTTTTGGGGGATTGTTCTTCAGTATGTGACTCCTCCAATGGTCCAATTAGTTTTTGTTCTAGTGCTTTATATATTGCAAAAAAAAAATCTGCTGTGGTGACCTTGTTTTTGAGCTTGCATGTCAAATTTATATGGTCCAAAGTAGTTTTAATGCATGATTTAGCATCTAGACACTTGTAGGAGTAGTTGCTATCAATCTTGTTGAGTTTAGTTCACTTTTATTTTGAGTCACTAAAAAAATTTAGAAATTTTCAGAGAAAAGAAATTATGAAGATTTTGTTGAGAGGCTCTTCAAGCCGTGGTTCAAAGGAAAATGAAAATGAAGAGAAGGAGAAGCCCAAGTACAACCTTCCTTGCACCGCGGAGGTTTGGCCGTGTGAATGGCCAAGTGATGCATTCTTGAGGGCTGCCAAAATTTATGAGGATTTCTATTATTTGGTGGAGAATGCAGGCATCACCGACTTCCTCTGTGATAAGTGTGATCAATACCTCCTACTCACTAATACTTTCATGCAAAATTTTCACTTTCATGTTAGGAAATCACCACCCATGGTAGAGTTTTGTTTATATGATGAGCATAAGGAGATGACGCTTTATGATTTTTTGCGAGGCTTGCAAATTACTTTATGAGGGCAGCGTCAGTGAACCACGTCCTAGAGATGTGGAAGATTTTATTGATGAAGTTACCGTAGGGGAAGGGAGAGGAGTGTCGGAAGCGAGAGTGGCTAGTTTGCATTTTCCTGTTTTACGCTATTACTAATTATTTGCTGGGAGATGTTTAATTGGTCGCGGGGAGAGTGGAGACCTTAGTGCCCCTGACCTCGCTATTTTGGCCATGCTTTACTTTGTGCTAGAACTTTTAGTTTGGGCGCTATTGTTGCTCGACGGTTGGGTTTAAACCGGTCGAGCGGTCCTATCTTTGGATGTACCTATGCCCCCCGCCTTGCTACATGCTTCGAGATATCCATTAGGCACGATGAGGAGGAGGAGATGCTGCTACCCACTAGATACTTAGACAATAACAGTATTGTAGCACACAATTTTATTAGTGATGATAAGGACAAGAGACTCATCTACAACCTGGTATTTAGCCAGAAGACTTGTCGGATTATTACTTTGCCTGCAACTTCTTTGTTTGATATTCATTCAGGTAGGTACCTCATTTTGCCCGAGGAAAATTATGCATACTGGCAGCGGACGCGATCCCCAGTTCCTGAGGTAGAACCATCACCTGATCTGTATCAAGAGTCTATTTATCACTGGGAGCCAGAGGAGCTCCCTAACCAGTGGAACCCTCAGGATCCTCCTCAGTACCCAGGAGAGGGCTACTTTGATCCATGGGCACAGACCAACTTAGGCCAAAAGCCTAAGCTTGGGGATTACGTATTTCTCACTGATATTACATTCATCTTCACACACTCATTCCATTTTTTGGTGTTTATACTTTTTCATTGTATTATCCATGTTAGTTTATTTCTTTTTCTCGCTTTCTTCTTGTGTGTTTGAAAAACTTTGAGAAAATCCAAAAACATTAGTTGTAGCTTCTTTTTAGTTTCCTTCAATAGTACTATTACAAGAAAACCCAAAAAGATTTCTCGTTCTTCTTTTGCTTGTTGGGAGCTTTCTCGTGTAAATAGTTTTTCTCGTTCTTGTTTTACTTTCTTCAAAAAAACAAAAACTCAAAAAAATATTTTAGTGTGTTTCTTTGAAATTCTTTTTCTTTCCTTTGGGTTGAGAGCAGAAGACCACGATGAAAATGTTGAGTGCCTCTCATATATATTATTGTTGATCTAACAAAGAGCCCATATTACCCTGTCTTCTCCTTTGAATAAATGCTTGCAGATTCCAACTTAGTCCAATGCGCGTGCACTATTATTATTATCCACACCGTTTGGACGTGCAACTGAAAGGCAATAATGACAATATTTGATGAAATGATTGCGATGAGGAAAAGCTGGTATGAACTCGACCTATTCTGTTTTTTGTAAATATGATTAGCTCATTGTTCTTGATTTAGCCTATTATGAATGAAACATATTTGCAATGACAATTAGAGATTATAGTTACTCATGCCATGCTTAATTAGCAAGGAGTTTATAATGGTCTACCTTGCGTGCCAACATACTTTTAAAATGGTTATGATGTAGTATGATAGGATGGATCCTCCTTCAAAGGATTCGAGTGGCTTGACTTGGCACATGTTCACGCATGTAGTTGAAACAAAATCAACATAGCGTCCACGATATATATTGCGCCTTTTGGCTCACGTATATGATAGTGTCGCTAGCATCCAAATGATGGAGAACCCGAGCCGACATGGCTAGTCGTGAACCCGAAGCGGCACTAACCCATGGGGACAGGCATACATGAATCACATCGAGCATGTCGGTCAGCAGCGTGTGAATCCGGGCTGTAGCACTGGGCTAACAGGACTCCGGGAACCCGGTCATGTGAGCTAGGCAGGACTCGGATGTCACCGTGTGACATTTCCTCGAAGGGACGAATACAGAACAAAGTGAAACACATGCCGGCCAGTCAAGTGTTCGGAGCGATAGTCTTTGGGCTAGCAGGACTCGGTGAACCCGGTCAGAAGCGGACTACTATCGCTCAGGAAGCACTAGACTATATTTCCCCATAAGAGCGGCTGCCAAGGATAAACAACTAGATTGTCGGATCCCACACATACCAAGCATTTCAAACATACACACAATATGCTCAATATGTGTAAATACAACATGGCATCACAACATAACTCTATGACTCAAATATTTATTCATTAGGCTACGAGGAGCGAGATATTACAAACATGGGTCTCATGACCCAACATTTAGAGCATACAAGTCAAAGCACAAGCGGAAGCTAAACATGTCTGAGTATAGGCAACAATAAATAAAAAAGGCTGAGAAGCCTGACTATCTACCAGATCCTGCCGAGGGCACAAGATCGTAGCTGAGGTAACAAGCTAAACGTCGAAGTCCACACGGAACTACTAGCAAGACTGACGTCTCTCTCTGCAAGACATAGAATAAGCAAACGTGAGTACAAATGTACTCAGCAAGACTTACATCAGAACTAACTACATATGCATCATTATCAACAAAGGGGGGTGGTGGAGTTTGACTGCAGCAAGCCACCTTTGACTCGATAACTATCCTAAACTATGACTGCAAGTAACTCTTTTGAGGTGGCGCACACGAGTCCACATATTCACCATATCAATACACCACCATGGATCCGCTCCCGTCTCCCTACGAGAACGCCATCCATAGCACTCACGCTTATCTTGCGCATTTTAGAGTATCCACTTTCACTTGTCTATGAACTGTTATAGGCAACTCAGAAGTCCTTTTCCATGGACACGGCTATTCGAATAGATCATATTAACTCTGCAGGGGTGTACTTCTTCACACACGCTCTCGCCACTTACCGCCATGTACACGTCATGTATCTCGGCAACCTTCAAGCGGAAGCCTGGCGAGGGTGTCGGCCACGTCCTACCTAAACACTCAAGTCCCTAGTCCAGGTTTATCGCCTATTCGGGTTCCATCCGCAGGTAGCTCGGCCGAGGTTTCCACTGACGGCCCCGAACGATGTGTGCAGGGTTCCCGAGACACCAAACGGGTGAATCGGTACACCGTGCCACGTGCCTACCGCAACACAGCCCACCCCTAAGGTCACATATGGCCCCCAAAGATGCTACAAAAACCGAAACTACTTTGCAACTCCCGGACAGAGGACATGGGTGGTTAAGAAGCCGAGAGAGTCAATTAAGGATCCCAATGTGTGGTAGTAACTGTTTCATGGATCAGAAACACAGAACTCAGTTCTTGAGGACGGCTGAAATGAGACAACCCACCATGTACTCCTACATGGCCTCTCACCGCTACCTTTACCAAAACGTGTTCACACACTTAGCTCTCAACAGTAGGACATATTCACACACCTCCGATTCATTCCCGATGAATCAGACCTGACTCAACTCTAAGCAGTAGCAGGCATGACAAACAAGCATGAATGAGTAGGCACAACAGGGCTCAAACAACTCCTACTCATACTAGTGGGTTTCATCTATTTACTTTGGAATGGCATGTCATGCAGAGGATAAAGGGGTTCAGCTACCGCAGCAAGTAACAGATGATTCGTTGTTGTCCTAATGCAGTAAAAGAGAGCAGGAGCGAGAGAGTGGGATTGTATCGGAATGAACAAAGGGGGTTTTGCTTGACTGGCACTCCTGAAGATATTATAGCTCTTCATCGATGTCAACGAACTCATCGTCGGAACCACGTCTATCGAGAGGGGACAAACACCGGCAACTGAGAAAGAACACAATCAATGCAATGCCACAATATGATGCATGATCATGACATGACAATATGCTGTGATTTTAGCTAATGCATCTAGCTATGATTTAAATGAAGTTGGTTTGAATACATGATTCAAATTCCAACTCCATATATGATTATTTAAATGCCCTTTATTTTTTTTTGTCCAAAACAGAGGACAAACATTGTTCAAACATGCATGAAAATGGTACAGATGGATTCCTTGGGTTTTTCTGATCATTTTTCATATATAATTTGTTTGATTTGGAGCTACAGATTAATTTCTATGATTTTTAGAAGTTTAGAGCATTTTCTGAAATTTATAAACCTTTTCTGATTTATTTTAATTCCAGAAAATACTTATCGCGTCGGACGTAAGGCTGAGGTCAGCAGGTCAACTGGTCGGTCCAGTCAACCGACCAGTGGGGTCCACAGTCGGTGTCACGTTGCTCATTAGTGTCAGCGACATGTGGGCCCGATAATGGCCACGTCGGTGGTCAACGCCGACAGCGATGGGGCCGCTGTGATTAGTTAATACTAAGCAGAAACTAATCTAAGTTTAAATAGGCAGTGGGGCCCGGCTGTTAGTGTCACTAAGTGTTGACTAAGTGCGTTGTTAGCCTAAACTAAGCGGCCACGTCAGCCTCGCCGGAGTTACGCCAGCGGCGACCGAAACGCGGCGGAGGCACACTGGGATGATTCCACAGGAAGCAAACAAGCTTTCTCGAATCCACGGCGACAACTTACATCAAATGCACGTGAGTTCGAGGAAGTCACTTCTCCATCCATACTTATACCTCACGAACGGAACATGAAGGCAATGCTTACAAAGTTTCCAACACTAGGTTGATGCTCAACATGAATCATGGGGGAGACAAAATCTTGGCGATGGGCTCAAAGCAACAACTCATCGGAATTTCCATATCCTTTGGACTTCCACCATCATGTGAATTCTTTGTGATAGCATTGATCGGACCAAAAGATGTGATGGTGTATGCTCGAGGGATCAACCACGAGTAAGACAACATTACGAACATCGTTGGTTACGATTTGACTTGACAATAGCCCATACTCAAGTCAAAGTTTTGACAAGGCAATAGATCCAACAAGCGATCACGAGGACCAATCAATGGAGATATCATCTTTCTTCAACACACACACGCACAGAAGATATCCCTTAGAGATGAACTAAGTTAAGCAAAGCTTTATCTTCCAACTCTCCAAGTTGTTGTCTAGCTCAACCAACTAGCTCAGGGATATCCAACATAGATTCTTGGAGAATGGGTGGTTTAGAGGAGAACCAATATGATCACGAACTCAACATAGCGGTCAGGTGACAACCTGGTAACACTTCCAAGAAGATATTTGGAAAGTCACGAACCACCAATATATTACTAAGCTCGAGAACAATCTTGCATTTCAGGGCAAGACGATATGATCAAAGAGCAAGGAATTGATATAATCCTAACTTATTGGTCGAAGAGTGCACCAGAATAAGGACTAGGTAGCACGATCAATCTTAGGATGATGATTTAATAACCAACATGCTAAGAATCAGATTATTGTCCATTAACTACCAAGCAACGAGGTTGCTAGGAGTATCGATTTCACACATCACAGTTCACTTGTCGGCATTCCGGTTACAACAACACGGAACCGAGGAATGAATAATGATAGCGAGAAGTATCACTACGTCAAGAATTCATGAGAAATGGTGCAATTCTCATGACAATCCTGACATAAAGGGGGTAATACTCCAAGGTAGAACAGAATCAAAACCTGGATTGGCATTTTGATCTGCGGAACACAACTGCTTTGACCCAATCCTGGATATGGATGAGGTACTGGAGTTTGTTTCTCCTAGTCATTTCGGAATAGAATGGCTTGACGGACCACATGAGTAATAGGCATCGATGAACACAAATGCACAACTACTCCTGACTATCAATTGATAGACGAGGGTCAGAATACAACTAAGGAGGAACAACTCGAGGAACATATAACTTTCTGAGTTGTGGATGCATAGATTAGTATGTCGAGCGAAGCTCAACATTTCTTAGGATAACCCATGCGGAAAGGGTAGAACTGGCAGATTCATAATTATGAATGGAGAACTCCTCAAGAGTACTCTGATTGTGATCCTTCGGTTCAGCGAGGAACTTCTGCCATAAGCGGTTCATAGTATTTGGAAAAAGGAAGTACCACGGACCTCGAGGACTATCACAAAATTACTAATATCCTAAAGGAACTAGCAAACACTATCAACAGGAGGTAAGTAGGTTGAATCTCGGGTTCAAGAACCCAGGAATAGAATACCTACTAACTAATAACATCACGGGATGCTTTCGAAGATGATGGCCAGAATCATCACACCGGGAACACAAAACATGGCTAGATTACTAGGTGACTCCCTAAAACACCTAGGGTCATAATAATAGCTCCAACATATATGTCGAGGAAACAGAGTACCTCAATCGACCGTTAGTGTGCTTATTCTGACCAAAAGAACATCGGGAACGGAAAGGATTTGCAATGCATCAGACTATTTAGAGACCTGGGATGACTCGGACAACATAACGGCTGTAAATGCTCAAAAAGATTTGATACATCATGCAAAATGGTGGCATAACCACTCAACAACATCATATCAAGGTTTCAAGATCAACAGTTAACATACGGAAGTAGTAGAAACTGAACTGGGGCTTAAATCTAACAATCTTAAAGGTCTATGGATTAGTAACACGTCATCCTAATAGATAGATGAGAAGCCTAGTTCTTAAACCCCGTAGAAGAGAAGAGGTTGACTCAGATCAGAAGGCCATGAGGTATAAGGAGTAAAAAGAGCCTTACGTTCCTTCCACAATCAATTCCCTTACATAACTAAAGCATTTCTAGACACAACCCGACCAGTTTGGCTTGGTAATCCCACAGCGATCAGGCTCGATACCAACGCTGTCAGGACTCCGATTCCAAGTCACATCGATCTAGCCGGTAACACCTCATATCACTTTGCAGCTTCACGCACGGTATTCCCACGGGTGACGCCTTACCATGGCCCGGGACCATTTGCGCCTTTTGGCTCACATATATGATTGTGTCGCTAGCATCCATATGACAGAGAACCCGGGCCGACATGGCTAGTCGTGAACCCAAAGCGGCACTAACCCATGGGGACAGGCATACATGAATCACATCGAGCATGTCGATTGACGGCGTGTGAATCCGGGCTATAGCACTGGCTAACAGGACTCAGGAACCCGGGCTGTATGAGCTTAGGCAGGACTCGGATGTCACCGCGTGACATTTCCCGAAGGGCAGACAGAACGAAGTGAAACACATGCCAACCAGTCAAGTGTCCAGCAGTAGTGCTTGGGCTAGCAGGACTCCGGTGAACCGGTCATGGCGGACTACTATTGCTCAGGGAAGCACTAGACTACATTTCCCCATAAGAGAGGCTGCCAAGGATAAACAACTAGATTGTCGGATCCCACACATACCAAGCATTTCAATCATACACACAATATGCTCGATATGTGTAAATACAACATGGCATCACAACATAACTCTACGACTCAAGTATTTATTCATTAGGCCCGAGGAGCAAGATATTACAAACATGGGTCTCATGACCCAACATTCGAAACATACAAGTCAAAGCACAAGCGGAATCTTAACATGTCTGAGTACAGACATCTACAAATGAAAAAGGCTTAGAAGCCTGACTATCTACCAGATCCTGCTGAGGGCACAAGATCGTAGCTGAGGTAACAAGCTAAACGTCGAAGTCCGCGCGGAACTACTAGCGAGACTGACGTCCCTCTACAAAACATAAAATAAGCAAACGTGAGTACAAATGTACTCAGCAAGACTTACATCAGAACTAACTACATATGCATTATTATCAACAAAGGAGGTGGTGGAGTTTGACTGCAGCAAGCCAACTTTGAATCGGTGGCTATCCTTAACTACGACTGCAAGTAACTCTTTTGAGGTGGCGCACACGAGTCCACATATTCACCAATCAATACACCACTATGGATTCGATCCTGTCTTCCTACGGGAACGCCATCCATAGCACTCACGCTTATCTTGCGCATTTTAGAGTATCCACTTTCACTTGTCTATGAACTGTTATAGGCAACCCAGAAGTCCTTTTCTGCGGACACGGCTATTCGAATAGATCATATTAACCCTGCAGGGTGTACTTCTTCACACACGCTCGCTTGATTACCGCCATATACACGTCATGTATCTCGGCAACCTTCAAGCGGAAGCTTTGGCGAGGGTGTCGGCCACGACCTACCTAAACAATCAAGTCCCTAGTCCAGGTTTATCGCCTATTCGGGTTCCATCCGCAGGGAGTCCGGCCGAGGTTTCCACTAACGGCCCCGAACGATGTGTGCAGGGTTCCCGAGACACCAAACTGGCGAATTGGTACACCATGCCACGTGCCAACCGCAACACAGCCCACCCCTAAGGTCAGCGTTGCGTGCGGCCCCCAGCATGCTACAAACACCAGAAACTACTTTGCAACTCCCGGACAGAGGACATGGGTGGTTAAGAAGCCGAGAGAGTCAATTAAGGATCCCAATGTGTGGTAGTGACTGTTTCATGGATTACAAACACAGAACTCAGTTCCTGAGGACGGCTGAAATGAGACAACCCGCCATGTAATCCTACATGGCCTCTCACCACTACCTTTACCAAATCGTGTTCACACACTTAGCTCACACATAGTAGGACATGTTCACACACCATTCCAATTCATTCCCGATGAATCAGACCTGACTCAACTCTAAGCAGTAGCAGGCATGAAAAACAAGCATGAATGAGTAGGCACAACAGGGCTCAAACAACTCCTACTCATGCTAGTGGGTTTCATCTAATTACTGTGGAATGACAGGTCATGCAGAGGATGAAGGGGTTCACCTACCGCAGCAAGTAACAGATGAATCGTTGTTGTCCTAATGCAGTAAAAGAGAGCAGGAGCGAGAGAGTGGGATTGTATCGGAATTAACAAGGTGATTTTGCTTGCCTGGCACTTCTGAAGACAATATAGTTCTTCATCGGTGTCATCGAACTCATCGTCGGTACATCGTCTAGTGAGAGGGGACAAACACCGGCAACACAGAAGGAAACACCATCAATGCAATGCCACAATATGATGCATGATCATGACATGAGAATATGCTGTGATTTGAGCTAATGCATCTAGCTATGATTTAAATGAAGTTGGTTTGAATACATGATTCAAATTCCAACTCCATATATGATTACTTAAATGCCCTTTATTTGTATTGTCCAAAACAGAGGACAAACATTGATCAAACATGCATGGAAACGGTACAAATGGATTCCTTGGATTTTTCTGATCATTTTTCGTATATAAATTATTTCAATCTGAGCTACGGTTGAATTTCTATGATTTTTAGAAGTTTATACTATTTTCTGTAATTTCCTGAATTAAATTAAATCCAGAAAATGCTTTACTGCGTCAGCATGACATAGGTGTGACGTCAGCAGTCAACTGGATCGGCCAGGTCAAACCTGACCAGTGGGGTCCACTGGTCAGTGGCTGGGGCTGGTTAGTGTCGCTGACATGTGGGCCTAGTCAACAGCCACGTCAGCTTGGTCAAAGATGACGCGTGGGTCCCGTTTGGTTATAACTAATCTAAGCAGAAATAATACTGGAGTTAATTAGGGCGTGGGACCTATCTGTCATTGGCTCAGGGGGTTATTTAGTGGGGGATTAGCTGCTAAATGCTCGGCCACGTCAGCTCACCGGAGTTCAGCCGGCGGCGACCCCAAAACACGGCGGAGGGTTGCCGGAGTGACGCTACGTGCGGTGTTGGGCCAAGCCAAGGGCACCAGAGGGTTGCCCTTGATCGCGCGCATCCAGGGGAGGCACGCGGGAGGGCGCGGGATGGCCGGAGCTCGCCGGAACGAGCTCGCGGCGGCGGCCGGCGTTCGGGCTGGGGCAGGCTGCGGCCTTCAGCGAGCAAGCAGTGGAGAGGCATCCTCCCGAGGCGCCAGAGGCGTGTCGGTGCCTCGAGCGGCGAGAGAGGCTCGAGCACGGGCTCGCCGGCCATGGCGACGGCGGCCTCGGGTTACCTCGGGCTACGGCTAGAGGGCGGGAGCAAGCGAGGCGAGGGGAACGCTCGGTAGCTCACCGCGAGCACGATGGGAAGGTCGATGGGCGCTGGGAGGTCTCGAGGCGGCGAAATCATCATGGCGATCTCGGTTGCCCGAGGAGGAAGACGACGACGTCGAGGGCGCGCAGCGCTTCCGGCTCATGTGGCTCGGTGGGGTTGGCGGGGACGGAGTGGCGGATCTCTGGAGAATGTTGGATGGGCGAGGGAGGGCCGGTGGGCACGACTATGGCGAGCGGCGGCGACGGCGGCTCTCGGGCGCGTGCGAGAAGAGAGCCGGGGGGGAGAGAAGCTCGGGGAGAGAGTGGAGGGGTTCCAGGGGGTCGGGGAGACGACGTGGAGGTCGTCCAGGTGTCCAGGGGCACGGGCGGCAAGCAGGTGGTGGCCGGGGCTGCATCGGCGCTCGCCACGACTGCTTGTCCTCTGGCGAGGAGGAAGGCGGCAGGGGCGGGCTGTTGACAACAGCTGGACCAGCACGGGGGAGCTGGGCCGGTTGGTGGCGCCAGGTAAGTTGCATAGGTAATTCCCTCTCTCTCCTTTTATTTCTGTTTTCTATTTTCTGTCTTTGTTTTCTTTTTGGATTTAGTAAAATACTAAACCACTTTATAAAATCCTGAAATAAATTGTGGGCACTGTTGAAATGTTTTTCAACAGCCCTCAACCATTTGAGTAATTATTTGGGCAATTAAAATATTTATAGTAATTAAATGCCCAAATGCAAATACTTTATGGATTAATTCAAAAATCCAGAATGGCCTAGAAAAATGTGCACCATTTTTTGGTAGAGGTTCTGGACCAATTCAAAAATGATGAACTTTTCCAAAGGCATTTTGGGTTCATTGAAAATATTTTGAGGTTGAACCTATTTGGTTTATTCTGGTGCTAGGGTTTAGTCATCCCCACTTCAAAATTTCCTTTGAAATCAAACATGATGCATGGAACTCACTGGTGCATCTAGTTACAAACAATTCTGGGGTTGTGACAACTCACCCCTACTAAACAAGAATCTCGTCCCGAGATTCAAGACGTGAGGTAAGAAGACAGAGGGGCACAAGACCAACACAATCTTCACGATCCAGGTTGCACCTCATAAGGTTGTTGATTTGTTGCATACGTAGATCTTGACATCCTTGCTTTGAGATCTTCATCCACGCGATGACGACGGAAAGAAACTCTACTAGGATTGATCTTCTCGAAGATCGAGCTATACCAAATCAACTCGCTGAATGAGATGTTGAAACATCTCGAGTTGAGACACAAAACACATCGAGAGGGATGGAAGAACAACGACGGAGTTTGATTTGGTGGGCAACAATTCCATGCTTAGAAAGATGGTGGATGGTGTCAAGGTGGCGAGGAAATAATTTCCATGATTCCATAGGGGGGCACCTTGGGGAAAAGGTGACTCGTTGAGCTATTCCCTTAGGTGGCAAAAAGAATTACTTTTGATTCAGAGATCATTGAAACTCTTCATACCAACTTAAGGCATTTTACAATTGATCGTTTGAAAGAGCTCGAAGAAATGGCATACTCGGACTAGGGTGGATGAGGTGGACTACCTTGTTGAAGACAACGCAATGGATAACTATGCATATCATCGGAAATGGATGGGACCCATGGTAGGACCACTGTTGAAGGCGATCCTGACCAGAAATTACCGAGAAGGTAGTCCATGGTTGGATGGCACAATGGCGGTGCAAGCTGGGAACAAAATGCAACTGTTGGGAATGTTCCAACCATCATATCTGCCTGAGATTCAGATCTGGTTGGTGTCAGGATATTCCAGACTCATCAAGTCTAGAAAAGAAAATGAAGGTTTGCAACACAAATCGACAAGATGACGTTGCGAGATTCTCGGGGAGTGAACTACGATAGCAAGCTCCAAAACATGAGCTGGTTCTGCTACATACATGTGAACACGCTGTCCTAGACAAGCATGACCACATAGTAGTCTTACAACAAAATACTGCCGAGTTCTGGTTGGGAACCATCATTGCAGAGAGTGAAGCCCTTGCATAAGTCATATGATTAGCTCTTATGCAGGAACTTCTTCTCCTTGAACAAATCAATCAGTGGCTTGGTGTGCTAGGAACACATATGGAGTGGAGGTAATTAATCTACCAAACCATAGAATACTTCGCACGTATGCATGACTGACTTGGGATGATTCCAACGGAAACAAAACAAACCTTTCTCAAATTCATGACGGCAACTTACACCTAATGCACGTGAATTAGAGGAAGTCACTTCTTCCATCCAAGCGTAAGCTTCATGAACGGAACACAAAGGCATTGCTTACAAAGTTTCCAACACTAGGTTGATGTTAAACATGAATCATGGGGGAGACAAAATGCTGCTGATGGGCTCAACAGCAATTCATCAGAATTTCCATATCACTGGACTTCCACCATCATGTGAACACGGTGATAGCATTGGTCAGACCAAAAGATGTAATGGTGTATGCTCGAGGGGTCAACCACGAGTAAGACAACATTACGAACATCCCTGGTTCTGATTTGACTTGGTGATAACCCATACTCAAGTCAAAGTTTTGGCAAGACAACAGATCCAACAACTGATCACGAGGACCAATCGATGAAGATATCATCTTTCTTCAACACACACTACACAAGAATATCCCTTTGGAACGAACTAAGTTAGGCAAGCTTTTATCTTCCAACTCTCCAAGTTGTTGTTTAGCTTAACCAACCAGCTCAGGATATCCAACACGGATTCTTGGAGAAGGGGTGGTTTACAAGAATCCAACTTGATCACGAACTTAACATAGCGGTCAGGTGACAACCTGGTAGCACTTCCAAGAAGATATTTAGAAAGTCACGAACCACCGATATATTACTAAGCTCGAGAACAATCTTGCTTTTCGTATAAGACGATATGATCAATAGAGCGAAGATTTGTATTAATCCTAGCTCATCGATCGAGGAGTGCACCAGAAATAAGGACTAGGTAGCCCAATCTATCTTAGAATGATGATTCAAGAACCAACACACTAAGAATGAAATTATTGTCCTTTAACTACCAAGCAACGGGGTTGCTAAAAGTATTGATTTCACACATCACGGTTCATCATCGGCATTCGGTTGCAACAACACGGGAGTCGAGAAATGAATAATGAGGGCGAGAAGTATCACTGTATCAAGAGTTCATAGAATGGTGTGCAATTCCCATGATATTCTTGATATAAATATGGTAATACTCCAGGGTCGAACAGAACAAGAGCTAGATTAGCATTTTGATCTGCGGAACACAACTGCTTTGACCCAATCCTGGATATGGATGAGGTACTGGAGTTTGTTTCTCCTAGTCATTCTAGAATAGAATGGCTCGACGGACCACAAGAATAATAGGCATCGATGGACACGGTTGCACAAGTACTCCTGTCTATCAATTGATAGACGAGGGTCAGAAGACAACCAAGAGGGACAACTCAAGGAACATATGACTTTCTAAGTTGTGGATGCATGGATTAGTTTGTCGAGTGAAGCTCAACATTTCTTCCGGATAACCCATGCGGAAAGGGTAGGACTGGCAGATTCACAATTATGGATGGAGAACTCCTCAAGAGTACTCTGGTTGTGATCCTTCGGTTCAGCGAGGAACTTCTGCCATAAGCGGTTCATAGTATTTGGAGAAGGAAATACCACGGACCTCGAGGACTATCGCAAAGTGACTAATATCCTAAAGGAACTAGCAAACAATATCAACAGGAGGTAAGTAGGGTGAATCTCAGGTTCAGGAACCCAGGAATAGAATACCTACTAAAAAAATTGCATCACGAGATGCTTTCGAGATTGATGGCCAGAATCATCACACGGGGAACACAAAACATGGCTAGATTACTAGGTGACTCCCTAAAACACCTAGGTTCATAATAATAGCTCCAACATATCTGCCGAGGCAACGGCTTACCTCACCACACTACTGTGTGTGATTAATCGGGCCCAAATGAACATTAGAAATGGAAAGAAGGGATTTGCAAATGCATCAGACTATTTAGAAATCTGGAATGACTCGGACAGCATAACGGCTGTAAATGCTCAAAATGATTTGAGACATCCTGCAAAAATGGTGGCATGACCACTCAACATCACAATATCAAGGTTCTGAGACCAGTTATGAACATACGGAAGTAGAATAAACAGAACTGGGGCTTAAAACCAACAATCTTAAAAGTCTATGGATTAGTAACACGTCATCCTGATAGATAGATGAGAAGGCCTAGTTCTTAATCCCCGTAGAAGAGAACAGGATGACTCAGATAAGAAGGCCATGAGGTATAAGGAGTAAGAAGAGCCTTACGTTCCCTTCCACAATCAATTCCCTTACATAACTAAAGCATTTCCAGACACAACTTCGACCAGTTTGGCTTGGTAAACCTACAGGCAGTCAGGCTCTGATACCAAGTCACTCTCTTCATGTGTAGTGGGGGCGAGTTGTCACATCCCTAGATCTGGTTTGCACTAGGCTAGCCCGTTATGTGTGCATCATGTTTAAAATTTTCAAACTGAACTTGAAATGGGGATTGTTCAAACCCTAGCACCAGATCAAATCAAATAGGTTCAACCAAAATATTTTCAGTGACCTCAAAATATTCTTTTAAAATGTTCATGACTTATGGAAAAAGGAGAAAGCCTCTACCAGAGATGATGCATATTTTTCCAGGACATTTTGGTCATTGAATTAAATCATTATGATATTCGAGTTGGAATTTAAAAGTTACCATTAAATATTGGTTGCTCCAAATATTCTGAAATTTATTGTGTGGTTTGAAAACAATTCAAATATTCCTCACAAAAATTTGCAGAATTAACCAAAGTGTTATGGGTGGTATTTTATTTCCAAACATAAAGCAGAAAAATAGAAAACAGAAACTAAATTAGAAAGCAGAGGAGAGAGAGAGAGAGAAACCTCACCTGGGCTTACCTAGCGCCCAAAGAGAGGCTCCAGCCCAATCGCCTCTCGCCAACACCCCTTCCTCTCGCCAGAAGGATGGGAGGCGCGTGCCCGACGCGCGCGCCCATTCGCCGGCCACCTCCTGCTTCCCACCGCTGCCCCCAAGCGCCTGTGAGCGCCACGCACCCTCCCGGACCCCTGCCACTCCTCCCCGCGTTTCCCCTCCTCTCCCTCGCTCTCTTCCGCGATGGCCGACGCGGCCATGGACGCGCCGCCCTGAACCACCACGGCCACAACCACCCCCTCGCCCCTCTGACGTGCCCATGAGCTCCGCCTCCGTCGTCTACGCCTCCTCGACGACTCACGCGACGCCGGACGCCCCGACGTATCATCCCTGACCTCTTCTTCAACCTCGGGATGCCGAGATCGCCACCGCCGTGCCGACTACTCCGAGCCTTCCCCAAGCCCACATCGACGCCTCTGCAACCACCGTGAGCTCCTCGCGGAACCCCTCTCCCGAGCTCGACACGCCTCTAGTCGCCGCCCATGAGCATCGATCTCCGGCCATCGCCATGGCCGGCGAGCCTCGCGCTCCCGAGCTTTTCCGCTTGTCTCCATAGCACCGGCGTGCTCTCTAGGTCCCTAGGAAGCCGTTGAGGCCCTCGGTTGGCCTCCCCGTGCACCGCAGTGACGCCTGCCTCGTGCCGTGGCTTCGGCAGCCGCACGGCTCAACGCAGTCGCCAACTCCGGCGACCCCGCGCCCCCCTTCTGCCTCCGTTGGATGCGCGGGAGGAAGGGCTACCGCGTGGTGCCTTAGCACGTCGGACCGCTGCCGGAGCAGCGCCTCCGGCGAGCTTCTGCCGCGGTTTTGGTCGCCGCCGGCCAACTCCGCCGGGCTGACGTGGCGCCACCATTAGTTTCTAATGATCCAACTAATCACCACTAATCCCTCCCTAATAGACGCTGACAGACAGGCCCCACCCGTTAATTAATCACAGGGTTATTCCCTGTTTAATTTAACCTAATGACCATGGCCCCACCGGTCTGTTTGACCTTGCCACCTCAGTGTTGACCGACCCCACTGGTCAGCCTCTGCTGGCGATCTTGATTACATCGACATGCGGGACCCACTGGTCAAGGTTGACTGGTCGGCTTTTGACGACGCAGGCATGACGCCTTGATCTTGATGCAAGAATTGACTTTTGGGTTTAAAATAAATTAGGAATTCCAAAAAATGCCCCAAACTTCTAAAAATCATAAAATTCAACCGTAACTCCAAATTAAATAATTTATATATGAAAAACGATCAGAAAAATCCAATATATCCATCTGTACCATTTTCATGCATGTTTGATCAAGTTAACTTCACTGTTTAGGATGAAACATGAATAGGACAACTTTGATAATAGTTTTGGAGTTGGGATTTCATGTAGTTTGAATTCCACTTCAATCAAAATGACTTGATGTTGCATTAGCCCAAATCACGATATTGCCATGTCATGATCATGCATCATATTGTTGCATTGCATTGATTGTGTTTCTTCTTTGTTTGCGGTGGTTGTCCCTCTCGATAGGCGTGGTTCCGACGATGTGATCGATGACACCGATGAAGATCTATACTATCTTGAAGTGCGGTGCAAGCAAACCCCTTATTCATTCCGATACAATCCACTCCCTCGCTCCTGCTCTCTTTTCTTGCATTAGGACAACAGCGATTCATACATTGTTACTTGCTGTAGCTGAACCCTTTATCCTATGCATGACTGTCATTCCACTTTGTAAATATATGAAACCCACTAGCATGAGTAGGAGTTGTTTGAGCCGGATGTGCCTACTCATTCATGCTTGTTCGTCATACTGCTATTGCTTAGAGTTGTGTCGGTCGATTCATCGAGGATGAATTGGAGGTGTGTGACCATGTCCTACTATGTGAGAGCTAAGTGTGTGAACACGATTTGGTAAAGGTAGCGGTGAGAGGCCATGTAGGAGTACATGGTGGGTTGTCTCATTGCGGTAGTCCTCGAGGCGGAGTTACGTGTTTGTGATCCATGAACAGTTACTACCACACATTGGGTTCCGGTAACTCGACCCCTCTCGACTTATTAATCAACTTTGATCTCTGTCCGGGGAGTTGCAACTAGTTTACGGTGTTTGTAGGTAGTGTTAGTAGTCTACCAAGTGGCACCCGTCTGTGGGCTTGGGATGACTAGGCACCGTGGCACGGTGTACTAAGCGTAGAACCACCCGTCGAGGTGGGCTTGGGAACCACACACATCGTTTGGGGCCGTGGCGACACCGGCGGATCTCCTTGCGGATGGAACCCGAATAGGCGATAAACCTGGGACGAGAGACTTGTGTGGTTAGTCGGGTTCGTGGCCGACTCCCTCGCGAGCTTCCAAGCTTGAAGGTTGCCGAGATACCACGAGTGTACATGGCGGTAAGTGGCGAAACATGTGAAGAAAGTACACCCTATGAGGTTAATATGATCTATTCGAATAGTCGTGTCGCGGTAAAGGACTTACGGGCTGCTGCACAGTTCATAGACAAGTGGAAGTGGATACCCTAAAATGCCAAAGATAAGCATGAGTGCTATGGATGGCGTTCTCGTGGGAGGCTGGGCGGATCCATAGTGGTGTATTGATATGGTGAATATGTGGACTCGTGTGCCACCTCAAAAGAGTTACTTAAATGCGTTTAGGATATCCACGAGTCAAAGCTGACTTGCTGGGTCAAACACCACCACCCCTTTGTTGATAATGATGGATATGTAGTTAGTTACGATGTAAGTCTTGTTGAGTACATTTGTACTCACGTTTGCTTATTTATGTTTTGCGAGAGGCGTCGGTCTAAGCTAGTAATTCAGCGTGGACTTGACGTTTAGCTTGTTACCTCGAGCTACGAACTTGTGCCCTCGGCAGGATCTGGTAGATAGTGAGGCTTCTCAGCCTTTTTCATTTATAGTTGTCTGTACATCTACCAGATCCTGCCGAGAGTACAGACAACTATAAATGAAAAAGGCTGAGAAGCCTGACTATCTACCAGATCCTGCCGAGGGCACAAGATCGTAGCTGAGGTAACAAGCTAAACGTCGAAGTCCACGCGGAACTACTAGCGAGACTGACGTCTCTCTCTGCAAAACATAAAATAAGAAAACGTGAGTACAAATGTACTCAGCAAGACTTACATCAGAACTAACTACATATGCATCATTATCAACAAAGGGGGGTGGTGGAGTTTGACTGCAGCAAGCCAGCTTTGACTCGGTGGCTATCCTAAACTATGACTGCAAGTAACTCTTTTGAGGTGGCGCACACGAGTCCACATAAACACCATATCAATACACCACTATGGATCCGCCTCGCCTCCCTACATGAACGCTTATCCATAGCACTCACGCTTATCTTGCGCATTTTAGAGTATCCACTTTCACTTGTATATGAATTGTTATAGGCAACCCAAGTCCTTTTCCATGACACGGCTATTCGAATAGATCATATTAACCCTGCAGGGGTGTACTTCTTCACACACGCTCTCGCCACTTACCGCCATGTACACGTCATGTATCTCGGCAACCTACAAGCGTAAGCCTGGCGAGGGTGTCGGCCACGGCATACCTAAACACTCAAGTCCCTAGTCCAGGTTTATCGCCTATTCGGGTTCCATCCGCATGGTGACTGGCCGAGGTTTCCACTAACGGCCCCGAACGATGTGTGCAGGGTTCCCGAGACACCAAACGGGCGAATCGGTACACCGTGCCACGTGCCTACCGCAACACAGCCCACCCCTAAGGTCAGCGCTGCGTGCGGCCCCCAGCATGCTACAAACACCGAAACTACTTTGCAACTCCAGACAGAGGACATGGGTGGTTAAGAAGCCGAGAGAGTCAATTAAGGATCCCAATGTGTGGTAGTAACTGTTTCATGGATCACAAACACGTAACTCGGCCACGAGGACGGCTGAAATGAGACAACCCACCATGTACTCCTACATGGCCTCTCACCGCTACCTTTACCAAAACGTGTTCACACACTTAGCTCTCAACAGTAGGACATGTTCACACACCTCCGATTCATTCCCGATGAATCAGACCTGACTCAACTCTAAGAAGTAGCAGGCATGACAAACAAGCATGAATGAGTAGGCACAACAGGGCTCAAACAATTCCTACTCATACTAGTGGGTTTCATCTATTTACTGTGGAGTGACAGGTCATGCAGAGGATAAAGGGGTTCAGCTACCGCAGCAAGTAATGTATGATTCGTTGTTGTCCTAATGCAGTAAAAGAGAGCAGGAGCGAGAGAGTGGGATTGTATCGGAATTAACAAAGGGGGTTTTGCTTGCCTGGCACTCCTGAAGATATTATAGGTCTTCATCGGTGTGAACTCATCGTCGGAACCACGTCTATCGAGAGGGGACAAACACCGGCAACTGAGAAAGAACACAATCAATGCAATGCACATTCACATGAATGACATGTCATGTTAAGGTACTGAATTCACCTAATGCAATATCTAGCCAAGTTAATTGAAGTGGAACTCAAACAAGAACAAAGTCCAACTCGGATGTTATTTCATAAATTGCCCTAATCATCATTTGTCCTATTCAGTGAGGTTAACTTGTTCAAACATGCATGATCATGGCATAAACAGATTCTTCATATTTTTCTGATCATTTTTCATATATAACTTATTTCCATTGGAGTTATAGATTATTTTCTATGAATTTTAGAAGTTTTGGGCATTTTCTGGAATTTATAAATCATTTCTGATTTATTTAAATCCCAAAAAATATTTACTGCGTCAGTGTGACGTTAGCGGGGTCAACAGGGTCAACCTGATCCGGTCAAACCTGACCAGTGGGTCCCATTGGTCAGTGTCATAGTGCTAGCTTGGGTCATGATGGGTGGGCCTAGTCAAAGGCCATGTCAGCATGGTCAAAGCTGACACGTGGGCCCACTGGTTTTAACTAATCTAGTTAAGAAAATAACCCGAGGTTAATTAGCTGGTGGGGCCCTGATGTCAGTGGCTGGTATGATTAAACTAAAAGCAATTAAGCCCTAATGATGGTGCCACGTCATCACCACCGGCGTGTAAACGCCGGCGACCAAATCATGGCGTGAGGCCGTCGGACTTCGCTACGGGGCCCGGTTTGAAGAGACACTTGCACCTACATGCTCCGGGGAGTGACGCGCATCCGACGGAGCAAACAATGGAGGCGGGGGTGGCCGGGGTTGAGCACGGCGTCCAGTGATGCGGTGGCCGGAGTTCGGGCATGGGCGGCCGCGTGGTTCCAGTGCATGGGGAAGCTAGCTAGGGGCTGCGTTGGACTCGTCGTTGCTTCTGGAGCACGCCGAAGGCTCAAGCTCGAGCGGAGACGCACGGTGGCTGCGAGAGCAAAGACCATGGCGGACGGCGGCGCTGGCACGGCGGCGGGCATAGCTAGAGGGCGAAACGAGCTCGGGAGGAGGGGAAAGGCGGAGAATCTCACAAAGGCATCGAAGGGGTCATAGACGAGCTCGGCGGCACGGGTGACGGAGAATCGTGGCGACCATCGGCATTGTCGAGGACGAAGTCGAGCCTGTTGTCGGTGGAGAGGGGCATCGCGCTGCTTGGATCCGCAGAGAGGGCGAGGGCGACGTCTCGGGGCTCTTGGGCACGTCAGAGGAGCAAGGGGATGGATGTGGCCGTGGTAAACGGCGTCGGCGACGACGAGCTCCGCTCAATGGGGAAGAGAGAGGGATCCAGGGAGAGTGAGGGTGAGGGAGAGAGCGAGGGGGGTCCAGGAGGGGTTGGTGGCGTCTCCAGGGCGTCCCGGGGAAGCGGCAAGAAGGAGCTGGCTCGGGAGCGTGCCGGCGCGCGGTGGCCACACGCCCTCCTGCCCACTGGCAGGAGGTGGAAGACGACGGGGAGGTGGAGCTGGGCTGGGCTGGCTTTGCCCGGCTGGGCTGCTGTAGTGGTGGGCCGGGTTGCCAGAGAGGCCTGGCCAGGTGGGCTGCCTACTGGGCCGCAGGTAAGGCCAGGTCAGTTCTAACCCTTTCTATTTTTGTTTCTGTTTTCTAATTTGTAGTTTGTTTTTGATCCAGTTTTAAAAACCAAATCAATTTTTTAAATCCTGAAAATATTCACGGGCACTTTCTGGATTATTTCAGTGGCCCACAAATACTTCCAACATTATTTGAGCATTTAAATTATTTATAGTGTTTAAATGCCCAAAGTCAAATAGCTTAAGATTTAATTCAAAAATCCAGGAATGACCTATAAAATATGTTCATCATTTTTGGAAGAGGTTTTCACCTTTGTCATAATTCATGAACATTTCCAAAGGGCATTCTGGGTCATTGAAATGTTTTTCAGTTGAACCTGGTATTTTCAGGGGGGTGCTGGGGGTTTCTGACATCCCCATTTCAAGTTTATTAAATTTAAACATGATGACATGAATGCTTATGCAGAGTCAGGCAAGGACTAAGCTAGGGCTGTGACAACTCAACCCCACTAAACAAGGATCTCGTCCCGAGATTCAAGACGTGAGGTAAGAAGACAGAGGGCACAAACTAACACGGTCTTCACGATCCAGGTTACACTTCATAGAAACGTTGACACGATCACCATCTTTGTCTCGACGTCTTGCCTTGAGAACTACATCCAACATGACAACGAGAAGAAAAGGGGGAATTTAGAAGAATCGATCTTCTTGAGGTTCGAACAATTTAGGATCATCTTAATGATCCAAGATCAACTCATGGAATGAGACATAAAAACATCTCTGGAGCGGAGAGGTAAGACATGCATCAGGAGGGCTGGAGGAAAAAAATTTACGAGGGTTTCAAAATAGCGAGGGAAGTTGCCATGATTCCAAAACGGGGCACCTCAGGGGAGGTGACGCGAAGAACTATTCCCTTAAGTGGCAAAAAGAATTACTTTTGATTCAGAGATCATTGAAACTCTTCATACCAGCCTAAGGCAATTCACAACGATCGTTTGGCGGAGTGCAAAGGAATGGCATACCCGGACTAGAGTGGATGATGTGGACTACCTTGTTGAAGACAACGCAATGGATGATTTTTGCTTATCATCGGAGGTGGAGGGGACCAATGGTAGGACCACTTTTGAGGATGATCTTGAACAAGAATTACTAAGAAGGCAGCTCATAGTGAAATGGCACAAGGACGGTGCAAGCTGGGAACGAAATGCAACTGTTGGAATGTTCCAACCATCCTATCCGCCTGAGATTCAGATCCGATTGGTGATAGGATACTTCGGACTCACCATGTCCGAAAAGAAAGGTCGCAACACAAATCAACGAGATGACGTTGCGAGATTCTCGGGATATGAACTACGATAGCAAGCTCCAAAACATGAGCTGGTTCTGCTACACACATGTGAACATGTTGTCCTAGACAAGCATGATCACATGGTAGTCTTATAATGAAACACTACCGAGTTCAGGTTGGGAACCATCATCGTGGATAACGAAGTCCTAACATAAGTCATGACTAGTTGTTATGAAGGAACTCCTTCTCCTTGAACAAATCAATCAGTGGCTTGGTGTGCTAGGGATACATATAGGATGAAGGTTGCAAGTCTCCAGACTACAGAATACTTAGACGTATGCATGACTGATTTGGGATGATTCCAAAGGAAACAAAACAAACCTTTCTCAAATTCATGGCGGCAACTTACACCTAAAGCACATGAATTTGAGGAAGTCACTTCTTCCATCCAAGCATAGGCTTCATGAACGCACACACGAAGGCATTGCTTACAAAGTTTCCAACGCTAGGTTGATGTTCAACATGAATCATGGGGAGACAAAATGCTACTGATGGGCTCAACAGCAACTCATCGGAATTTCCATATCACTGAACTTCCACCATCATGTGAACACGGTGATAGCATTGGTCAGACCAAAAGATGTAATGGTGTATGCTCGAAGGATCAACCACGAGTAAGATAACATTATGAACATCGTTGGTTCTGAGTTGACTTGACGATAGCCCATACTCAAGTCAAAGTTTTGACAAGGCAATAGATCCAACAACTGATCACGAGGACCAATCAATGGAGATATCATCCTTGTTCAACACACACACACAGAAGATATCCCTTAGAGATGAACTAAGTTAAGCAGAGCTTTATCTTCCAACTCTCCAAGTTGTTGTCTAGCTCAACCCACTAGCTCAGGGATATCCAACACAGATTCTTGGAGAAAGGGTGGTTCACAAGAAACCAACTTGATCACGAGCTCAACATAACAGTCAGGGAACAACCTGATAATACTTCCGAGAAGATATTCGGAAAATCATGAACCACCGGTATGTTACTAAGCTCGAGATCAACCTTGCTTTGCAGAGCAAGATGATATGATCAAGAGAGTGAGGGATTGTGTCTAGAAATGCTTTAGTTATGTAAGGGAATTGATTATGGAAGGGAACGTAAGGCTCTTTTTTTACTCCTTATACCTCATGGCCTTCTGATCTGAGTCATCCTCTCTCTTCTACGGGGATTAAGAACTAGGCTTCTCATCTATCTATTAGGATGACGTGTTACTAATCCATAGACTTTTAAGATTGTTGGTTTAAGCCTCAGTTCAGTTCCTACTATTCCTATATGTTAACTATTGATCTCGGAACCTTGTTATGATGTTGTAGAGTGGTTATGCCACCATTTTGCATGATGTCTCAAATCTTTTTGAGCATTTACAGCCGTTATGCTGTCCGAGTCATCCTGTGTCTCTAAATAGTCCGATGCATTTGCAAATCATTTCTTTCCATTCCCGATGTCCTTTATGGTCGTAATAAGCACACTAACTAAAAGTGCGTTGAGGTAATTTATTGCCTTGACATATATGTTGGAGCTATTATTATGACCTTAGGTGTTTTAGGGAGTCACCTAGTAATCTAGCCATGTTTTGTGTTCCTAGTGTGATGATTCTGGCCACCATTCTCGAAAGCATTCCGTGATGCCATTTAGTAGTAGGTATTCTATTCCTGGGTTCTTGAACCCGAGATTCACCCTACTTCATCTTGTTAGTATTTGCTAGTTCCTTTAGGATATTAGTAACCTATGTGATAGTCCTCGAGGTCCGTGGTATTTCCTTCTTCCAAATACCATGAACCAATAAGGCAGAAGTTCTTTGAATTAAAATATCACAATCAGAGTACTCTTGAGGAGTTCTCCATTCATAATTTTGACTCTGTCAGTTCTACCTTTCCGCATGGGTTATCCGGAAGAAATGTTGAGCTTCGCTCGATATACTAATCTATGCATCCACAACTCAAAAAATATATATATGTTCCTTTGAGTTGTTCTCTCTAGTTGTTTCCTGGCCTCCATCTTTCAATTGATAATCAAGAGTAATTTTGCATCCGTGTTATCGATGCCTAGTATTCTTGTGGTCCGTCAAGCCATCCTATTCCGGAATGACTAGGAGAAACAAACTCCAGTACCTTGTCCATTTCAAGGATTAGGTAAAAGTAGTTGTATTCCGCAGGTCAAAATGCCAATCCAGCTTTTGATTCTGTTCCACCCCGAAGTATTGCCCTCTTTATGTCAGGAATATCATGAGAATTGCACCACCTCTTATGAACTCTTGGTATAGTGATACTTCTCGCCATCATCATTCATTCCTCGGTTCCGTGTTGTCATAGCCGGAATGCCGACAAGTGAATCGTGATATGTGAAATCAATACTCCTAGCAACCCCGTTGCTTGGTGGTTAATGGACGATAATATCATTCTTGGTGTGTTGATTATGGAATCATCATTCTAAGATTGATCGTGCTACCTAGTCCTTATTTCTTGTGCACTCTTCGATCAATGAGTTAGGATTGTGTCAATCCCTTGCTCTTTGATCATATCGTCTTGCCCTGAAAAGCAAGATTGCTCTCGAGCTTAGTAACATACCGGTGGTTCGTGATTTCCGAATATCTTCTCGGAAGTATTACCAGTTGTCCTCGACTATTATGTTGAGCTTGTGATCAAGTTGGTTTTCCTCTAAACCAGCCATTCTCCAAGAATCTGTGTTGGATACCCCTGAGCTAGTTGGTTGAGCTAAACAATAACTTGGAGAGTTGGAAAATAGAAGCTTGTCCGACTCAGTTCATCACTAAGGGATATCCTTGTGTGTGTGTGTGTGTGTGTGTGTGTTGAAGAAAGATGATATCTTCGTTGATTGATCCTCGTGATCAGTTGTCGGTGCTATTGTCTTATCCAACCTTTGACTTGAGTATGGGCTATCGTTAAGTCAAATCAGAACCAACGATGCTCGTAATGTTGTCTTACTCGTGGTTGATCCCTCGAGCATACACCATCACATCTTTTGGTCTGACCAATGCTATCACCTTGTTCACATGATGGTGGAAGTCCAGTGATATGGAAATTCCGATGAGTTGTTGTTGAACCCATCAGCAACATTTTGTCTCCCCCATGATTCATGTTGAACATCAACCTAGTGTTGGAAACTTTGTAAGCAATGCCTTCGTGTTCCGTTCATGAAGCTTATGCTTGTATGGAAGAAGTGACTTTCTCTAATTCATGTGCATTTGGTGCAAGTTGCCGCCGTGAGTTCGAGAAAGATTGTTTTTGTTTTCCTCTGGCACCATCCCAAGTCAGTTATGCATGTGCGAATGTATTCTATGGTTTGGTAGATTAATTACCTCCACTCCATATGTATTCCCTAGCGCACCAAGCCATCGATTGACTTGTTCAAGGAAAAGAAGTCTATGCTTGGGATCTAATCCATGGACTTGCATAAAGACTTGAAATCCTTGATGATGGTTCCCGACCGTAACTTCGATAGTGTTTTATTATAAGACTACTATGTGGTCATTCTTGTCTTGGACAACATGCTCACATGTATGTAGCAGAACCAGCTAATGTTTTGGAGCTTGCTATCGTAGTTCATATCCCGAGAATCTCGCAACGTCATCTCGTCGATTTGTGTTGCAACCTTTCTTTTCAGACATGCTGAGTCTGAAGTATCGTATCACCAATCAGATCTGAATCTCAGGCAGATATGATTGGTTGGAACATTCTCAACAGTTGCATTCTGTTCCCAGCCTCCACCGCCATTGTGCTAATTTCCCATGGGCTGCCCTTCTCGGTAGTTGCTATCCAATTTCATAGTCGAAAGTGAACTTACCATGGGTCCCATCCATTTCCGATGATAAGCAAAATCATCCATCGCGTTGTCTTCAACAAGGTAGTCCACATCATCCATTCGAATCCGGATATGCCATGCCTTTGAACTCCGCCAAACGATTGGTTGTGATTGCCTTCAGCTGGTATTAAGAGTTTCAATGATCTCCAAATCAAAAGTAATTCTTTTTGCCACTTGAGGGAATATTTCTGCGAGTCACCTTCCTTAAGATGTCTTGTTATGGTATCATGGCAACTCAACTCCTCGCTACGTTGACAACCGTTCACCACCTTCTTAAGTGTGGAATTGTGTCTACATAGTGAACCTTCGTCATCTGTTACACTCCATCCCTCTAGAGGTATGTTTCATGTCTCAGCTCGAGAAATGTTCAATGTCTCATTCCGTGAGTTGATCGTCGGTTGTCCGATCTTCGAGAAGATCGATCCTTCTAGAGTTCTCCCTTTCCTCTTGTTGTCATGATAGCTGGAGTTCTCAGAGCAAGACGTCGAGACAAAGATCGTGATCGAATCAACGTTTTTATGAGATGCAACCTGGATGGTGAAGATTATATTAGCTTGTGACCCTCTGTCTTCTTACCTCACGTCTTGAATCTCAGGACGAGATTCTTGTTTAGTGGGGGTGAGTTGTCACAGCCCTAGAATAATGTTTGTAAATAGTGGCATTGCACCCATGCATCATGTCTAAATTTCTGAAAACTTGAATTGAGGAATTTTGAAAGCCTCAAAAACTTAATTAAAACAAGGGCAAAGAACCCTAGAAATCTCATTCTTTGTTCCAAAATGTTCTTTAGCAATGTTTGAGAATTTTGGCAAGAGCTATATATCAAACCAAAACTTAGGACCATTTTTAAGGAATTATTTTGGGATTTTGAATTTAAATCAATACTATTTTTGAATTTGAACTTATATTCAAATATATACAGAATATATGTTCAAATAACTGAAACAATTTTATGTGCTTTGGTATAATCCCATTTGTGCTAAATAAAATGTTCAGGGGAATTTTGTCACTGTTTTTTTAATTTGTTTTATTTAGAAAAAGTGGCAAAAGGAAGTAAATTAAACAAAACAGAAGAAAAATTAAAAAGGAGCTGAGGCCTACCTAACTTACCTGGCGCCACCAACTGCCCAAAGATCACCTGGCTCAGCCCACCACCGCCTCTTCCTGTCGTCTTCCTCCTCGCCAGAAGGCGGGAGGGCGTAGCCACTGCCACGCAAGACGCGCCTCGAGCCACCTCCTTCCGCTCGCTTTTGGAACCGCCCCGAGTTCCACGCCTCCCCTCGCCCCGCACCTCTTCCCTCTCCCCTGGACCCCATCCTCCTCTGCTCCCCTCTAAATGCGCACCACCGCGCGGAGCTCGTCGTCATCGTCGCCGTACCCGTGGCCACCGGCCACCCCTCGCCTCGCCGATGCGCTCAAAGGCTCCGCCTCGACCCCCCCGAGCCACCTCCTGCTTCCGCCGTTTTTGGAACCGGCCCCGAGTTCCACGCACTCCCCCTCGCCCCCCTGCACCTCTTCCCTCTCCCCATGGACCCCATCCCCTCCTCTGCTCCCCTCTCGCGCGCACCACCGAGCGGAGCTCGTCGTCATCGTCGCCGTACCCGTGGCCACCGGCCACCCCTCGCCTCGCCGATGCGCTCAAAGGCTCCGCCTCGACCCCCTCTTCCTCCTCACCGAGCCACGCCCCGCGGAAGCCGCTACAACGCCGCCATCGGCTCCGTCTTCTTCCTCGGACTCCGGCGATCACCGTCGCCACTCCGTCGTCTCCAGAGCCTCCCCCGAGCTGACGACCCCTCCATGCGATGCGATGTGAGCCTCTGAACCGTTTCCCCTACTCCCGTGGACTAATTCGAGCTCTAGCCTCGTTTCCGACGAGATCGAGACTTCGCCGGTGCCGGTCATGTCGCCGTCGTCGTTTTGGCCTGCCTCCGTCCAAACCAAGCACGCAACCGCACTCAGTGCACCCCCGGGAGCATGTAGAACACACCATCACCAGCCCTAGTGCACTGCAACGCCGAAAAGCTCGACGCCCGAACTCCGGCCGTCGCCTCCGGCCACCCCAGCTCTTCCCACTTGCCCTGCTAGATGCACGCGAGCCTCAGCTATGCATAGGACCAAACCACGGGCGATTTGGTTGACCGTGGGCAAAACCCGAGCCAACCCAGTGTGCCTCCGCCGCGTTTCGGTCGCCGCCGGCGTAACTCCGGCGAGGCTGACGTGGCCGCTTAGTTTAGGCTAACGACGCACTTAGTCAACACTTAGTGACACTAACGGCGGGCCCCTTTGCCTAATTAAACTTAGATTAGTTTACGCTTAGTATTAACTAATCACGCCGACCTCACGCAGTCGTCGGCGTTGACCACTACCGACGTGGCTATCGATCGGGCCCACATGTCGGTGACATCGATGAGCAACGTGACACCGACTGTGGAACCCACCGGGTCGATTTGACTGACCGATCGAGCCGAGTTGACCTGCGACCTCAGCCTTTTACGTCATGGACGCGATAAAGTATTTTCTGGAATTAAAATAAATCAGAAAAGGTTTATAAATTTCGGAAAATGCTCTAAACTTCTAAAAATTATAGAAATTAATCTGTAGCTCCAAATCAAACAAATTATATATGAAAAATTATCAGAAAAATTCAAGTAATCCATCTGTACCATTTTCATGCATGTTTGAACAATGTTTGTCCTCTGTTTTGGAAAAAAATAAAGGGCATTTCAATAATCATATATGGAGTTGGAATTTGAATCATGTATTCAAACCAACTCCATTTAAATCAAAGACAAATGCATTAGATCAAATCACAGCATATTGCCATGTCATGATCATGCATCATACTGTGGCATTGCATTGATTGTGTTCTTTCTCAGTTGCCGGTGTTTGTCCCCTCTCGATAGACGTGGTTAAGACGATGAGTTCGATGACACCGATGAAGAATTATATTATCTTCAGAAGTGCCAGGCAAGCAAAATCCCCTTGTTCATTTCGATACAATCCCGCTCTCTCACTCCTGCTCTCTTTTACTGCATTAGGACAACAACGATTCATCTGTTACTTGCTGCGGTAGCTGAACCCCTTTATCCTCTGCATGACCTGTCATTCCACAGTAAATAGATGAAACCCACTAGCATGAGTGGAAGTTGTTTGAGCCTGTTGTGCCTACTCATTCATGCTTGTTTGTCATGCACACTCTTTGCTTAGAGTTGAGTCAGGTCGATTCATCGGGATGAATCGGAGGTGTGTGAACATGTCCTCTTGTTGAGAGCTAAGTGTGTGAACACGATTTGGTAAAGGTAGCGGTGAGAGGCCATGTAGGAGTACATGGTGGGTTGTCTCATTGCAGCCGTCCTCAGGAACTGAGTTCTGTGTTTGTGATCCATGAAACAGTTACTACCACACATTGGGATCCTTAATTGACTCTCACGGCTTCTTAACCACCATTTTCCTTTGTCTGGGAGTTGCAAAGTAGTTACTGGTGTTTGTAGCATGCTGGGGACCGCACGCAGCGCTGACCTTAGGGGTGGGCTGTGTTGCGGTAGGCACGTGGCACGGTGTACCGATTCGCCCGTTTGGTGTCTCGGGAACCCTGCACACACCATTCGGGGCCGTTAGTGGAAACCTCGGCCGGCCTCCCTGCGGATGGAACCCGAATAGGCGATAAACCTGGACTAGGGACTTGAGTGTTTTGGTAGGCCGTGGCCGACACCCTCGCCAGGCTTCCGCTTGAAGGTTGACGGGATACATGACGTGTATATGGCGGTAAGTGGCGAGAGCGTGTGTGAAGAAGTACACCCCTGCAGGGTTATAAACGATCTATTCGAATAGCCGTGTCCGCGGTAAAGGACTTCTGGGTTGCCTATAATAGTTCATAGTCAAGTGAAAGTGGATACTCTAAAATACGCAAGATAAGCATGAGTGCTATGGATGGCGTTCTCGTAGGGAGACGGGAGCGGATCCAAGTCAAAGCTGTCTTGCTGCAGTTAAACTCCACCACCCCCCTTTGTTGATAATGATGCATATGTAGTTAGTTCTGATGTAAGTCTTGCTGAGTACATTTGTACTCACGTTTGCTTATTTTACATTTTGCAGAGAGACGTCAGTCTCGCTAGTAGTTCCGCTTGGACTTTGACGTTTAGCTTGTTACCTCAGCTACGATCTTGTGCCCTCAGCAGGATCTGGTAGATATTCAGGCTTCTCAGCCTTTTTCATTGGTAGATGTCTGTACTCAGACATGTTAAGCTTCCGCTTGTGCTTGGACTTGTGCTGGGCTAGCAGGACTCCGGTGAACCGGGCTGTAGCGGACTACTATCGCTCAGGAAGCACTAGACTACATTTCCCCATATGAGAGGCTGCCAAGGATAAACAACTAGATTGTCGGATCCCACACATACCAAGCATTTCAAACATACACACAATATGCTCAATATGTGTAAATACAACATGGCATCACAACATAACTCTACGACTCAAATATTTATTCATTAGGCTCCGAGGAGCCAAGACATTACAAACATGGGTCTCAAGACCCAACATTCAGAGCATACAAGTCAAAGCACAAGCGGAAGCTTAACATGTCTGAGTACAGACAACTATAAATGAAAAGGGCTTAGAAGCCTAACTATCTAACAGATGCTGCCGAGGGCACAAGATCGTAGCTGAGGTAACAAGCTAAACGTCGAAGTCCACGCGGAACTACTAGCGAGACTGAAATCTCTCTGCAAAACATAAAAGAAGCAAACGTGAGTACAAATGTACTCAGCAAGACTTACATCAGAACTATCTACATATGCATCATTATCAACAAAGGGGGTGGTGGAGTTTGACTGCAGCAAGCCAGCTTTGACTCGGTGGCTATCCCGAACTACATCGCAAGTAACTCTTTGAGGAGGTGCACACGAGTCCACATATTCACCATATCAATACACCACTATGGATCCGCTCCCGTCTTCCTACGAGAATGCCATCCATAGCACTCACGCTTATCTTGCGGATTTTAGAGTATCCACTTTCACTTGTCTATGAACTGTACAGGCAACCCAGAAGTCCTTTTCCGCGGACACGGTTATTCGAATAGATCATATTAACCCTGCAGGGGTGTACTTCTTCACACACGCTCTCGCCACTTACCGCCATGTACTTCTTCACACACGGAGTCGGCCACGACCTGACTAACCACACAAGTCTCTCGTCCAGGTTTATCGCCTATTCGGGTTCCATCCGCAAGGAGATCCGGCCGGGGTGTCGCTCACGGCCCCAAACGATGTGTGCAGGGTTCCCAAGCCCACCTCGACGGGTGGATCTACGCTTGGTACACCGTGCCACGGTGCCTAGTCTGTCCCAAGCCCACACATCAGGTGCCACTTGGTAACTACTAACACTACCTACAAACACCGTAAACTAGTTGCAACTCCCGGACAGAGATCATGTTGATTAATAAGTCGAGAGGGTCGAGTTACCGGAACCCAATGTGTGGTAGTAATTGTTCATGGATCACAAACACGTAACTCAGTTCTGAGGAAGGTTTCAATGAGACAACCCACCATGTACTCCTACATGGCCTCTCACCGCTACCTTTACCAAATCGTGTTCACACACTTAGCTCACACACGAGGGACATGTTCACCACTTTCCAATTCATTCCCGATGAATCGGACTGACACAACTCTAAGCAATAGCAGGCATGACAAACAAGCATGAATGAGTAGGCACATCGTGGCTCAAACAACTCCTACTCATGCTAGTGGGTTTCATCTATTTATCGTGGCAATGACAGGTCATGCAGAGGAAAGGGGTTCAACTACCACGACATGTAACACATGTATCGTGGTTGTCCTAATGCAGTAAAAGAGAGCAGAAGCGAGAGTGGGATTGTATCGGAATGAACAAGGGGGTTTTGCTTGCCTGGCACTTCTGAAGATAATATAGTTTCTTCATCGGTGTCATCAAACTCATCGTCGGAACGTCGTCTACCGAGGGGGAACAACACCGGCAAACAAAGAATAAACACAATCAATGCAATGCACAATATGATGCATGATCATGACATGGTAAAATGGGTGTGATTTGGACTAATGCAATAGTAAGTCATTTTGATTGAAGTGGAATTCAAAACTACATGAAATCCCAACTCCAAAACTATTATCAAAGTTGTCCTATTCATGTTTCATCCTAAACAGTGAAGTTAACTTGATCAAACATGCATGAAATGGTACAGATGGATAGATTGGATTTTTTACCATTTTTCATATATAATTTATTTCATTCTGAGTTACAGATTAATTTCTAAGATTTTTGGAAGTTTTGGCCATTTTCTGAAAATAATAAATCATTTCTGATTTATTTAAAATTCCAGAAAATAAATACGGCGTCAGCCTGACGTCACGACGACGTCAGCAAGTCAACAGGGGCTGGTCCAGGTCAAACCTGACCAGTGGGGCCCATTGGTCAGTGTCACAAGCTGGCTTGGGTCACTGACGGGTGGGGTCGGTCAGGGGCCACGTCAGCCATGGTCAACGCTGACGCGTGGGGCCATGGTGATTAGTTAAAACTATCAGGAAATTAAACTGTGGTTAACTAAGGCATGGGGCCCATGTGTCAGTGGGTCAGGGGGTAATTAAGTTGGTAATTAGTACCTAATGACGGTGCCACGTCATCACCACCGGCGTGTGAACGCCGGCGACCAAATCCACGGCGGGTGTGCACCGGAGTGGCTCGGGTTTCACCTACAGGAGGCTAATTGGGCCGCGGGCGGTTCCGTTGGAAAGCTGGCACTCGCCCGCATCCAACGGAGGTGGAGGGAAGCCCTGGGGTTACCGGAGTTGGCGGCGACGACTGCTTGGCCACGGAGTTCGGCTAAGCATGGGCTGGTGGCTACGGTGCGCTAGGGGGCCAACGGATGGGCTAGGAGGAATCCAAGGAGGGCCCTGAGCACTGCGGTGAGATTGGCTCGAGCAGGGCGGGTCATGAGCGACGAGCTCATTGGCCATGGCGGCGGCCGGAGCTCGGCCACGGTGGAGACGGCGGCTAGAGGGCGCGCTGGAGTGAGGAAACAGGGGGAGGAGCAAGAGTCTCACGGAGCTTGCAGCAGGCGTCGGAGCGGGCTCGGGGAAGGCCGGAGCTGAGCAAGGCGGCGAGGCGGATCTCGGTGACCCGAGGAGGAAGAAGGCGTTGGAGACGGTGCTTCGGGGTGTCCAGCGTTGCACAGCTTGTCGAGGAGGAAGAAGGGGGACTAGGCGGAGCTCTTGGGCAGCTCGGGGCGACACGGAAGCGGCGGTGGTTGCGCTAGCAGTGAACGTCGGCGACATCCACGTTCGGGTCCGAGGTGCGGAGCGAGAGGAAGAGCAGCAGGGGAGGGGATGAGCACGAGAGGGAGTGAGAGGGGCCTGGGGGGTGCGTGGCGACTCCAGCCAGCCCCCAGCGTCGGCGAAAGCAGGAGGTGGCTCGGGCGCGTGCTGGCACAAGGTGGCCACGCACCTCTCGGCCCTTCCGGGCGAGAGGTTGGTGGTGGCCTGCCACGGCCAGTGGGCGGGCCAGCTTTACTGGTTGGGCTGCGGTGTAAGGCTGTAACAACTCTCTCTCTCTCTCCCCTTTTTTTTAGTTTATGTTTTCTATTTTTTTTGCTCTGTTTTGATTTAGTTTAGCATTAAATCATTTTATATAATTCTGAGAATATTTTTGGGCACTCTCTGAATTAATCTGGTGTCCCTCAACATTTCTCAGAATATTTGGAGTTGTCCAAATATTTATAGCAATGTTTTGGAGCCCCAATCAAATACAATATGTGTTGAGGTAAAATCCAAGATGGCTAGGAAAAATGTGCATCACCTCTAGTTGCTGTTTCCAGCATTTCCAAAAATCATGAACATTTTTCTAAGACCATTTTGGGTTTTTGGAATTTATTCTAGCTGAACCTATTTGATTTCTCTTCGATGCTACGGTTTGAGTCAATCCCCATTTCACATTTAAAAACAATTTAAACATGATGCAACACACAAGTGCTAGCCTAGTGCAAGATAAGGCTAGGGATGTGACAACTCACCCCCACTAAACAAGAATCTCGCCCCGAGATTCAAGTCGTGAGGTAAGAAGACAGAGGGGGCACAAGCTAACACGGTCTTCACGATCCAGGTTGCACTTCATAAGAACATTGACATGATCACCATCTTTGTCTCGATGTCTTGCTCCGAGAACTACATCCAACACGATAACGGGAAGAAAAGAAACTCTCGAAGAATCGATCTTCTCGAAGGTCGAGCAACCCAGGATTAACCCATGGAATGAGACATAGCAACATCTCTCGAGCTGGGACATGAAACATACATCCAGAGGGATGGAGTGTAACAGATGACGAAGATTCACTATGTAGACACAATTCCACACTTAAGAAGGTGGTGAACGGTTGTCAACGCAGCGAGGAGTTGAGTAGCCATGATACCATAACGAGACATCTTAAGGAAGGTGACCCGCAGAAATATTCCCTTAAGTGGCGAAAAGAATTACTTTTGATATAGAGATCATTGAGACTCTTTATACCAGCCTAAGGCAATCACAATCGATCATTTGAAAGAGTTTGAAATATTGACATACTCAGACTAGAATGGATGATGTGGACTACCTTGTTGAAGACAACGCAAAGGATGATTTGCTTATCATCGGAGGTGGAGGGGCCTAAACCAGAACCTAGTTCATGGTAGTTTATATGCTATTCATTCTTGCATTCAATGTTGGTTAATCTCAATGCATGTATATGACTGTTGTCGCTCTCTAGTTGGTCGCTACTCAATCTTTTGCTAGCCTTCACTTGTACTAAGCGGGAATACTGCTTGTGCATCCACTTCCATATACCCAAAGTTGTTCCATATGAGTCCACCATACCTACCTATATGCGGTATTTAATTGCTGCTCCAAGTAAATTTGCATGTGCCAAACTCTAAACCTTCAAATAATCTCATGTAGCGACTGGGGGGCTGTCAGTACCTTCCATGCTAGGTGGGTTATTCTCACAATGAGTGTTGATTCACTTGTCATTGTAACATCCTAAAATTTCAATTTGGAATGTTATACATAGGTCATCATATGCATATCATATTTTATTTGCATTTGGGTGTGATCCTAAAAATCCTAAGCAATTCAAGGACCCACGGGGAGAGTTGGGGATTTTATTATTTTCATATATGAATTTTCTCAAATATTGAAACAGGGATCATTTTGGTTTTAATTATTTTTCTCTCCAAAAATATTTCATATTAAAACATATGAGAGGAGATAATATGAATTCTCCAAAATAAATCAAATATTGGAGGAAAAATGTTAAAATCAAATAAATAATTTTATTTGGATTTTATTGCTATTTTATTTGAACTAAAAAAAATATGCATTTTTCAAAATTGCATTTTTAGGCCAAGAAAATGTTCACCATGTTCTAAATATTCTGTTTAGATGGTGAAAATTGTTTTTGGCATCTTTAGAATTTTTTTATATTTTATTAGGATTTTTCTCGATGAAATCTTATTTAAAAAATGAACCGACCTTTTGGGCCGTCCCGAGCCGGAATCTCTCCGCGCCCAGGCTTTATAAGCCACCCGAGGCCGCCCACTTAAGTCACCACCGCCCAAGGCCCCTCAAACCCTTGCCCGCTTGCGATCCACGCCGGCCACGGATACGCCGCCGATCCGCCCGCCGCCCGTGTCGCCGCCGCCGCCTCTTCACCACCAACTGCTGCTTGCCAAGGCCAGCCGCCGGTTCTCATCGATTTTTATTTTCGGTAAAAACCCTAGTTGGTTTTTTTTCAGATCGGTTTGGTTTTATTCGGTTCAATTTTTAGTAAACGTTCATTTGTTCATTCGTTTAAACGAACGCGTTCACCCGTTCGTCTCTGTTAGCGGACGTTCGTCCGACAGATTTTTCTTTTTATTTTCTTTTACGGCCAGGGACCTATCCGTGATTATTTTTATCGCAGATTAACCCCTGATCTTCAAACCCTCGCCGTTTCTATACCGTTTGTCCAAATCCGGTGAAACCAATGCCAAAATCTTCGTCTCGAGCCCCTCTTTCTATTTAATCAACTTGAACAAGGTTTTGACAAATTTAAAATTTCGTTTCAAGCAGATGTGATTTCGAAGTTCTTTTGACCGTAGTTTCAGTTCTGTAGCTCTGATTCGATTGATTCTTTTTGCAAATCGAAGCTCTTCAGTTGCACTTTTAGCTTTGATCTTCTTATTTGAAGTTTTACCCGTGCATATATGCTTGAGTGCTTCTGTATGCTATTGTTTGTTTGCGATAGAATTCCCGGAGTGCGCAGCGTGCTACTACGAGTCTCTAGGGTTTGCAGATCGTCAGCAAGGCAAGTAACACATTTATCATACTTTTTTTCATACCCAGTTTTTATGCATTTGTTACACCCTCAAACATTGCATGAGTAGGATCTCTTAGCATGTGGGTCTGGGAAGTAGATGATGAGATAGAACCTATTGCCCTTTTATTATCAAACCCCTATGAGTTACTTCTACGCTATGCTTATTGCCATGCTATGCTCGTAGACGTGGATTGGGTTTGAGTGTATCCATGACAGATGTGAGATTGTTAATTTAATGGTTAACTTAAGGTGGCTACTTAAACACAGATCTGGTGGATTGGTTGCGGGCACCTGGGGATATACCAGTGCTGTCCTTTTTGGTTCGCCACCCAGGCTCAAAGGGATCATAAGATTATTCATGCCAGAAACTTCTGTGTGCAGCCACAAGCTATTATGGGCTCTAGCATAGTTGAGTATGTTACAAGACCTCTTTTAGTGGCGGGCTAGCAGATGTAGGGGATGTAGGTTGGTACTGTCCACCCAGAGTAAGGAGTTAATGTTTCTGAAAGACTGTGTCTCCGTCACCCGTTTCTCAAACACCTTGTAGTGCGAGAAATCCAATGGAGGAGATCAAGTCTTGTGGGGAAAAGTGCGCAAACCTTTGCAGAGTGTATAAACTAATCATGGTTAGCCGTGTCCCCGGTTATGGACGTCTTGAGTATCTGGTTCTTGGATTATCATATTGATCTCATCACTCTAAATTAATTTGTTGGGTTTGTTAATTACTTCTTTAATTGGGATTGAGATGGGGATTTACCATTCTCAATGTTTCAACTACCATGATAGTTAAATAAAATATATTCCTTTGTTTTAGTAAAAAATTGGCTTTTCGCAAAACATTATAACCATAGAGCCTCCACCAGCCACAAATGCATGTAGTGATAGCTTTTACTTGTTCATTGCTCTACTGTGTTATCTTGCCAGCATATTCCATGTGTTGACCCGTTTCGGGCTGCAACATGTCATGTTGCAGACTTTTCAGACAAAGAGTAAGGTGCGCTAGGTCGTTTGTCGTGCACTCAGTTATGCCGTTGGAGTTGATGGACTCACTTTATCTTCCAAGCCTTCCGTTGTTATCTTATTTAGATGGCCTTAAGCCATATTTATTGTAATAAGTTCTCTCCTAAGACTATCGATGTAATAAGTGTGTGATTGCTACTCTGTTATAAATCCTTCAAGTAATGTGTGTGTCAGCATTACCGATCCAGGATGACACTTATACACAGAGATTTGACCGTCTGAGGTCGGATC